>CM062810.1:609064175-609795411 GCA_031772625.1 Pinus tabuliformis
AATTTATCCCTTTGAACAGAATTCAGAGTCATTCACATTGTTTCATGTGTGAAACCACCATAGCCATTTCATCAAGCTCTACATGATCCAAGTATCATTACTTGGGAACATCTGCATCAATTAACATATGTAAGGATCAACCTATCATCATATAGATAAGAACTCATCACCATGTCTTCAATAAAGCAACTTTGAGTAGTCATCCATGTGTCAGCACTATGTATCTTGAGCTCAAGCTCATTTGACAAAACTTCTTGATATCATCAACAGCAACAATCCTTATCCACATGAGTGCCTGCATCATAACTGTATGATCTTTATGTATATGACAACAGCAGTATATAAGTGACTCATCATCAAGTGAGGAAGATGTGAATTCAAGCTTTGTACTTCTCCTTGTTCTTATGAAGATCACCATGTAAGCACCATACATGCATCATCAAAGAATCAACCATAAATCTGATCTGAACATCTTCTATGTAACTCCAAGAATCATATGAGAGTTTATCATAGACAACTCACAATAGCAAGATATATCATTTAGCCATATAAGAATCATCACCAAGGATTATTAACCATAATGCCAACATTGAATTGCTAAAGGCATATGCTCCCCCTCAACCTGTGCCATCTGTTAGATCTGATTATGTATATATCAGCAATAAGCACCAAAACATCATCATCCTCAAGTTAGGATCAAAAACACTTCTAGACATCATACAGGTAACAAGACATTTCCACACATCCTCAGCAGACTGTAACCAATAGAGCAAATAATAGACTGAATCATATCAGATCCTGCCCCCACTGCTTTTCCTCAGACTGACATATACGCGACTTTGCAGTGTCTAACTCGCGTATACACGCGACTTCCATTTAAGGAACTTGCGTATGAGATTCAGAACACTGAAGTTTTACACCTTCAGCTCCCCCTGAGTCTGATATGTCTGTGCTGTGCTGTGTCTCAGTACATTGTGCTGACTGTACTTCCTTCTTCCTCCATATCTTCAAGTGTGATGAGGTTTTCTTCTTTTGGTGTGATGTCCATCCTTTGTTCCTGCATTCCTTTGCTATATGTCCAGGCTTGTTGCATGTATAACATCTTACATGTTTCATATTCCTCCTGTAGCAATCAGCAGCTTTGTGACCATACATATTGCAAGCAAAGCAATATCCATTAAAGTACCTTGATTGAGATGACCTGTCCGCATAATAGTCTTGAACTCTTCTTCTTCTACATCTAGCTGCAACATGTCCAAGATTGTGACATACATAACATTCAACATTATTCATAGGAGGAGTAAAAGATTTTCTTTGAAGACTTTCTTTCCTTGGTTGATGATGAGATTGACCTTTCATCTCCTTGATGATCATTTTGGATTTCTCTTTAGAGTTCCTTGCCTCACCTTGTGAACTAGATTCACCTTCAACAGATTCATGGAAACCAAGACCAGTCTTGATAGCAGGAGACCTTTGACTACTAAGAATATCATCCAAGACTTTAGAACTATCTTGAAATCGTAAAAGCTTATCCTTTTCTTCTATTTTACCTTTCAAGATATTTACCTCAACTTGAAGTTGTTCCTCCTTTTCTAGACATTGCTTCTTCATGTCTTCTCCATCTTTCCTTCCTTCTTCCAACTGATGCCTCAATTTGAGAATCTCCTTTTCTTGTTCTTCATTCAGATCCTGCTGCATTTCACGAACTCGGAAAGCACATTCTAGTTGAGATTTTAAGCTGGTGACTTCATTTTCTTGTTTTGCAATAGCTTGGAGTAGATCTGTATTCTGCTTCTTTGATTCTTCAAGATCTCCTTTTAGTGAGGGGATTGTAGCTTCAAGATTTTCATAGTAGCTGGATCTATCTTTGAGTTTCTTGATGGTTGTGCTTCTTTCGTTGACTTCTTTTCTTAATGATGTCACTTCATGCTGCAATTTTTGACATTGGTCTTCCTTGTCCTTGAGAAGCTTTCTTACCTTGTTTCCTTCTTCTAGTTGGGCCTTTAGTTCGGTAACTTCTTCTTTGAAAGCACATTCCCTTTTGTTCAATAGATCTTGTTGATCTTTAACTTTGTCTGTAAGCCTTCTAAATAATGCCTCTATATGATACTTTTCTTGCTCACCCATAAAAGCATGTTCAGTAGTTTCACTATCACTTCCATCACTTTCACAAGGAAATATAGCAGGAACATCAGAGGATAATACATTCATACCTGATAATGATTCTGAATCTGATTCTGAATCTGATTCTGAATCTGAAGAGCTTCTTATACCTAATCCCCAATCGACTCTCCCACTGTCATAGATCTCTTGAGATGTCTTCTTCTTCTTATGAGCTTTCTTTTTAAGCTTCTTTCCCATTGTTCCACGGATCTCCTTCAAGCGATCAAGCTTCTGTCAAAGGACCTGCTCTGATACCAATTGTTGGAAATAATACTGAGAGGGGGGGTGAATCAGTATTATCAGATCAATCAATCTTTTCAATTTCATACTCAGAAACATATACGCTACTTCAATTAAGTGAACCCGCGTGTACACGCTACTGTGTCTAATGAAACTCGCGTATACCCAGAGATCTTATAATTCAGTTAGCTTAATCTTCAGTAAATGCATCAGATCATTATTAAGCATATTAACAGTAAACAGGTGCAGAATAACAGAACAGAGCATCACACAAGAGCCACACACATGAACACAAAGATATAAGGTGGAAACCCAATGTGGGTGAAAACCACCTGCTGCAAGTCATCTCAATCTTCTTCTTAATAAGAAAATCCTTTTACAATATTTGTACTGGTGCAGTCTTATACCAGTACGCAGGCTACAACCTGCAGAAGGCTTCAACCTTCTCTCGTTCTCCAAACTTCCTTGGAAGGGAGCTCCAACCCCCTTTGCTCTTGTACTAGCCGATCCATTTACTAGTACGCAGGCTGCTACCTGCTACAATGCTCCAAAGATCTCCTTTAGCTTTTGTACTAGCTTAGATACTAGTACGTAGGTGCTTGCCTACAATCTTCTCACCTCCAGGTACCACGTTTCATCAATTTTCAGACTGGATACACTGAAGCACAACACATAATCTGTAAGGCCACTTTTCATCCAATTTTCATACTGGACCCATAACTATCATTGAAGCTCAAAACAATCATCAACCCTGAATCACTGGAACCCTGTTAACAACAGTCACCAGAACACAGAGCAGACACAGAACTCTGTAATAACCATCAGATCCATCTGCAACTTCAAATATCAAGCTTTACAATGTATACGCTACTTCGATGAATCAAACCCGCGTGTATACGCGCTTTTGCCAAAGTCAACCCGCGTACAGATCTAAAAATAATTTTTCATAACTTGCAGCTGTACCAGACATCAGTCATACTCATAAAGTTTATAGAACAATACATGCGTCAGTATGTAGATCTAGAATAAGCATCATAAAGATAGTTCATTTCAAACCATTTGATCCCGATCTCTCCTTAGATCTAGTTCTCCATCAACCGATGAGATCTCTCCTTAGCTCAGATCAAGCAATGCATCATCAACCCATAACCCTGCATACTGGATCTAATGCTTCATCAGATATTCAAGACATTTCAGATGCACTTGCCTAATGATTTCCTTCTCCTTATATAGCCTTAGGCCTTGTTCAATACCAAGAGCCAAAACCATAGTAACACAATACCATCAACTTCAATACTAGGGATCGACACGCCCGTCGAGACATAATGGTCCGAAATCATAGGCACAACTTCCAAGGACTAACCGCCATGGATCAAAGGTACGTTTCCACATACACGCGCTTTTGCTGAAGCCAACCTGCGTGTACACGCGACTTGGGCTTAATGAACCTGCGTGTATGAACTTTTCTCTTCTTCTTATAGCCTGATCATCAATTCCTTGCTGCTGACCTTCTGTACTATGATTTGTCATCAGTGAGGTTTGCCATCAAGGACAACACTTATCTCATAATGCCAACAATCTCCCCCTTTGGACTTGATGGCAAAGCTAACTTGTCACACTTAGAACTATCATCTGATTCCTTTGAGCTGTCCTTCATTAGTCACATCTGATATCTCTTCTGAAGATTCATCCAGTTATACATAAGTGAGATATTCTTCTATGAGAGGGTTGCCATCAAGTACAACACATGCATCATAATGCCAACAATCTCCCCTTTGGACTTGATGGCAACAACACCAAATCACTCTCCCCCTTTGACATCAAGGGCAAAGGGTGGACCAAGATATTCTCTTCCTTTGCTGAATCATTCCTCTGTCCATACTCCCCCTGAGTACCTGCTGAAATCTCTGAATAAACTCCCCCTTTGTATATGCCAAGGTGTACCAATCTGTCCATGCTCCCTCTGAGTACATGCTGAATCTCTGTGCCGCTGAAGTGTGCTGTTCATGCTCTTCCTGACTGTAGGCAAGATCTGCAAAAGATGTTCTTCAAGAAGAACATGACTCTATACATCATAAAAGACCTTCCTATCACCAAAGACTCATACATACATCCATCTCTCAACTAAGTGAGGATATACAAAAATTGGCTCATCCACCCAACCAAGTGGGGATACATCAAAAGTTTACATATGACAACCAATCATAATGCATCAATCATCCCAGGCATAGTGGGGAAACCAAAATAGGCCGTTACATGACCTTGACACCATGAAAGAGATACCACAAAAGAGATATATGACATAGAGACGAAATAACTAGATCAAGACTTATGAAAGTCACCAGCAGCATCTGATAATCACCATTCAGATCAGCAACCAAGAGATCCTTCTGTTCTCCTTTTGCCTTTGTTCCTCCTGAAATCAACACCAAATGTGAACTAGAACCAAAAGATTTAAGATAATGCCAACAATGCATTATTGGAAGATTATCTGCTCCCTCTGAACCTGTGCCAGATGATCTCTGTCAGATCCATATCAGACTTTCTGCAACCAACATCTGTCCCTGTTGATTTCCTTCAAAAACTCCATATACGCGTCTGCATCCACATAAACAAGCGTATATACGCAGATATCCCTTACGCAACACGCGTACACCATATACGCGACTATCCCCTTGTAAAACGGCGTATGCACGCGGATATCCTTTAAACAACACGCGTACACAAATTTTCATATCAGCAACCTGTAAATGTCCTGTAGAGAATAGGTCATCAACCTATAACAAGGTATGTCTGCATCAATTTATCCCTTTGAACAGAATTCAGAGTCATTCACATTGTTTCATGTGTGAAACCACCATAGCCATTTCATCAAGCTCTACATGATCCAAGTATCATTACTTGGGAACATCTGCATCAATTAACATATGTAAGGATCAACCTATCATCATATAGATAAGAACTCATCACCATGTCTTCAATAAAGCAACTTTGAGTAGTCATCCATGTGTCAGCACTATGTATCTTGAGCTCAAGCTCATTTGACAAAACTTCTTGATATCATCAACAGCAACAATCCTTATCCACATGAGTGCCTGCATCATAACTGTATGATCTTTATGTATATGACAACAGCAGTATATAAGTGACTCATCATCAAGTGAGGAAGATGTGTATTCAAGCTTTGTACTTCTCCTTGTTCTTATGAAGATCACCATGTAAGCACCATACATGCATCATCAAAGAATCAACCATAAATCTGATCTGAACATCTTCTATGTAACTCCAAGAATCATATGAGAGTTTATCATAGACAACTCACAATAGCAAGATATATCATTTAGCCATATAAGAATCATCACCAAGGATTATTAACCATAATGCCAACATTGAATTGCTAAAGGCATATGCTCCCCCTCAACCTGTGCCATCTGTTAGATCTGATTATGTATATATCAGCAATAAGCATCAAAACATCATCATCCTCAAGTTAGGATCAAAAACACTTCTAGACATCATACAAGTAACAAAACATTTCCACACATCCTCAGCAGACTGTAACCAATAGAGCAAATAATAGACTGAATCATATCAGATCCTTTTTCTGATCCTGTCCCCACTGCTTTTCCTCAGACTGACATATACGCGACTTTGCAGTGTCTAACTCGCGTATACACGCGACTTCCATTTAAGGAACTTGCGTATGAGATTCAGAACACTGAAGTTTTACACCTTCAGCTCCCCCTGAGTCTGATATGTCTGTGCTGTGCTGTGTCTCAGTACATTGTGCTGACTGTACTTCCTTCTTCCTCCATATCTTCAAGTGTGATGAGGTTTTCTTCTTTTGGTGTGATGTCCATCCTTTGTTCCTGCATTCCTTTGCTATATGTCCAGGCTTGTTACATGTATAACATCTTACATGTTTCATATTCCTCCTGTAGCAATCAGCAGCTTTGTGACCATACATATTGCAAGCAAAGCAATATCCATTAAAGTACCTTGATTGAGATGACCTGTCCGCATAATAGTCTTGAACTCTTCTTCTTCTACATCTAGCTGCAACATGTCCAAGATTGTGACATACATAACATTCAACATTATTCATAGGAGGAGTAAAAGATTTTCTTTGAAGACTTTCTTTCCTTGGTTGATGATGAGATTGACCTTTCATCTCCTTGTTGATCATTTTGGATTTCTCTTTAGAGTTCCTTGCCTCACCTTGTGAACTAGATTCACCTTCAACAGATTCATGGAAACCAAGACCAGTCTTGATAGCAGGAGACCTTTGACTACTAAGAATATCATCCAAGACTTTAGAACTATCTTGAAATCGTAAAAGCTTATCCTTTTCTTCTATTTTACCTTTCAAGATATTTACCTCAACTTGAAGTTGTTCCTCCTTTTCTAGACATTGCTTCTTCATGTCTTCTCCATCTTTCCTTCCTTCTTCCAACTGATGCCTCAATTTGAGAATCTCCTTTTCTTGTTCTTCATTCAGATCCTGCTGCATTTCACGAACTCGGAAAGCACATTCTAGTTGAGATTTTAAGCTGGTGACTTCATTTTCTTGTTTTGCAATAGCTTGGAGTAGATCTGTATTCTGCTTCTTTGATTCTTCAAGATCTCCTTTTAGTGAGGGGATTGTAGCTTCAAGATTTTCATAGTAGCTGGATCTATCTTTGAGTTTCTTGATGGTTGTGCTTCTTTCGTTGACTTCTTTTCTTAATGATGTCACTTCATGCTGCAATTTTTGACATTGGTCTTCCTTGTCCTTGAGAAGCTTTCTTACCTTGTTTCCTTCTTCTAGTTGGGCCTTTAGTTCGGTAACTTCTTCTTTGAAAGCACATTCCCTTTTGTTCAATAGATCTTGTTGATCTTTAACTTTGTCTGTAAGCCTTCTAAATAATGCCTCTATATGATACTTTTCTTGCTCACCCATAAAAGCATGTTCAGTAGTTTCACTATCACTTCCATCACTTTCACAAGGAAATATAGCAGGAACATCAGAGGATAATACATTCATACCTGATAATGATTCTGAATCTGATTCTGAATCTGATTCTGAATCTGAAGAGCTTCTTATACCTAATCCCCAATCGACTCTCCCACTGTCATAGATCTCTTGAGATGTCTTCTTCTTCTTATGAGCTTTCTTTTTAAGCTTCTTTCCCATTGTTCCACGGATCTCCTTCAAGCGATCAAGCTTCTGTCAAAGGACCTGCTCTGATACCAATTGTTGGAAATAATACTGAGAGGGGGGGTGAATCAGTATTATCAGATCAATCAATCTTTTCAATTTCATACTCAGAAACATATACGCTACTTCAATTAAGTGAACCCGCGTGTACACGCTACTGTGTCTAATGAAACTCGCGTATACCCAGAGATCTTATAATTCAGTTAGCTTAATCTTCAGTAAATGCATCAGATCATTATTAAGCATATTAACAGTAAACAGGTGCAGAATAACAGAACAGAGCATCACACAAGAGCCACACACATGAACACAAAGATATAAGGTGGAAACCCAATGTGGGTGAAAACCACCTGCTGCAAGTCATCTCAATCTTCTTCTTAATAAGAAAATCCTTTTACAATATTTGTACTGGTGCAGTCTTATACCAGTACGCAGGCTACAACCTGCAGAAGGCTTCAACCTTCTCTCGTTCTCCAAACTTCCTTGGAAGGGAGCTCCAACCCCCTTTGCTCTTGTACTAGCCGATCCATTTACTAGTACGCAGGCTGCTACCTGCTACAATGCTCCAAAGATCTCCTTTAGCTTTTGTACTAGCTTAGATACTAGTACGTAGGTGCTTGCCTACAATCTTCTCACCTCCAGGTACCACGTTTCATCAATTTTTAGACTGGATACACTGAAGCACAACACATAATCTGTAAGGCCACTTTTCATCCAATTTTCATACTGGACCCATAACTATCATTGAAGCTCAAAACAATCATCAACCCTGAATCACTGGAACCCTGTTAACAACAGTCACCAGAACACAGAGCAGACACAGAACTCTGTAATAACCATCAGATCCATCTGCAACTTCAAATATCAAGCTTTACAATGTATACGCTACTTCGATGAATCAAACCCGCGTGTATACGCGCTTTTGCCAAAGTCAACCCGCGTACAGATCTAAAAATAATTTTTCATAACTTGCAGCTGTACCAGACATCAGTCATACTCATAAAGTTTATAGAACAATACATGCGTCAGTATGTAGATCTAGAATAAGCATCATAAAGATAGTTCATTTCAAACCATTTGATCCCGATCTCTCCTTAGATCTAGTTCTCCATCAACCGATGAGATCTCTCCTTAGCTCAGATCAAGCAATGCATCATCAACCCATAACCCTGCATACTGGATCTAATGCTTCATCAGATATTCAAGACATTTCAGATGCACTTGCCTAATGATTTCCTTCTCCTTATATAGCCTTAGGCCTTGTTCAATACCAAGAGCCAAAACCATAGTAACACAATACCATCAACTTCAATACTAGGGATCGACACGCCCGTCGAGACATAATGGTCCGAAATCATAGGCACAACTTCCAAGGACTAACCGCCATGGATCAAAGGTACGTTTCCACATACACGCGCTTTTGCTGAAGCCAACCAGCGTGTACACGCGACTTGGGCTTAATGAACCTGCGTGTATGAACTTTTATCTTCTTCTTATAGCCTGATCATCAATTCCTTGCTGCTGACCTTCTGTACTATGATTTTTCATCAGTGAGGTTTGCCATCAAGGACAACACTTATCTCATAATGCCAACAGGCAATACTCCATGCACTTAAGAAATGGCGACCCTACCTAATGGGAAGACACTTCAAGGTAAAAACGGATCATGATAGCCTTAAATACTTTTTAGAACAAAGGTTATCCTCTGAAGAGCAACAAAAGTGGGTCACAAAGATGTTGGGTTATGACTTTGAAATCATCTACAAAAAAGGGAAGCAAAATGTTGTGGCAGATGCACTCTCAAGAAAGGATGAGGATGTGGAAGCATTGTTGTGTGCCATTTATATTATCCTACCAGATTGGATAAACGAAGCAAGGGAGGAATGGGAGAATGACGAAGAAGTGTGGGCACTTATTCGAAAGTTACAACAAGATTCCAGTACTTCTGATACATTTAGCTGGAAAAATGATTCGTTATGGTACAAAGATCGCTTATACCTCTGTAAGGATTCCCAGCTAAAACAAAAGATTCTTATGGAATTGCACACTTCTCCCTTAGGAGGGCACTCAGGATTTTTAAAAACTTACCACAGGGTTAAGAAGGAATTTTTTTGGGATGGCCTTAAATCAGATATTCAAAAGTTTGTGGCGGAATGTTTGGTTTGCCAGCAAAATAAAGTTGAAACAATTAAGACACCGGGTCTATTACAACCTTTATCCATTCCAAGCCAACGTTGGGAGGAGGTTTCAATGGATTTTATCACAGGTTTACCCAAGTCTGAGGGAAAGAGTGTCATCATGGTGGTAGTTGACAGACTTACCAAGTATGCACACTTTTGTGCATTATCACATCCATTTAAAGCCAGTACAGTTTCTACTGCATTTATGGAAACAGTTCAAAAGCTACATGGAAACCCAAAGATTATTGTAAGTGACAGAGATCCCATTTTCACTGGAAATTTTTGGACAGAATTATTTTCTTGTCTTGGTACTCAGTTAGCTCATAGCTCATCTTATCATCCTCAATCTGATGGGCAAACTGAGATAGTAAACAAATGTTTGGAAGGATATCTTCGTTGCTTTGTATCTGATAAGCAGACACAATGGGTCAAATGGTTGCCTCTGGTTGAATGGTGGTATAACACTTCCTTCCATACAGCAACAAAAATGACCCAATTTATGGCACTTTATGGGTATCAACCACCATCCATCACATCATATTTAAGAGAAAATTCTAAGGTTCAGGCAGTGGAACATCACATCGAACATCAACAACAAGTCCTCCAACTCTTAAAGGATAACCTAGTGTTGGCACAAAATAGAATGAAACAACAGGCAGATCAACATCGCAGTGAAAGAAGTTTTGATGTAGGTGATTGGGTATTCCTACGGCTACAACCATATAAGCAAATGTCCCTAAAGCAAGCTAAGAAGGATAATAAATTATCACCAAAGTATTATGGTCCGTACAAGGTGTTGCAAAAGATTGGTACTATGGCATACAAATTGGAGCTTCCTGCAGCTTCTCGATTGCACCCAGTTTTCCATGTTTCATGTTTAAAGAAGGTTATAGGTGACAAGCTCCCAATTCAAACAATATTTCCAGAACTTGACGAGGAAGGAAAAATTATATTGGAACCGGAAGCAGTCACAGAAACAAGAACTCGACAGCTACGAAATCGATCAATTTCAGAGTATCTTATCAAGTGGAAGAACTTATCCGCTGAAGATTCCACATGGGAGGATGAGAATTTTATGCAGAAGTATCCAGAACTACTCAAGCGTTGAGGACAACACTTTTTTGAAGGAGAGGGGCATGTTGGGTCCCTATAATACTAGTGATTACCCCATTACTATTGTAGTTATACCCCTTATTTATATTGTTGTGCCCCTATTACCCCCATATTGTTATTTCTGTGCCCCATAGAATCCCTCTATTGTTATTTTTGTGGCTTTATATTATTATTGTTAGGTCGGCTGGATTATATTGTGACTCCCTAGACTCCTATATATAGAAAGGAGGTTTTGTCATTTGTATCATCCAAGAATTGTTCATTTATGTAATGTAAAGGAGGTTGCCCCCTCGAAGAGGCTGAATTCTAAGGCGTGGATCTCTCTTTTCTATCTTTTTGTGAGCTGGTTTCATAACAGTATTATAATCAGTAATATTCACCAAATTGTTGCTAGAATGAATCAGTCCTAAAATTTGATCTGTCTTTTGCTGACTAGAGATTTCTTTATGTTCCTTACCTCTTTCATATTGGTGGACCCATTCATTCAGCACCTGGCCTACATATTCGGTTTTCTCTATAGATTCTTTACAAGAGTCTTAACTACATATGATATTCACTTGAGGTTCACCCCTGTTGTCAGTATCTACACAGGAGTCTTAACTTGTGTGATATTCACTTGAGGTTCACACCTATTGTCAGTATCTACACAGGTGAATGATGAAATAGGTTCTATCATTACCTTTACAGTACCTTTATTGTTTTAAGGAAACATTCTTAGGCATCATTCTCTCAGTGAATCTCTCTGACTCAGGGTTGTTTCACGAGCAATGTCAGTAAAATATGTATTTCCTTTCGAATCTCTCTCACTTAAGGATGCACTTGGAAATACTAATTTCATACTGACTTTGCGTATTTCCCTTTTATCTCGAGCGACATTATGCTTGCTAGGAGAGGAATAACCAAGGGATTTCTTGCAATCGGCTAGGTATTTAGTTAGCTTGGACGAGGATTTGTTGGTTGGCATTCTAATGAGCCTATCTATGTCCTATATGTGTCTGTAAGCTTGGTTTCTTTCCTTCCATGGAACTAATAAATAACTAAGAAAGTAAAGGAAGTAAAGGAGGATTTTTCTACTTGCATTTCCTTTTTTGGCGCTCCTTCCCTTCAATGCCATCACCTAATCTTCTTATGTCCATTGAGAAATCAAGCCAAGCATTCGGCGGGTACCCAAGCCCAACAGTGCAGTGCATCCCCCAAGTAGAAGCATCCCCCATGTAGAAGCATCGATCAAAAACCCTTGCACTTGACAGAGGTCATTCAGAACACCTGCATGCCTTGCACTTGATAGAGGTCATTCAGAACACATGCATGCAAAACACCTGGAAGTGACAATTTTAATATTAAAGCCATTTGAAGATAGTGAGATCTTAAAATAATATTGAATTTTTGCACTTGAGTAGAAGCCACCTGTAAATTGGTGAAGCCACCTTAGTAAATGGAGCCACATCATAAGATGCATATTATAGTTTATATTTGAGCCATTTATTAAATGGTTATTAGTTTTTTACTATTTATTGTTGTCGTTGGTTATTAATTTTTTACTATTTGTTGGTCTCATTGTGAGGAGACATCAATCAATTTAAATAATTTAGTCGGATTTTAAAATAATATTAATGCAATTTGAGATAGTGGGATCTTAAAATTATCTCCACTTACACCTTATGAAGTATTTTATAGAGCTATCAAACTCTCCAGTCAATCCATGTGTCCTCTATGACAAAACAGACCAAACAAATGTTTTTAACTCAAATCTCATTTTATTCGATAAAATAAATAATTAATATAAAAAATAATAATAAAATTATATAATATTTATCAAAATACCAATTCACAACAAAATTATAATATATTTTACCTCTTTAAAATAATAAATTACAAAGATTATGAATTGAAATTATATACACATAACTCAAAGAAGCTTGTGAGTTAAAAGTATATATACATAATGTGCAGATGCAAGACAAGCAAAAGCAAAGGTTTATCAAAGAAAGCAAAGGTTTATCAAAGAAGTAGTTAGAGTCCAGGAAAAAAACAAGGTAAGTTGCTTATCTTGTAGTCGAGTTGAGCAGTACATAAATGGAATAAATAGAACAAATCTTGGCCCATATTTCTGATATTAACGCATTTGCATATTTCTCACAAAAGGGATGGTATGGCAGGAATTAACCTACCCTTCATTGAGATCATCTCTCTCATAAAAGGGAATACCTACCCTTCATTGAGATCTATCTCTCTCATAAAAGGGAATCTAATGCATTATGTGGCAGGGATTAACCTACCCGTCATGGAGATCATCTCTCTCATAAAAGGGAATCTAATATGTTATATATGAGGTGATATGCCCAATTCATTTTAATAATAAAATTTTATATCAAAATTACAAAAGACAATTGGAATTAAACCGTAGTAAAGATGCATGCAAGTATGGTAGAAGCCATGAGCTGAAGCAATTCATTGAGTCCAAGACTAATTTCGTTGAAAGAAACAAATAAACATTATAGGCAAGGACTATGAGTTGCATGCAACACTTGTTTTCCAAGATATTAGTGATCATATTTTTATTCCTTGAAGGAAGGGAAATAGAGCTTGAATTCCCTACATATGCATGAAGAGTCGAGATAATTAGTATACTAGTCAATTAACAAAAACTTTACTATGCATATTCAAGTTTTTAAATAATTACATATGACTCGTATATAAATACTAATCATTCACTTACAACCATTATATAATGTAATTGAGTTCTTATGGGTGATGCTAATATTATGTAAATTTACATTCACATTCTACAACATCCCATATATTCCATTGAGGAAATAATTTTCCTCAACAACTAATATAGAGTAGTTTATGAAAATATATTTCTAATGATGAATCAATTTAAAAAATATATATATTTATTTGGCTCACTTCTTTAGTAATTTTAATGTAATTGATTTATATATTTTATTTGGGAAATAATTTTTCTCAACAATTAATATAGAGTAGTTTATGAAAATAAATTTCCAATGATGAATATATATATATATATATATATATATATATATATATATATATATATATATATTTATTTATTTATTTATTTATTTGGCTCACTTCTTTACTAATTTTAATCTAATTGGTCATAGTAACACTAAAAATTTGTATTTTCCCAAATATTTTTTCCCTATTAACAAAATATGATTATTAATTTAAATTGAAAGTGTTTTTTTTTCAAATACAAAATATTGTGATTGTTTTATCCTAAAAGAATGCACTTATTATAGTCTATTCATATATTGTTGGTAATAAGCATAAAAAAATGCATTTATTATGTTCTATTCATATACTCAATGTAACAAACCCTAAAACAATATTCCATAGATAAGCTCCATTTTGTGAACTAAAGATTTTCTAAATCCATTCCAAAAAAAATAACAAACTTATTCTTAATTTGGAATGATATATCATGTAACTAAGAAAATCAAGGTCTAAATCTCCAAAATATATAATGAAAATATGATCGAGTGTCTATAAGGCACACTAACACATACAACACTATGAAATATTTAAAGAATTGTATTTAACAATATTATCGTAGGTTAATTTATTTTCCATGCTAGCTTTGAAATAAATAAATAGATATTTATCTAATTATCATGCTTCTAAGATTGTAATGAAACATTAATGGTATTTCATACCTCAAAGAAATCATAAACTACTCGCAAGCTTAATTGGTTGACAAAGTACTTTAACCTTACCAGCCTTAGCAAAGAAGAACTAGTCTTGATTGAATAAGAAAGCAATGAGATTGCATCTTTCCTTTCGGGAGGAAAAGAAAAACTTTATTTTAGAGAACAAAATTACATTTTTCATAACAATATAAAATAATTTCATAAATAAAAATGATAGCATCCTCATTTTGTACCCAAAAAACAGTTCTACTTACAATTCCAAGTATATTAAAAAAATAACTATTCATTGTTCTCCTTCCATTTGTCCTTTTGCTTTTATATAACCCTAATAACCAGCAAAAATTATTCCCATCATTAAATTTCATGATAACTAATACTATAGAGTAAAACCCAGTTATAAGAAATATTTCATATAAACTAAGATAAAACTAAATATAGAGAAAAAAATCCCATGCAATAGCGATTCCAGGATTTTATAGATCACTCATGAAAAGATGAATGATAATATCATGGTGATATACCTTGTATCTATTTCTATATATTTTTCCTCCAACTTTATATAGATCATTAGCATTGGGATTCATTTCCTTTTAGACATGAATAAAATATATATGATTAAAAAGCACAATTGATAACATATAACTTCTGAAGAAAAGGGTGTAAGTGATAATTTAAATAGTTTTAATCAACCCTTAACCACTTTATGACATTTAAAGAAGCCTCAAAGATCTAAATCTTAAAACACCCATTGCCTATACCAAAGATAACAAAATATTTGAGGCCATATGTGTTGTGTAGAGGTTTGATGCTTGCCCCTCCATGGCTCTAAATTTTAGGATTTGAATATCATTCATGAAAAGTAATCCCCTTGGAACACAACACTAGAGGTCATCTTGAGTAACCCCATCAAAATATGCCCATGCACTAGACCTATCAATGACCTCTTCAATTATATTTTTAAAAGGATGGTCCATCCTCCTTTGGGGAAAACGTTAAAAAATATTGAGGCATTGGGAAGCACACTATATTGGAGGAATCAATATATCCTCAAAAGGCCTAACATTCCTAACTAGCTAAATATCTCAAGCTAAGATGATAGGTAAAGCATAAAACCCATTTATTGCACGATTACCAAACCAAATATTTAAATCCTCTTCAACAAAATCACCATGATATACACTCTTAAGAGCTATCAAATAGTTGATCTCTTTCCAAACTTGTAATAAATACACACAATTCATCAAAATATGTACCATACTTTCCTCTCATACCTTACAAAGAGGGAATTTTCCATAACTTGATCTACTACTCTTTTGTAGCTTATTTAAATTCAAAGTTTTGTTGTTCAATACCAACCACATAAAATACAAGATTTAAATGGGAATTTGAATACTTTTGGAAATTACTCCTTGGTATGGGTTTTTCATCAACTAAAACTATCCTCTGTTTTAGGTATCCTTGCATGAATGGAATTCATCCTTCCAATACAAGCCCCCCAAATATTAGCACCTTCACCCTTAAGACCATTCCTATTTGTTTAACCACTTTTGACACTATATGGGTATGATCCTCGGGTCAACACCTTAAAAGATCTTGGCGTAACCTCTGTCCAGTAGTAATTATGATATGTGATCAAGGATCCTAAATTCTAAAATAGTTCCAACCTAAGGGTCTCCCCCCAATCTAAATGTGTTCCCATTCCAAACCTTCCAAATAATCCCGATATGTGATCAAGGATCCTAAATTCTAAAATAGTTCCAACCTAAGGGTCTCCCCCCAATCTAAATTTGTTCCCATTCCAAACCTTCAAAATAATCCCTTCTCTAATTAGAGAAAATATTAGAGCAATATATTTCCAAATGAGAAGTAAATTATGAAAAATCTTCACTTGTTTCCTTATCTAATCCTTAATAGTTTCTAATAAAATTGTACTTTTAAATGAAAACATGTCACTAGAGACCCTTTCCTTAGATGAGTCTCCATATAGTTTTGGTTGCTAAAGCTTTTGAGAATATAATTATAGTTTCAATGCCCCACCTATCTAATGCTTAAATCATAGATAATATTCCCCATTTCACCAAGGTGATACCCTATTCTCCCTCCAACTAGACTAAAGAAATCTAAAACCAATTATTCCTAGATGTTTACAGACCCCCATAGGAATCCAGGGTAATTGCATCTAGTAAACATGAATTTCCTCCAAAACTATCTTCACTAAAGCTAGCATACCTCCTCTTCAAAGTCAATTATGACACTAAACACCAATCATTTTCTCCATCATAGAAATCAACTAGGCCCAATCATTCTTTAAATATGTATTTGGATTTAATGTAAACCAAGGTACTTCAGGCCATCATCTAAGTCAATCTCATTCTAAGAGAAAATACCAAAAAACAAAAAACATGATCTTCCTCATAAATCCCCAGCAGAGAGATTGAGGAGTAGTTAATGATTATCTTCATCCTAATAGCCCAACAATGTGCCTCTATAATCTCGTTAAGCTTTTATATGTCCTTTCTGGATCCTATGACTTTAACACCCATGAATGATCTACTTCTTTTTGCTTACATTATATCTTTGTTGTGGACTTAAACAACAATCAGCAATATAAACTATTATAAAGGGCAGCCCTACCTTAATCTCCTAACTGGTCTAAAAAAGGTAGTGGTTTCACCATTAATCATAATTAATAATGAGACGGATGTCACGCATCATTTCGCCTAATAAACAAAAAACACATACAATCAAGTGTGTCAACCTCAAGCTCAAATATAACCAATTCACCCTATCATAAGCTTTGTAAAGATCAAATTTAATCGTTATAAACTTCATATTCTTTGTTTTAATGAAGTATAACCCTCCTGTTAAGTAGAATTTTTTCACTGTCCCTGTACTCCCTGTTCCATGATCCTGGAGGACCTCTACAGTGAACCCTACATGCTTTCCCATCATGAAGAAACTCCCATTGTGTCCCTCTTCATGAGAAAAACAATTCCCTTTTGCATCATTTCCCAAAAATCTTCTGTTTACCCTAGTTTACAAGACCGACGCTAATGACCTGTGTCCTCCTCGCACTGATATGCATGGATTACAACTATCCCTAGCGTCGATCAGATCAACTAAGCCCTTTCTCAGTCACGTCGATCCTCTTTTGGAAAGTTTTTTAAATATGGAGCTAAAACTTCCAGCTCTAGAAGCTTTGTAATGGAAGTCTGGTAAATGGTTAGGCTGGATGGATTCGAGGTCAATTTGGGCTCCTTTCCCTTATTATGATGGAACTAATCCAAGAGATAAGGCATTCTCCCATGAGAAGAGGAACCATCTCCCATCCATCCAAGCTATATAAACCTCTCTTTTTTCCAAGCAAAAGCTAGTTTTTAGTTTGGAATTAGAATAATCACCAAGACATCTATAGTCTAAAGTTTTCTAGTGTATGTTTGAGGGAGAATAGTGTGCTTTGGTGTGATTTGAGACTAGAGGGAAAGAGGCCTTAAAAAACTCTATTTTTGGGGTTGTCCATGAAGTGCTAGCAAAAGTGTGGGAACCTGGATACGTCGGAGGATACCAACAATGTCAAGGCACCGGTTGTAATCTCTTTTTGATTTATATAAATGCAACTATCGATTGATTTCCTACATGAAGTGTCATTTTACATCTTTATGGCCTAATGTTCCTTGACCTGTTAAGTATGCTACATACAATATTGTATGCTATTACATTTGTTGTTTGTTGTTGTTTGTTTGTTTCAGGTGTGTGAAGGAAGGAAACGAAAGATAGCTAGAGTGAGGAAGCAGGATCATCACCAAGCGGAATAGCTTTCTAAGAGGTAGGCCCTCTTAATTAATTCTAGCTTAAGGAAATATTCCATAGATTGTATGTTTGTGACTGGACCCGCTCTCTCAGGCTAGAGGAATTGTTTGTATCCGCACTTAGAATTTACCTGCATCACAAATTGGTGACTCCACTAAGGAACCAATCCTTCTATTTCATTGATTGTAATTTCATGTTTTTTTGTGAACTTTTCTAGTATCACCATTTCCCTCTAGTGTTCTCTACTTTCCCTAGTTTACTGCTTTGAGTCTGAAATTTACAGTGGAAAATCTGGTTTCTACCTGAGGAAATTTTTATTTTTTCCTTTGAATCCTTGGGTAGCACAGTTTTTTATAAAATAGTCACGCCGATCGGAATCGAGTTTCTAAAAAATAGTCACATCGACCCCATTCTGGCGCTTGTTCTCAGTTAGGTAGTCGCGTCGATGCCTATAAATTGAGATTAGAGTTTACCCCAGATCTCAACCAGCATGTCTTGCTCTCCTGATTTCTACCTCTTAGCTTGTTTCAGACTATTTCTCCCTGACCGGAAAGCTTGATTTTTCTTGGTTTATGTGCTTATTGGTTTGCCTTCTTTTGATTGATTTCTTGAGTCTTTGGATGGTTAGTGGCTCTAGGACATCCAGGTTGTCATCCATTCTGCTACTTGTGAACTCAGTGGGTCAAGTTGTTGGTGAATTTACTCCTTGCATTTCATTTGTAGTCCTCTTATTGCTTTGATCTCCATCATTCAAGTTTGAAAAGTTTCGTTTGATTGTTTAAACGTCTCTTTTCCAGCATAGATCACATTTCTTGTCTTGTTTTTAGTAGAGTCATTGCGTCATTAGTCTGGAAGAAGTTATTTTTTGTGTCTTTTCATTTGCTTCAAGATTGATTGTCTCAAAAAAAATTTCATTGAAGTCTTTTACAAAAAAATCATTTTTTTTTATTTCATGAAAAGTACACAATTCTAGTTTGTTGCATCAATATGTTAAGTTAGTTAGCATCACTGAAGACTAGAATTGCAATTGCATTTGAAAAGAAAAGAATTCTCTTTACCTTTGAAAGGACTACTTGAAGTGCACTTGTTAGGAAAATAGGAATTGGACATATTTTTTCCATTATTTTGTTTTCAAAAAGTAAAGTAGTGAAAAAATCATTTTTCTTTCAGTTGCTTAGTTGTTTGCATTTGATTGTGTTTTCTACCCTCTCTAGTGTAAACAATTCATCAGATTGAAAGAGTCTTGTCTCATTTAGTTGTATATAGGATTTTTCAAGTCACGTCACTAAGGCCTGAAAACTGAGACATAATTTAAGATAAACTTTAAAATGAACTCAATTAACCTAAGGTGCATTTGAAACCTAACGATCACATCTAGAAGGTCTAGGCTATAGATGTGTTATGGCATCTTTAAACCTAGAAATTGTCGTTCGCTTTGGCACTAGACATCGCTAGTATGGACTTGCACTCCCCATACCGTCCTATATATAAAGGGAGACCCCACTAGGCTGCAATCCTTTATCCATAGGAAGTCGAGTCTGTTGCCTTGTGAACATGATGCACCAAACACAGCATTCGGGGAGCTCTTCTGTCTGTATTTCTCCGTTCGCAAGGAGGTATTTTGTTGTTCACGGTTACCTGATCATACTGAGTAGTCATTTGATATTTTTGACTCTTTAAGCTTAAAATATCATCTGAGCACTTGTCCTTTTGAGCTCGCTTAAAATCGAAAGTGATAGAGTCACCGTTGCTTCTTTCTCAACTCTTAAAATATGAAAGAGCACCAGTTTGTTTATGCGTCTTAAAAAATTGTTGCCCGTGATCTCACAACAACCATGCTAGTCCTTTCTATACCAAATCGTGAGTATTCCTTTTAAAGTACATTTAAAGCCTTGGAATTTATCTCTCATTTCCTGTTATTTGAGGCGAAGCCATTGTGGCTGAACCATTCGGTTCACCTAGTTCCTCTTCCTCTCCTCTGTCTGAAACATTGTCTAAGGAGCCATTTCCTGAATTACCGTATTCACTTGAGGACCAAGGTGTTGAACTTGGAATTGTTCTGAGCATTCAACCTTTTTCATCTCGTCCTCCACCTCCCTCAGATACTGGGTCACTTTCTGATATTGGCCCAGAATCTCTGGATAACCCTATCCAGACTCCTGAGAGTCAATTGACTACTGACGGTTAGCTTGGACTGGTTGTTTATCCTCTGAATCCTTTGTTCGACCCTGTTGTGATATCACTGCAGTGTCTGTACAGTCCATACAATTAGCCGGGTATTCCTTTGGAATTATCCCCTCGAACATCTTTGGTCATTCATCATCGCTTGTTTCCACCCATGGAACTCGAAGGTGAATTTCCAGTCTCCTCTCCGGGTCACTCGAAGGTTTCCACTCCACACACTGTCGAAGAGGAAGAAGATCAGTTTCCTCCTGAAGGTTTCCCCTACACGGGAAGCATTCCCATCAGTGTTTATCGAGACTTACCTCCTAATTATGTGACTTTAGCACAGTTGGTCTCAGGTACACCTAGTGCCTCTTCGCTTTATCATAATCCTATTTGGGCGTCTAGCACTATGCCTACCATGGGTCTGTTCATTCGGAATCTGACCCCCCAACAAATGTTGATTTCTGCAGTTACTTCAGTCCCGGTGCAGTCCATTGTTCTAAACCCTCTTGTCTCGTCAGTCCAAGTCACCCATCTGGTGCAACCGATGGTCTCGAGTCCTACCTCTGTCAGTCCTTCGGTCCCTCCAGTAAGTGCACAGGCTATGCCACCACCTAGGGGGAAAAATCCAAATGTCTCTATGGTGTCAGGCACAACTAATGTGAGTAGCTCACATTCTCACATGGTTGGGGTGAACTAGCCTTCTTCTAGTGCTATTCAAAACCCTGTTGGTCCTACTAGATCAAGCAATGTCCAGTACCAACAGGTCCAAAATCTTGTTGGTCCATCTGGGTCAAGCAATTTCCAGTATCAACAACCTTATGAGGCTCAGGTTCAATACCAAACTCCTTATGTTCCATATGGTTCCCAAGGAATGGTAAATCCACCTTACGTCCTTCAGCCTAGACAGTACGTTCAGCCTAGTCTGACCACCATTCCCAGTGGCTATGGCCAGATACAGTTCGGAAATTTTCAAGGTTTCAATCTGGGAACTGTCCAAGTACCCTTGTAGCAGCAAGGACAACCTCTGCAGCAACAAGGGAAACCTTCGTTGCAGCAAGGGCCATCCATGCAGCAGTAGGGTCTGATGATGCAGTAGTAGGGACCACTGCAATAGCCGCAGGGGCAACCCTCGCAGT
Organism: Pinus tabuliformis; assembly: GCA_031772625.1. Classification (NCBI taxonomy): domain Eukaryota; kingdom Viridiplantae; phylum Streptophyta; class Pinopsida; order Pinales; family Pinaceae; genus Pinus; species Pinus tabuliformis. The sequence continues at coordinate 609,085,858 of CM062810.1, forward strand.
AGTTGCAGCAAACCATGAAGCCGCAAATGCAGTATGTTTAGCAAGCCTCCCAACCTATGTCTTCGTAAGGCCAACCTCTGCAGCCGCAGGGACAGCTTTTGCAGCCGCAAGGTCAGCCCTCATAGTAGCAAGGCCAACCTGGGTAGCAGCAACCCTTATATACATATCAACAGGGTCAACCTTTGCAAGGATAAGGTCAGGATCAATTCCTACAGCAACAAGCCCCAAATCCTCATGTCCAAGGGCAACAAGTTCAAAACCCTCTTAACCAAGGAGAGCAGGTCCAAAATCCTTATGTCCAAGGCCAACAGGTTCAAAACTCATATGTCCATGGAAAGCAGGTGCAAAACCCATACGTCCAAGGTCAACAGGTTCAACAGCCTTTTAACCCGTATGTTGCTTATCAACAACCTATGGATGGACAATTTCAAGGTCAGAATCCTCCCTACAGAAAAGGTAACCTACAGTGGGGGAAAAATCAAATGCCCTACGGACAAAACATCCACTATGGGGACAAAATCCTTACCAGCAGGGATGGGTTCCTCTAGTTGGACCTGCTTATTAACCTCCAATTCCTTTTAATACTCAATTGCCATTCTTGGCTACACTAGAGTTGCATATGTGTCTCGACTCATGAATGATCCAATTCTTCATTCACCCTACTGGCCTCCGGTCCCATCCAAGATCCCAAGCAATTGTCCCAAGTTTGATGGGAAAGCGAAATAAGATCCTCAAGCCCATGTTATGACACATCACCTCTGGTGCTCTTCGAATTCCTACATTGATGATTCTATTCGACATTGTCTTTTCCAACAAACTCTCACAGGTGCTGCAGCCAAGTGGTACATAAAGCTCCCTCGAAGTACTTATTATGACTTCAACTCTTTAGCCATGGCTTTCCTCATGCATTTCCAATTGTCGGTTCGCTATGAAACCGACACCTATTTGCTTACATTGCTCAAGCAAAATACTATGACCCACATCTCCGATCACATCCATGAATGGAGACGTAGGCGTCACCTGATCAAATTCAAGATTTTTGATCAGTTACTGACCGAATGGTTCACCAAATCATTCGTCGCTCCAATTGCTCGCAATATCGCTATGGGTGGGTGCATCATGGAGGAGCAAGCCATTGCTCGTGCCCAGTACTTAGATCTCATTTACTCTTAGTCTAGCACTTTGTATGAGTTATTACCCAATGCTCCGAGGCCATCATCTGATCCAACGACATCGAAGTCATAGGCTACACCTCCTGTTGATGGAGTAATTGGTTCAGTGTCCCAGGCCCCTGCAAAATCTTCTTCCAAATAGAAGTCGGCCTCAAACACTGCTTCCAATAGTCCCTCTCAGAATCCACCTAGCCCTGGTAAAACCTCAAAGGTCCATGTTTTTCAGTCTACTACAGTGGACAAATATTCGAAAGGAAAGGAAAAGGAAAAGGTAAAGATGATGCCCCAAAATAGGGTCCTCCTAAGTCATCTGCTAGTGATGCTTCCCAACAGAAGCCTAAGTATTCATGCCTCATTTGTGAAGAGGATCACTATACTAAGGATTGTCCTAGATGATCCGAAGTTAGTCGTTTGCTCAAAGGGACCCCAGCTATCCTAAAAGAGTCGTTTCCATCCCAGAAAAACCAAATGGTAGACAAACCTCAATCGTCTACTTCCTTAGTCTCACAAGTGTTCATGATGAGTACGCCCATCAATGTGGCTACTAGATCAAAATATTATCAAACTCCTACCCCGACAGCAGGGAAAGAAAAAGAAGCTGCCCCTTCTTCTTCTGCCCTGTCAAGTTCTGGTCCTCTTCATATAGAGCGACCTAACCCTGATTTTGTCATTCGACCACCTTCTCGAGGTGTGTTGCAAAAGTCCTCGTACAATCCCAACGCTCATGCCACTCAGAAGTATAATATTGTTAAGGATTTGGCTCAGGCCCTTGAGGTACTTCAAAGCTGTCCGTCTCAATGGAAATCATTACTGTCGGCTATTGGGGGTATTGATCCTGTTGATTCTAGTCTTATATGTTTTGATCTAGAAAACCACGTTCCGCGTCTTCCTCATCAGATTTCCTTTCTCATTCAGGTCATCATCAATGAGAAAACCATTCATAGAACTGTCATCGATGAAGGTGCTTCCACCTGCATCATGTATGTTGCTTGTGGGAAGCAATTGGTTCTCCTACTCTAAACCAATCCCCTGACACTTTGGAAGTTTTTGACAGGCATGATTCGTGACCATTCGGTGTCTTACCCAACCTTGCCATTACTTTGGAGGGCAAGATAGTGCATGTCGAGATAGAGATCATTGACGCTAATCTCAATTATAATCTTCTACTCGGATGGAGTTGGACCCATGTTGTGCATGTTGTAGCCTTCTCCTTGTTCTGTGTGATTCGTTTTCCCCATCAAGGGAAGATAGTCATAGTTGACCCACTGTCCTTATTTGCCTCTTCCTCCTCGGATGGTAATGTTCCGTATGTCAAGCACACTAGTGCTCCTTATGAGAGTGTGTGGGAAGGACTCTTTAAAGATCCTACTCTAATGGGTCTCTTTCCGCTCCCACCTCCTCATGTTGCCTCTGTTAACATGATTTCGATCAAGTCTAATCCTTGGGTCATTCTGTCTCTGGATCTTGTTGATACATGGGCGGAGGTAATGTTGTTAAGTCTCGTTGAAATTAATTACGTGGAAATTTTTTTTGCTTCATCTCCAGTGTCCTCTAATTATCTTGTTTCGAAAACCTCTCTTGATGCGTATTCTCAATCCCCGTAGCTTGGTGCTTCGGAGTCTTCGGATCCCTTGGCCAAGAATTTTCTTTCTGACGAGAGTATCATGGAAGTAATGTCTCTGGAAGAAGTACCCTGGAACGATACTCATCATCATTCCTTGTTCTTGCCTAGCCTGATGGTCCTGTCTACTTGTCTCGAGGAGTTCTCTTCTCGGTTCCCTTCCCTACCACTTTAGACACCAATCATGACTCATGATGTTTGGTCGGAAGGGAACATGGGTAATATTACCCAAACGATGCCAATTGATATTTCTATCAAGCCTGGTGTCTTGAGAATATCTGATATCGGGCTAACTTGTTCTCTATAAGGGATCAAGCTCTATACTCATCTGTTCCAAGAGTTTTGGGATGTTTTTGCGTGGTCATATGAAGAAATTCCCGGAATTGACCCAAGTATAGTCATGCATGAAATACCAACTTATCCTCATGCAAAGCCTGTTCTCCAACGGCTCCACCCAGTGCACCCTAGAAAATTGGCCGCTATCAAGGATGAAGTTGAAAAACTTCTCAAAGATGGATTCATTTATCTAATCCCTCTTACATATTGGGTGTCGAATAGTGTACCAGTGACAAAGAAGCAAGGCACGATCTGTGTTTGCATTTATTACTGTGATCTCAATCGCGCCTGTCCAAAGGATAACTACCCCACTCCCTTCATTGATAAAATCATTGATGAATGTGTTGGGAGTGAATTCTTTTCTTTCATGGACGGTTTTTCTCGCTACAACTAGATCAACATTGCGTCAACTAATCAAGATAAGACAGCCTTCATCTGTCTGTGGGGTACTTTCGCGTACAAAAAGCTTCCCTTTGGCCTTAAAAATGTTGGGGCTACATTTCAAAGAGCGATGTCTTATGCGTTCCATGACATCCGCAACATCATTCAGCCTTACTTGGATGACCTTCCCGCTCATTCTTGTAAGCGCTATGATCACCCTGATCATCTCCAACAAATTTTTCTTCACTATCAACACTACAACATTCGACTCAATCCACATAAGTGTGTCTTCTGCATCGAATCCGGACAACTCCTTGGCTTTATTGTCTCTAAGGCAGGCATTCACCTTGATCCTCTTAAAGTTGAGGCCATAGTTAATTTACCCCCTCCATCTTCATTGCACCAACTGCAAAGTCTGCAGGGAAAAGAAAATTTCCTCCATCGTTTTGTACCAAATTATGTTGAGCTGGCTTCAGGGTTCACCTGGTTGCTCAAGCAAGGAACACCCTTTGTTTGGGATGAAATTTCCCAAAATTCTTTCGATGACCTCAAGGTTGTTCTCATAAAAGCTCCTTTACTACATCCCTTAAATTATCTTTGAGATTACTTCCTTTATCTCACTGCAGCCTCTAGCACCATTGCCATGGAGTTTGTACAAGACGATGATGAAGGCAATGAACATGTTATTTACTACCTCAGTGGCAATCTCCTCGACACCGAGATGTGTTATGCTCACATCAAGAAGTTGGCTTTGGCTATCATCCAGGCTGTTCAATGCTTTCGACACTACATTCTCCTACACACTACCACTGTGATTTTTGAATGCAACCCCATGACCAACAATCTGAATTGCCAGTTGCTAGGGGGAAAGTATTCTAAATGGATTTTCATCCTGCAAGAGTTCGATTTGGTGTTCACGGCTGCCAAATCTAAGAAATCACTGGTTTTTTCCAAATTGATTTGCTCCCTTCCTTTTGCATCTCTTCCTGCTGATGCCACTGAGCAGCTTCTAAATGAGACTCTTTTCCTGATTAGCACCCTCGACCCATGGTACGGTGATATCATCATGTATCTCCAGAGATCCACCTTTCGGTCTGCGTTGACTAAGGATGATCACCGACGCATTCGGCATCACTCCCAACCCTACCGTATTATTGGAGATACTTTATACCGCGTCGATGTCGATTCAGTTCTTCGCCAATGTCTTACTCTCAAGGAGGCTGAGAGAGTTTTAAATGACTACCATTCCGGGGCATGTGGCGGTCATATGTCTAGATATGCTACTACTCAAAAAATACTTCGCGTTGGTTACTTCTGGCCCTCCATCTTCAAGGATTGCATCCTTGTTGTTTGCAAATGCCATGAGTGCCAAATTTACCAGTGAAAAATGCGAGCCCCGCCCACTCACCTACACCCTGTTATTACCATTGGTCCTTTTGCCAAATGGGGCATCGACTATATGACATGTAATCCTTGTTCGGCTGGGGGGAATGGCTATATTATCGTTGATGTGGATTATTTCACCAAATGGGCCAAAGCGATGCCTACATACTCTGCAGACGGTAAAACGACGGCTCAATTTCTATTCAATCATATTATTTCCAGGTTTGGAGTGCCTCAGGCCATTGTCACCGACCATGGCTCCCACTTCCAAGATTACATGATGGCTAAGCTGACTTCTACGTTGGGTTTACACCACGACAGATCAACCCCATATTACCCTCAGGCTAATGGCCAAGTTGAATTTGTGAACAAAGTCTTGGTTACAATGCTTCAGCGCACCATTGGGATGCACAAGTCAAATTGGCATCTCATGCTCTTTTCAGCTCTGTGGGCTTACTGAACCTTGACCAAGGATGCAACTAGATTTACACCATTCCAGCTAGTCTACAATCTGGAAGCAACTTTACTGATTGAATACGAAATTCCATCCCTCAATCTGGCTGTCGAACTTCTCCCTGAGACCTCACCTCAGGAAGAGCATCTCTTGTATTTAGAATGACTGGACAAGACTTGTCGTCTTGCTGCTTTGGTTATTGAAGCACAAAAAAAATGAGTCAAATCCCATTTTGATCAGTTTGTTTCTCCTCGAGATTTTTCCGAAGGCAATTTGGTCCTTCTGTATGATCAAGATAATGATAAGTTGGGGGTAGGCAAGTTCGAACCCATGTGGCATGGGCCTTACATTGTTAAACACATGTTATAAAAAGGGGCCTATGAGCTTATTGATTATGAGGGTAATCCCTTAGACAAGCCCCATAATGGGCTTAATCTCAAAAAGTACTATGCTTAGGTCATCTTGCATGGTTACTTTTGTATAATAAGTGTGTCATTCATTTTTGTGCAGTGTGGTTTGGTGTGTTGTTTTGCAAGCATATTTCCTGCTTATTATGCTTTTTCCTACTTTGCAGATGTCAGTGTCTCCTCACATTGGTTTCACTGATGGTGCTTGCTGAAGTACCCAAAACCTATCATCCGCAACATGGGCCACTTATGACCCCCATGGTGAGTTGATTCATCTTCAAGGTATTTGTCTAGGTCAAACAATTAATAACATCGCTAAGTATAGCACAGTTATCGAATTGTTGTCAGGAGTTATCGCTCTTGGCATCTAGGATTTGGTTGTCAACCTTGATTCATAGCTTGTCATTCTTCAACTCAAAGAAATATATTCCATCAGATATTGAGAATGTACCTACGTATTCATCTACTGGAGAGAAATTTTGATTACATTACATATCATCATATTCCTAGACATATGAATACATTGACATGTGCATTAACTAATTATGTGTTGGATAGACATTTGTGAAACATGTAAAAATAAAAAACAAATCATTTGTATCATAGTAAGCAAGAAAATATAGCATATATATATGTGTGTGTGTGTGTGTCAATAATATTTGTCATACATCAAAGCCCCACAAAATAATATGTGTGTTCAAAAACATCCATGGCTCGCAGGCTCAAAAAATGTGGAATGCTAGGCCTATGCACTAATCAGCATGATGCTCATGGTAGCATGTAACTGCTCGGACTACATGAGTCAGCAGTCGATGGATCTGGTCTGATACTCCCACCGTGTGCCTCTAGTACTGGGACAGAATATCACCAACCCGAGCATACTTTGGGATATTGTGGGTCAATCCCTTAAGGTTCTGTGCAATATCTTCCTCATTATTGCTTCCTTCCTGATAAGGAGCGACATCGAACTGACGAGAAATACACCTGGAAATCGGGGACATCCCAACAGGGCGTTCTGGTCCAACATCTGCATTCATAAAATTGAAATGTCACGAATACATATATTTAAAACACAATGAAAACATCGAAATATTAAAAACAAAAAATTGTTTGTTTTTTACCTTCATCGTCAAAGTCCTCCCCCTCTGGGAGTGGCATATCCGGATCTTCACGGAAGTCGATACCACTGTAAGGCCAATCCTCCACTACGATTAGCTGTCATCATAGCCATGAGAAGAAGGCGGGCTTATAGGACATATGTTGGCCCCCCATAACCCTGGGCATCAACTCTCTCCAGCGAACCATCCATGGGTCTCGTGGCATCGGCAGATCCACCTCAGTCAACTGGTATTGGAACAATGGAACCTGCTCAAAGAAGAAGGTCACTAGCATAGACCCAAAGAAAAATTACTTCAAGTTTCCCACCTTAGCTTTTGATAGCTGGCGCTTCATGTTGATTTTCATAGATTTTGCCTAGTTAAAAATAGTGGGTGTTGTGCACTCGATAGCATACAGAAACTTCGACTTGTTAGTCTCATGCGACGCTTGGGACCCAACCACTCTGTTGATGGTCAACAGTAACACTCTCAACACAAGATCTCGAACAGTCGTGATCTCGATCTTGCCACTTTTGGATTTGAGAGCTTCTAGGCAATGTTCAGCAAGTAGCATGGACACACTTGCCCCAATCGGCCTCGACCCATATAGGTTGATTGGTTCCCCTCTCCGGGATAGTCCTGTGATGAAATAAATATCTGAAGTCTCCAACTCCAGCTCTTGGTCACCGATGATAAAAATTTCCCGATTTATGTCCCAGAGACTAATCAGGTACCGTAGCATCTTGGGTTGAGCTTGCATCCCTGGTGTGAGAAAGAACTTGAGGAGCCCACAGTTCCTCAAAACCTCCAAGCAATTTGGATCAGCTATTGCTTGAGTATCGATATCCTCATGCTCTCATTCTTTTCAATCCACCATTTTCAACGATTTTCTTCCTACAAAAACCATTTAATCAAGTCAATGATCATCTTTTGACAAAGAAATTTGGATTCAAGTGGTCAAATTGAGCAAAAGACATGTTTTTTCTTTGCTCACGGTGCCGGCGCGACTATTTTAAAAACAGTGGCACCGATAGCACGATTGGCAGTTTTCTTAACCCCTGGTCGGCACAGATCCATGCCCAGAAATCACGACGACCGAGGGCGAATTTTTTTTTCCAAATCCTTTCCATGAAATGCAAAAATTGGATAAAAACAGTATGAAAATGGAGCTTAAGGTCTTGGCTTTTATCTACAGCTGACGGCTCGACAAATGACCTCTCGATCTCCCATAATCTGTTCTAGAAAAATTAGGGCACAAAAGGGTAAAAAGCTCTTCACATAAGGGTAAAATGGTAAATGGTAAAAAATAATTACTTTTTCCCCTTTTTATTCATTTTTATGAAAATATTAGGGTTTTTAAAGTGTTTTTGACCTATTTTACCTCAAAACTACATAATGCATTTACCTTTCTTGTGCAGTGACAAGTGATGAATTGTTGACGATGATTCTTGAGTCTCGTTTAAGCTCTTTTCTTGGCTCGTAAAACTGAAATGAAAAGATCGTCGAGTATTTTTCCCTTTGACTCGTTAAAGAAAATAAAACAAGGGGTCTGCTTTCAATGCTTTTCTGACTTTTTAAACACGAAAAGATTGTTGAGCTCTTGTCATTTTGAACTCATTAAAGGATGTGAAACGTCGTTTACCTAGAATATGTTTACCCCTTTTTTGGGCTGGGATAAACTATTTACGAGAAAGTTATTACTTGATTGAAATGGTAAGCGGTTCTCTCAAGTATCGTTTTCTACCTTTTCGGGCTTGAGAGACACAAATGTACGAAAAGGGTCCATGTGGAGTTTTCTTTTCCGTGTCTTTTTCAAATTCTCTAAACATGAAAATGATATCAAGTTACACCTTTGTTGGACTCGTTAAAGCATTAAACGACATTGGATTCGTCACCATGACGAATATGAGTTATTCCTTCCTAGGGCTCATAAACTTACTAGGTCAGATTCATCCGAAGGATGAACTTACAGTGTAAGCACGTGATATCCCCTTTAAGCTTGCAATAAAAAATAATTGGGGTGCCTACCAGAAATGGTGAGGGAAAAATTGGAAATCCTATTAGTCGTGTCGACAGCTCACTCTTGAACATGACACTCTCTGTTTCGTGTTGGGTTGGGATATCCTCCCTTCATCATTGACTTTCCTGGGTTGGGTCATTCACTTGACCTTCCATTTTATCTCTGCCATGTCATCATGACCACCAATCCCATGGATCCGAGAGCTGCCAAACTTTGGAATCGTGTCGCCGATATGTTCAAGAGTTAGTCCCTCTGCAGTTACACTTACTCCTAATTCTCTGTACCATCTGAAATCATTTGCATTCCTTTGTCACATGTCGATGATGTGGGATACATCATGCTCCTCCTTCGACACTGTCACTTCTTGTCGACCTCAGCTCATTATCCAGTGAGTTGACCGAGAGACTCCCTTCCAGTACCTTAGAGCTTGCATGCCCTAATGGCAAGTTCTTCACACTCGACGACAAGTTCACGTCATTGGCTTTCGATCAGGTGATTTCACGAGTGTTCAACATCACTTCCTTTATTCACATTCCGTGAACTACGCTGCTAGTACCTTGAGAGCCATTGTCATTATTGGTGGTTTCTCTCGCGCTTTTTAATAGTTCACATCATTGACCGGTAATCAAACAACTTATTATAATGTTTGACTTCAACACATTCATTCGCATGTTAGGATTTGTACTTTGATCGGGTCGTTTGGAGTGCAGGACCCTGGGCTAAGATTGCACAAGTCCAGGTTGCGAGGCGATGTGACATGGTCATGTTGATATACATGTCTCTTTTAGATGGATGGTTGCGGCCATACCATGAGTTGTTATATGTGATCCTTCTCATTATTAGATGGTTGCGGCCATACCTTGGTTTCGTTATGATCTTTTCTGGTAGATGGTTGCGCCCATCCCTTCGATCCATTTACATGATCATTCTCTGGATAATTGCATCCATACCATGATTCATGTATTATTATTCAGAGTTTTCAGTGAAGTATATATATCTATGCTTTCTTGCAGGTTCTCCAACGACGGACTCTGGTTCCCCGCACGCATTTGTAAAGCATTTCACTCCTCACTCTAGTTCGACCTTCATGCTTTAGGGGGCATCTGTTACACATCATTTTGTCACTGTCCCTATACTCCCCATTGCATGATCCTGGAGGACCTCTACAGTGAACCCTACATGTTTCCCATCATGAAGAAACTCCCATTGTGTTCCTCTTCATGAGCAGAACAATTCTCTTTTGCATCATTTCCCAAAAATCTTTTGTTTACCCCAGTTTACAACATCAATGCTATGACATGTGTCCTCCTCGCACCGATATGCATGGATTACAACTGTCCCTAGCGCCGATCGGATCGACTGAGCCCTTTCTCAGTCGCGTCAATCCTCTTTTGGAAAGTTTTTTAAATATGGAGCCGAAGCTTCCAGCTCTAGAAGCTTCGTAACGGAAGTCTGGTAAATGGTTAGGCCGGATGGAGTCGAGGAGGTTAGTTTGGGCTCCTTTCCCCTATTAGGATGGAACTAATCCAAGAGATAAGGCCTTCTCCCATGAGAAGAGGAACCATCTCCCATCCATCCAAGCTATATAAACCTCTCTTTTTCCCAAGCAAAAGCTAGTTTTTAGTTTGGAGTTAGAATAATCAGCAAGACATCTATAGTCTGAAGTTTTCTAGTGTATGTTTGAGGGAGAATAGTGTGCTTTGGTGTGATTTGAGACTAGAGGGAAAGAGGCCTTAAAACCTCTATTGTTGGGGTTGTCCATGAAGTGCTAGCAGAAGTGTGGGAACTCGAATACATTAGAGGAGACCAGCAATGTCAAGGCACCGGTTGTAATCTCTTTTTGATTTATATAAATGCAACTATCAATTGATTTCCTACATGAAGTGTCATTTTACATCTTTATGGCTTAATGTTCCTTGACCTGTTAAGTAGGTTGAATACAATATTGTATGTTATTACATTTGTTGTTTGTTGTTGTTTTCTTGTTTCAGGTGTGCAAAGATAGCTGGAGTGAAGAAGCGGGATCATCACCAAGCGGAATAATGTTCTAAGAGGTAGGCCCTCTTAATTGATTCTAGCTTAAGGAAATCTTCAATAGATTGCCTGTTTGTGACTAGACCCGCTCTCTCGGGCTAGAGGAATTGTTTGTGTCCGCAGTTAGAATTTACTTGCATCACACCTCCTTATGCCACTTCAGTAGCTTTAGAAATCTACCTACCTTCCAAGAAACCAAATTTCTTAGTTAAAATTAGATCCTAATTTTAACTTAGCTTATTAACAATATGAAGGCGAAAATGTCAATGTATTTATTTATTCATTTTTCTCATTCAATGCATCGTGAAATGCATTAAATTTAAGCTTATAATCATTCTCTATATCATGACATTGTTGTAATAATAACAAGTTTTCTTACCCTAAAGAATGGAATTGACAAACATATTATTTATTATGGAACAATTTACCTATCAAATATAGTTAAAAAATCACCATAACCAAGGATATCAATTGAATAAATACAATTATCAAAACCACTAATTTAAATAAACTATTTCATTTTCAAATTCCAATCATATATTTAACCACCTTACATACTCCACACATGTATATTACAGGAACAAATTTGTGCATTCCATTTTATTATCAATGAGTTAATATCTTTATGTGATGGGTAACGACAATATTTAATTAAAAACTACATTGATCACATTTCTAATAAATTGCTTTATGTTTAAAGATCATTCGTATGTTGATGATATTTTGTTGCAGTTAACATATCATTTAAATCACATCAAGAATACTTAATGTTAATGAACTTCACGAAATCTCGGCTTTCTGAATGGAAATATTCACCTTTTAAATTTAATTTTGAACATAATTATAATTTCTAAAAAGTTTGGTTACACAGTGGCAAATTAAATTTATATGTGGGATCTTTTTCATAATGTAATTATAATGCGACGAGCGGAAAGGTTGTTAATTGCAATATCCTCCGCGCATGCTGTGTAGATTAACATCTACACAAGCGTGGTAATGACGTGTTATTACAAGTCGTTAGAACTCCATGCAAATGGTGAAGGTTAGTGAAAGGGTGGTGGGCTCTTATCACTTATTGGTTTCCTTATGTACGTCTATGCATGTTGATGTTAAAGGATTTTCTATTTTTGAAAAAAAAATCTTAGGTGTTTTTTTTTGGTTCTTTGGGTTAAGATTTGGATGTAATTTCTAACGTTTTATTATTATTATTGATGGTCAATTTTACAGTGGTTGCTGAGATCTTTGCATTAGTGTATTGTAGTTGTTATTCTTTTATCTTTTATCTTTCTCTACTTCTACCTCCTCTTTTTAGAAGCATCTTGATGTTGCTTTTTCTTCAATTCACATGATTACTCTTTCTTCTAGCCTATGTTCTCCAAGTATTGTGCCTATACACACGTCTCATCCAGCTATCTAGGCTTGACTAGAATCACTTGCTTCCACAAATGGCTATGTAGACCCCTTAGATATTTGAGGAGTACATTTGGGTTCTTTGGGGAGATACTCAACATTATGACCATGTTTTTAAATTTTGTGGTGTACTCTTGTACACTTTGTCTCTGCTTCTACCTTAAGTAATGCCACCGGATCCACTGATCCTCTATATACTTGATAGGGTAAAATTGTAAATTATGATGGATTTAAAGTCTGCCCACTTAGGCACTAAAGGATCTTCCTCCAACCTCAAGGTATCCAGGTGGATTTCCCACTAGGTCAGGGCATGGCCTTTTAATTTTAGCCACAAAAATGAAATCTCTTGTTCTTCCTCTATAAGATGAACACTAAAATGGACTTATAATTGTTGTAACTACTGCTTTAGCTTCATAGCATTGATCTCACCTTCATACAACTTGATATATACCTTTGCTTCCATTTTGACCAAGGACTATGAATGGTTCACAACACTCAAAGTGGGTTGATCCTTTTCAGGTTATTTCTTCAACTCCTTCATTTTTTCCTGATCTCCCCTCTAATCGTACCTCTATGTTAAAACCCCCATCTTCTCTGAATAGCCCGAGCTTATTATTTAGAGCCGCCATGAGGAGATTCATGTTATGATTTATATCTGTAACTTGCACTTCCACTCGTGAAAACTTTTCCTCTATAGAATCGGTTGGGTTATTCATATATTTGTTGTCTATGATTGGTGTTTTACGAATTTGAGCTTAGTTGATCTAGAACCCTTGCAAGTATCCATAATATACCCCTTGAAACTTGTTGTAATACCAATATGAGATGTAAACCACCGTGGATATTCCAATGAATGATTCATCACAATGGATATGATAAAATTAGACTTAAAAATTTGAAATCTACACTATGAGGGTTTATTTCTCTTTAAATTTCTATATCTTTAAATTATTATTTACTGTGTATGCATGCAAATTATAATTATGTAGAAAATAGAGAAAAATGAAATAAAAACCCACAAACTGCAATTGAAACAAGATATATCTTGGGAAACCCCTTCGGGAGAAAACCCAACTCGAAGGTGAGGTTGATATGCTTTCTTTCTCTTAATAGAATATGGATGTAAGTATAAAGAAGGCATATGGACTTTAGGCTACTACTGTGCACAAATAATTGTTAGTATGCTCTCTACCTATCCCTCTCAACTACTATGATTATCTATGAAACGAGATGCACTCAAAAAGAATGGAACCTATTTCCTCCTAGTGGCTTGGTTATAACACAACCTAATAGCCTACTAGTTGTTAAGTTTGACTCCTAAAACTCTTATCTAGAGTTATAATATTGACTCTTCTAGATTCTTATTTATCATAATCACGTGGCTAGCCCATTTTCCATGAATAATGGTGGATGACGTGAGATCCTCTCAAATTATGGTGGTCAAATTAGGAAGGTCAACTTCCAAGTGGCATAACATTTACATATAGACTCCAATTGAGGCAATTCTTACACCATTGTAAATGTATCTATGTGTGGAAAAAGAAAAAAGGATTCCTACTAAAGTGGAAAGTTTTTGCCCTCGAAAAATGTCATTTGATGCCTCAAACTGCGCCCAGAAGGTTTTAGTCCCCAATTTTCCAAACCGGGTCTCGCCAATAAAAATGGTCCTATGAGTTGATTCCTAAAATTTTTCCACTCTGAAAGGATCGACGAAAAAAATATAATAATCAAATCAAGATCAACAATGGTCTTCAACATCCAAGAAGTTATATCAATCATACTAAAATTCATTATCAAGTATTCACATGTATCGCAGTGGATAGATCCGCATATTCTCACCTTGTATCTAACGGGCGAGGGGGCAGGGGGGGGGGATTTATAATTAGCTACTAGTTTTGAATTCATATCAAGTAAACCTAAGACACAACCTAAACCAGAGTCTAGAGCTAGAGTCAGACTTGGAGTTGCAGCCAGTGATAGATTCATGTTCCATGAGCATCATTTGGTTGGTGTCTAGCATTAAACCACCAGAGGAAAAAGACTTTGGCTTTTTCTGGCCATTACATCAGTTTATGGTCATCTTTAAACCATCATAAGGGAGAACTTCCATTCTGTCAAAGACTTTAGCTTCTAGTAAGATTCAAAATTAGTTCAGGAACTACTTCGAGCTAAGTTTCAAAGTTGGTGGACAACTTTAAACCACCACCTATAGAATAATTCAGCTTTTGCTACCCCATTTGGTTTATGGTCTTCTTAAACCACCATTTTATACAACAAATCTAGTCATTGGTTGTTATTCAAATCTTCAACTCTCTTCTTGGACTCAGATACACCCATTTGAATTGTGGGGGTGGGTTGTTGAAAACATAATTCTCTTTCGATATGTAAATTTCGCTTATTCACTTGAGAGGAAGGTGAAAATCCTCAATTGAATGCCAAAAATCATGAGAAGTCTAAGATACATCTTCAAATATGACACCAAGATTCAAGATAATGTGTATTTATATGCATATCTTGTTAATAATTCGCATCTCATGCTTTATCTAGATTTTTTGTCCAATTTTGTGAGTTTGTCAAATACATATTTGGCTTAAACACAAAACCTTAGTGCTTCAAGCCAACATCTAAGTCAATTTCATCCTCTAATAAAATACCAGAAAAAATAAACTCTATCTTCCTGATAAATATCCATCATAGAGATTAAGGTTTTGTGAGTGTTTATTTTCATCCTAGTAGCTAAACGATATGCCTCCATAATCTCCTTAAGCTTTTCTATATCTTTATAGACCCCTCACAAAAAAATATATTAGCATTAATATACGCGGGATGAGAGAGATACAACAATCCTCCAACATTGACAATCTTGAATGACTTGGTCCTTTTTGCCTTCATTATAGCTCTATTAAGACCTTCAACAACAATGAGGAATATAAGTTGGGGTAAACAACAACCTTGCCTTAACCCCCTACTAGACTTGCCTCATTCCCCTACCCAGACTAAAAAGAGCTAAGGTTGTGCCATTAATTAAAACTAAAAATAAGATAGATGTCAGAGAGTAGATCACCTAATTAACAAAACACATAAAAACTCTGTCAAAATCATTCTCAAATATAACCAATTCACTCTATCATAAAGTTTTAAAAAATCGAATTTAACCAATATAAATTTCAGTCTAATATTATTTCAATAACTTTATGACCATGTCTACACTCGAAAAAACCAAATTGCTTACCCAAAATTGAATTAAACAATTATCAAAACTTATTATTAATAATATTAAAAACTTAATACAATTATTTATTTTTCTGATTTAGTATATTAATTATTTTTTTATAAACACATTAATGTCTGCCTTATGATAGGTTTTCTTACCACCACTTCCTGCATTCATTCTTTAATGTGATGGGCAATGAAAAAATGTGTTAAGAACAAAATAAATCACATTTTTGTTCCATTACTTTGTACTTATATATTGTTTTCTCAAGGAAATTTTTGTAATTTTTTTTTAAATAATAAATAAGATAATAAATTGTTGAAAATGTTTAAGGAAATATTCATAAAAAAAAATTATAAATAAGATAATAAAATTGTTGACCTTATCTGTGCCTAAATTTCAAGAGAATATAATCATCAAGTTTATATATATGGTTTTTTTAATAATATCATTTCTTTATCAGATTGAAGTGAGCAAACATTGTTCACCCCAACCAATCAGGAATCTTTATTTTCTCCCTTCTCACTCTAATTAAAATATGACACGTGAAAAAATCACATGGCAGTTTCCATGTGAATGTGTTCCACCTCTCCTTCTTCCTCCTTTATATTCCTCTTCAACTCGTCGTTGATGATTAGAGCTTCTCATCTTCAACCTGAATCGTCACAACTCAGAGCAACACATATATCAACAAAATCCTTGGAGGCTTCCAAAACGGGCGAAAAAGGGAAAAAGATTGCTCTGGCCTAGATCAACTAAGGAACCCATGTATGTTCTTCCTTGCATTAAGCCGCATGTCTCTGGATCTGATTGATCACTACCTATCCTAAAAGTATTGTGTCTAATCACATGGATAACATCATTAAAAGTTGGCTTCACCTGAAAAGCAAGAGGGGGAGCCTTTGTATTAATATGGATGGTGCACTTTTCTTGTGTCCTATCACCATTGGAATCATCTCTATCCATGCCTAAGCTCGATGAGATAGACATTTCCAATACCCTACTTGTTGTTGGCGCAGAGTTACAACGTTTCTTTGGGGTGCCTAAAGGAACATTTTTAACGTTCCTTTTTAACTCTCTGGTTTTGAATGGGAAGAAACTTCTCATTGAGGGCTAGTGAGAACTCAACAATTCGGTCAAGTCTGGGTGCATTAACTGATATATAAGGAGATTGACTTACCCTGAAGCCTTCTAAATGATGAGCAGTCAAGATTTTTTTTTTGCCAAATAAAGAGATTCAATAGTTGCATATTTAGAAGTAGATTGACCTGTCTCATGAAATTATCAAGCTCTGACAAAAGAAGGGGTTGATGCTCATGGGTTTGCAAAAGATTTTTGTGTCTGGGGTGTTGTCAAAGCTTCATTGGTGGTCTCTACTTTAGGTGTTCCATTGTGGGGAGTGTTGGCTGCTAAAGTAGGTCGCAGTGCTGGTGGTTTTGAAGGCAACGGAAGAGAGGCCCTGCGAATGGTGGTAGCTGGAGTTGAACTAGCTGCAACAGATGGTTGCTAAGACATTTTTTCTCTATTATCCAAGTTTGGTGTCGACCCAATGTTTGGTGAGACGTTAAATATTCAGTATTTCAAGGTAAGTATTTTTGCATCACAGAACAATTTTGTTATTTACATCTCATTGTTCGGATGATCTATTAGACAGATTGATAGTTATATTTTAACATAAATGTAATAGGGATAATACTGCATCTAGTAGAACTGAAGCAAAATAGATTATAATTTGAAGTTTAGCGCTTGTTGTTTATATCTAAGAAAAACAATTGAGATGGGCGTAAGTAAACATGCAAGAAACACGAGGAAATGTGATATTGTAACTATTTTCTATTAATGAATGTAAGAAGGCTTTGTTTCCTGATGAAAAAACATAATTTAATATTTTGACTATTTGAATTTTAATATTTAGTCTCGGCATCATTTGAAGTAGAATATCGAACCACTTTTTTATTTTACTCCAGCCAAAATCAAAATATGCTCCTTTTATGTTGACTTAACTCGATGGTAAGAATTTATAATAATTTAAAATCTAATTGATGAGAACAAAGTGAATTACTTACTTCCTTTATGAGATTTTAGAATATTTTTAAAATTTACAGTAAAGATAAAAATGGCCATCATTAATGAATTTACAATAAAAATAACTTTAATTATAACTAAACAACAAAATAACTTTAATTATAACCAAAATAAAAATCTAATCATTTTTATGAATTAAAATAAATTTATATTGAATCACAATTTCAATGAATTTCATGATAATGTTAAATTTATTACTACAATAATGAGCATTGAAGGAATTGATTCAAAAGTAGTTTTTTCTTGAAACAAATAATACATTAATTTGTAGAAATTTCTATAAATCTAGTTCAAATACCATGTAGAAATTATAGTGTGGATTTGCCACTGCTTATGCAGATTTAATCAAAATCACAAGACACAAACCGACTCTACGAAAAGTAATTCACAATCTAGAACACAAATCATATACATACAAGAGGAAACACACACATGCAAATAGTATTATTCCTGGGGAAATTATACTGCTAAAAACCTCAATGTATGCTTGCATTAATCTGATGAATAGAGATGTATTACAATTTCTTTTCTCAACTAAGCACACCCTATGAGTGGATAACCTATCTCTCAACTCACTGAGAAGCTCTAACACAAACTAGGTAAGTTTCATTCCTATTTTCTTGCGTTATTCTAGAGGAATTTGACCCTTATTAATTAGAAATTTCCTCCAAAATGCTTGCGCAATTCCAGGGGATTGATCACTTGACCAATGCAATAAACTATACAATCAATCTAGTATATAATTAATTGCACACTTCCTTAGAATCTCCACCACCACTGGGGAAGCATGAGCTAATTTAGGGTGATTGATTAGTTATATGGATGATCACTAAGTTTGGTTGAAGTTACACTTCCACAACTTAACCTTCCACTAGTTCCTCCAACACTTACAACTAGTTTAACTGACCATAACTCAATTTAACTGAAAGAGATTGCTACAACTTAAATTAAATCAACCTAGGCTCCTAAAATTTAGGAATCATTGCACACAACTGAACTTCATTCCCCTAACTTGAATTAATCGAGCTAGACTCCTATTTTTCAGGAATCAACACAAGTAAACTGAACTTCAACTCGTTAACTCAAATTGAGTGTTCTTAACTGAGTGACAAGAGCCATGTCACCTCAATTAACTCATCCAAATTGTCTGTTGGTGTGGAATTTCGAATTTCCTCAATTTGATTAAGGAAAAATCAAATTGAGACTTTCTTGCTGCATTTTTGAACACTCCCTCTCAGCAAGAAAGGGATTATCAACCACCCATATCCTGCACCTGTGGAATGTATTGCATGCAACATCTCTCACTGTTGTTGCTACTATTGCAACATCTACACTTGAGAAGCATAAAAAAAAACTGAATCAACTGCGTCTGCAACTGTCCACTGGGAAAATTGTGTTGTTGTTGACTCTACTACTGAGCCCCCTGCCTTGCTGTCAACATTCCTCTGCACTCCTCAATATGTGACTGACATTGAGCCTTCTGCTACTAAATATTATGGTCTCCTATAGCAAGGTAATGATCCTTGAGGAAATTATACTACAGCTGCTCTCCTATGGATCCTGCCCAATTACTTGCAACTCAGGGGTTAAGGCTTGACATCACCCCACCTCACTCTTAGCAGTATAGCTGCAGGCATGGTGAAATATGATCTACTCATATTGTTGTTGCTACTGCTCTGTTGCTGCTTCTGCACTGTTGTTACAACTACTAGAATAATGAGTCTAATCTCCTCAGATCCTGAAGTACTAGCTTCCATGGGGTTGCTCCCTCTAAAATTAGACCCCCTCCAAGTCTCAATCTCCCTGTGGGAAATCTCTATGCTCCTCAATATGCCAATATCAATTATCACAACTCCCTTTTGTGTGATTAAACATTGTCTCGCTCATCTACCCATTAGTAGCGTTCAACCTCCAGTAAGAAGTCTGCACATAGGGCCTTTTGGATCTACCCTGAACTAGGGCTCCAAAACTTTGTCTCCTAACAGATCATTAGTTCTTCAATGGTCATTGTACATGAGCACTTCAAGTACTAGTTCTAATGTGAATCCCGCTCTGATACCATGTAGAAATTATGGTGTAGATATGCAACTTCTTATGAATTTTTAATCAAAATCACAAGACACAAATCAACTCTACTACTCTACGGAAAGTAATTCACATTCTAGAACACAAATCATAGGCATGCAAGAGGAAACACACACATGAAAATAATATTTTTCCTGGGGAAAGCAAAGTGCTAAAAACCACATTGTCTGTTTGCATTAATCTGATGAATAGAGATGTATTACAATTGCTTTGCTCAACTAAGCATACCCTACAAGTGCATAACCTATTTCTCTGGTCACTGAGAAGCTCTGACTGAGACTCAGTGAATTTCAACCTCTGCTTGAACCCCTATTTTCTTGCACTATTCCATAGGAATTAGACCCCTATTAATTACGAATTTCCTCCAAATATTTTGCGCAATTCCAAGGGATTGATCACCTGACCAATGCAATAAACTATACACTCAATCTAATATATAATTAATTGTACACTGCCTTGGAATCTCTGCCATAGATGGGGAACTCAAATTCTTTGCATGCATGAGCTAATTTAGGTTGATTGATTAGTTATCTAGATGATCACTGAGTGTGGTTGAAGTTACCAACACACGTAAAGTGAACTTCAACTCATTAACTCAAAATGAGTGTTCTTAATTGACTGACAAGAACCATGCCACCTCAGTTAACTCCTCCAAGTTGAACCATGTCACCTCAGTGAACTCCTCCAAGTTGCCTGCTGATGTGGAATTTCAAATTTCCTCAATTTGATTAAGAAAAATAAAATTGAGACTTTCTTGCTGCATTTTTCAACATAATTACCTCAACTAGAATAGGCTTACTCTTTCAACTTGTTTTAATGGTGTCGTAAACTGCTAGCGCATCATTTCCATCAATGTGTATGCCTTTTATTCCATAAGATGGCCCTCTCACCACTAGTCCATCTCCTACCATCCAATATTCAATAACATTGTATAATTCCTAGCCAGTGTTCATGGAATGAGTGAACTAAAAGAGACTAAATAATACCAGCCCAGATCGATGTTAACCACGGATCTATCAAGCGCTAAGAGGGATCAAATCTCTAGAGGTGCAAACCAACAAAACTTAAAGAATTGTTTGCACCTCTAGAGATTTGATTCCTCTCCAAGCTTGATAAATACGAATTTGATTACTTTCCAAGCTTGATAGATACGAAGTTAAGATGGATCTAGGCTGGTTTAATTAATAAAATTTTTTATCATTTAGTTTTTATTTTAATGTAGTTTCACTAAGTCAAAATGCTTTAGTTAATAATTTTATTTTTACGTAGTTTAACTGGATCAAAATGTTTAGATAACATAATATAACAAACATTACAACATCTCTTCCATACTAGGATGGAGAGTATCTCTCGACCCAAAATTGTAATAAAAGTAAATTTAAAAAAAAAAAAAATAGAAAATAGTTTGATTGTGAAATGAGAGGTATTTTATTTTGGCATGTAGTATTGATGAGCCATCGTTTTGGGCCATGGCATGGTATGGTTAATAATATCCATAGTAAAATGGGGTGAGTATCCATGGTTTAAAATGTTGTTATGATTGTAAGTATTATTTTGATTGTGAAACAATAGATGGTTTTTGGGCATGTCGTATTAATGAGCCATCCTATTTTCCCATGGTATGGTGTGGTTAATAATATGCATGGTAAAATTGGGGTGAATATTCCTGGTTAAAAATATTGGTATATTGTAAGTATTAAGTTTTTAAGTGCTTATTAATGAAATTTAAATATGTCTACAAAAATATTATTTTAATTTATATGGTAAAATGGATCTTAATTTATATCTACTATTTATATATTATATATTTTAATATGATAGATGTGTAGATATATCTCAAAAGTAATTATAGTTCTTTCTCTCTTAGATTTAATCTAAAAAGAAGTTATAAAAGTAAAGTCAAATAAAATATTCTGATTCTGAAATGAGAGATGATTTTTGGGCATGTTATATTGATGAACCATGGTAATGGCCCATGATATTGTAACAAAGTCTATCTACAAGTTAATAATATCTATGGCAAAGTGAATGTGAATATCCATGGTTAAACATATTGCTATATTGTAAGTTTATTGTAAGTATTAAAGTTTTTATGTGCTTATTAATTAAATTTAAATTTGGTGATAAGTTATTATTGCTACTTATAAGTTATATATTTTCTTGTAATGTGTATATTATGATTTTCTTTTTTCTAAAAATTACTAGGAATTTTATTAATAACAACAATGTAACAAATAATATTTTATTACTTTTAACTTTTTACAAATACTAAAACATCTCCCCCATACTAGGCTCTATATTACTTTTAACTTACATGTAAATGTTTACCATTCAGACATATTAATATAAATTCACCATATTAAGTCAACATGTAAAAATGTTTACAAACTTTCTTACATTACACCTACACATCACTCCTACACTGGGTTGTAGAGCGTCTCTTGATGCAAATAAAAATTATATCAAAGAAACTCATAAATTATACTTTTACGTTGTTTTAAAACTAGTGTGCTAATTGTCCATCTATTGTTGTGGCAAATGAAGATAAATGGCACGACAAATGAAAATTATACAAAAGAGAACTAATAAATTGTACTTTGCATTGTTTTGACGCTGGTGTGCTAATTTTCCATCCATTTTTGTGGCAAATGAAGATAACTGGCATGCGTGCTAATTTTCCATCCATTGTTGTGGCAAATGAAGATAAGTGGCACGACAAATGAAGATAACTGGCATGCCTATGGCCGCTGCAAATTTTCAACGCAGTTGGAAAATCTCTCCGTAAAACAATTCACATTACCATTAATGACCTTGCAAATTCTCGTATGTTTTGAAAAAATCTCACAGAGATAAGCGAATTTAAACCAATTTTATATTTATTAATTTTCTAAAATTCGTAAAAAACTACTATCTTGATTTACTCTTGCAACAATATTGAAAACAATAACAATGACCGCATGGACGAACCTAAGAAGGTTAAATGTAAAGTGTTTTTGCAATGCAGACAGAGATGATGTGGTGGAGAGCATATTTTTCCCTTCAATATTGATAATCTGAAAAAGTCAGAAATTTTTTCCCTTTGGGCCTATGAGGGGTAAGTTTATCCATTTGCATTTAGCAGTTTCAAAACTTGAGAGTTTGAGACTTGTGGGAGTGTTGCTAACTTAAGGAGATTCTTGTATGCAAAATTCAGAATGGAATTGTAAGTGGTGTTTTCTAAAGAGCTTGAAACTTCATGATCTAAGAAAAATAGAAAGAATGGTGGGGTTTTAGGGGAAGAAACAATGTGAAGATATTAATATGATATTAATATATGTGATTGTGGTAAAATGAAAATATTGAGAAACTTGTGGGAGTGTGGCGAACTTAGGGAGCTTCTTGTGTGCAAAATTCAGAATGAAATTGTAGGTGGTGTTTCTCCAGGTTGAAACACTTGAAACTTCATGATCTAAGAAAATTAGAAAGAATGGTGGGGTTGTCAAGTGAAGAAACAATGTGAAGATATTAATATATGTGCTTGTGGTAAAATGAAAATATTGAGAATTAAGAAACTAGAATTTAAGAGTGGTTACCTTCTAAAGTTGGAGGACTTGAGCCTTTTTCATCTATACACTTTTGACATTATAGAGGGGGCCTATGGTGTGTTCAATGAAGAAGTAATACCCAAACTTCAACATTTGCACATACAAACTTGTTCATTGTTGAAAAGATTGGTATTAGAGAAACTATCTAATTTAAGAGACATTAAAATATGGGGTGCATTGAGTTAAGGGAGTTAGAGATATGGAGTGGTAGTTTTCCAATGTTGGAGAGGTTGGAGTTGAGTGTGAGAAGGTAGAGAATATAGTGGGACCCAAGGTTGTGTGGGATGACAAAATAATTCCTAAACATAGATTGTTGAGGATAATACAATGTCCATTGTTGAGGAGATTGCCGAGAGGAATGGAAAAGCTCTCCAAGTTGCAAAAAATAATTGATTGAGAGATGGAAAAATATAATTTGGGAAGATGAGAATGTGAAAATTAATCTTTCTACTCTTGTCAACTAAAATAACACATTATAAATGTTTTTTTATATATCTTTTAACTTGTAATATATTTTCTAAACATATTTTTTCCTTTTGTGGTGTATTTTGAATATTATTTTTATATTATATAGAAAAATGTTTATATAAATGCTATTTATTTATATTTAAATAATTTTTTTGATACATATAAATGATTTATAATTTTATTAAATTTAATATTTCATAATTTTTAGAATTTGATTTTTATTTTTCATTTGAAAATTATTAATAAAATCATATTTTATTATTTTATATTTACATTATATATAAGAATTCCATATATCAATAAATAGTGTTTAATATTGGAGATTTAGAGTGGTACAAAATTTTAATTTGGAAAAACGATAGTATAGAAATTAATCTTTTTCATTTTGAATACGAAGAATATATATATGAATGATTCAAAATAAAAAAAATTATATTTATATAAATATGGATAATATACATGTTATTATGAGAACTACTCATCAAAATTCAACATCTAAAGAGTCACTTCCCTAAAAGTCCAAATAACAATTATAATTATGACATTATATTCATCATTTTTTTTGACAAAACAAAAACATTTCCATAATGATAACAAAAGTTGACGTTTAACAATTTGTTTCAAGAAACATCTTAGAAACATTTGCACATCAGAGAGATACCAGTGATATGTTGCAAATAATCATAATTAGAAATGAAACTCTGTGATTGCCATCTCCTAGCTATCCCAGTACTCATAGAAACCAAAAACGATAGTCTCTAATTCCAAAGCTTCCTCTATAATTCATCTTTCTTTTGATTTAACTTTTGTAGTTATCATTGAAAGAGTACCATTGAAAACTATAGAAGAATAATTTGGATTTCCTAAAGAAGGGGGGCATGACACATTGTCCAACACAACATTTTTGCATGTCCAATCTATCACCAATTTAGAGTCATGAGTGACCTCTAATTTGGATACCCTCCACTTTTGCAAAATTAAGGTAAATCTATAAAACTAAACCTCAACCATTGTGTTTGAGCCATGAACTATAAATTTCCATAGATATTCCATTGGAATCATTGTCAAATAAAAAATGACTAAAATATTTAGTGTTAATTTTTCCTATTCCAAATTCTTAGGTGTGATTTTTTTTTTTAAATTTATTTAATGCCATTTTTTAAAAAACCCAAAGAAATTCAACTCCTCTAACATATACCTTGTGTGTACAAAGATTTCCATTGTTCTGAAACATCTATTCTAGTGTAACTTTCTTCTTCAATTTAACCTCCTGCTACATTCGTTAGAAAATAGATAAAAAATCAAATTTCAATTATCTTTCCTTCTCCATATATTTAAGTTGGTTATTGTTTTCCAAATTTGCTAAAGGCACCTATTTTGCTATTGCTAATAATTTCTATAGTGGTAACATGCTTAGTCGACTCAATACCAAAAATCAGATCCCGATGAAGCCACAAAGAATTGAACTCATGTGAAGAGGGGAAATGCGCAACGCATATTTAAGAGTCTATTCCATGATTAATACTTAAAGTAGTATACGCCTACCACTGAATATACGTGCTTATATGCCCAGGCTTATTTATAACTGAATAGACCGGTAAAATATTGGTGGCCAGTGAAATGTGATTTTTTGCAATCTCGCTGTGCGCGTGCTTCGTAGATTCCCGTCCACGCAAGCTTGATAATGATGTTATTAAACGGTGATGGAACTCCACGTAAACAGTGACGAAAGTAACTCAATGCAAGCGTGGCTGGCCCTGACAGTGACGACTGTAACTCCATCTCATCCGCATGCGAAGGGTGGCAGTCTATTTTATTATTCATGATAGTGGAGTTTGAATTTGAATTTTGACGTATAAAAAAGTTGGTGTGTATAGTGTTTTGTTTCTATTATGTTTCAGATTTAATTCTCATTGATATTGGTTTATCTGAAAGTCATTTTTGGACATTGACTTTAAGAAAAAAATATAACTATTTAAATGACCTATGAACTTTGCACAATGTGATTGACTTTATTATGTTTAAATTAAAATAACAAAAATAATAATAAAACTTGACTTTGATAATGCTTCATCTCCACCTCATTATGGATTTGTTTTTTTCTAATAATAGAGTTTGATAATGCTTCATCTCCACCTCATTATGGATTTGTTTTTTTCTAATAATAGAGTTTGATAATGCTTCATCTCCACCTCATTATGGATTTGTTTTTTTCTAATAATAGAGTTTGACTTTGGTAATGTTGTACCTCCAACTAATTGTGGGAAAGAAAAGGAGATGATAGTAAAACTATTTCAAGGATATATGGATTTTGCACAATGTTGATTGAGCGCCTTCTACTTGATTTTTACTTTCTTGTTAAAAGTTTATTTTTCACTTATTCTGTGTTCTCATGTGGATTTTTCTTAATAATAATAGAATTTGATTTTGGAAATACTTATATTTATTTAAGGGTGGAAAAGGAAAAGAGGAGATAATAAGATTAGGTATTGATTATGTTTTATTTGGTTGATTTTTAATTTTTAATTAGAATAAAAATATATTATTTATATACTAAATATATTTTATTTGTTTGTGTGTATTTTAAATTAGATTATGGAATATTTATTTATTTTTATATTTATTTTATAGAAATATTATTAATAAAATAAGTTAGATTTTTTAGGAGTTTATTTAATAAATTTGTGAAAAGGCAAAGTAAATTTGAGTAGAAAGTTTCATGTTTAAATTTTCTGGATTGATTAAGTCACAACCATGTATTAGACTATATGATTTAACTTGAAATTATAATAATCAAAATCAAAATCAACCCATATTAAAGACTATAGACTATATAATTTAACTTAAAATTATAATAATAATAATCAAAATCAACCCATATCACACTAGTACAAAACCAACCCCTCTAAAAAAAATTAATAAAACATATTAAAATTTCAAATTTAATATTATCTACTCACTCTATCAATTTATATCTCCAAAGACACCATCAATATTTATATGCATGCAACCATTTCTTTTACTTGGTTTTGATTCCTCCTGATCCACATGAATGTTAACGCCAAATTCAAACATTTCAATAAATTCATTCATGTTAATAGTTTAACCTTCGAAATATGGTTTCGATATTGTCACATATCCCGGTAACCTCGCATGTAAAAGTAGGGAGTTAGAATTTTTCTTTACAAATTACCACAAGTAAATAACCAATTCATTACTCCACAATCATCATTACCATTAAACATAGTGTTCATTAACACATCAAATAAATTGCCATCAAGACAATAAGTTTCATAACCATGGCATGACCTTTAACCATCACTGTAATAACATAAACTGTGTAATGAATCCATGCATTCATTTCTTGATATCCTTAACCATGTTAGATAATCATGTACTAAGACATTATGGTTGTCACATCAAATAAAGAACCATCATCATTAAGGACCATCATCATCAACGGACACATAAGGCAATCACATCATTCACACCATAGAACACGGATATACCCTGGAAACCCCGTAGGGTGAAAACCAGCAAACGTTTAATCTTATTATTAAACGCTCGTGAGGGTTTTCACCCCTCACTCAATGGCTTATAAGGGATTCTATCCCTTAACCATTGTTATTAAAATCTTTACAATGAATTATCATTAAGTTGTCACATGACTAGCTAAAAGCTAATTGTTAAACATTACTTTCCTTTGGCACCAACCACCATCTTTTCCTGTCAATTCTGTTGACACAATCTTGGCAACAAGATTAGTTACAATACCAATAATTAAACAACCTCTAAAAATGATCTTTTATCATCTACTCATCTGCATGAGAAAGCATCACATACTTCTACCAGTACATCTGTTCGAGTAAATTCTTGTTCTACTTCTCACACATATCTCTCTCTAAGAGATCTAACCGTTAGTGTACAAGTCCATGTTTCTTTCTAAAACATATAACACAATGGTCAAGATTTATCATAGTTTTGCTAACATACAAAGAACACATCTCCCTAACACGATGACTGTTCTTTGAGCCATTAGCTTATCCTAATATCCCTTCTTTAGTATATGCAGTGGACATAGTCTTTTAATGATACCAGCATGGACTCATTAAGTACTTCTATAACCAAGAAGAGAGATAAATTAATCAATCTTTTACCATATACATTACCACATGCATTATCCTATTCTCTTACAAAGAAAACATATAAAAATAATCAGTCTTTAACTGCATAAATTAACATGCTTTCTTTACAAAAAACACATAAAATAATACAGTCTTTATCTTCACCCATTAACATGTTTTCTTGGACAAGAACCACATATAAAACAATCAATATTTATTGCATGCATTATCATATTTTCTCTACCCAGAGAAGCACATAAACAATCCATCTTTAATGCATGCGTTATCGTATTTTCTCTACTCAGAAAGCACATAAACAATCCATCTTTAATGCATGCGTTATCGTATTTTATCTATTCAGAAAACACATAAAACAATCATTCTTTTACTGCAGAAGGCAACCACATGATATTTTTCCAACTGATAATAAACGCAGCTTATTATTCTCTATAAAGAGTGTAATTACTTATCTGATGGTAATATATTTGAATAACCCCTTGAAGACCAGAGAAAGCGCCGCGCCGTTCAAACAGTCTTAGGTTTCTTTGGCTCCAGCCGAGGAAGCTTGGGGAACCGTAACAGTAAGCACCCCATTCTGACAAGTAGCAGAGATAGCTTCCACGAATCCTGCCCTTTCCACATCTTGGACAGCTATGCATCCCGCCACCAGAACTCGCTTTCCGCAGATGTTCAGACAACCTATCGGTGAAGCATTCCGTAGTTTAAGAAATGGTACCAAGAAAATAAAGACAGCACAATGGATGCGCTCATGATAGCGGCCGCAGCTGCAACTTCAGCTCCAGCGTGTGTCACTAGAATCGTTGAAGTTAGCAACAACATTGCTAATATTGATGTCCAGCAACCCCCCATCCGCAAGCGGTGTGTTCAACACTATCGGGGTCCGACTCTGGCCGTCCATAAATATATGTTTTGGCGCAGCTCACATCCATACTAACCTTACATTTCGTCTCCGGGCAACGATATCTCCACCCACCGGATTTGAACTTCGTATCGCACTCAAAACAAATGAATGGCTTCCCCTTATCACTCGCCGGCAATTTGAGTTGGTGATATGGGCGCGCTGTGAACTAGAGTGTTCCAGGAAACGTCATAAATAGGGGATGAATCCTTATATCACGATTTTCAGATTCGAACACATAACCTCCCAACAATTTGTGGCACCCATTACAGAGACGTCTTCCTCTTGTTTTGGCACGAAATTTAAGGCGGCATGCGCTGCGAAATGGGTAGTTATAGATACCCAGAAGTTCGGCACCGTGCTTGTGCAAACTGAAATCGTCACCCCCCCACAGAATCCGTATCCTAATATTAACTGTTAACTATTCACAACTGTAGGTTTACGTTGAGTACTACAGACCTTCAGTTACAACCAACCCGTAAATGTCTCATAAGGTTTATTATGACGCGGCAGGGATGTTACATACTCCCCCCCTTAACAGGAACACCGTCCTCGGTGTTCATCTTTCATTGAGAACTTGAGATTTTACTCATGGTACTACCATCGAATCCACACCAAATAGTAATTATATAATCATAAGAAATATCATTAGTTATAAGCATCAATAGTCATAAGCGTTGCATAATTACAAAATATGCAACTTCTAATCGCCACCACTTGGCCCTAATTCATTCATATTAAACAATGCTCTATGTCAACTTACCATTACTTACCATCTATTTTTGGAAATCATGAATACTTTCATGTAAGCCTTTTAATATTGGTTGGACAATTCTTCAACCCTCCCTGGTAAGTAATTCCTGTAATATATGACTAATAAATTCAATCGCATTAGTCACTATATTTTGAGTCAAATGAAATACTTTTGACTATCAATCAATTGTGCAATGCTAGATGATTTCTAAATCACAATACTTTTACAAATACTTAAAGAGCACTAACACTCATCATCAAATGATAAATCACTGCTCACGTGCACACTGAACGAATTCTCACTAAAGACATCCGCAAAGTGCTTCTAGATTTACCAAAAGAGCACCTAGCTCTCTAATCATCAAAACAGTCAATCACTGCATTATTTGAAAATGGTCTTAGCCCCTACTAAGACGTTTACAAGATTAATAATACAATAAAGGAATTATAATTTCCAATTACTCCTTATTGAGCACTAAGCTCATTTCCTGTTAAATGTGCATAACACATTTCACACAACTATATATATAGAATTCATCTTTAACATATCATATAGTTGATTCATTAATTTCTTTAGCTATGAGTACCATAATAAGCTAAAGAATTCCCAACCCATGGGAACTAGTTTCCACAACCAAACCGAGTCATTTTCACATCCAGACAGTTTCTTTGATAGAGACCTTACCAGGTCTAACATGGAATTCCACTGGCCAACCAGCTCAAGAATTCCAGGGAGAGTAAATCTGGGCAGACAAGTACCATCAACCCCTCCGGGCAGGTAACTGCCATCAACCCAAGGCATTCAAGCCTTTCACAATCCGGGCAGACAAGTACCATCAACCCCTCCGGGCAGGTAACTGTCATCAACCCAAGGCATTCAAGCCTTTCACAATCCGGGCAGACAAGTACCATCAACCCCTCCGGGCAGGTAACTGTCATCAACCCAAGGCATTCAAGCCTTTCACAATCCGGGCAGACAAGTACCATCAACCCCTCCGAGCAGGTAACTGTCATCAACCCAACTATCCGCAACTGTCTGGCATGTTAAATTTCTCTTTTATTACTCTTTCTCAAAGTAATTTACACAATGAACCATATGAACATTATCATTAGCACAACAAACATGCATGTATACCATGCATTTACACTTAACCCCCAACATGGGTCCACAACATCAAGATTGATGGGAAGCATATCCATCATACACGTTGTATGCATGCAAATTTTCCAAATAACATAATTCATGCATATCATATAACATCATTCTTTCTCATTTATAATTGCATTTCACATTGCAGCAATTTATGTGATGAGTTTTCTTGTTGCCGTTAAGCTACCACTACTTAATCCCATCAGTAACGTTAGTTATAAATATGCATCAGATAACACGTATTCAATTCCCAAGAATGTGCATGCATACAATATTGTCATGTATAAGAGCATATGCAAATACTCATTAATGTATAAATGTCAACAACAGTTGAGTTAATACTCTCAGCATTCCCAATTTTGCCATAGTCTGTTGTTCCAATTCAAATCATCATTAATGGAGTATTATCTCACGTTTACTATGGCTAGCTTGGGTCATGCTTTATTAATGTAATTAAACATAATCTCTCTAACATACAAAGATCATAACTCTGTATCATAATGACTAATCTTTGTGCATACCATTGCTTATCATATAAGCCTTCTTTAATGTATGCAACACATATTCCCTTCACTAGAATACTACCATCATTTCATACAACAACTACATACCTCTTTCTTAAAGGAAGTCATTTTAACCTCATTCTTCCATCTTCCTATATGAGGGTTTCTCGAGATTCCCTTTCAAGGAATCATTAAAGATATGCATCTTTACGCATAAAAATCAAGATTCAAAAAACAAGGTTTACTTATCCTTTATGCATCAAAATCAAGCAATCAACACAGCTCATCCAACAAGACAATCTCTCCAAGAGATTATTATTTCCAAGAAAGCTAACATGACCACTTTCTCTGAGTACACACAGACTCATACCACCCTTATGTGCATGCAACATGTGTTTTCTCCTACACAATTATTTTTACTTCAATGCACATAGTTCTTTTCATGAAACAAGTAAGGATTTTGTTTCTTGCATGAACACTATTCTAATGTGTCTTTAAGGGAAAGAACCTCTATTTCCATTTTCAAGAACTCTCATAAAATCCTTTATCTTCATACATGAAGTATGCACACTCTTTTAGAGTAAAACTATATTTATGTATATATAATATACTCTTTCTTCAAAAAAATTAGAAATGAATATCTATGTGCCTAGAAGCACATCTTTAGCTATCTTTATTATGCATGTAATGCATAATCATTTCACTAGAGCTTAGAACTAACTAGAATCATAATGCAATTAGCATATATATATATATATATATATATATATATATATATATATATATATATATATATATATATATATATTTTCCAAGAAGCTTTTATCAATAAGGATACATATTTTAATTCAAGAAAACTTGGCCACCTTCCATGCTATGTCCTCAGGACATTTATATACCTCATCCTCTTTTCTCAAGAAGATATTTTGGGTATATTTAGCAAGGATTTTGTAGACAAGAGACAAGCATTTCACACACAAGACTCACGTGGAGTCTTTCTAATAGGAACTACCTATTTACTTTACCAATAAAACATGCAAAATAATCAATCTTGAACTGCATGCATTAACGCATTTTCTTTACCAAGAAAATCTATAAAAGAACCATTCTTTTACTGCATGAATTCACATACTTTCTCTACTAAGAGATCATATAAAACATTCATACATGTTCTTCAAGAAAGTGAGCAAGATACTTATCTTATCCTTGGATCAACATGCATAACTAACAAATTAAGCCACCCTTACTGGAAGCAATTGCTCTACTTATGCAATTAGAAGCATAATCTCCTAAGTGTCACACATGCACCAGAGTTATCGCTTGATGCTAGATGCAACAACTATCATAACCCTACTATGTGACTTTTTCAGGATAATGACTTCAAGGAGACATTACGAAAATCATTAACATCAACACACTATAGTTATCATTTTCCAACTCCTTAAGCATGGTCGAGGGAATACTCACATGCACATCAAGCGCTATCTAGTCATCCCCAGACTTATAGTCTTCTGCAAAATTCTGACACCAAAAGCTTGCGCTATCTGGTCATCACCAGACTTAGCGATTTCTTTTCCCATCTCCGTCTGTCCCTACAGCACGGTCTTCTTCCTTCTCCTTGCTTCTTTTTCCTTTGGAAGCATCTATAGTTGGGGAAGGTAGTTAGAGTTTACTGACAACTGTATTAACACAGGTAGTCTATTTATGAATAATTATCACATGTTCTTATACCATGAATGGGTCCTAGAAATGTTACTCACTGCACATGCCTCTTCAATTAACTTCCCACTGGAATGCAACATGCATAAGAAATCCATCATTCCCATAGTAGAGATAAATTCAACCATCATTAAATCGAGGCTCCAATGGTTTTTATCTCTCAACAAGCAATGATAAACACATACCATGCTAATGGATTTCACTTAATTAGAGGGTAATCATTATTAAATCTATTAAGACATAAGCATATACTATTCATCATGCTTTCTCATGGTGAATAAAATTAAGAACTCTTCTCATGAACAACTGGAACTATAGCACAGAGAGAGTAGAAATCTTCATACACACATTCCATGCATGTGACATCAATCAACCTTCACTTGTTTACGAATTGTAACAATCTCAGTCCAATTGAATTAATGCATATAAGTTCTATGGGTTAGTCATAGAACACTAACCAATCTCAACTACCAATCGTCTTCATGCATCCATGACAAGACTGAATCAAAAGTTAGTTATGACAATCAAGTCTCGCTGCTTGACTCATTGCATGTTTTCAATATCTAAAGGGGTTCTTTTAATGTCCTTTTTTAAAACACTTTTTCATCCTATTCAAGGATGTTCCCCTAATTTATATTCATGCATTGGCTCATTAAGTTTTGTTCCTTGTAACTTCAATTTTGTTCATTAAATGCATCATTGTTATTGCCATATTTGCAAATCAAAACTTGGTAGTTGATTGCCACTTCCCTCAATAAGTGTTCAATATTGTTCATGAATGTAATGAGTACTCAATATTGTTCTTAGGTGTGACAAAAGTTTCATTGTCGTTTATCCTCATCAGGAATCTAACGTTATGAACGTAGTTATGCGACAACTTATTATTTACTACTTAAGCAGTTATAAACATGAATCACACCTATCATGCCAAAAGTAGTGTACTACATAAATGAATATGTGAATGATTAAACTCGTACCTGAGTTAATGCCTACTGATGGCGTACCTCAATATCCTTTCCGCTTACCAATTCCCAAAGGCGCCAGTATTGCAACCTTTAGCTCTGATACCACTTGTCACATACCCCGGTAACCTCGCATGTAAAAGTAGGGAGTTAGAATTTTTCTTTACAAATTACCACAAGTAAATAACCAATTCATTACTCCACAATCATCATTACCATTAAACATAGTGTTCATTAACACATCAAGTAAATTGCCATCGAGACAGTAAGTTTCATAACCATGGCATGACCTTTAACCATCACTATAATAACATAAACTGTGTAATGAATCCATGCATTCATTTCTTGATATCCTTAACCATGTTAGATAATCATGTACTAAGACATTATGATTGTCACATCAAATAAAGAACCATCATCATTAAGGACCATCATTAACAACGGACACATAAGGCAATCACATTATTCACACCATAGAACACGGATATACCCTGGAAACCCCGTAGGGTGAAAACCAGCAAACGTTTAATCTTATTATTAAACGCTCGTGAGGGTTTTCACCCCTCACTCAATGGCTTATAAGGGATTCCATCCCTTAACCATTGTTATTAAAATCTTTACAATGAATTATCATTAAGTTGTCACATGACTAGCTAAAAGCTAATACAATTCACATGTAATCTTTTATTTACATACCGCCACATGCAACATTCCTTGTGGCATAATTGTTCTAGCAATGGACAATACTGCAGCTTGAACTCATCTGCATGGACAAATAATCCTTTTCCTGCCATTGTTAAACATTACTTTCCTTTGGCACCAACCGCCATCTTTTCCTGTCAATTCTGTTGACACAATCTTGGCAACAAGATTAGTTACAATACCAATAATTAAACAACCTCTAAAAATGATCTTTTATCATCTACTCATCTGCATGAGAAAGCATCACATACTTCTACCAGTACATCTGTTCGAGTAAATTCTTGTTCTACTTCTCACACATATCTCTCTCTAAGAGATCTAACCGTTAGTGTACAAGTCCATGTTTCTTTCTAAAACATATAACACAATGGTCAAGATTTATCATAGTTTTGCTAACATACCAAGAACACATCTCCCTAACACGATGACTGTTCTTTGAGCCATTAGCTTATCCTAATATCCCTTCTTTAGTATATGCAGTGGACATAGTCTTTTAATGATACCAGCATGGACTCATTAAGTACTTCTATAACCAAGAAGAGAGATAAATTAATCAATCTTTTACCATATACATTACCACATGCATTATCCTATTCTCTTACAAAGAAAACATATAAAAATAATCAGTCTTTAACTGCATAAATTAACATGCTTTCTTTACCAAAAACACATAAAATAATACAGTCTTTATCTTCACCCATTAACATGTTTTCTTGGACAAGAACCACATATAAAACAATCAATATTTATTGCATGCATTATCATATTTTCTCTACCCAGAGAAGCACATAAACAATCCATCTTTAATGCATGCGTTATCGTATTTTCTATACTCAGAAAGCACATAAACAATCCATCTTTAATGCATGCGTTATCGTATTTTCTCTATTCAGAAAACACATAAAACAATCATTCTTTTACTGCAGAAGGCAACCACATGATATTTTTCCAACTGATTAATAAACGCAGCTTATTATTCTCTATAAAGAGTGTAATTACCTATCTGATGGTAATATATTTGAATAACCCCTTGAAGACCAGAGAAAGCGCCGCGCCATTCAAACAGTCTTAGGTTTCTTTGGCTCCAGCCGAGGAAGCTTGGGGAACCGTAACAGTAAGCACCCCATTCTGACAAGTAGCAGAGATAGCTTCCACGAATCCTGCCCTTTCCACATCTTGGACGACTATGCACCCCGCCACCAGAACTCGCTTTCCGCAGATGTTCAGACAACCTATCAGTGAAGCATTCCGTAGTTTAAGAAATGGTACCAAGAAAATAAAGACAGCACAATGGATGCGCTCATGATAGCGGCCGCAGCTGCAGCTTCAGCTCCAGCGTGTGTCACCAGAATCGTTGAAGTTAGCAACAACATTGCTACTATTGATGTCCAGCAACCCCCCATCCGCAAGCGGTGTGTTCAACACTGTCGGGGCCCGACTCTGGCCATCCATAAATATATGTTTTGGTGCAGCTCACATCCATACTAACCCTACATTTCGTCTCTGGCCACGATATCTCCACCCACCGGATTTGAACTTCATATCACACCCAAAACAAATAAATGGCTTCCCCTTATCACTCGCCGACAATTTGAGTTGGTGATATGGGCGCGCTGTGAACTGGAGTGTTCCAGGAAACGTCATAAACAGGGGATGAATCCTTATATCACGATTTTCAGATTCGAATCGCATAACCTCCCACAATTTGTGGCACCCATTACAGAGACATCTTCCTCTTGTTTTGGCACGAAATTTAAGGCGGCATGCGCTGCGAAATGGGTAGTTATAGATACCCAGAAGTTCGGCACCGTGCTTGTGCAAACTGAAATCGTCACCCCCCCACAGAATCCGTATCCTAATATTAACTGTTAACTATTCACAACTGTAGGTTTACGTTGAGTACTACAGACCTTCAGTTACAACCAACCCGTAAATGTCTCATACGGTTTATTATGACGCGGTAGGGATGTTACATACTCCCCCCCTTAACAGGAACACCGTCCTCGGTGTTCATCTTTCATTGAGAACTTGAGATTTTACTCATGGTACTACCATCGAATCCACACCAAATAGTAATGATATAATCATAAGAAATATCATTAGTTATAAGCATCAATAGTCATAAGTGTTGCATAATTACAAAATATGCAACTTCTAATCGCCACCACTTGGCCCTTATTCATTCATATTAAACAATGCTCTATGTCAACTTACCATTACTTACCATCTATTTTTGGAAATCATGAATACTTTCATGTAAGCCTTTTAATATTGGTTGGACAATTCTTCAACCCTCCCTGGTAAGTAATTCCTGTAATATATGACTAATAAATTCAATCGCATTAGTCACTATATTTTGAGTCAAATGAAATACTTTTGACTATCAATCAATTGTGCAATGCTAGATGATTTCTAAATCACAATACTTTTACAAATACTTAAAGAGCACTAACACTCATCATCAAATGATAAATCACTGCTCACGTGCACACTGAACGAATTCTCACTAAAGACATCCGCAAAGTGCTTCTAGATGTACCAAAAGAGCACCTAGCTCTCTAATCATCAAAACAGTCAATCACTGCATTATTTGAAAATGGTCTTAGCCCCTACTAAGACGTTTACAAGATTAATAATACAATAAAGGAATTATAATTTCCAATTACTCCTTATTGAGCACTAAGCTCATTTTCTATTAAATGTGCATAACACATTTCACACAACTATATATATAGAATTCATCTTTAACATATCATATAGTTGATTCATTAATTTCTTTAGCTATGAGTACCATAATAAGCTAAAGAATTCCCAACCCATGGGGACTAGTTTCCACAACCAAACCGAGTCATTTTCACATCCAGACAGTTTCTTTGATAGAGACCTTACCAGGTCTAACATGGAATTCCACTGGCCAACCAGCTCAAGAATTCCAGGGAGAGTAAATCTGGGCAGACAAGTACCATCAACCCCTCCGGGCAGGTAACTGCCATCAACCCAAGGCATTCAAGCCTTTCACAATCCGGGCAGACAAGTACCATCGACCCCTCCGGACAGGTAATTGTCATCAACCCAAGGCATTCAAGCCTTTCACAATCCGGGCAGACAAGTACCATCAACCTCTCCGGGCAGGTAACTGTCATCAACCCAAGGCATTCAAGCCTTTCACAATCCGGGCAGACAAGTACCATCAACCCCTCCGGGCAGGTAACTGTCATCAACCCAACTATCCGCAACTGTCTGGCATGTTAAATTTCTCTTTTATTACTCTTTCTCAAAGTAATTTACACAATGAACCATATGAACATTATCATTAGCACAACAAACATGCATGTATACCATGCATTTACACTTAACCCCCAACATGGGTCCACAACATCAAGATTGATGGGAAACATATCCATCATACACGTTGTATGCATGCAAATTTTCCAAATAACATAATTCATGCATATCATATAACATCATTCTTTCTCATTTATAATTGCATTTCACATTGCAGCAATTTATGTGATGAGTTTTCTTGTTGCCGTTAAGCTACCACTACTTAATCCCATCAGCAACGGTAGTTATAAATATGCATCAGATAACACGTATTCAATTCCCAAGAATGTGCATGCATACAATATTGTCATGTATAAGAGCATATGCAAATACTCATTAATGTATAAATGTCAATAACAGTTGAGTTAATACTCTCAGCATTCCCAATTT
The DNA here is from genome assembly GCA_031772625.1 of Pinus tabuliformis. Taxonomy (NCBI): domain Eukaryota; kingdom Viridiplantae; phylum Streptophyta; class Pinopsida; order Pinales; family Pinaceae; genus Pinus; species Pinus tabuliformis. The sequence goes on from CM062810.1 coordinate 609,124,155, forward strand.
TGCCATAGTCTGTTGTTCCAATTCAAATCATCATTAATGGAGTATTATCTCACGTTTACTATGGCTAGCTTGGGTCATGCATTGTTAATGTAATTAAACATAATCTCTCTAACATACAAAGATCATAACTCTGTATCATAATGACTAATCTTTGTGCATACCATTGCTTATCATATAAGCCTTCTTTAATGTATGCAACACATATTCCCTTCACTAGAATACTACCATCATTTCATACAACAACTACATACCTCTTTCTTAAAGGAAGTCATTTTAACCTCATTCTTCCATCTTCCTATATGAGGGTTTCTCGAGATTCCCTTTCAAGGAATCATTAAAGATATGCATCTTTACGCATAAAAATCAAGATTCAAAAAACAAGGTTTACTTATCCTTTATGCATCAAAATCAAGCAATCAACACAGCTCATCCAACAAGACAATCTCTCCAAGAGATTATTATTTTCAAGAAAGCTAACATGACCACTTTCTCTAAGTACACACAGACTCATACTACCCTTATGTGCATGCAACATGTGTTTTCTCCTACACAATTATTTTTACTTCAATGCACATAGTTCTTTTCATGAAACAAGTAAGGATTTTGGTTCTTGTATGAACACTATTCTAATGTGTCTTTAAAGGAAAGAACCTCTATTTCCATTTTCAAGAACTCTCATAAAATCCTTTATCTTCATACATGAAGTATGCACACTCTTTTAGAGTAAAACTATATTTATGTATATATATAATATACTCTTTCTTCAAAAAAATTAGAAATGAATATCTATGTGCCTAGAAGCACATCTTTAGCTATCTTTATTATGCATGTAATGCATAATCATTTCACTAGAGCTTAGAACTAACTAGAATCATAATGCAATTAGCTTATATATATATATATATATATATATATATATATATATATATATATATATATATATTTTCCAAGAAGCTTTTATCAATAAGGATACATATTTTAATTCAAGAAAACTTGGCCACCTTCCATGCTATGTCCTCAGGACATTTATATACCTCATCCTCTTTTCTCAAGAAGATACTTTGGCTATATTTAACAAGGATTTTGTAGACAAGTGACAAGCATTTCACACACAAGACTCACGTGGAGTCTTTCTAATAGGAACTACCTATTTACTTTACCGATAAAACATACAAAATAATCAATCTTGAACTGCATGCATTAACGCATTTTCTTTACCAAGAAAATCTATAAAAGAACCATACTTTTACTGCATGCATTCACATACTTTCTCTACTAAGAGATCATATAAAACATTCATACATGTTCTTCAAGAAAGTGAGCAAGATACTTATCTTATCCTTGGATCAACATGCATAACTAACAAATTAAGCCACCCTTACTGGAAGCAATTGCTCTACTTATGCAATTAGAAGCATAATCTCCTAAGTGTCACACATGCACCAGAGTTACCGCTTGATGCTAGATGCAACAACTATCATAACCCTACTATGTGACTTTTTCAGGATAATGACTTCAAGGAGACATTACGAAAATCATTAACATCAACACACTATAGTTATCATTTTCCAACTCCTTAAGCATGGTCAAGGGAATACTCACATGCACATCAAGCGCTATCTAGTCATCCCCAGACTTATAGTCTTCTGCAAGATTCTGACACCCAAAGCTTGCGCTATCTGGTCATCACCAGACTTAGCGATTTCTTTTCCCATCTCCGTCTGTCCCTACAGCACGGTCTTCTTCCTTCTCCTTGCTTCCTTTTCCTTTGGAAGCATCTATAGTTGGGGAAGGTAGTTAGAGTTTACTGACAACTGTATTAACACAGGTAGTCTATTTATGAATAATTATCACATGTTATTATACCATGAATGGGTCCTAGAAATGTTACTCACTGCACATGCCTCTTCAATTAACTTCCCACTGGAATGCAACATGCATAAGAAATCCATCATTCCCATAGTAGAGATAAATTCAACCATCATTAAATCGAGGCTCCAATGGTTTTTATCTCTCAACAAGCAATGATAAACACATACCATGCTAATGGATTTCACTTAATTAGAGGGTAATCATTATTAAATCTATTAAGACATAAGCATATACTATTCATCATGCTTTCTCATGGTGAATAAAATTAAGAACTCTTCTCATGAACAACTGGACTATAGCACAGAGAGAGTAAAAATCTTCATACACACATTCCATGCATGTGACATCAATCAATCTTCACTTGTTTACGAATTGTAACAATCTCAGTCCAATTGAATTAATGCATATAAGTTCTATGGGTTAGTCACACAACACTAACCAATCTCAACTACCAATCGTCTTCATGCATCCATGACAAGACTGAATCAAAAGTTAGTTATGACAATCAAGTCTCGCTGCTTGACTCATTGCATGTTTTCAATATCTAAAGGGGTTCTTTTAATGTCCTTTTTAAAACAATTTTTCATCCTATTCAAGGATGTTCCCCAAATTTATATTCATGCATTGGCTCATTAAGTTTTGTTCATTGTAAGTTCAATTTTGTTCATTAAATGCATCATTGTTATTGCCATATTTGCAAATCAAAACTTGGTAGTTGATTGCCACTTCCCTCAATGAGTGTTCAATATTGTTCGTGAATGTAATGAGTACTCAATATTGTTCTTAGGTGTGACAAAAGTTTCATTGTCTTTTATCCTCATCAGGAATCTAACGTTATGAACGTAGTTATGCGACAACTTATTATTTACTACTTAAGCAGTTATAAACATGAATCACACCTATCATGCCAAAAGTAGTGTACTACATAAATGAATATGTGAATGATTAAACTCGTACCTGAGTTAATGCCTACTGATGGCGTACCTCAATATCCTTTCCGCTTACCAATTCCCAAAGGCGCCAGTACTGCAACCTTTAGCTCTGATACCACTTGTCACATACCCCGGTAACCTCGCATGTAAAAGTAGGGAGTTAGAATTTTTCTTTACAAATTACCACAAGTAAATAACCAATTCATTACTCCACAATCATCATTACCATTAAACATAGTGTTCATTAACACATCAAATAAATTGCCATCAAGACAATAAGTTTCATAACCATGGCATGACCTTTAACCATCACTGTAATAACATAAACTGTGTAATGAATCCATGCATTCATTTCTTGATATCCTTAACCATGTTAGATAATCATGTACTAAGACATTATGGTTGTCACATCAAATAAAGAACCATCATCATTAAGGACCATCATTAACAACGGACACATAAGGCAATCACATCATTCACACCATAGAACACGGATATACCCTGGAAACCCCGTAGGGTGAAAACCAGCAAACGTTTAATCTTATTATTAAACGCTCGTGAGGGTTTTCACCCCTCACTCAATGGCTTATAAGGGATTCCATCCCTTAACCATTGTTATTAAAATCTTTACAATGAATTATCATTAAGTTGTCACATGACTAGCTAAAAGCTAATACAATGCACATGTAATCTTTTATTTACATACCGCCACATGCAACATTCCTTGTGGCATAATTGTTCTAGCAATGGACAATACTGCAGCTTGAACTCATCTGCATGGACGAATAATCCTTTTCCTGCCATTGTTAAACATTACTTTCCTTTGGCACCAACTGCCATCTTTTCCTGTCAATTTTGTTGACACAATCTTGGCAACAAGATTAGTTACAATACCAATAATTAAACAACCTCTAAAAATGATCTTTTATCATCTACTCATCTGCATGAGAAAGCATCACATACTTCTACCAGTACATCTGTTCGAGTAAATTCTTGTTCTACTTCTCACACATATCTCTCTCTAAGAGATCTAACCGTTAGTGTACAAGTCCATGTTTCTTTCTAAAACATATAACACAATGGTCAAGATTTATCATAGTTTTGCTAACATACAAAGAACACATCTCCCTAACACGATGACTGTTCTTTGAGCCATTAGCTTATCCTAATATCCCTTCTTTAGTATATGCAGTGGACATAGTCTTTTAATGATACCAGCATGGACTCATTAAGTACTTCTATAACCAAGAAGAGAGATAAATTAATCAATCTTTTACCATATACATTACCACATGCATTATCCTATTCTCTTACAAAGAAAACATATAAAAATAATCAGTCTTTAACTGCATAAATTAACATGCTTTCTTTACCAAAAACACATAAAATAATACAGTCTTTATCTTCACCCATTAACATGTTTTCTTGGACAAGAACCACATATAAAACAATCAATATTTATTGCATGCATTATCATATTTTCTCTACCCAGAGAAGCACATAAACAATCCATCTTTAATGCATGCGTTATCGTATTTTCTCTACTCAGAAAGCACATAAACAATCCATCTTGCATGCGTTATCGTATTTTCTCTATTCAGAAAACACATAAAACAATCATTCTTTTACTGCAGAAGGCAACCACATGATATTTTTCCAACTGATTAATAAACGCAACTTATTATTCTCTATAAAGAGTGTAATTACTTATCTGATGGTAATATATTTGAATAACCCCTTGAAGACCAGAGAAAGCGCCGCGCCATTCAAACAGTCTTAGGTTTCTTTGGCTCCAGCCGAGGAAGCTTGGGGAACCGTAACAGTAAGCACCCCATTCTGACAAGTAGCAGAGATAGCTTCCACGAATCCTGCCCTTTCCACATCTTGGACGACTATGCACCCCGCCACCAGAACTCGCTTTCCGCAGATGTTCAGACAACCTATCGGTGAAGCATTCCGTAGTTTAAGAAATGGTACCAAGAAAATAAAGACAGCACAATGGATGCGCTCATGATAGCGGCCGCAGCTGCAGCTTCAGCTCCAGCGTGTGTCACCAGAATCGTTGAAGTTAGCAACAACATTGCTACTATTGATGTCCAGCAACCCCCCATCCGCAAGCGGTGTGTTCAACACTGTCGGGGCCCGACTCTGGCCGTCCATAAATATATGTTTTGGTGCAGCTCACATCCATACTAACCCTACATTTCGTCTCTGGCCACGATATCTCCACCCACCGGATTTGAACTTCATATCACACCCAAAACAAATAAATGGCTTCCCCTTATCACTCGCCGACAATTTGAGTTGGTGATATGGGCGCGCTGTGAACTGGAGTGTTCCAGGAAACGTCATAAACAGGGGATGAATCCTTATATCACGATTTTCAGATTCGAATCGCATAACCTCCCACAATTTGTGGCACCCATTACAGAGACGTCTTCCTCTTGTTTTGGCACGAAATTTAAGGCAGCATGCGCTGCGAAATGGGTAGTTATAGATACCCAGAAGTTCGGCACCGTGCTTGTGCAAACTGAAATCGTCACCCCCCCACAGAATCCGTATCCTAATATTAACTGTTAACTATTCACAACTGTAGGTTTACGTTGAGTACTACAGACCTTCAGTTACAACCAACCCGTAAATGTCTCATACGGTTTATTATGACGCGGTAGGGATGTTACATACTCCCCCCCTTAACAGGAACACCGTCCTCGGTGTTCATCTTTCATTGAGAACTTGAGATTTTACTCATGGTACTACCATCGAATCCACACCAAATAGTAATGATATAATCATAAGAAATATCATTAGTTATAAGCATCAATAGTCATAAGCGTTGCATAATTACAAAATATGCAACTTCTAATCGCCACCACTTGGCCCTTATTCATTCATAATAAACAATTCTCTATGTCAACTTACCATTACTTACCATCTATTCTTGGAAATCATGAATACTTTCATGTAAGCCTTTTAATAGTGGTTGGACAATTCTTCAACCCTCCATGGTAAGTAATTCCTGTAATATATGACTAATAAATTCAATCGCATTAGTCACTATATTTTGAGTCAAATGAAATACTTTTGACTATCAATCAATTGTGCAATGCTAGATGATTTCTAAATCACAATACTTTTACAAATACTTAAAGAGCACTAACACTCATCATCAAATGATAAATCACTGCTCACGTGCACACTGAACGAATTCTCACTAAAGACATCCGCAAAGTGCTTCTAGATGTACCAAAAGAGCACCTAGCTCTCTAATCATCAAAACAGTCAATCACTGCATTATTTGAAAATGGTCTTAGCCCCTACTAAGACGTTTACAAGATTAATAATACAATAAAGGAATTATAATTTCCAATTACTCCTTATTGAGCACTAAGCTCATTTTCTGTTAAATGTGCATAACACATTTCACACAACTATATATATAGAATTCATCTTTAACATATCATATAGTTGATTCATTAATTTCTTTAGCTATGAGTACCATAATAAGCTAAAGAATTCCCAACCCATGGGGACTAGTTTCCACAACCAAACAGAGTCATTTTCACATCCAGACAGTTTCTTTGATAGAGACCTTACCAGGTCTAACATGGAATTCCACTGGCCAACCAGCTCAAGAATTCCAGGGAGAGTAAATCTGGGCAGACAAGTACCATCAACCCCTCCGGGCAGGTAACTGCCATCAACCCAAGGCATTCAAGCCTTTCACAATCCGGGCAGACAAGTACCATCGACCCCTTCGGACAGGTAATTGTCATCAACCCAAGGCATTCAAGCCTTTCACAATCCGGGCAGACAAGTACCATCAACCCCTCCGGGCAGGTAACTGTCATCAACCCAAGGCATTCAAGCCTTTCACAATCCGGGCAGACAAGTACCATCAACCCCTCCGGGCAGGTAACTGTCATCAACCCAACTATCCACAACTGTCTGGCATGTTAAATTTCTCTTTTATTACTCTTTCTCAAAGTAATTTACACAATGAACCATATGAACATTATCATTAGCACAACAAACATGCATGTATACCATGCATTTACACTTAACCCCCAACATGGGTCCACAACATCAAGATTGATGGGAAACATATCCATCATACACGTTGTATGCATGCAAATTTTCCAAATAACATAATTCATGCATATCATATAACATCATTCTTTCTCATTTATAATTGCATTTCACATTGCAGCAATTTATGTGATGAGTTTTCTTGTTGTCGTTAAGCTACCACTACTTAATCCCATCAGCAACGTTAGTTATAAATATGCATCAGATAACACGTATTCAATTCCCAAGAATGTGCATGCATTCAATATTGTCATGTATAAGAGCATATGCAAATACTCATTAATGTATAAATGTCAACAACAGTTGAGTTAATACTCTCAGCATTCCCAATTTTGCCATAGTCTGTTGTTCCAATTCAAATCATCATTAATGGAGTATTATCTCACGTTTACTATGGCTAGCTTGGGTCATGCATTGTTAATGTAATTAAACATAATCTCTCTAACATACAAAGATCATAACTCTGTATCATAATGACTAATCTTTGTGCATACCATTGCTTATCATATAAGCCTTCTTTAATGTATGCAACACATATTCCCTTCACTAGAATACTACCATCATTTCATACAACAACTACATACCTCTTTCTTAAAGGAAGTCATTTTAACCTCATTCTTCCATCTTCCTACATGAAGGTTTCTCAAGATTCCCTTTCAAGGAATCATTAAAGATATGCATCTTTACACATAAAAATCAAGATACAAAAAAACAAGGTTTACTTATCATTTATGCATCAAAATCAAGCAATCAACACCACCCATCCAACAAGACAATCTCTCCAAGAGATTATTATTTTCAAGAAAGCTAACATGACCACTTCCTCTAAGTACACACAGACTCATACTACCCTTATGTGCATGCAACATGTGTTTTCTCCTACACAATTATTTTTACTTCAATGCACATAGTTCTTTTCATGAAACAAGTAAGGATTTTGGTTCTTGTATGAACACTATTCTAATGTGTCTTTAAAGGAAAGAACCTCTATTTCCATTTTCAAGAACTCTCATAAAATCCTTTATCTTCATACATGAAGTATGCACACTCTTTTAGAGTAAAACTATATTTATGTATATATATAATATACTCTTTCTTCAAAAAAATTAGAAATGAATATCTATGTGCCTAGAAGCACATCTTTAGCTATCTTTATTATGCATGTAATGCATAATCATTTCACTAGAGCTTAGAACTAACTAGAATCATAATGCAATTAGCTTATAGATATATATATATATATATATATATATATATATATATTTTCCAAGAAGCTTTTATCAATAAGGATACATATTTTAATTCAAGAAAACTTGGCCACCTTCCATGCTATGTCCTCAGGACATTTATATACCTCATCCTCTTTTCTCAAGAAGATACTTTGGCTATATTTAGCAAGGATTTTGTAGACAAGTGACAAGCATTTCACACACAAGACTCACGTGGAGTCTTTCTAATAGGAACTACCTATTTACTTTACCAATAAAACATACAAAATAATCAATCTTGAACTGCATGCATTAACGCATTTTCTTTACCAAGAAAATCTATAAAAGAACCATTCTTTTACTGCATGCATTCACATACTTTCTCTACTAAGAGATCATATAAAACATTCATACATGTTCTTCAAGAAAGTGAGCAAGATACTTATCTTATCCTTGGATCAACATGCATAACTAACAAATTAAGCCACCCTTACTGGAAGCAATTGCTCTACTTATGCAATTAGAAGCATAATCTCCTAAGTTTCACACATGCACCAGAGTTATCGCTTGATGCTAGATGCAACAACTATCATAACCCTACTATGTGACTTTTTCAGGATAATGACTTCAAGGAGACATTACGAAAATCATTAACATCAACACACTATAGTTATCATTTTCCAACTCATTAAGCATGGTCGAGGGAATACTCACATGCACATCAAGCGCTATCTAGTCATCCCCAGACTTATAGTCTTCTGCAAAATTCTGACACCAAAAGCTTGCGCTATCTGGTCATCACCAGACTTAGCGATTTCTTTTCCCATCTCCGTCTGTCCCTACAGCACGGTCTTCTTCCTTCTCCTTGCTTCCTTTTCCTTTGGAAGCATCTATAGTTGGGGAAGGTAGTTAGAGTTTACTGACAACTGTATTAACACAGGTAGTCTATTTATGAATAATTATCACATGTTCTTATACCATGAATGGGTCCTAGAAATGTTACTCACTGCACATGCCTCTTCAATTAACTTCCCACTGGAATGCAACATGCATAAGAAATCCATCATTCCCATAGTAGAGATAAATTCAACCATCATTAAATCGAGGCTCCAATGGTTTTTATCTCTCAACAAGTAATGATAAACACATACCATGCTAATGGATTTCACTTAATTAGAGGGTAATCATCATTAAATCTATTAAGACATAAGCATATACTATTCATCATGCATTCTCATGGTGAATAAAATTAAGAACTCTTCTTATGAACAACTGGAACTATAGCACAGAGAGAGTAGAAATCTTCATACACACATTCCATGCATGTGACATCAATCAACCTTCACTTGTTTACGAATTGTAACAATCTCAGTCCAATTGAATTAATGCATATAAGTTCTATGGGTTAGTCATAGAACACTAACCAATCTCAACTACCAATCGTCTTCATGCATCCATGACAAGACTGAATCAAAAGTTAGTTATGACAATCAAGTCTCGCTGCTTGACTCATTGCATGTTTTCAATATCTAAAGGGGTTCTTTTAATGTCCTTTTTTAAAACACTTTTTCATCCTATTCAAGGATGTTCCCCTAATTTATATTCATGCATTGGCTCATTAAGTTTTGTTCCTTGTAACTTCAATTTTGTTCATTAAATGCATCATTGTTATTGCCATATTTGCAAATCAAAACTTGGTAGTTGATTGCCACTTCCCTCAATGAGTGTTCAATATTGTTCATGAATGTAATGAGTACTCAATATTGTTCTTAGGTGTGACAAAAGTTTCATTGTCTTTTATCCTCATCAGGAATCTAACGTTATGAACGTAGTTATGCGACAACTTATTATTTACTACTTAAGCAGTTATAAACATGAATCACACCTATCATGCCAAAAGTAGTGTACTACATAAATGAATATGTGAATGATTAAACTCGTACCTGAGTTAATGCTTACTGATTGCGTACCTCAATATCCTTTCCGCTTACCAATTCCCAAAGGCGCCAGTACTACAACCTTTAGCTCTGATACCACTTGTCACATACCCCGGTAACCTCGCATGTAAAAGTAGGGAGTTAGAATTTTTCTTTACAAATTACCACAAGTAAATAACCAATTCATTACTCCACAATCATCATTACCATTAAACATAGTGTTCATTAACACATCAAATAAATTGCCATCAAGACAATAAGTTTCATAACCATGGCATGACCTTTAACCATCACTGTAATAACATAAACTGTGTAATGAATCCATGCATTCATTTCTTGATATCCTTAACCATGTTAGATAATCATGTACTAAGACATTATGGTTGTCACATCAAATAAAGAACCATCATCATTAAGGACCATCATCATCAACGGACACATAAGGCAATCACATCATTCACACCATAGAACACGGATATACCCTGGAAACCCCGTAGGGTGAAAACCAGCAAACGTTTAATCTTATTATTAAATGCTCGTGAGGGTTTTCACCCCTCACTCAATGGCTTATAAGGGATTCCATCCCTTAACCATTGTTATTAAAATCTTTACAATGAATTATCATTAAGTTGTCACATGACTAGCTAAAAGCTAATACAATTCACATGTAATCTTTTATTTACATACCGCCACATGCAACATTCCTTGTGGCATAATTGTTCTAGCAATGGACAATACTGCAACTTGAACTCATCTGCATGGACGAATAATCCTTTTCCTGCCATTGTTAAACATTACTTTCCTTTGGCACCAACCGCCATCTTTTCCTGACAATTCTGTTGACACAATCTTGGCAACAAGATTAGTTACAATACCAATAATTAAACAACCTCTAAAAATGATCTTTTATCATCTACTCATCTGCATGAGAAAGCATCACATACTTCTACCAATAAATCTATTCGAGTAAATTCTTGTTCTACTTCTCACATATATCTCTCTCTAAGAGATCTAACCGTTAGTGTACAAGTCCATGTTTCTTTCTAAAACATATAACACAATGGTCAAGATTTATCATAGTTTTGCTAACATACAAAGAACACATCTCCCTAACACGATGACTGTTCTTTGAGCCATTAGCTTATCCTAATATCCCTTCTTTAGTATATGCAGTGGACATAGTCTTTTAATGATACCAGCATGGACTCATTAAGTACTTCTATAACCAAGAAGAGAGATAAATTAATCAATCTTTTACCATATACATTACCACATGCATTATCCTATTCTCTTACAAAGAAAACATATAAAAATAATCAGTCTTTAACTGCATAAATCAACATGCTTTCTTTACCAAAAACACATAAAATAATACAGTCTTTATCTTCACCCATTAACATGTTTTCTTGGACAAGAACCACATATAAAACAATCAATATTTATTGCATGCATTATCATATTTTCTCTACCTAGAGAAGCACATAAACAATCCATCTTTAATGCATGCGTTATCGTATTTTCTCTACTCAGAAAGCACATAAACAATCCATCTTTAATGCATGCGTTATCGTATTTTCTCTATTCAGAAAACACATAAAACAATCATTCTTTTACTGCAGAAGGCAACCACATGATATTTTTCCAACTGATTAATAAACGCAGCTTATTATTCTCTATAAAGAGTGTAATTACTTATCTGATGGTAATATATTTGAATAACCCCTTGAAGACCAGAGAAAGCGTCGCGCCATTCAAACAGTCTTAGGTTTCTTTGGCTCCAGCCGAGGAAGCTTGGGGAACCGTAACAGTAAGCACCCCATTCTGACAAGTAGCAGAGATAGCTTCCACGAATCCTGCCCTTTCCACATCTTGGACGGCTATGCACCCCGCCACCAGAACTCGCTTTCCGCAGATGTTCAGACAACCTATCGGTGAAGCATTCCGTAGTTTAAGAAATGGTACCAAGAAAATAAAGACTGCACAATGGATGCGCTCATGATAGCGGCCGCAGCTGCAGCTTCAGCTCCAGCGTGTGTCACCAGAATCGTTGAAGTTAGCAACAACATTGCTACTATTGATGTCCAGCAACCCCCCATCCACAAGCGGTGTGTTCAACACTGTCGGGGTCCGACTCTGGCCGTCCATAAATATATGTTTTGGTGCAGCTCACATCCATACTAACCCTACATTTCGTCTCTGGCCATGATATCTCCACCCACCGGATTTGAACTTCATATCGCACCCAAAACAAATGAATGGCTTCCCCTTATCACTCGCCGGCAATTTGAGTTGGTGATCTGGGCGCGCTGTGAACTGGAGTGTTCGAGGAAGCGTCATAAACAGGGGATGAAACCTTATATCGCGATTTTCAGATTCGAACACATAACCTCCCACAATTTGTGGCACCCATTACAGAGACGTCTTCCTCTTGTTTTGGCACGAAATTTAAGGCGGCATTCGCTGCGAAATGGGTAGTTATAGATACCCGGAAGTTCGGCACAGTCCTTGTGCAAACTGAAATCGTCACCCCCCACAGAATCCGTATCCTAATATTAACTGTTAACTATTCACAACTGTAGGTTTACGTTGAGTACTACAGACCTTCAGTTACAACCAACCCGTAAATGTCTCATACGGTTTATTATGACGCGGTAGGGATGTTACAGATATAATGGTCGGGGCGGTCGGTTTACACGTCCCCGACCAGTATCGAGTCCTGCGGAGCTGTGCTGCAGCGTATTTGGGCCATGGCCAGTGATATATGTACTATGTACAGAATGTATTTGAAAATATATAGCTTCTTCATCTGGGCCTGCCCCTTAAAAAAAAAAAAATTTAAATATCATTTACTTGGTTTTGATTCCTCCCTATCCACATGAATATTAACACCAAATTCAAACATTTCAATAAATTCATGCAGGTTAATAGTTTAAAATTCGAAACATGGTTTCGATATAATTTAAATATCATTTAGTTATGTTTCAATTAACCATTAAAGAAGAAAGATGAAATTCTAATATGCGTTAATGTTTAAAAGTTAAGTTAATTATTTAATTTAATTGAATAAAGGTTATTAGTTTTTGTGGATTATAATATTCACTTCGTAATTAAAGTGGGGTGATTCTGTATTATTTTGATGACTTTTTGCCATTTTAATTAAAGTTTTAGGAAAATGTTAAATATTTTTATTTTTATGTAAATTCAAAAATAATTTTCTAATTTTTGAAAATTTTATTTTTAATTTTTCATTGGCTTAAGGCGTTTTGAATTTAAAAAATTTAAACATGAAACCTTCTACTCAAATTTATTTTATATTTTCACAAATTTATTAAATAAACTTAAAAAAAACTAACTTATTTTACTAATATTATTTCAATAAAATAAATATAAAAACAAATAAATACTCAATACTGCAATTTAAAATACATATAAACAAACAAAATATATTTAATTATAAATAATCTATTTTTACTTTAATTCAAAAAATCATCAAAAGCAAACATCATCAATATCTAATCATATTATCTCCTCTTTTTCTAGTATTATTATCTCCTCCTTTCTTTTCAGCAAGCCAAGTATTTCCAAAATCAAACTCTATTATTATTAAAAAAAATCCACATTATAACAAAAATTCAAAATTAAATAAAAAGATAAGTATTACCAAAGTCAAATTTTATTTTTATTAATATTTTTTTAATGTTCAATCAACATGGTGCAAAATCCATATGTCCTTGAAATAGTTTTACCATCATTTCCTTTTATTTTCCACAATTAGTTGGAGGTATAACATTATCAAACTCAAACTCTATTATTAGAAAAAAACAAATCCATAATGATTCGGAGATCAAGCATTATCAAAGTCAAGTTTTATTATTATTTTTGTTATTTTAATTTAACCAAAATAAAGTTAATCAACATTGTGCAAAGTTCATGTCCTTTAAATGGTTATCATTTTTTATTAAAGTCGTTTTCCAAAAATGACTTTCAGATAAACCAATATCAATGAGAATTAAACCTGAAACTTAATAGAAACAAAACACTACACGAACCAAATTTTTTATACGTCAAATTTCAAACTCCACTATCATGAATAACAAATAATAATGACAACGAGCATGTATGCGGCGATTCCTATTTGTTACCTTATAGGAATTTTAATGCGGCCTGACATGGGGCCGCATTAAGGCGATACAACACGTCGCTAAGTGATTTTTCTCTCTCATCACTTAGTGACGTGTTGTATCGCCTTAATGCGGCCCCATGTCAGGCTGCATTAAAATTCCTATAGGGTAACAAATAGGAATTTCCGCATGTATGCATGACAAAGCATACCGCCACCCTGCGCATGTGGATGAGATGGAGTTACAGTCGTCACTGTCAGGAGCAGCCGTGCTTGGATTGACTTACTGTCGTCACTGTTTACGTCACTGTTTACGTGGAGTTCCATCGGCGTTTAATAACATCATTATCAAGCTTGCGTGGACGGGAATCTACGAAGCACGGGCACAGGGATATTGCAATAAATCACATTTCCCCGGCAACTAATATTTATCAGTCTATTCCAATATAAATATGGGGTAATATATGTTAACCCTAGGATTGAAGCAGGTATATTATCTGGATGTAGCTATATATTACCTCTGCGTATTAATCGCTGGATAGACAGGTAAATACGCCTTGCTCGTTTCACATTCTCATATTCCGCGGGTTCATTGGGATCTGGTTTCTGGTATTGAGTCAACTAAGCAGGTTACCTTTTATTAATTTAGAAATTACTAGCAATTGTACGAAAGGTGCAAAGGAATGCTGATAGGAGTCATGGAATTTGGAAGGTAATAAGCAAGTCAAATATATAGATAATAAAATACAATTGAAATTTGTAGGAGTAAAGGAATTTGGAAAGCAATAAGCAAGTCAAATATATGGACAATGAAATACAGTTGAAATTTGAGTTTTTATATATCTTCTAACAAATGCAGTGTTATCACTCAGGTTGTCCTTAAGCTCCAGAAAGGATACGACTGAGGTAACCACAAACCAACTTTAAACTGCGAGTTCTAGCCCACCTGCAGTCAGAGAGGGCTCTCTCTTTCTGATTTAGCTTTGTTGATGATGATTTTAGGCTAGGTATTGAGTTCAGGGGTTTTGTTTGAGTTTTGGTGGGAAGGATGATGCTTCAAGTAGAGAGGCAATGCATAGTGTGGTAAGTTTCAAACCATTGGGCATGGAGTCACGGGGTAAGACTGCGAGTGCGTTTCCTTGGTCACAAGAGAAATAACGAGCAAGGTAGCTGCTCATGAAACAACATTTAAAGCTTAAAAATGGAATGAAAGCTAAGGAAAGAGAGGCAATAAAGAATCTCTCCAACAGTTTAGCAGAATGAAGATGAATAGACCTTATCTAGGAGCAGTTAAGAATTCTTAGGTAATCAGTCATTCATATGTGAAATAGATCAAACATGAGCCACAAAAGGAATTCATATTTATGTCTAGATCAAGAGGAAAACATTTGAGAAGCCACAGAAACTGAGCATAGAGTGCATTTAAGCAAATTCTAGACCAAACTTTTGTTCTGCGACCTGAGCATATATGAAAACGAAATAACAGAAGTAGGGAACACTTATTGTATCATATTGCAGCACAAGAATTCCTCATCTAACTCTTCAGGGACACCAATAACACATCAAAAGTCCATCCTCCAAGCTTGCATGCAGTCTTTGATTATAGAAAAATATTAGAAACACAGTGCGAGTCTCTCCTGGATACATTAGCCGACCAACCCTTCTAACAATGTAGGGGGAGGTATATATACAAAAATTGGATGCAAAAAATATCTGAGTCGGAAGTTAATAGTTCATAACTTCTCTACCAACTCCTAAGCAGCGGTTGATGAGAAAGTAAATGCTGAAATAAATACAAATGTAACAGCTGTTCTTTTCTGCCAGGAAATATTGACTTTTGATTTCATTTGAGTCGGTTGGGGCCGTGCTCTAAAAAAATCCGCGCTTTTTGGGGCTTGCTGCCCCAACGTCTTTGCTTTGTGACTGCCTCAACCTGTTCGGCGTGCTCTTTGACTGCTCTGCCCGGTGCTTTCGTGCCTTAACCCGTGCTTGCTGGTGACCTGCAGCTGACTGTGATCTTAAAATAAACAAAAAGGGGGAAAACTGACGCTACCTGGGCAAGACGGCCAGCATTGCCTGCCACCAGTTCTCAGAAGGCAACTGATGCCTTTGTATTTTGACAAGTGTTTCATCGGCCTCTGTGTACTTGTAATAACTGGGCGGCATCTCAAATAGATGATTGACCTTGTGCTCCAGGTAAAATAAGCTTTCCAGCCTGTCATAGAGTGTCTGTCCTGTAGGCGGCCCTGCCTCTGCTGTAGAACTTGATGCAGCAGTAAGCTGATTTGTGACAAAATTATTAAGCGTGGTAGCATATTGGTCACATGTCAACAGCTTTCCAGCGCTGGTCAACAGGCTGGGCAATCCTCTAATCTGTAGTGCTGCAAGCTTTACGTCAAAATTGTCTACATCCCTCTGTATATCCCGACATCTTGCTTCCAGAGTTTGCACCAAGCTTCTCAATGTGAGCACACTTTTTGCTGTTAATATGGCATCTGTTCTGTTCATGATATGGAGTGCTGCCAGCTCTTCCCTAGTCTGATAATTCAGAAAGTTGATCATTCTGTTAGCCTGCTCAGGCATGTTTCCCAATGCTGCCTTGGCTCTCTGGTTTTCAAGCTTAGCACGGCCAATCAGTTCCACCTGTTCATATATTGCCTGAATTGACCTCCATTGGCCAGTGATTGACTGATTTATTTTGGCCCACAGGAGTTTCTTTATTTCAGCTAGGGTCTTGTCCAAGGATAATTCTTTCTCCAAGGCTTTGATTCTGTCCTTGAGGGCCTTAATTTCTCTTGTCTATTCAGCCACTGTCATTTTGGACTTATCATATTTTTCTTCTAGTTTAGCCAGCTTTTCTTTGGCCTCCTTTATCTCTGTCGCTTGTAGCTTTAGCTCGTTGATAGCTCTTGTCAACTCATCCACACTCGTGCTAGACTTAGGAACTGTTGTTGCTGCCACTGTAGCTTCTGTAGCTGTTGTTGTGGCTGGAACAATTGGAGGGGTCACTGCTGCTTGTGATGGAGGATCAGCAACAGTTGGGATTGTTTGAGGAGGCTGGGAGGTCGACTCTCCCTGCTTTCCTTGCAGTGCTTTCTCCAATTCCCCTTCCAAATCAATTACTCTTTGGTTTAATTTCATCATTAAATCCAACTGATCCTCAGCTTCTTTCTCCTTCTGCAGTTCTTCTGTTTGAGGATGCTCAGTAGGAAGCAACCTCAATCTCTTCTTTAATGCAGCAATGTCATCATCTTTCTTTTTCATAAGGGTCCTCACACCCTTAGGATCTTTAGGATCATGTCCCAAGTCCACAATAATCTCCTCTAGTGTTTTAATTCTATTATCTTTGGCTGTGGAGGACAGTCTTTCAAAATCCAGCTGAGTGTTAGTATTCTTCAATGACTCTTTCAACTCATGGGCCAATGTGGCCTTCTCTGCAAGGGTGGCATAAAGCATTTCGGCTGTCTGCTTGTGTAATTCTATTTGATCCATTGGGTGAATGTCCTTGGCCAGGACCTCCAACCTTGTCTTAACAAAATCTACAGCTGACTGTGGCTGCCGAACCTTGGGTTTGAAATGGCTGAGAATCATCTTTTCTTGTTTGATATCAAATGCTGCCATCAATCTTTCCTGTTTGGCAGGTGTTGCCTTCAGGAATTGCTTATACAATTGCACTCTTAGCAGCTCATTTTGAGCTTTGATTTCTTTGAAGCTGGCCTTGGTGCTAGCTGGTTTCTTGCCTTTTTGTGTGGAGGAAGACACCTCCATGTTGTGTTGTCTATCTTGCTCTTGCTGAAAAGAGCTTGTTGGTGTATGCAGGCTTGCTTCCCTTTGGCTGTACCTATTGCTGATGTAGAAGCTCCTTGGGCAGCTTGTGAAGCTGCAGCTGTAGAAGTGCCCTCTTCAATTTGGTAAGGCAGCTTGAAATTTACCTGGTCATCAGAATCCAAGTCAAGAGTCTTTTCAAAATCCTTAGCAGTTTGCTCCAAAATTTCCTCTTGGGTAAATTCTTCAACTAAAGTGCCATGTGCCCATGCATCTTGGTTAGCATATTTTTCAATGTCTGGGTATTTGCAGTGGTCATAGGGTGTTAACCTATATTTGACTCTTCTAGCACTAACAAAGCCAAGAGGGTCGTAAGGGACCCACCAGAAACTCCTTTTCAACTTAAATCGATCCTTAAGTATCAGGTCAGCATCTTGCCAACCCTCCTTCTTGTTCATGATGAAGGGGCCTAGGCGGTCTTTGAATTTCAGTTGTGCTTTCTTCTTGGTGTTGTGGAAGTAAGTCAAATCTGAATTTATAAGCTGCCTGTAGTATTCTAGTGCAAACAGCCTCATTGGCACATATCTCAGGAGCATGTAAGGACACAGCTCACAGCCATAAATTCTGATGAAAGTATGGTCTTGATATAGGTACCAATCACCTACTTTGTAATTCTTAGACAGTTGTAAGATCTTTTGCATTTCATAGGTTATTCTGGGAGGAGGAACCTTCATTAAGAGGCAGGACACCGGGTATACAAACTGGTCAATGAACTCACAGTATGAATATGGAGAGTGTTGGACCTGATGAAATACAGATGACCAAAAGACAACAGACCTCCTTTCTCCCTTTGAATCCAATTTCTTGATGGGACATCGGAAGCTTTCAGATTGATAAAACATGAACAAATGATAGATATAGGAGGAATATTTGAAAATTCCCTTCCTATCTAGTCTAGTGAGCTGGTCATGGATTTTGTTTGATATGAATCTGGCATAATTATATTTGACAGCAGGAGGCTGTGCTTGGTTGAAAGATGACAATATAACCAGGACTGTCTCATCTACAAGTTCACTTGTTGTGAAGCCCAATACATAGGATATCATATCTACCAGTAGCTGGCCCACCTCATTGAAATGGTCATAAGGAAATGGAGGTGGTTCCTTTGGTTGGCAATCTGCCCTCATAAATGTCTTAGCAATCATTTCAATCTTGGTACCAGGGAACCAAGAGGCATCTTCCAGCAAATCATTTATGGAAAAGGGCAATAGTGAAAGAGTCTTTTTGAAGTTCAACATCTGGTTGATGGAGTCGGGAGTGGTGTAGAAAATTATGCTTCTAGATGAAGACTTGACAGCCCTCTGACTTGGTTCATAATTTACAGCACAGAGGTGAATAATCTCAGGAAAAATATTCACAGAAGGGAGGAAAAATTGGGGCAGATTGGACTCCCATATGCCATACTTGTCAGTTTTGTTTATGAAACTGTTTCTCAGCTGGCAGTAAGTGTGTAGATGATTCCTTTTGGCAACAAAGTCTTGAATAAGATAGTCTGTATCGGCCAAGGGCATGGACTCGAGCTCTTTACTTGGTGGGTTCATGGGAGTAATATTCAGGGCAGATGGAGTGGCCATTATGCAGCTTTGGATACTTGAGTTGAAAGAAGGGCTAATGCAACAACTGGCTAACAGATTTTGCTTGCAGCAACTAGCAGGAGTAGGCGAACTGAACTCAAATGTAACAGTAGCTGGACAGCTTGAGAGCTTATGCTGTAAGAGGCCAATTTTGCGGAGTCTTGGGTCAATTTCCCTTTTTTCAGTGAATTTCTGGAGCTAGAAGCTGTGAGGAACAGTGCAGAGGAGCAGAGGGAAATTGCAGTTTCAGTGGGCGGACTTGAACAGCGGAACAGGGTAAAAATAGGGAAATGCCGAGCTTTAAACAGAGTTTGACAGTAAATTTGTAAATGGGCATAGGATTTACGAAGCTTTTTCTGAAATGAAGGGCTTCCAGTAGGTTTAATGGAGCCTTAGGTGCCGCAGAGTTACAAATTGGGGAGTTTTTTTTAGGTTTACAATATGTGCAGTTGGTAAGCATGAAGAAAAGGAGCGAAAAGGGGGGAGATACGACAAATACCTGGTTCAAACGGTGCCGAAAGTGGACGAACTGGTGCGCAGGTAAACTATGAAGCCGAATTGCAGGCCGCAGCAGCTTGCCTGGTCGCTTTGAAGCTTTGGGAGTGAGAAAATGAATGAAACAGGGGACCAGAGCATTCAAATGAGCCCATAAAAATGAATTACAACGGTCGTCCGTGCTCTTTTTGAGCAAAAATTGACATTTGGGCGCTTTTGGCGCTTTTTCGGGATGACGTCAGCATGACATCATCGGCGGGTCCCGGGGTACGGATGGATGACGTAGCAGAATGACATCAGCAGGTAATGTCATCATGTACGGATGGGTGACGTGGCAATGCGATGGCAGGGACACAGTGGCAGGGCGCGGGTACAATGGGATGAGGTGGCGGCACCATGGTGTGGCAGCAGAGGCGAGGAGATGATGTCGTAAGGGAGGACGTGGCGCTGATGTCACACAGGCGAGGGCGGTAAGTGGTTTTGGGCGCACCGCCTTAGCGCCTGGGTGGTTTTGAGGGAAGGGGCTCCGCCACACCCGAGAGGTTGACGCGTGGTGGGGCTACGACGGTAAAACCACCGAGCTCCCGGGCGCTAACCCTCGGGCAGTTGGTGCGCGCTAAGGACCCGCCCACCGTAGATCTTGGGCGGGCCAGATCTAACGGATGGTGGGGCAGGTAAGATGGGGGAAGGTTAATAACTGGGCCCGTGCGTTATTTAATTTAATTAATCACACGGGGGGGGTTTAATGTTAATAAAGTGGGTTTTTCGGGATATACAAGCGGGAGTTAATTTAATGTTTAATAAAGCCTTTTAAACATTGAACCTTTGGAAAAAATGACTGCGGACGGTAGAAATGAAAGGTTATCAGTTCAACCAGGGGTTAACTGATCCCAGGGGAAAGGAGGAAGGCTAAATACAAGTCCCAGATGGACTTAATATTTCCCTAGCTTTTAGAACATATGGCTATAGTGCCCGGGGGGGATATTCATTATTTTTGGGATTTTATATAATTTTTGTAGTAAATGGGGATAGGGGAGTGGTTAGGGAGCTATATAATACAATTAGAAGTTAATATGATTCTATGAGGTGAAAGAAGAGCAGAAGGCTAAGTTTCAACAGTAAAACTTAGATATAGGGGCAAATGAAAGTGAAAAAGTGATTTTAGACAAGAAATGTGGCTTCTTTTCATTTAAGAAAGCCAACATTTAGTTTAATGTTTCACAGAAATGAAATAAACTGGGACTTGTTGGGCAGATCCCAAGGTCCTTTAGGGGGATGTTAGTAAGAGAGTTTGAGAGGGAGGAGAAGGGAAGTTAGACATGCTTCCAAAATTCTGCCATTTAAACACTGCTTTGCTACCTCTGCCACTGATGAGATGAGCTATCCCTGTCAAAGCCAAAACTGAAGATAATCTTGTTTCCGCAACCCCAAGCTACCTACCCTTTCTACAACACCTAGCATTTTTTGTTACTTCAGGAAGGGTGCACTTAGACTTGCAAACCCTGATTGTTTTTTCTTTTAGACTGCCTTTCCTATCTAAAACTACCCTTGTTTCTTCCAAGGGCCCAGATTAAGCTGTTGGGCTCCTTCATTCTCTACCTAGTTGCTACTCTGCCAAGCTTAAGCTGTTTGGATAGGTACATTCTCTATATTCTAAAGCAAAAAGAATTTAAACCTAGGGGAACCAAGCTTAAGCTGTTTGACTTTCCCCTTTAACTGAGAAACCATTCAAAAATGGAACTTTTGCAGCATGGAAAAGATGAACATTTTTGGTACTTCCACTGTCAATCATGAAATATGAAACCTGTTGCAACAGGAGGCTAACATGTAGCAAGAGGTTAAATTTAAGAAGAAAGTTACACTAACATAGATGTCTCGGAACAATGGAAGTCCTTGTAAGCACAAAGTACATTCTAGAGGAGTTGAATTTCTTTGGGTTTTTAAAAAATGACATTAAATAAATTCTTAAAAAGAAAAAATCACAGAGCAAGTGCACCTTCTAACTAGGTATTCCATCTTAAGGGTTTATTAGTAAAAGAAATTGTGTTTATTGTGGATGGTGTGTGTATTTTTTCTATTTTCTATTTCTCTCAATTAATCAAGTAGGAAATCAACTAGTTAAAGGATCTCGAATTTAGATTTGACAAACGTTTCCAATGGAATCTATGGCAATTTATAGTTCATATTCAATATCGTTTATGCAAAGGCTCAAACACAAAGATTGAGGTTTAGTTTTATAGACTTACTTTAATTTTGCAAGCAAATTGAGAGTATCCAAATTAGAGAGGTCATGGATGACTCTAAATTGGTGATAGATTGGACATGCAAAAATGTTGTGTTGGATAATGTGTCTTGCCCCCCTTCTTTAGGAAATCCAAATTATTCTTCTCTAATTTTCAATGATACTCTTTCAATCATAACTACAAAGTTTAAATCAAAATGTAGATGAATTATTAGAGGAAGCTTTGGAATTATAGAGTATCATTTTTGGTTTCTATGAGTATTCATTTCTAATTATAATTATTTGCAACTCATCACTTTTGGTATCTCTTTGATGTGCAAATGTTTATGAGATGTTTCTTGAAACAAGTTGTTAAGCATCAACTTTTGTTATCATTATGGAAATGTTTTTGTTTTGTCAAAACAATGATGAATATAATGTCATAAGTAAAATGGTTATTTGGACTTTTAGGGAAGTGACTCTTTAATTGTTGAATTTTGACGAGTCATTATGATAACAACATGTATATTATCCATATTTATATAAATATAAACCTTTTATTTTGAAAGATATATATTCTTTGTATTCAACATTCAAGATGAGAAAGATTAATTTCTACATTATTATTTTTCCAAATTAAAATTCGGCACCACTCTAAATCTCCAATATTAAACACTATGTATTGATATATGAAATTCTTATATTTAATGTAAATATAAAATAATAAAATATGATATTATTAATAATTTTCAAATAAAATAAAAATTTCCTAAAATTATGAAATATTAAATTTAATAAAATTATAAATAATTTATCTGCATCAAAAAATTTATTTAAAAATAAATAAATTGTATTTCTATAAACATTTTTATATATAGTATACAAATAATATAAGATAAAAATAATATTCAAATGTAGAAAAAAAAAAAAAAAAAAATATATATATATATATATATATATATATATTTAAAAAAAAATATATATATATATATATATATATATATATATTTAAAAAAAATATTATAAGTTAAATTATATATAACAAAAATATTTATAATGTGTTATCCTAGTTTAGAAGAAAGATTAATTTTCACATTCTTATCTTCCCAAATTATATTTTTCCACCTCTCAATCAATTATTTTCTGCAACTTAGAGAGTTTTTCCATTCCTTTAGGCAATCTCCTCAACAATGTAAATGTACATTGTACTATCCTCAACAATCTAAGTTTACGCATTGTTTTGTCATTCTACACATCGTGGGCTCCCACTATATTCTCTACCTTCTCACACTCCAACAGCTCCAACCTCTCCAACATTGGAAAGCTACCACTCCCAACCTCTAACTCCGTTAACTCATTGCACCCCATATTTTAATGTCCCTTAAATTATATAGTTTCTCTAATACCAAAATATTCAACAATGAACAAGTTTGTATGTACAAATGTTGAACTTTGGGTATTACTTTGTCATTGAACACACCAAAGGGTCCCTTTGTAACGTCAAAAGTGTATAGTTGGAAAAGACTCAAGTCCTCCAACTTTGGAAGATGACCATTCTCAAATATCATTGTTTCAAAGTTCCAGCAATAATGGATGTTAATTTTTTTATAGAATGTAATTTATTGGTTCGCGCGGAGAGGCATTCTACATGTGAATGTGAATGTGAATGTGTAAGTATGCCACGTCCTCAAAAATAATAAATTTAATCTTGGCTAATGTCGGCCAAAACATTAGCTTGAATCTTAAACTATATATAACTTGAATCTTTAGATTATATATAATTTTTTACTAAGATTAATTATTAAAATATAGCTATGTATTGTTATATACAATTTTAATGGATAATAAATTATCTCATACTTATCATATATGTGAATTTGAATGGATCATAAATTTACCTTTAACAAAAAAAATTACTACATTAAAATTCCAAATTAGGTAAAACTTTAAACAATTTTACTCTTTATTAAATCCAATACCATTTCTTAAATCAAAAGAAAAAGATGAATTCAATACAAAGAATAAAAAATCTTGGTCCAAAATCTTTTAATATATTTTTTAATTAAATATTTGTAAAATGAATCTTTAAAAGGAAAAACCATATCCTATGGATATATTAAAATCTTTAAAGACATAAATATTTCCACATCAAAGTTGTAATATTTGAAAATATTAATTTGATGTAGTTTTATTATAAATTTTGTTACCATGCCATGTAAAAAAATCATTAAATCTAATATTAATATTAAAGGATTAATATTTACCTTTAACAAAAAAATTTACTACATTAAAATTCCAAATTAGGTAAATTTTTAAACATTTTTACTCTTTACTAAATCCAATATTATTTCTTAAAAAAAAAGGGTTAATTCAACACAGTATAAAAAAACCTTGGTCCAAAACCTTTTAATATTTGTTTTAATTAAATATTTGTAAAATTGGAGAGAGAGAGGGGGAGTGACAAATGAGAGATGGAGAGAGAGTATGTAAGTTTTAGGGTGATATCGAGATACAAATAAAGAGAGATGGAAGGAAGTGGGGAGAGAAGGAGAGAGAAGGAGAGAGGGAGGGAGATAGTGACAGAGTTAGAGGGCGAAGAGAGAGAGAGAGAGGGGAGGGGAGACAAAGGGAGGTTGGAGAGAAAGGGAGAGAGAAGGAAGAGAGAGAGGACATGAGAGAGAAGGAGAGATAGAGGGAGAGAGGAATGGATCTAGAGAGGGAGGTAAAATGAAAGACATATAGAGAGAGGTGCATAGAGATAGAGGGAGTGATAAGGGAGATCAAGAGAGGGAGAGAGGAGAGCAAGAGGGAAGAGATATGGAAGGGGGAGAGAGGGGGAGAAGGGGAAAAGAGAGGGAGATGGAGATGAAGAGGGAGGAAGAGATAGCAAGATACGGGGAAAGAGTGTGTATGTTTTGGGGGTGATATAGAGAGACAAATGAGAGGCAGAAGGATATAGAGATATATGGGAGGTGGAGCGAGAGAAGAAGAGAGAGATAGAGAGAGGGAAGGAGGGAGGAAGAGATAGATTGATATGGAGAGAGAGAGAGAGAGAGAGAGAGAGAGAGAGCATGTGTGTTTGGGGGGGTGAGATAAAGAGACAAAGAAGGAGAGAAGGAGGGAGATAAAGATATAGATAAAGTGGGGAGAGAGGGTGTTACAGGGAAAAGTGTCTATTTAGAACTGCTCTATCCCACTAAGGTGTGACAGCTGCCTTAGAAACAAACAGAGAAAAACTACTTTTGTATTTCCTTTATGAACTATAGATAGAGAGGAATAGAAAGAACCAACCAGTGTCTTGCGCTAATCCTTTGATCCAATCCCTCTCTTCTTTGATAGTCTCCAGCTACCTGCTCCCTTACTTGCCCAGCTTCACAAAGTACCTGTAAGATCACAGAAGAAGAACACTATACAAAGACATGGATCTATATTCATAAATAACTTAGGATCATATTTAAGTTAACCATACAAATGTAACAAGCATCAATGATACAAAAAGCATGGAGGAAAAACTCAAATAGTTTTCATTTATAAACAAGAAAAGATCCAGGAGGAGTTACAACCGGTGGTTCCTGACCCAGCATCAACCTCCCAGCAAAGAAGCCCCTCTTCACCTCAAACAAAGCATAGATCACCCAATACTCTGATGTTTGTCTCAAAAAACCAACAACAATTCCTTACAATATGCAAAATTCCAGCCTCTGGATCTCTGGGATGAGGGATCCATATATAGATATCTGTAAGGAGGATGAGTTAGCTTGTGATTTGATTAGTGTCTTCTCTCTATCAGTTCTTGCTTCCACTTGGAGACTGAAGGCCTCTTACTCATCCTTGGTAGAATTCAGTGAGGCAAGTGTCACTGGAGAAGATTCTGGAAGCTTCCATTGTCTCTCCACCTCGCGGAATGACACTACCATTTGTCATTTCTCACCCATCACACCCCACAGAAGGGACTTTTGAAATGCAATGCACCCTCATAGTGTATTTAGGTGCAATGCAACGCACCTAGCCAGTGGAGCAGTTGAAATGATCCTGTTTTGACTTATTCTGAGCAGTTTCTGGTGGATAACTTCTGGGAGAAGCTGTAATCTGTTGACCTTGTTCCTTTAGGGGTTAGAACAACACTTTTAGGGACTTAGGAGCCCTTGGTTTATGGACATTTCATGCTTGGAGTTGTAAGGCACAAAAATGTCTATAACAGTTGCCCCCTAAAGTATGAGGCCGTTAACTTTTTGGTGTCGGGTGAAATGCTTTATTATGAGGATCTGAAGTTCTTTCAATGCTGGGAGGAGACCTGTAATAAGATACAATACAATACATTATCTTCATATTGTTTTCATGATCTAGCTGAGGCGGGCATTCCCATGCTCAGCTTTATAAATTCATTCTCATGTACATAGGACAGACAATCGTCTGAGGGTAGACTGATGATTCTGATAGAGCTATCATCCTTTTGGTAGGATGATTATCTGTGCTACAATGTTGTACATTTGATGTCTTTATTTCCTTGAATATATATATATCGCAGCCCGGATGGATGAAACTAGATCCGGGGTCTTCAATCTCGTCCGATCTTTACTTGAAGTACAAGTCGATCCATGTGAGAAATGTTTTGAAGTCGAACATGGAAAGACATCGCTTGATTACCAGTCAATGATGTAAACTGTTAACAAGCGCGAGAGGAATCACCGATAATGATAATGATCCTCAAGGTACTGCAGTACAATTCACATGGTGTGAATAAAGGACTTGGCGTCGAACACCACGCAAAATCTTTCGGTCGAAGGTCATTGATGTAAACCTGTCGCCGGAAGTGAGAAACTTGCCATTGAGGCATGCAAGCTTCAAAGTACTAAATGGGGTGTTCCTAGATCAACTTCTTGGATAATGAGTTGATGTCGACAAGAAGTGATCCGTCACAGGAGGGCCTTAATGAATCCCACATCAATGACACGGAACGGAGCAAATGATTTTGATGGAGGTGAAAACGATCTGATGATATAATGTCCAGGGTGGCGCTCATGAAAGAATGGAGTATAATGTATGGTAGTGGGTGAGACACACGTGACTTCTTTGGATGACTTCTCTTGAACATATCGGTGACACTGATGTGATGGATTGGTAGCATTAACCCCAAATGTGGATGGTATGGCGTGACCATGGCAATGTGACCGGTGAATGAAACAACCCAACCCGACTCGGACACGGAGTGGAAGTGTCATGTTCAAGAGCGACTTGCTACCAACAAATTTTTCTTTGAGTTTTCTTCCCAATTTTTCCCCAGCCATTGCTGACCAGTACCTCTTTATTTTTGTCAAGCTTGAGGAGGATAACATATGCTTGTTCTATAATTTGCCCTTCGGGCAAACCCATCGCTATGTTTTAACGAGCCTAGCGATAGTGAAACTCGTTCTCATCTAAAGACAAGTTTGTCGCTATTAATCTTTTTAACGAGTTTAACGACAAAGATAACTCAGTCCTTTTCAATTTTAGAGAGTCTGAAAAGGAACGTAAAGGTAACTCCAAAATTCCTTTTTCGTCATCTAATCCCTTAAGTCTGAAAAAGTATAAAACAATACAGAAGGGATGAATTTTCGATAGTTTTAACGCGCCGAACAAAACAAGCGCTCAATATTTTTGTGTAATAATCCTTCAGGTCCAAAAAGATTAAAATTTAGATGAGGGATAGCACTTCCTGTCCCTTTAACGAGCTGGAAGGCCAAGGACTTGGAAATCTTTTCATATTTTACGAGTAAGTTGAAAAGAGCTTAAAGGAGACTCGTCTTTTGAGGAACGAGTGATAAAACGGGTAGCAGCTGATTCCAGGTAAGGTTTGGAATTTTCCAACCACGGCAATGTCACAAGGATGGCTAGTGAAATCACTCTTCGCAGTTGTTCCTCAAAATGGGTAAACAATCAAATGGAGGTGAATGATCGGCCAATAAAAAGTGGAGGTGACGGTGCAAACACGACCAAGGCTTTAATGGCTGAAGAACTACATTCATGGTGGTTATTTACCGGGGAATAGCTCATTTTTTACGAGCTTAAACGCGGGTGGAAACATTTGCTCGTGTCTTATGTTTATTTTTTAACGAGCTTGAACTATGTGCTAAAACTGCTCGATTAATCCAGTCGTATGATAAGAATGTCTCATATAAAAACGGCAACTTTTAGAGTTTTTGCCCCACATCCTTTCTTTATGCAAGTTAGGAGACAACCAATCCTACGAGTTTAAAGGGTTAGAGGTCCTATAAATTTAAAAAATAAATAGTCGCTCTTCGCTTGCACTCCAAAAGGTTTGCATGCCTCCAGGTATAAAACAGAGTTTCAAGGTTACCCCTTCTTTAGTCCGTTAAAACATTTGTTTTACCGAGAGAGGCCTACCTCTTACAGGTTATCCAAAGATTGTTCTATTCGCAGCGCAAACAAAACACTTCTTCGGCGATGTCTACCGAAATAAACAAAGGTGAGCGGATGGTATGGCGTGACCGTCCCTGACATAACTTTGACAAGAGGATCTTGTTCCAGTCCAACTCCCCCTTCCAATCACGGACGGGAGTACGGAGGTCATATTCTCTCGCGGAAACCTACCTTATACCCGAAGTTTTCCTGCCGAAGCAGACCAGGATGCATGCCCCCTGGGTTTCAGTCATGTCCCCCCGAATCACTCGCACTCATCGGGTGGACGGACTGGAGATTGAGACATTTCTTGCATGAAAAGACCATTCAGGGATGGTATATGACTATTTGCTATGCGTGATCCGGGAAATGAAAGCTGGTCTACGAGCTTGACCATTCTTCCTTCATGTGGAAAACACATTACTCTAAAGAGTGAGGAGACAATTGCTCCCATGCAATAAATATAGTCTCGTCCAAGGAGTAGATTGTAATCCAGGGGTCCTTGAACTACCATCACGTTCATGTGAACGGTTTTCCCTCTCAATGTTATGGGCACATTGGGAAGGATCCCTAACGATCGACTAGTTCCTTTATCAAAGCCTGTCAGATTTCTCATCTCAGGCAAAAGGGATGGCGAACCAAGCGCTTTCCAAGCAGTTGAGGAAAGGATACTCACAGAAGCCCCCTCATCTATGATGGTACCAGCCATAACCATTCTATATATTTTGACAATAATATGGAATGGTATACTGGCTGGTAAACGGGGTTTGCCTAGTTGATTCCGGTCAAAGGAGGCAACTAGGTTGCTTGGAGGTGGGACCGAATAGACGGCCACGTACGACTCTGAAGGACTTCCTTCCTGCGGTAAAGGAACGGGTAAATTGCCCCCATGTTCGTCAGAGTCTGTGTTTATGAAGAGAATTTGGACGGTGTCATCCTTGTTCTCTTCAGTGACTGTATCATCTGAAGATGAAACCTCTGAAGGCAAGACCGGGTCAACTGCCGCCTCGACCTTTTGACTTTCGTCTGGTATGGATCCAGATGGTTTATCTTCAATGATAGGTGCTTCAGCCGACCACCTGAGCGGGCCAGCCGGATTTTCAACTGGTGATAGACTCGGCAAGATTTTTTTATATCCAGGAGGAAGTCGTGACGATGAAACCGGACGATCGTCCAAAACTCTTTTAGCTTCGTCTAAGAAGGGACAACGGTGGACGGCATGATCGCCTTCGCACAGTTTACAAGGAAATCTATATTTTCCTTTTTGTCCTGGGGCTTCACTTTCACTAGTTGACGGTGTGTTTTCAACATGATCATCAGAGGTTGACGACACCGGGTTGTGCAAACGGGGAGACCAGTCCCTTAAGATCCGAGGGATGCAAGGACAATCTCTATGATAGTGGTCTCCCTTGCAAATGACACATGGCGATTTAGGCCTGGTCGGTGCAGTGTGTGGATTTTCGTTAGACGACACTCGTTTGCCCCCATTCGCTTTTGGCTCCTTCTTCTTCTTCTCTTTCTTCTTCTTTTCCTTCTTCTCCTTAGGTACTTGAATTTTGGCTTTAGAGCCCCATCAAGTCAACATGGAAAGAAACCATGTTGACTTTCACAAAGGATGATAAGGCCATAAAGTTATTCACATTTAATCATGTTATTTATAGCTTGGTGTGCCTAGATAAATCATCACTAGGTTAATTTCTTACTACAATCATTCTATTCATCCCCCTCAAGAAGAAATAACTTTGGATCACATTAGAATTCAGTCCAAACATAGGCATAATCCTTTATCATGACTATCTTCTCCTCATACCATGAGAAGAAATCAACATAAAAATATTGTCCAAATGCATCATCAAATATGTCTACCACCTCATACATGGCTTGCTCGGTCTTGTAAATGGTGTCGATACTCAGGGTCTCATCGTCGGTACCCTCTACAATAAAAAGACACCAGAATTGACACATACCTAAATTATTTTTCCTCCCTATTCTACATATGGTTAACTGATCCCCCATGTTCACTACCATGGTTGTGCTCTAATCAAACACTTTCATGTTCAAACACTACTGAGCCAAATGGTTATGGCCCTTTGAGGATAAGTACAGGGTCGTAATACCTGCTACCCAAGTAATAGTAAATAATCATTTCCACAAAGTCAAGTCCTCAACATATGAAATGGGTAGCTTTTTTCTCATCTATCTAGCCTTGTATTGGAAATATCAAGTGACCTACTCATCCATCAACTCTCCACCCCCCTCAACCACCTACCAGTGAAGGGAATCACCCTATAAAGGGCTAACCTTGTTAGAAAATATATGTCTTTAGCCTCTAATGTTAGCACATAGCCACTCAAATCTAAACATTGTTCATATGGAACTGATTTAGATTGGTTATTATATTATTTTTCATCTATATTGATTCTTTCAAATAGGAAAAAGTGGAGGAATTACCTCATAGGACCATTTTTACTAGTAGGTTCTAGTTTCATGAATTGAGGTTTGAAACCTTTTAGGAGTTGTATGAGGTTATAAAAGGCAATTTTTGGAGGGAAAAACTTATCCACTTAAGTTTGAAACCTTTTTTCCAAATTATACACACAGATACCTTTCCAATAGAGCAAGAATCGCCTCAAACAAATTTTGTACGCATGTGTTATGCCACTCAGAAGTTGACCTTCCTATTTTAACCACCATAAGTCAATATGATACCATTTCAACCCTCATTATTCATGGAAAAGGGACTAACCATGTGATAATGATGAAGAAGACTTTAGAAGATTCCATAATGTAACTCTAGTTAATATTTGAAGGAGTCAAACTTAACCACTAGTAGGCTATCAGGTTGTGTTATAACTGAGCCACTAGGATGAAAATGGGTTCCAATCATTTTTTATTTCATTTTGTTCCACAAATGAGTAGATTATGTGAGATTGGATAGGGAGAGATAAAACATAGAGGATTTCTACATTGTAGTATCCCATGGGCCATATGCCTCACTTCTTTGTACTTGCATCCATTTTCCATCTAGAAGGAGAGTAGAGAAGCCTCACCTTCCTGGTGGGTTTTCTCCTGAAAGGGTTTTCCAAGGTATACATTTTGTTCTTATGGTTGCGAGTAATTATATTTTTGACTATTCTCTATTTTCTACATTTTATATATTGCATGCATGAAACTATAACTTAATAAATCCATAAGTCTAAGGCAAAATAATCCACATAGTATAGATTTGATTTTTTATAAGTATAATTTTATCAAAATTATTGTAACAAACTATACAATGGAATGTCCATGGAATTTTATGGACGAAGAACCTACATGCCAACTAGCCTCTATAGCAACATCGGTTGTGCTCGCATATTGTGCATCATAAAGTACTTCAACAACCCATATTCCCATAGCACCTCTATGATAGAATCATCATGCATAGTATCCATGTTGTCCATATCAAATTCCTTTTCCTCCCACTCAATCATGATGGAAACTTAACCTATAAAAAACACCATAAAAAGTATGGCAAGGAACCATCCACAAATTAAATTCTAGACAACAATCTTTACAAGGAAAATTGTGCGATCACATTTCTCCTTTTATCAACAGGGTGACCAATTGTGATTCGAGTGTAGGCACCATTGTGAATGACCTTTGACAGTCGTGATCATGACCAGTATCCCTTCATAGATAAATCAGGGCTAACAGATCATAATTGCGACCACATTGGTGTCATGAATGCACAATAACAATTTTTTCCTACTAAGTTTCCCCCATGACCAAAAATCACCACAAGAAAAAATGAAACAGATAGATTGAACAAGGAAGGATTGATTCCTACCTAGAATAGACAAGAAGCTAAATCATGTTTTGAATCTTATGGAATCACCAACACAATATTTGGGCACAAAAATGGTTTCTCCTATTTATCCATATCACAAGGATCAAAATGACCCATTTTACCACCCAACCCTAGGTCACTTATTTTCATGCTATTTTTTTGGGATTTTCTACTGAGCATTAATAATCGTTGCCAACACCTTGGGTTCTTTCTTTCTCAATAAGAAGGCTCATGATTATCACATCATGTTAACCTTATGGTATGACTTAATCACTTGTAAATAGCAATAAGTTTTTCCCTGCCATGCACATTCTTAACCTTCATTTGCTTGAATTTCACCATAGGTTCACACCAATTTATTTATGATTACCCACTCTTATTTGCATGTAACACATTAGTAGTAGCATCCTATCCTCATGGGCACCCTACATTATGACTCACTTCATTCGTTGGTTTCCATGATGTTATTCTTTCCCATCAGACCGAGGACCCTTAAAGAACTACCATAATTGAGCCTCATTTCTCTTTTCTTGCTATGTCCCTATGGGTCCCCTACATTTGTACTTTATTATGTTCAAAAGCTTTACATTTCCCACCATACTTATCCTTGCTACTCAATTATTTTTCATTATAATCCTACTTACCAATGTGTTGATGGCTCAAAATTAGCTGCAACAACATTGGGGATAACCACCCAGTCCAGACCTTAAAACAACTCATTTTCCATTTGGGATAGTGGCTCCAATTGGTTCAATTAGGTCAAGCTACCTTCTCCCACCTGCTATCAGCTTTAAATATATCTCTAATTGCTAATAGCTAGGGCCATCAGATCAATTCTTCAAGTTGATCAGGCAATAAGAACGATCCTTTAGTTGTTTTTGTGGAACAACCAAACAAATTTAAATGTTTGCCTCAAAAGAGGATTTCTAAAAATGTAGAATTAATCTAAATGCAAACTAATTCTAAAATGCAAGAAAAAAGGAACAAAATCCTAATCCTATCTCAATTAGGTAGGTATAGATCTAACCCAACCAAGAGCAAGATATTTAAATGATTTGGGATTTAAATATGTTTGACTTATAATGAATATCAAACTAATGAAATAGTTCAATTAATTGATATTATGAATACCAAAACAGATTCTATTCAGAGACCTCTTAATTGAAATAATCAACCAATAACATTTAGTATGTAGTTCACAAAATGATATTGATTATTAAATCAATAATTCAGATAATTAAACAAGAATATAAGGAAATAGTTCACAATGTATCATTATTTGTTAAATCGATATTAAAAGATAGATTTATGAGTAAATAGTCACTGAAAAACCAAGGTTCAACACATAAGAGCATAGATAAATAATAACATATGATTGAGACAAATTACTCATACCAACAATAGTGCACAAATATGAATAAAATGACACATTCTTGCCATTATAAAATGAAGCTAGTATTTAAAACAACAGTATTAAAAAATACCAATTTATTAAATGCATTTCTCTCGCTTTGGTCTCCAATAGTCTTTTACAATGCTTGAACTTCTACTTTTAAAACTTGAGTTGTAATAGTACGAACTCTACCCATCAAAACATAATTCAGAGTGCAAAAGAAAAATCCTCAATAATCCCCCTAGATCTGATTTTTCTCCTCTATCCTACAACTCTAAATCATTTATACAATAGTGCCTTCAAGGATTCATGAATTGCAGAGAAGAGTAGAAATACCATGTAATAAGCAATCTGAAAAGATAAATTCACTATTTAGCTATGAACAAAACAGAGGCACAAAGATAGAAATACTAGATGCACGTTGTTCAGCTCATAAAACAAATATTGACAGTTTTGTTGAAAATGGAAACAAGAAATGCTAAAAATAGAAGTGCTAAAAATACCACTGCTATAAATAGCAGTTCAGGTACCAGTGTTGGACATAGCAACAAGGAATGAAAAATGGAAGTGCTAAAAATAGCATTGCTATAAATAGCATTTCGAGATGGATTCCTATTTTAGTCAGTCCCTAAACTAAAATAGTGAAGTAAAATTCGAATTTGATCTTAGTAGTTGTTTGTAAAATAATTAATTAATTCATCTTGAGTTAATTAGTTGTAGAAAATCAAACATGAAGTCTATGTAGGGACATGCAACAATTTCTCCGTTGATTGAGGAATTTATCCATCAGTTAAAGAGATAAGGATGAGTTGTAATTAGTTGGCTCAGTTAACTGAGTCAAGTCCAGTTAGATTAATTCAAACAGTTTTTTGAATTAATTGTGAGTTCATTTAGTTAATGCTTGCATGCATGTAACTGCTGCACTTCAGATAACTGAATATTCTCTCATAAATAACTCATGCATGTCAGTTCAGACAGAGACCCAGTTGAGATCAGAGGAGGGACAATGTACTATCTGTTGGATGAATTTTTCCTATAAAGGAAACTCATCCATGCAGAAGGAATTATCTCCTTCAGGTTTGTGTAGTTATATGTGTTCTCATTAATCGTGCTCAAATTGGTTAAGCTTCCGCGGAGTTTATTGTAGAAGTAGATCTTGTATTTTGCTTTAGTCTATTGCATAATTTGTTGATCTACATTGAGAATTTCTACATGGTATCAGAGCAAAGGTGATCAAAGGAGAAGAACAATATACAAGAAGGGATAAGTTCAAAGTTTTTGGTTCCTGAATATAGAAATCGAGTTCTTATCACAACTCAATTTCACCAATGGCATTCAGTGGTTTAAGACTCGAGTATGCCCTTGATGGTAGCTCAAATTATATAGCCTGGAAGGATCACATGGAAGCAATATTAGAGGATAACAGTCTAAAGGACTTCATTGATCAAGAAGTCCCCAAGCTGATTGATGCTACTCAACTAGTGGAATGGAAGAAATGTGTGGCTAGAGAAAGGAGAATCCTCCTGGAGGGAGTTCGAGACCACACTGTCTCAAGCCTCCATGGGAAGGAGACACCATTTTCAATGTGGAAAACATTGAAAGATCTATTTCAGAACAGCAGCGATCAGAGGAAGCTAGCGCTGAAAGACAAGCTTTGTAAGATCAAGTGTGAAAAGGGCGACACGATCTCTACATATCTGAACAAGCTCACCACCTGCAGGGATGAGCTTGGAAGTGTAGGGATCATGACAGCCAATGATGACATGGAGAGTCTTGCTCTCCTTAGTCTTCCTAAGAGCTGGCATAGCTACCAAGACTCAGTAAATGGAAGAGAGAAACTGCTAGATTGGGAACAACTTTTGGTTGGATTTGATGCAAGAGGAGATAAGAAGAAGCACCAGAGATGGTTCTGCATCCAAGGAGGATGAAGAAAACTGCGCCTTAGCGAGTAAGGAAAAGAAAGGGAAGGAGAAGGATTCTCATCCCAAATCGAGTTCTTCCTATAGTGGGAAAAAGTTTGACAAATCGAAAGTGCGATGCTTTTGTTGTCATGAGGTGGGCCATTTTGCTACAAATTGTCCATTGAAGAAATTCAAGATTGGATCCAAGGAAGGATCTGAAGGTGAGGCACTAGCCTCATAGTTCGAGTTGGATTTCACTCTCTTCACATGCATGGTTTCATCCATGGTGGGGTGTGGTTGGATTCTTGACAGTGGAGCTTCTTTCCACATGACCGGTGACAAGAGTTTGTTCAGTACCTTAGAGGAGAAAGATCTCCAGATACCCATAGCGATGGGTAATGATGAAAAGTATAGTGTCTCAGGTGTAGGCACGATTGTTTTTCAGAGGGAGCATGGAGCTCGCATTACATTGACCGATGTCAAGTATGTACCAGGGCTGAGGAAAAATTTGGTGTCGATCGCGATGCTGGAAGACAAAGGCTATGATGTAATCTTCAGTAAGGGAAAGGTTTTCCTTCGACACATCACCACGAGACAAGTGAAGTAGATCGGTTCACAATTCAAGAACCTGTATGTTCTTGAGGTTCAAGATGCATGCAAAGCCTTGAGGAGGAAGGAAACTGATGGAGACTTGGTGGTTGAGAGGGAGAGTACATTACCCCTCAATATGCAGCACCAAAAGAAGTCTCAGACAATTGTGGAGAAGCCACAATTAGTGAAGCAGCTTCAGGAGGTTGTGGAGCAGCCACATCTAGAGAAGCTGAGAGGAGATCAAGTAGAGACATCTACTCATCAGAGACCTCCAGTAGGGGGAAATTTCGAGCCAAGTGGGCAAAGGGATCACCTGCATCCATACCTCTAGGTAGGAGGTGGGGCGATGTGGAGTGACAGTCCCAAGAAGGCTATAATAGGGGCGGGATCATTGAGGTACCCAACCTCTTTGAATAGACCTTACTATGGGAGCCCCAATGAAGAGTAGTAGGACTGGCTAAGTGGGTAGAGGCAGATGCAGACGGAGTGACAGAGAGAGCTACAGTGTAGTAATCTCAAGATAGCACAGAGCTAGCAGGCTGCAACAATGCGAGAGGCACAGGAGTGTTGCACCAAAGCAGGATGGCACAAAGAGGTGTGCAATAGTGCGAGATGCATGGAGTGTTGCAGCAACTAAGAGGTCACAGAGGGGGCACTTGCCAATGGGAGATGGAGCTTCAACATCAGAGGATGTTTCTAGCCCAACAGAGAGGTCAGTTGGGAGTTTTTTTGTTTCTAGAGTTGCTGAAGCAACCACACTTGGGAGAAGTGTTGCATGCAGAACATTCCAGAGGTTCAGGATCGGGTTTGAGTTGAATGCCTTTCTTGTTGAGAGGGAGTGTTGGAAATGGCAACAAGAAATGCTAAAAATAGCACTGCTATAAATAACAGTTTGGATACCAGTGTTGGACATAGCAACAAGGAATGAAAAATGGAAGTGCCAAAAATAGCATTGCTATAAATAACATTTCGGGGTGGATTCCTATTTTAGTCAGTCCCTAAACTAAAATAGTGAAGCAAAATTCGAATTTGATCTTAGAAGCTGTTTGTAAAATAATGAATTAATTCATCTTGAGTTAATTAGTTGTTGAAAATCAAACATGAAGTCTATGTGCGGACATGCAACAGTTTCTCCGTTGATTGAGGAATTTATCCATCAGTTAAAGAGATACGGATGAGTTGTAATATTGAGTTGTAATTAGTTGGCTCAGTTAACTTAGTCAAGTCCAGTTAGATTAATTCAAACAGTTTGTTGAATTAATTGTGAGTTCAGTTAATTAATGCTTGCATGCATGTAACTGTTGCACTTCAGATAACTAGATATTCTCTCATAAATAACTCATGCATGTCAGTTCAAACAGAGACCCAGTTGAGATCAGAGGAGGGACAGTGTACTATCAGTTGGATGAATTTTTCCTATAAAGGAAACTCATCCATGCAGAACGAATTATCTCCTTCAGGTTTGTGTAGTTATATGTGTTCTCGTTGATCGTGCTCAAATTGATTAAGCTTCCGCAGAGTTTATTGTAGAAGTGGATCTTGTATTTTTCTTTAGTCTATTGCATAATCTGTTGATCTACAGTGAGAATTTCTACAAGTTTAGTCTTTCTTACAAAGATGATTCTAGGAGTACAGTAGTGCAACTTCTCAAAATTCTTTATGAAAATTCATAAAACAATGTTCCAATCATTCTATTGAGAAAAGTGAAAGTACAAAAGTGCGAGCTTTCGTAAGCCTTTCTTCATAAAATTTTGGGCCTTTGTTTCATACAAAAAGTAAGGTTAAATAGCAAAAAACAACTGAATCTATTGTTCAGAGCATTGAGGGAATTTAAATAGATCCCTTCAACAATGCTTAAAGGAAATTATTATTTTGGTAGAAGTTTCTGAAAGTGATTTGTTGTCTTCATCAGCTAATTTGTTTGTTCCATCGAATTCTTTGGATGTATGTCTGCCTTTTTGAACTAGTATGCCACTTATCAGCACAGTTGTCCTCCTCTGTCATGAACTTGAACAAGAAAAACAGGAATCGATAAGCTGGAAATAAATGAAACTGATAAGCTTGAAATTTTATTTGAAACAAATCATGTTTTGCAGGAAATCAGGAAAAACATAGAGTGCACTAAATCCTGAACACAACCATCATTGAGAGTCATGCGGAGTGAGGTCCATGGTAAGACAAGTCGAAATTTTACGGTTTTATCGCAAAATCGCAATCGATTTTAGACCGGGGGTTGAATTATCATCATATTTTAAGCAAGGAGACTCCCTATTTGAAATAGAGGAAAATTCGAATAAGACCAAATAACAATTGGAATGGGTAGAGGAGGAATGGCTTAAGGTCTGTGGCTTTTGCAATTACGCGAATGCGAGAATTTATGGATTGCATTGTATAATCCTGTTGGGTCCGACTATATCACATATCACAATAACGGAGCGATACAATATCAACAATCTTGAAATATTTGCAATTTGCGATATGCGGGAAGGGATGGTGTCATGGTGACATGGAGGATGATGTGGAGGATCCAGTGGCGGTTGACGTGGCAGAATGATGTGTTATCGCAGATCTCAAAACAAGTGGGAGGCTTAGTGGCTCTTTTGGAGGGAGTTCGAAGTGGTAAGTGGTTTGTGAAGGGGGGAGTCCAAAAGAACGGATGAGTGACACGTAGAGATAGGGCTCAAAAGAGAAAACCACTTTTCAGACCCCCCTATGAGAAACTTAAAATTGAACATAGGGGGGTCTGAAACAATTATCTGTTGTTCTGAGCGAATAAATATGAGTCGTTTATTAAATCAAGGCAAGTCAGGATTTTATATCGCAATCGCAATTGGTTGATCATTTCAATTAAGAGGTCTCTGAATAGAATATGCTTTGGTATTCATAATATTAGCTAATTGAACTATCTCGTTAGCTTGATATTAATTATAAGCCAAACATATTTAAATCCGAAATCATTTAAATATGTTTCTCTCGGTTGGGTTAGATCTATACCTATCTAATAGAGATACGATTAGGATTTAGTTCATTTTTCTTGCATTTTAGAATAGTTTGCATTTAGATTAACTCTACATTTCTAGAAATCCTCTTTTGAGGAAAAATTTTAAATCGGTTTAGTTGTTCAAAAAAAACAACTTAAGGATCATTCTTCTTACCTGATCACCTCTGAGAATTGATTTGATGGCCCTAGCTATTAGCAATTAGAGATATATTTAAAGCTGATAGCGGTTTGGAGAAGGTAACTAGACCTAATTGAACTAGTCGGAGCCAGTAGCCACTATCCCAAACAGAAAAGGAGATGTTTTAAGGTCCAGACCGGATGGCTATCCCCAATGTTGTTACAACGAATTTCGAGGCATCAACACAACATTGTAGTTTCTCTTAACTTGTTGGCCTCCATTTATATCATTTGGAGAGAATCGTTGAGATGAGTGGCCTTTCCTTTCTTGTACCATATTGTTTTTAATCCTGAATAGGTCAATCCCATAATCCCGGGACATAACAACATTCTATGACACCACTCATTCTCTCTCATGAGCCTTAGTTTACCTCTTTTTAATGCTCATCAAAATATTATGAAAAACATACTTACCAACCTCAATTTTTCTCTTTTTCACACTTGTTAAAAAATTATGGAAAGGACATTATCAATTATCATTTTATTTCTTTTATGGGCTCACTAAAAATAAACCAAAAGGACACTTTTGATCTTACTTTCCATCTCTTGTTGGTGCTCAGTAAACCATGAAAGAGACTTATAACACCAAAAAAAAGGTTGGAAAATCTTTCTTATTTTCATTTGTATTCCATCATAGTAGTCAATCATGTCGCCATTGAACGTAGCACTTGTTTGTGTTAGTATTATAGTTTAGTTATTTCTTGCCTTAGAGATATTTCATGAGTTATTTCTACTCATCCTCATTGATTATCCTTCCAGTCATTATGGAGAGTGCTTCTATGTCTCCCCCATGGTTGCATTGTGTCAGTGATTGTATTGTGTCATGATTCTAGGTCATTATATGTCATGTTACTTGTTCAAGAGAAGTTACAACTAAGTTTTGTGTCTTCTTGTTCATTTCCTTTTTGAGTCAGCCATCCGTAATTTAGTTGATCAATATAGCTTTACCAGCTCACAGACACTTTGAGTTCAAGTTTCATACTGATTTATGAGGGATACCTCAATTCCCTCCTTCGATGGACATCTTCCTATCAGTGCCAACTCATTATCTAAGAAGTGTGTCTAGAAACCAAATAGTATCTTAGGGCTTGCAGATATTAGTGGTAGGTTTCCTTGTGACTAATAGAGGGTTGTTATTTAATCCTTCTTTGTCAATGTTATGAGTGTTCAACATCAACTCATTAATTCATACATGTTATCCTGTACTTGGTACCTTAGGATCCATCTTCCTCATTAGTGGACTCCTTTGTAATTGTTAACAACATTCATCATTGGATGATAATCAGATAGTTCCATCCATGTTCAAAGTCAAAAATTATATTCATGTGGGTTGGTATCGTACTATTGGAATTGCAGCGAAGACCTTGGGGACATCATCTAGACTCATCGATTTTACATTTATTCACCCCCAAGTTGTGATGGAGTTATACTATGAAGACTATAGCGGCATCCTCATACTTTTCTCCTTCATACTATATATTATTCCATGATATGATCCACGATGTCCTTATTTCTAGCCATGGTGTGGCACTTCTTCCTCTTAATAAGAAATTTGTATGTATTTATCTTAATGAGATTCAAAGATTCATTACAAGCAATCCTAATAGATTTTCTAGAAATTTCACAATCAATATCATACCAAGGGTTGGTTGCTCTATTATTTTCTTTACATGACACCTCAATAGAGAACTTGTTAATGGAAGTAGAGAGGGTCATCATAAAATTATGATAGAGGTCTTCGATGTTGTCCTTATAAGTTAAGAGGTTTAAAAACATATTTAAATCTTATAAGAAGAGATCAACCTTACTTTTGTAAAAAATCAGGTCCCTTTGATTCCCAACATTCTTGTTTGTGTATTTTGTGCACAACAAAGTTTAGAGTTAAGGTTAAAGGTCTATGATCATATCCGGACTCATTATCATTTAAGAGGTCAAATTTTACTATTTGGTTGAAAAAAGGGATGTTAATATCACATCATCCATGACACTACTACTGATCCCATGAAAGCAAGTCATTTAGTTGGATCTTGGCCACTTAATTACACCATCACAAATTATTAGGTCTTGAGAACTACAAGGCTTGACTAGCTTAGTACAAAAAAAATCTTAGACAGTTCTTCAAAGTTTTTTTTGTGACTACTAGCTAAAGCAAGGTCTTCATCTAGCCCTAGAGGATTAGGTTTGGAATCATTGCTTAGAAGAATAGCTTGCTTAGTTACAGTTCTAGCATTAAAGTCTCTTAACAAGAGGCTATTACTTTCATTGTTTAGACTGTAAATATCTTGTTCTAGGGTTTATAGAGGCAATTTTATCTAGATTCCTTTTCTTATAAAAGGTAGAATTAACAGGTGTGGAATAACAAATTGTAATATAAATCCTATTAGCATTAATGTCATATATTTTTATCCAGATGTATTGATTGAGAAGGTTTAAATCTTATGAAGACAAATGTGAGGAGAAGCATTCTTTTTTATATAAAGTTATTCCTCCATCCCTCTATAAGAGGATTTCTTATCCCATATTAACCAAAAAATGAACCCATCTATGTGAAAGACCTTAGACTAGTCATATTCCCATAGTTGAAGACTAGTCATATTCCCATGTTTCAACTAGAAAAATAATATAAATTTTATTAAAAATCCAAATTAACATAAAATATTTACACCATAAAAAATTATGATAACTCCACAAAAATCTATAACATTCAAAATTCATATTTAATATTATCCATCTAATCTCTATATCTAATAATAACTTCTTTATTTCTAATTAACACTCATTCTTTTTTTCTTTTCTTTTTTTTACTTTTAACTTTTAGACATCACTCATTTGACTTAGTCTATTAAATTAAAGTTATAAGATGAAACTACTTACCTTAAAAGAAAAGCCAATAATTTGGATGTTATTTATTCCACATCCATAAATCATTTGTTATAAAGCAAATTTCTAATCCATTGCTTTATTTTTTATTGTTATTCATTTTGTTAAATAAGGCATATGACCATAGTAAACATATAAGTCACATCATGAATACTTATATCAACGACCCTAAAACCTAAAAGAATCTAGGCTTTTTCAA
Organism: Pinus tabuliformis; assembly: GCA_031772625.1. NCBI lineage: Eukaryota > Viridiplantae > Streptophyta > Pinopsida > Pinales > Pinaceae > Pinus > Pinus tabuliformis. The sequence goes on from CM062810.1 coordinate 609,166,798, forward strand.
AGGGAACCATTTACCTTTAAATAATACTTTTTAACATAATTATCCCATTGAAAAAATTTGGTTAAAAGGAACAAATTAATTTTTAAAATACTTTTGAACATAATTATTCCAGTGAAAAAGTTTGTTTATTAACGTACAGTGACAAATTAAATTTAATATATTAAATGGCATCTTTTCATAATGTCATCCTCATGGGAGGAGGAGAAAATTCATGTAGGGAAGTCTCCTCGTACGCATGCCTTTTAGATTCACGTCCACCCAAGTTGCAAGCTTGACAATGACGTTAATACAGACAGATGGAATTCCACTGAAAAGTGACGACTGCGAGTTCTTCGGAAAGTCAGTGAAAGGGTGGCGGGCCATCATCTATTTATGATTTCCATCTCACCGACATCCACGTAATGGGATTCTACTTGGTTTCATGCCAGTGGATTTTTGGTGAATCTCTTTTGGGCCGAAATTCTGAAATTATAAGGTAATTGGAACCGGAATAGGGAATTCATGTAGTCTAACAAGATTTTTTGTTTTTTAAAACAGTTTTGTGAAAAATTCAGTAGGATTTTTTTATTTTTTTTAATCGATGATTAGAGTTAATAAGTTTTAATTGTTTTTAAGGGATTTTTTTTTGAGTTTTCATAGTGTAAATGATGGAGTTATGTACAACTTTCTTGAATCTGGAACATAAATGTATTATAAGAAACAATGTCATGGTAAACTTAAAGTTCTAAAAGTGAGTAAGTTGATAAGGATATTCTTTGAAAACTATGATGTCTTATCATCATTTATTTAGTGGGTAGATTGTCGTTTGTAATTCCTCATCTTGCATAACTATGTTTGTCTCTAAGTAGGAGGTCTTTCCTAGTTTGTTTTGGAAGTGTCATGTATATATGATTTGGATATGGATTTTTCTGTGATATACAATTGAGGTGTATGATGTTCTTAATGGATGAAATGTATTTGTAATCATGTATGTGTTTTTATAGTGAATATATATCATGTTGTTGGGAGATCATCATATGGGGTAGACATTGTTCATATGATGATACACAAGTATTACTAACATTGTTGAAGTTTGAGTGTAATAGGGAAGTCAAACATGTTCATTGTTATGATTGAACACTAAAGGTATGTGGAAGTCTACTTGAAAAATCTAAGGAATTAAATTGTGAAGATCCATTGAGGGTGAGAATGTGAGATGTATTTGGTAGTGATATATTATATTGATCCATTTGATATACATGGTTGCATACTTGTGGGGGTAAAAAAGAAAGACCTTGTCAATTTTCCAAAATATTGGTGTGGGACATGACCAAAATGCCTTAATAAGTTGTTAAGTCTCTTTTTGCAAAATATGCACTGCTTAGCTCAAGTGGTCAGGATAGTGGTTTTCCATCCCAACCACTTGGGTTCAAGTCCCCTAAGACATGGCCCGTCATAGTAAGGCTAGAAGGATAGGTGTCCCATTGGAGTTTGGAATCCTAGCTCTAGTTCTGGTGATATTCGGACGTTTTGGTTCTAAGCTAAGCTATGAGTTCCTGATATATGTGGCTTGCTAGTTGTTGCATATAACTGGGGAGGTTGCTAGTTCCCTATCAAAATTTTGTCTTTTAAAAATTATGTGGGATAAGTACTTACATCATGGAATTAGGGGTGGGGATTCTTTAATCCATGGCTAAGTTAATGGATGTGTAAAAGGGGTACAAATTCATTACTTCAGGATATTGTTGTCACAACTTGGGCCATATATTCTCCCAACGACCAATTTGTGAAGTCAAATGGAATATGCCTTTGTTATGAAACCAACTCACAAAATGTTACAAAAGATAGATGAATGCCTTAGAAATAAGCCTCTTCGAGGGAGCAACCTCCTTTACATTGCACAAATGAATAATTCTTGGATGATACAAATGACAAGACCTCCTTTCTATATATAGGAGTCTAAGGGGTCATAATATAATCAGAGCCGTCATAACAATAATAATGTAAGGGCACAATAATAACAATAGTGGGCTTCTATGGGGCACAATAATAACAATATGGGGACTACATGGGCACAATAATATAATAAGGGGGTTGTACTAATAACAATAAGGGATTGCACTAGTAGTATAGGGACCTAACATGCCCCTCTCCTTCAAAAATTGTTGTCCTCAATGCTTGAGCAGTTCTTGATGTTCCTGTATAAAATTCTTGTCCTCCCATGTGGAATCTTCAGCAGGTAAGTTCTTCCACTTGATGAGATACTCTGAAATTGATTGATTTCATAGCTGCCGGGTTCTTATTTCTGTGATTTCTCCAGGTTCCAATATGATTTTTCCTTCCTTGTCAAGTTCTGGCCATATTGCTTGAACTAGGATCTTCTGCAACTTTTGAATGAGTAGCCACACTTCTTCGTCCTTCTTCCATTCATCCCTTGCTTTGTTTATCCAATCTGGTTGGATAATAGAAATAGCACAAAACAATGCTTCCACATCCTCATCCTTTCTTGAGAGTGCATATGCAACAACATTTTCCTTCTCTTTTTTGTAGATGATTTCAAAGTCATAACCCAACATATTTGTGACCCATTTTTTCTGTTCTTCTAAAGATAATCTTTGTTCTAAAAAGTATTTAAGACTATCATGATCCATTTTTATCTTGAAGTGTCTTCCCATTAGGTAAGGTTGCCATTTCTTAAGTGCATGTAGTATTGCCAACTTTCCTTTTCATAAGTAGCTTCCTTGAGATGTAGCCGTAAAAATACCCAATCGCCTACATCAAAACTTCTTTCACTGTGATGTTGATTTTCTTGTTGTTTCATTCGATTATGCACCAAAGTGGAGTTATCCTTTAAAACTTGAAGAACTTGTTGTTGATGCTCGATGTGATCTTTCACTTCTTGAATGTTTTTCTTCTTGATATGTCCTATCTTGAGAGTTTTGAGGAGTGGTAATTTCTTCCAATGCATTACAAGATATGGTCGAATTCATTTCTTGATGCTCAATGTGATCTTTCACTTCTTGAACATTTTTCTTCTTGATATGTCCTTCTATCTTGATAATTTGAGGAGTGGTAATTCCAGCCAATGCATTACAAGATATGGTCAGATTCATTTCTTCTTTCTCGATGTGATCTTTCACTTCTTGAACCTTTTTTTCTTGATATGTCCTTCTATCTTGAGAGTTTGAGGAGTGGTAATTCTTGCCAATGCTTTACAAGATATGGTCAGATTCATTTCTTCTTTCTTTGGGGTTGGTTCCTAGTGTATATCCTCTTCTTTTGATGTTTCTTGATCCTTTTCTTCCTCCTCTTCACAACCAATGTAAAATAATTTATTCTCAACACACTTATGACCTTTAATGTATTTGTTATCACAATTGTAACAAAGTCCTTTTGCTCTTTTTTCTTCCAATTGTTGTGGTTTCACCCTTCTAGGTTGTGGAAGGCTAGGAGAAACAACACTTCCATGTTTGTAGTTGTGAGGGGTAGAATTCCTTGTTGCCAAAATTTTGCTTTCCACTTTTCTTGCCAACCTGAATGCCTTCTCTAATGAATCAGGTTCCCAAAGACGAACCTCATGTTGAATGTTATCCTTTAAAGTCCCTATGGAGACATCAATCCTCTACTTCTCTAGAATATAATTTTCCCTTATATTCAATTTTTGAAAGTCCTCAATGTGCTCTGCCATGAACACTTTTGTTTGAGATTCATCAATTGGCTAAAGAAGGTGTTTCTCTTTGTATCCTCATAATGTGCTATCATTTCCTCCGTGAAAATTGACCACGTAACAAGTGGTTTACAAGAAAAAATACATTTATACCATAAAAATTGATCCGGTTCTAAATATGAAGATGCAATACGTACCTTTTGTAACAGTTTCACCTCATGTAGATCAAAATATTGCTCCATCTGTAGTATCCAATTTATCGGATCCTTGCCATCAAACTTCCTCATATCGTTTTTTCTTGATTTTAGGAGCTCGATATTGAAACAACTATAACTCTATAATTTCAGCTCTTCCAGTTCTAAAATTGCTACCTGCAGTAGCCCTCTGTGTCCTCTTTCCAATGCCACCAGTCTGATCAAAATTGGATTCTCCAAGAAAGAGTTATGCACAATCTCCCAAGATGGCCTGGGTATACATTTTCCGAATAAAGAACTTGTATGAAGTGCCACGTGTTACTGTTTTGACCTTTGGATCTGAAAAATATACAGAAGAAACTAAAGTCTTTCCTATTTCTATAACTTCTTAGGAAATTTCAATCTGATGCTCAGAGAGACAATTATGACGATTTTCCCAAGGTGACATTTTTAGAATGTAATTCATGGTCTGCGAACACCCTAACTTCCTCAGACTATATCTTCGAAACTATAGAGAGATAGGATCTGAAATTTGGAACCAAGGTTTATATCGATTTCTTCTCAAATGGGTTTTTGTTTTAGCTTTTGAAACTTCTTAGTGAAAGAGTTATAGCGAAAATCCCATGATGACCTATTTTAGCTGAAATTCCGGAGCTTGCAAAAACCCTAAATTCCTCAGATCATATCTTCACAAATATAGCGAGACAAGCTCGGGAATTTGGACCCGAAGTTTAGAATGATTTCCTCTAAAATGGGTTTTTTTTGTAGCTTCTGAAACCTTGCAGAAAAAAAGTTATAGTGAAAATTCCACGATGAACTGTTTGGAGTAGCGAAACCCTAGAATCCAAAGCTCTGATACCAAATGTTAGGAAACCAGCTCACAAAAAGATACAAAAGATAGATGAAAACCTTAGAAATAAGCCTCTTTGATGGGGAAACCTCCTTTACATTACACAAATGAATAATTATTGGATGATACAAATGACAAGACCTCCTTTCTATATATAGGAGTCTAAGGGGTCATAATATAATTAGAGATGACATAACAACAATAATGTAAGGGCACAATAATAACAATAGTGGGCTTCTATGGGGCACAAAAATAACAATATGGGGACTACATGGGCACAACAATATAATAAGGGGGTTGTACTAATAATAATAAGGGGTTACACTAGTACTATAGGGACCTAACTAGTCCTAAGAACAATTACATTGTTGAATATAGTGTGGTGATTGAAGTTCTTTCGGAAGCCATTGCACACCATATACAACATATTATAATTCACTTGGATTCACAACGAGTAGTGTTGTAGTTGAATAATGTCTGTGGTGTGCATGATTTTATGCTTCTTTGAAAGTAATTATGGGTGAGAAACCTTGAGTGATATTTATTACTTCTATTCACATCCAAAAAATATTTAATTATTTGATTGATTCATTGGAAAGTATGCTTTAGATTGGTTCTTGTCACGTTAATTGAATTAGATCATGCATATATATAATCATGAAAAAGAAAACACTTAAATTTTTGCACACATAAACAGGACACACACACACACATATAAAACACACCACATCATGTCCCAATATATATAATTTTATGTGCAAAATTGGGTTTGAAAATCTTTGTCGATAAAAAAATGGGTATATATTCCTTGATAAAAAAATAGATATAATGATGACTACTCTTCAAGCTTTGACTTAAACTCTAGAGCTTCCTAAACTCCATAGTAGTAGATGTTCATAGTGGCCAATTAACATATGGGCCACTACAATAGCCATAACACTCCTACTACACACCTCTAGTTTCTCTGAGATGTCATTTGTGTGTATTAATGACACCCTCATGGTCAATTCCTTGAGGTTTCACTTTTTTTGTGAAAAAAACAAATTTCTTAACCTTATTTGATACATCAAAATTTCAATTTACACAATGCTACAAAATCATTTCATAAGCAAGAAATATAACATTTTCATTTTGCATGTACAAAAAAAATCTACTTACAACAACTAGTATATTAAAAATAACTATATTTTTTTCTCATCCATCTATCCTTACACCTTTTCAGGAACCCTAATAACAAATAAAAAATAGTCCCGTCATTAAAAGTTTTTTAAGCATGTTAGCAGTGGTTTTCATTGATGTCAAAGTCTAGTCATTGATGTCAAGATATGATAAGTTCAAGGGGAGCTTGTTGAGTCTTCATGCATGATGCTTATTGTGGTAGTGCTTTTGTGGCAATGGGTACCAAAAGACACCTCCTTAGCGGTTGGTTATTCCCTACAAAGGAACATAGAAAGAGTTTGTGATGTTAGTGAACAAACTTAGATAAACAAAGCATTGCAAATAATGAAAACAATACATACATAAACATGAACTAAAACAAAGAGATAAATACACAAATAAATGCTCAATGGAGCAAACAAGTCAACAAAATAATGGAAAAAGATCCCTTTATTGACTGCTGGTAGTAGAAGTTGAATACAATAGATGAATACTAAACACTTGAAGATAATTATTTGAGCTATGGTGCTCAAAAATCCTCAGCAAGGAGGTTCTTTTCCTCAATCTCTTTGCAAGCTTCTCCTCTCTCTCAAAGAAGTATGAATACTCTCTCAATGGTGGACTCTTCTCCTCTCACTAAGATGATGGATTGCTTAGAAGAAATATGGCCAACATGCTAGTGCTCTTACTTTCTTTGGCTTCAACAATGAAATGTTGGTTTTCTCTGATAGCAATTTGGCCAGCATAACATTGTCTCATGTTTTGGTTCTCCCATGGCCTATTTATATAGAATTTTTGAATCCATCTTCCCTCTCTTGGTTCATGCATGATAATGACTCATGAGTAGGACAATATGATTCCATTGAGGGTCGCACAACTTCAAGGCTACTCGAATTTGGATTTCGTGGACTGAGATCCTGTCAAGGAATCGCCTCCAAGTGTGTGAAGTGGTCCCGAATTCACTGAGTCAGAATTTTTCTCGAACGCATGGCTTTCAAAAAAAAATCGCACAGTGCGTGGCTATCGAAGAAACAATCGCGGAGTCTTCGATTTTTAAACTCCATAAACTTTAGACCTTAGGATAAATTAATTTATTTGAACTTCATAATGTATTCAGCTAGAAATTTTTCACTTGCGCATTCTGCTGGACATATTTTAGCATCTTCTGGATTGTGCAAACATGTGTATGATTTTATAGTGTTAGCAGTTGCCCCCAGATGTATAAGGTTAGGAGCAAACGTATAGTTGAAATACATCACGTCTTCTGTTCTTATAGAGAATTTGATCACCTTCTTGAGAGAGAGGATAACTTGTTATGGAGATGAGTATGGAAACCCCTTGACTCAATATAAAGGATAACCATACTCTGAAGAGAACCTAAAGAGTAAAAAAGTTTCTATACGAGGCGGCCATGTCCCATGCTCGTTATGATTACTAGTGGAAAATTATTACAATCGGACAAGAAATGGTTATGTCTAGTAAACATTGTGGTGGCTGACATGTAGATGGTTGGTGATGATAACTGTTGATGCCCTCAATGGATTTTCTTTGACAAATAGACTGAATCTAGTTCCCCCATGCATAAGAAATGTGAAGCACTGCTGAATGTGGTGCTTAATTATTCAGGGGTCTTTGACTAAATGAAAGAACTGCAATGGTCAGTAAGTACGGTACCACCTTGACATGAAAAATTTTGTTGGTGTCGAATTTCAAGGGGACCAATGACATCAGTGGGCAATAGTGATTCCCATTGTGCCACCCGAGGATGTCCCTTCAAGGTGGGAGTATCCAAGGTACTACCTCAATCCTAGAATATGAGTGTTGAAGTTGACAGGAAAGAAGCGTCAACCGCCCGACATGCTGAGTCGGGGAATCAATATAAGGTGTAAACAGACTGTAATAGTGTGGGTCAGACAAGGCATGATAATGAGAGCTGACGATATGAATGGATATGGACAATTGGACCAAGGTCGGAGCTATTATGCAATTGCAGGAAGTCAAAACACTTTTTCTAATAGGAATGGCCCTGGAGTCAGTAGGATCTTTAGGGTGGGTGTAAGTATGTTATGATTGGCGTGAACAAAGGGTAAATGAATGTGGGTGATGTGCGAGCTCTGACCAAGGGTAACATGAAAATATGGGAGGGAAGTTTTTTCCTAAAAAAATATTTGTACACTTGTTAAAAGAATATGAAGGTGGTTTGGATGTATAGACATGGAGATGGGTGTCCCATGAGAATGGTGACCTATATGGAGGTGTGGTGTTTTTGCTGAGGGTGGGGGCCCCATTGGCTGGCCTTCATGTTTGGTTGGTGAGGCAGATGAAGTGACATAGATGGTTTAGTGTAATATGGGTGAATGGTAGACCAAATGTAGAACGCGGTGGTGCATCCATCCTGATCCATCGCAACATGTAAGCAATGGCATGAGAATGGGGTTGGTAAGAAATGAGTGAATAACAATGAGGCCGATCTTCAAGGTACATGATTTTAAGTGGTTTTCGAGCTTGGGTATATGGTCATGGATTGCAATATTATGTGGCGGTCTATATCATGAGGTGATCCATGAGTGGGGAGGCTCTATCGACTAGCATGGCCGTTTACCATATGCAAGGGGAGGTGATGGTGAATGTGGTCAAGATGATGGACCCTATAGTGCATGATGTCATGACATGCAAAGATTTTTGGATTACCTATCATGATGAGTGATGAATGATACCTGCTCTGTTACTAGCCACCAAGGCATTGAACCTGGCAGGACTTTTGTTGATGTGCCTGCAACTTAAAATCCAATACCCCTAGTGAAAACATCTTTTTTGATCATATAAATAATATGAAAGTGACTGATCCAAATGAATTGAAAACAAGAGAAGGTGCACCTAAAGTGGTACTCTAAGCATGTGGTGGGTCCCAAAATGAGTTTTGGATTGAAATTGAATAGAGGGTACCATGATGAAGATGATGTGGTTCTGATCCTTATGTCTCTGATGGTTTTGAAAATAGAGACCTTGAGCTCCTGTATTGGGCTCGAGAAGATGTTGAAAAGGGAAATATTTGGGGCAAAGTGGGCCCAATGCCACCTCATTTTCACTTTCTATTTTGGGATTCCATAGATGATCCAGGAGTTGCTTCTTTCCATTGCGGTCAGCCAATGTACCAAGGTAGTGTGCGGGTACAGTCTAGTTAGAACACTGAACCTTAACCTTGTCAATTTTGTAGACTAAGCTAGGTAGACCATATAGGGGTGCCATGTTCAACCCTTTTTAGGGTAAAAAAACCTAGATTGTGCAGGTGACTGTGTGATACTCACGTGGTCTCCACGTGTTTCCAAGGGATTCATGCAGAGTCTCTGCGGGAAAGGGCCTGACAGGCGCACCATCGGTACGACTGATTGGCTCTAATCCGTGATGTCATTTCTTTGGTGAGGTCACAGCTTAGCCTCCCTAAGTCACATACTCCACTTGTCTGTTTCAATAACAGAAACGCGGACAACATGTCTACTCAACGAGTAGACATGTAGGCCCAGTAATGGCATCGCCACGGGTTATGTCATGATAGACACGTGCACCATGCATCTGTTTGAGAAACAAACGCGCGTATTGCATGCCTGTGATGTCCATAGCCACGCAGTGGTTGAAAAAATGATTTTTTTACATCCTAGGAGGTTGATTTTTTCTTTGGTATCCTCGATGGTGGGATGGGGATTCTCTAGAGAGAGAGAGACTGATAGCCACTGTAGTTAGTGGTTGCAGAGGATCCTACGTTAGCAGGGCATTGGCTCGTTGGGGGTTATTGAAGTTCCTTCAGAACTCCCTCTTGAGATTGCATGATGAGTTCTAGCGATTTTTGGTTCATTTATGGGACTTGGATCAACAAATCTTCGTCGTTGGAGGGTCTGATCTACCGATAATTATGGCAGTGGATGTCTATTTTGTCACTGGTTTTGTACCTCGAGGAGAAGTTTTGTCGTATCCCCTGCCGGTTGGGCAAGTGAACATTCAGGTATGGGCAAAGATTCATTGTGGGTCCAACCCTATACAGGATGGGTGTATTAGAGTACCATATATCCTAGATCTTACTGTGCGAGCAGGGCTTTCTATGATTGTGCGGTTGGCAGGTTCAGTGGATCCTCATCGGGCATCGGGGCCCGCAGTTGCAGTGCCGGAGAGGCTACAGGCAGTGCATTTTTTTCGATTACGTCAGTTTGGTGTATAGGGGGATGGTCTCCCAGTTGACAGAGGTGTTGCAGGGATTGTATCAGAGCTTTTTCTAAGCCAACATCTTGTGTATCATCTTATATGGGAGGGTCATGATGCTATGACCTTTTATAGTAGTACCCCCAGGTCTGTTTAGGGAGCCTAGGATGAGATGGTGGGCGCCTGTGATGCCGCGGAATAGTGGAGGTGTAGTGGGGGGGTATTGGAATGTTGAGGTGGAGGGTTGGTTTTTTTTCCAACCCTCAAATGATTTTGGAGTTCTCGTATCATGGAGTGGACTTTACGGGTGATCCAGATATGGCACTTCCCCCTAGTGATGCTTGGGGGCCAATAGGTATGTGACATGTTTTATTTCTTCTTTTCATTTTTTTGAGATGTATTCTTTATGATGCACTTTTTTTTATATGATCCTGATCTCAGTTCTTTGTTGTTGCAAATGTGGGGTTGTGTGGTCGATCGATTGCCTAATTGGTAGGAAATGATCCATGGTGCATGAGGGTCGCTAGTGATCCTGTTGTGCCGCAACGACAATAGGATGTCTCGGAGGAGGAGGGTCTCGAGAGGCCGATGTAGCGTCAATGAATCGATATTGGTGGTCCCTCTGGTGAGGGAATGATATTGGTGGCTCTAGACACATGTAGAAGTCCAAGAGGAATTAGAAAGGATCAAAATTCAAAGTGGTCAGATTTCTCCCAAACCAATACCAGATCGAAGTGCTCATCACCCTAATTCAAACAGTGCGAACGAGACTCAAATTCGAGCTCGTATGAGGGAGAAAGAGCCAATCAAATTTTTGGTCAAAGTTGGGTTGTGGGCTAGGTTTAAGTGTCCTATAAATTCACCGCCAACCAGCATGGGAACCTAGCTCCCGAAAGTAGATGAATTTGTTGGATACTTAATTTGTCTAATATCCCTTATATTAGACAAAATCAAAAAAATGTTATTATTGTATAAAAATAAAAAATAAAAATATTAAAAAGGTGGCGGGCCATGACCCCCGCCACCCCCATCGGACCCAAAACCATAACATAAAACATTTTTTTATTAAAAATGGACCAATTGGCTAGAGAAGGTAAACATGCAATTGGTTTGACATACTAACTCATCAACTGAAGGAACAAGTCACGAAGGCTTGAAAGTCACACAAAGTTATGCATGCAGATATTTACATGTCCGCCTATATCCTAGATGCAGTCTATGCGTGACATGAGTTCCCAAGCTTTGAGTGGGCATGGTCAACGATGGAGACTGTTGTGAACACATATTTCAAGTTGTTGTCTGAATGCAGCTTCAGAGGAGTAATCATACGACTATTCGACCATTTTGTCACCCCAGTGTATAGGATGATATTCGAACAGGATCCACCCTGCATGTTAGAGGAAGAAATGGAGGCGTTGTTAGGTCTTGCAGATTGGTATGCCTCACCGTCTGTCACTTTCATCCAAATGTTCAGTGTGGAGAAGCCTCCGCATGTTCTGCCAAAGTTTTCCTTTGACGTACTTGTCATGCAGGAAGTAGCGTATCACATCTCGACAGGATTGACAGCTAAACTGTAATGTAAGAAGAAGACAACTTGGCCCGGTCTTCCATTTCAGATTGGGTTATATGAGATCCGGAGTATCAAGAAAGCAAGTGTTGAAGCAGAACAGATGAAGAAGTACCCGTTTGACCTCCAAATATTCAACCCATATGACCTGTTAGTGTCAGTATCTTCATCCCTCCATCAGTGATCAAATTTCTCTTTTTGCATGCATATTAGGTGTCCCATCCGATCATCTGCATTCCATTAGGTCATGGATCAAATAATGGTAGTGGTTCATTTTTAATTTCCCTCATGCTATTTACCTGCTAGCCTATTTTCACATGTTCAAGTCATTTACAGTCATTTTTGTCATGACATTTGCAAAAATAATTTTTAGGGTTTTAGGTCTCATTAGGTCTAGGGTTTCGCCACCATGGTCATGAAAATCTCAATAAAGGGTCAGCAGGCACATGAGGAGGTATAATAAGTTCATCAGATCAAAACTTCACTAAAGATATGCTCAATAAATGATTTTTACCTCAAAACTCTGTTTTGAGGTAAAACGGAGTTTTTATTTTCTATGTACAAAATTTTTATGTAATTTGAATATTTTCTATATGTAATAAGTTCAAAGTTGTTGCCCTTGCTCACCTTGCCAACTCCAGCCATTGCAGACAAAAACACAAGCATCAATGCATCAGTTTACCAAGTGATTAAGAAAAGTCAATTTCAAAGGAAAAATAGAGCTCAAGAGTAAAAGTGATTTTGACATTAGAAAAGTGGGTTTGAGAATATGTAAAAATTTAAAGCCATTCATATTTAAAGTGAAATGGGTGCCATTTGTCATTTCATTGTGCAAAATATCCTTGGAGAGTCAAAAATCACGATTTGGAGCAAAGGAGACAAAAAACCCTATTTTTCAAGCAACTTAGCTTGGCGCTGCGCATCAGAGGCAGTGCGCTGCGCATTAGAGGCTTTCCTGTAGTGTTATTTTGAACGGGCACTGTGCATTAGGAGGGCGCTACGCATTGGGCCCAGTGCACTGCGCATCGGTCCAGATCTTCCTAAATCGCTCCAAATCGTGCCATAACCCTCAAAATTGCTACATTTTCATTCTACAAGTAAGTAATCATCCTCCTAAGGCTAAATTTGAGGCCACACTTGTGTTCTTCATAAATCTTGCATGTGGAAAATGAAACCCTAGCTTGTTATCACTGTTTCCCATTTCATTGTGCAATTTTCATTCCACCATCACAAAAACATCATTAAATCCCTTTTCACTCTTTTATTACCCTAAAAACACTCCATTTATCCCATTCTCCCATATTCCACTCCCCTAAAACAACTAATTCCCTCACCAAACCCTAAATCCCTCACTAAACCCTAGTTTCCCAAAACTAATCCCTTCATTCCCCAATTCTATTTCCCAAGAGTAAAATCTCTTCATATTCATCACCATTGTCCTTCTTCATCACCATTTTTCACCATACTTTCATCACATCATCTTCCTAAGACAACACTAAGCATCATGGCAAGAAACAGTGACTCAAGCTATGAAGAAGAAACACAAAGTGACAGTTCAAGAGAAAGGAATGTATAGCCTAGGAGACCTCACAAGGGTGGGAAAATAATCAGAGAGGAGCCTATTAGCATTGCTAAACTTCTTGCTTGTTCTCTTGCCACCACTTGTTTAAGATACCAATATTGCTTTGAGTTTTGTGAGATAGTTGAGAGGGTTAAGTATCATCATGAATTAGCTAGGCAATTTGTCATCAACATGGAGGACAATATGGTATAGCTTGCTGGCATCAATTTCACTCTTTCACTAGCCATTATTGCAAAAGCAACTAGGATGCCAAAAGTGGGGGAAAGATGGAACAAAAGACAGAATATCAGCAAATAGAACTATGAACCCTACATTAAAGCCAAATATCATAGTCAATTGGATAGGGTGTTTCCTTTTAAGTTTTTGGAGGACTGGTATGTTCCACATATGAAACTCATCATTAAATACTTCACATGTGAGGGAAGGTTCTCCAGACTCTATGCCTATCATATCAGATTGCTTATGCATTTTACCAGGGTTAGAATGATGAGTATTCCATACTTCATTTGCAAAAACATAGAGAGAATGATTATGCTTGCAAATAGAAAACCATACCCATAGCAGCTTAATAGCATTTATCACTTTGTTGTCATCAAGATTATTGTTGTACATCAGCTCACTCAGTTGGGAGTGCCATGGGAAACCTTCATTGCCCATGAGATTTTCAAAGGGCCTCAAATTTTTGCAGAACCTCAAGAGGAAGGTGGACCTTCCGAGCAACAAAGAGAGCATGAAAGCAGAACTGAAGAGGCTCACATTCTTGTGTTTATAACTTATGAAAAGGGGACAAGAAGACTTTTTGAAACTTCCAAACGAGCATTATCTCCACCAGGGGTGGAAGGGGTCTCATTCTCTTCACTAGACAATAGGAAAATGCTATCTTCACCTGGGGTGAAAGGGGATTTGCCTTCTTCTTCAGCAGAACAGGTACAGGATAGAGGAAAGCAACCATTGCATGATGAAGGGCCTTCTGAAGGCCAAGATAGGGATTTTATTTTGGTTGAGGAAGAGGACACTGATTTGGGCTCCTAAAGCTCAAGACTCAAGGATGTGATCATCAAGGAGAAAGAAGCTGAGATCCAAGCCTTATCACTTGACCTTGAGAGGGCTAAATGGATCATTAATTACCTTGAGCAACAGAACAAGCAATTGGAGGACAAACAAACAATTATGGAGCTGCAAACCATAAGGGAAAACCAGCAAGTGGCAAAAAGAAGGAAAATCAAGTTGACTTCACTAGAGCAAGAAATAGAGGCTGACTGAGAATCATGGTTGGAAAGAGTGAATATCCACCTTGAGAAGCTTCTTGACAAGGCTAATAAGGAGAAGAACATGTTGTGCCACATGGCCTATCACTATTTGGCCTGGAACAAAATCTGCAAGACAAGGATAAGAAGCCTAAAAGCCAAGTTAAGGGGAGCCTTAAAAGCTAAAAAGGAGCAAGATAAACTTAGAATCTTAGCTGAAGCTTCCTTAGCTTAGCAAAGCAATTGATAAGCTTGCCTCTTGCCAATTTTGAAGCATTTTGGAGAAATTTTTGTCATTTCATAAATTTTAATTGCAAAACACAGGAAATTTCCTCTGATGCGCAGCGCCACTCGCGCTGCACATTGAGTTGGTTGGGAATTTTGCAAAATGGCTTACATTTTTGGATTCCTCATGAAAAAATATGAAAACCCAGAAATTTTCATGAGTTTTGGAGGAGATCTGGGTCACCTAAAGTGCAAAAAACACCTAAAAATTGCCCTCTCTGCCACTTTTTGGACCCACAGGAAGCAGTCTTGGGAGAAATGATTTTTGAAGGGGAAAATGGACACCAAATTCAGAAATTCCACTTGTCCTAGAAAGTAGACAAGCAGAGCTTTCCAAAGAGATTTTTTGGATCTAATTTGGTGAAGGGTAAGGCCTTCAAACTCAGCTTGGAAAAGGCGCTGCGCATCAGGCTAATGGCGCTGCGCATCAGGGAAAATTTTGCCAATTTTGCTCAAAAACTCAGATTTTCACCTAGTTTTCTACCAGTTTGACTTTTTCTTCTCTCATGGTCAAATTCATGATGTAATATGATGTAAATTGATGTACTATGATGTAAAAATGATGAAAAATGACTTAAGGAGGTAGATACATCAGTTTTAGGTGGTTTTGAGCTGAATGAATCAGTTTCCATAGTTTTAGAGGCAAGTTGTTCCACTGCCTATTTTTCAGTTCCTAGTTTAGATCTTGTTGAAATAGCTCCTTGACTCATGGATTCGACCCCTGATGGCTAGCATAGGTGGTTTGATGCCTATATCTTGTACTTTCTTAGTCATTTGTCAAGGTTGGACTCTTGTGGATGCATTGAGCATTATTGTACATCACTTCTGCAGTTTGGCAAGGAAATAAACCAGGGTTTTGTAGCATTTTGTGGGATTCTTGTGGTAATGTGAATTAGCATTGTTTTCTTCTCTGTAATTCAGTTGATCTTATGTTTATGTGTGCCATCATCTCTCTTATTCTGCATAACTAAATGAATCAAGTGTAAAAGGTAGAATCCATTGGTGTTTCAGTGCTCTGCCTTGGGGTTTATTTAGTTTTACATGTTTTCTACTGTCTGAAGAGGACTCATGACACTTGCATGCCCTCTCCAGCTCCTCACCAGTCTTTAGACTCACCATTACACTCATTTCAAAGTGCTAAAACACTTGCATACCTCGCCTCACAGAAACCTCTGCAAATTCATTTCCCGGACCCAAAGTTGCCTTCACCATCTGATCTAGCAACCAACCATTAAAATCAATCAAAATCCTCTGAGAAAGCATACCTAGCCTAAAATTAGTTTTTATATCAGTCATCTCAAGCCTTCCTTGATAAATTTTCATTGAGATTGACAAGGAGAGAGCCCTCTCCCGACCTGGTAGGGCTAGCTACCAGGTTAAGCGTGGTTTGATGTTACCCTAGACCTGCCTTTCTTAGCCTGACGTAGATTTAGGCCCTAACATAGTGGCGATCATACTGGGGAACGAAAAGTGTGTTTGTTTGTTATTATTGTTTGCTTTATAAACTATAGATGGAGCCTGAAGTTAGCCAGATAGCCTTCGAACTGCTCTTCTCTGCAAGTGCATAGTATATGAATGTTGCTTCAGTCAATCTCCGGTTTAGTTTATGAAATGAACATCTGACTTGCAAGCGTTCTAAAAGCCCTTGTGGAAGAATTGAAAACTATTACCCCAGTACATTAAATATTTCTAGACTTTTTGATGATGAGTTTATAATTCACTAGGCTGGCAAGATTGTAATGTCAATTTGATTTTTGGGAATAGTTCAACACACTGGCTTCTAGACGATACACCAGAGCCAATCCTGATCCTGATCCTCCTCCCATGTATGAAAACCCAAATCTCATTCCAAGGATTCTCCACTAAGAAAGTCCTGTGATTCTTGTGTTTAGATCTCATTCATGCCCGATTGTTCTTGAATATCTTGAAGATCTCCTGTTTGATGAACATTTTGATCTATCTTTGTTTGAAACTAAGTCTGAAAGTGCAGTTGGTGCTACTGTTCTAAATCTGGAGTTTGTCCAATATCTTGAAACTGAAAGAGCAAATAAATCAATTGATGCTTATATTCTAAATCTTCAAACTTCAATTGTGGCTACCAATATTCCCGAGTTCTTAGAATCTGCATCTACTACTCTTGGTTCATCTGCTGTTGTGTCTAGTTCAGAAATTCCTATTGAGCCTCCTTTTATTCCCACCATTCCCGTGCAGCTCACCATATCTGATCAGAGATCTGCAGTCTCTTCTCCTCCATCAACCCCTTCAACACCTCAAACATCAAATACTTCTTCATCCCCTTTGACACCTCATACACACATCACATCAAATGCTATCGTTGTTCCCACTCCTCCTACATCCCCAGGGCCAGTTTTAAATCTACCTCGAGCAATGGCTTCCAAATATGCACCTCTCATTTTGCCAGAAAACTTGGATGCTATGCTTGCTAATTACCAAAGTAAAATCCCATTTTTTGATGCTACCCAAGGTATCACGACACAACAACATGTTGATCGGATGAGTGATTTCTTTGATCTCCACGAGATATATGAGAAGAATGTGACTATGAGATTATTTATGCAAACTTTTGGAGGTGAAGTGCGAAAGTGGTTCAGAGCATTGCCTGCTGGAACTATCAATACATTGGCGGTTCTTCAAAGACAATTTATGGATCGTTGGGAGGTAAAGAAAAATCCACTCCAAATCCTTTCCGAGTATGAAAACATAAAGAGGAATGTTGGTGAAAGTGTCCAGGATTATTGTGTTAGATTCAATATTGTTTATAATGCTATTCCAGCTAATATCAAGCCACCAATGGGGCTGGCTTTGATAAAATTTCCCGATGGCTTTGATCCTAACATGGCATATCAATTGAGAGAAAGAGACCCGACTACATTGGAGGACATGCAGAAAATCGCAATGAGTGTGGAGGCAAATCTGCTAGCTAAGAGAGCTAGGACAAAGACTGAGAAGAAGGTGACCATAAAGGAAGAAGCTTCTTCCTCAGATCATTTGCTTCGTAAGCTTGAGAAAATGTTCGATAGATTAACCATTGTAGATAAGCCCGAGACACAGGTCAGAAATCCAAATTTTCATGGTCAGCAGCAACCACAGTTCAGAATTAAGTAATGGGAGCAAAGAGCGCAAGATCCATCAGCTCAATAGCAGGTCAAAACACCATTACAGCAGAACTATGTCCATGGCACTGAATCAAAGGATGATGAGGCTCCAATAGGAGAGGAGAATCACTTTTTTACACCAGATGGTTTGCCAATTTATATCACTGAAGATGAAGAGTATTCAGAAAGCCCAGCTGTACAAAAAGATGAAGATTTTATATTGGCAAATGAAACAGTCCTAGAAGAGGAATCAGATGAATATCAGAGGGGATACATGAATGCATTGATAGCGCAACAAAGACAGTACTCACTTAGGAGTAGGGATGTACCGATCAATCCAATTCAAAAGCGGAAGGAAGCAACACCACCAAAGAATGATTCTCAAAATGTTCAGAAAAATGGAAAGGAGCTAGCAGATCCTACTTCTAGTAAAGTACAATCAGCAAATGAAAAGTCAAATCAACCAAGTGTAACAAAAGAGAAGCCTGAAAAGAAGGATGCTCTAGTCAAAGAGGTAGAGAAAACTACAACCTTTAGCTTAGAGAATGAGATTACTAAGTTAAAAGTGCCAATACCTTTGACTGAATTAATGAAAAATAGCAGTTATAAAGGTCAAGTGTCAAGGATTTTGAATATAGATCCCCTGTCTGATATGGTTAATGTGGAAGATGACCAACCCGAGCTTATCTTTGGTCTGGCATTAGAAGGCCAATCTGAGGATAGTGATGTAGCCCCTTTTTACATCAGCCTTAGATTGCATGATTATGTTTTGCACAACACCATGTTTGATTCAGGAGCATCTCACAACCTGATGCCAAAGGCAATTATGGAAAAATTGGGTTTCGACATCACTCACAAGTATCATGATCTTTATTCCTTTGATTCTGCTAGTGTCAGATGCATTGGTCTCATTAAAGATTTGGTTGTGACTTTAGATCAGATTCCAGCAAAGAATGTTCTTATGGATGTAGTTGTGGCCGACATTCCCCCTAGATTTGGCATGCTTTTATCTAGGTCGTGGGGTGAAAAACTCAAAGGGACATTGCAGTTAGATTTCTCCTATGCCACTATTCCCATCTTTGGTCAGTTGAGGAAATTATATAGGGAGAAGAAGATGAAGTATATGATCACGAGCAAGGAGAAACCTTTGAATCATCCAATTAATTATGTACATATAGATTTAGAATCTTTTGTTCTTTATTCCGACAGTGGTTTCAATGATGTAAATAGTCAATTAGTTGAAGTTGAAGATATACCAAAGATAACAGAAAATTTCAGAGCAGTACTTGATCAAGAGAGACAAAGGCTTGAAAGTACCGCTGAACAGTCAACATTCCACCAGTAGTAGAAAATTGATGGACAACAGCCAAAGGTAGAAGAGCAGGTAGAATTCCAGCACTTGGAGGAAGAAGCCAGTTTGTGGAGTATGGACTTTGATGGAGCAGTAGGTAAGGAAGGTGTCGGAATTGGTATTTGGATACGCAACCCTATTTTCTCACCAAATAAAGTCCCAAGTAATGTAAGAGTTTGTTCATATAAGTTGGCTTTTGATTGTTCCAATAATGAAGCCGAATATGAGGCACTAATTGCAGGCTTGAAAATCCTCAAGAAGTTGAATGCAAAGAGAATTTCAGTTTATGGCGACTCTGAATTAGTAATCAAACAAGTCAAGGGTGAATACCAAGCCAAACATCCTTGAATGAGGGCCTACCGTAATGTGGTTTTAGATATTTTGAGGTTGTTTCCAGATTATACTTTGACATGTGTTCCTCGTGCACAAAATGTTATTGCAGATTCCCTTGCTACAACTACAAGTAACTTAAAGATCCCGATGAATTCAACCAATAAGTTTGAAATTCATGTGAAGCATTGCCCAGTTGTCCCTGATAATCTAGGATATTGGCAGGTGTTTCAGGATGACAAAGAGATTGAAGAATTTCTACAAAATGAAGGCAAATATAAAGACACTTCTATAGATGGCGAGTAAGATGACGTGAACGAGACATAGAGGTAAACCAAATGGAAGTTTTGCAGCTGAAGGACAATGTCATCCCTAAAGGCCTTATACCTTTAGAGGAATTATTTGACCAAGATGATGTAGCCCGGAATCCAACCTTAGTGTCGACCAAAAAGGGAGTTGAAGATGTGAATATCGTAACAGCAGAAAATCCAAAGATGGTGAAGTTGTCAAAGGCATTACCTCCCCAGGTAAAGGCAAAATACATTAGTTTATTGTCTTCATTTATTGATGTATTTGCATGGGACTATTCATATTTGAAGGAGTACAATAAAAGTATAATTCAACACATCATTCCAATCAAGCCAAACTAGAAGCCATTTCGCCAAAAGTTGAGAAGGATAAATCTGAAGTTGCTGCCATCAATAGAGAAAGAGGTGAATCGATTATACAAGGCTGGTATAATCGTTCCAATAAGATTTTCAGAATGGATTTCCAATTTGGTGCCCGTGCGGAAGAAGACAGGTGAGATTAGATTGTGCATTGATTTTATAAATCTGAATAAGGTGTCTTTGAAAGATAATTATCCGTTGCCAAAAATGGACCACATACTCCAAAGAGTAGTTGGGGCATCTCGTATGTCGCTGCTCGATGGGTATTCTGGCTACAATCAAATTTTGGTCCATGAGGATGACAGGGACAAAACAACATTCACCACTCCGTGGGGGACATTTCACTATGCCAAGATGTCATTTGGTTTAAAGAATGCTGGTGCAACATTTCAATGGGCTATGGATATCGCCTTTGCAAATGAAAAAGATGTATTTTTAGTAGTGTATCTTGATGATTTGACTGTCTTTTCCAATTTAGATGAGGAGCATTTTTACCATCTGAAAATTGTTTTTCAGCGCTGCAGAAAATATGGCATATCACTCAATCCCAAAAAGAGCTTGTTTGCCATGGATGAGGGGAAACTTCTCAGTCACATAATATCCAAGGAGGGCATCCACATCGATCCTCCTCGAGTGGAAGCCATTCAGAAAATTGATTTTCCTCGTAGTAAAAAGGAGATCCAAGCATTTAATGGTAAGATGAACTTCTTACGTCGTTTTGTGCCAAACCTAACTAAACACTTGAGGGAAATTACAAATATGTTGAAGAAAGCTAGTGTGGTAAAATGGACCGAAGAGTCTAATTTGCATGCCTTGGACATAAACCTGATTACTGCTATGTCCGAAGAAGATGAAGACAGTTCACTCATTCAGGTATTTGAAATTTTTCTCCATTCTCCTTGGTATTCAGATATTGTATATGTGCTCCAGCACCTTTCACCGTCATCGAGGATGGCTAAAAATAAAAGTAGAACTCTTAAACTAAAGGCTGCTAAATTTTATATTATGAATAATGCACTTTATTGGAAAGATCCCGGAGGTATTTTGCTGAATTGTTTGGTTGAGGAGGAAGCAAAACAGGTCATGGATGATTTTCACAAGGGAGACTGTGGAGGTCACTTATTTTGGAAGATGACGGCTAATAAAATTTTGAGAGCAGGGTACTATTGGCCTACCCTCTTTGCTGATGTTTATAAAACTGTTACAAGCTGTCATGAATGTCAGATTTTTTAGGGAAGGAGAAAATTACAGCCTCTACCTCTCAAGCCAGTTGAAGTAAGTGCTCCGTTTCAACAGTGGGGCCTAGATTTTATTGGAGAGATTCATCCCACATCTTCAGCTTAGCACAAGTGGATCTTAACAGCAACGGATTATTTTACAAAATGGATTGAGGCGATCCCCACTCGGCAGGCCACAGATGCGGTAATAATTCAGTTTCTTGAAAATAATATTTTGTCACGTTTTGGTTGTCCTAACACACTGATTACAGATAACTCAACAACTTTAAAGTCCAAAAAGATGATTGATTTTTGTAGCAAATATCAAATTACCTTGGGGCATTCTACTTCATACTATCTGTAAGGTAACGGAGTGGCTGAATCTTCAAACAAATCATTGTTCAACATCATCAAAAAGCTGCTGGAAACAAACAAAAAGAGCTGGCACAAGAAATTGGTTAATGCACTATGGGCGGATAGAGTAAGTTAGAAGAATTCAATCGGCATGTCTCCGTTCGAAATAGTATATGGTATTGACACGGTGTTCCTGACATCTCTCGCAGTCCCAGTTGTAAAACTTCTGCAGGAAGCTGGCAGCGAGGAGGATCATTTTCAGTGAAGAATAAGCCAAATGATCCATTTACAGCAGACGAGAGAGGAGGTTTTTCAGAATACCTTCAGGCTGCAAGAGAGAATTAAGAAAATCTATGATCGGAAGGCAAAGGCAGATAAGTTTCAGATTGAAGACATAGTGCTAAAGTGGGATGCTAGAAACGAGGACAAAGGCAAGCACGAAAAGTTTGAGAATCTGTGGAAGGGACCATATAGAATTGCTGCATATCGAGGTCAAAATGCTTTTCTCCTCAAAGAAATGAATGGGGAAGATTGTCCAGGAGGGCCGGTCAATGGTCGGCTACTGAAACGGTATTATCTTTGAGAAGTTTTCTGCTGTCATAATTTGTCATTGTACATACCATTTTATTTCCTTCATTGCAAAGTGTGTATTGTCGTCATTCATTCAGTTTGGGGCCCGAAGTGAAGGCTATAAAACTGAAGGTCTAACTTCAGTTTTTGGTTATTTAGTGTGGGTTGTTTGAGTCAGTTTTCAGTCTTGTAATTGAGTCAGTTTTGAGTCAGTTTTCAGTCTTGTAATTGAGTCAGTTTTGAGTCAAGATATTGGTTTTAGTTCGCTAAAGTCATTGATTCCATTTTGCCCAATGGAAGAGGCACTAGTTTGCCTTTCCAGAGATCTGTAGTTCTTGGCACCTCCCAAGAGCTACCATCCCCATTGGATCCAATGTTAGTGTCGGTATCTTCATCCCTCCATCAGTGATCAAATTTCTCTTTTTGCATGCATATTAGGTGTCCCATCCGATCAGCTGCATTCCATTAGGTCATGGAACAACTGATGGTAGTGGTTCATTTTTAATTTCCCTCATGCTATTTATCTACTGGCCTATTTTCACATGTTCAGGTCATTTACAGTCATTTTTGTCATGACATTTGCAAAAATCATTTTTAGGGTTTTAGGTCTCATTAGGTCTAGGGTTTCGCCACCATGATCATGAAAAACTCAATAAAGGGTTAGCAGGCACATGAGGAGGTCTAATAAGTTCATCAGATCAAAATTTCACTAAAGATATGCTCAATAAATGATTTTTACCTCAAAACTATGTTTCGAGGTAAAACAGAGTTTTTATTTTCTATATACAAAAATTTTATGTAATTTCAATATTTTCTATATGTAATAAGTTCAAAGTTGCTGCCCTTGCTCACCTTGCCAACTCCAGCCACTGCAGACAAAAACATAAGCATCAATGCATCAGTTTACCAAATGACTAAGAAAAGTCAATTTCAAAGGAAAAACAGTGCTCAAGACCAAAAGTGATTTTGACATTAGAAAAGTGGGTTTGAGAATAAGTAAAAATTGAAAGTCATTCATATTTAAAGTGAAAGGGGTGCCATTTGTCATTTCATTGTGCAAAATATCCTTGGAGAGTCAAAAATCGCTATTTGGAGAAAAGGAGACAAAAAACCCTGTTTTTCAAGAAACTTGGCCTGGCGCTGCGCATCAGAGGTAGTGCATTGCGCATCAAGCTGGTGCTGCGCATCAAAGGCTTTCCTACAGTGTTATTTTGAACCGGCGTTGTGCATTAGGCCCAGTGCGTTGCGCATCAGTCCATATCTTCCTAAATCACTCCAAATCGTGACATAACCCTCAAAATTGCTACATTTTCATTCTACAAGTAAGTAATCATCCTCCTAAGGCTGAATTTGAGGCCACACTTGTGTTCTTCATAAATCTTGCATGTGGAAAATGAAACCCTAGCTTGTTATCACTGTTTTCCATTTCATTGTGCAATTTTCATTCCACCATCACAAAAACATCATTAAACCCCTTTTCACTCTTTTATTACCCTAAAAACACTCCATTTATCCCATTCTCCCATATTCCACTCCCCTAAAACAACTAATTCCCTCACCAAACCCTAAATCCCTTACTAAACCCTAGTTTCCCAAAACTAATCCCTTCATTCCCCAATTCTATTTCCCAAGAGTAAAATCTCTTCATATTCATCACCATTGTCCTCCTTCATCACCATTTTTCACCATACTTTCATCACATCATCTTCTTAAGACAACACTAAGCATCATGGCAAGAAACAGTGACTCAAGCTATGAAGAAGAAACACAAAGTGACAGTTCAAGAGAAAGGAATGTACAGCCTAGGAGACCTCACAAGGGTGGGAAAATAATCAGAGAGGAGCCTATTAGCATTGCTGAACTTCTTGCTTGTCCTCTTGCCACCACTTGTTTCAGATACCAATCTTGCTTTGAGTTTTGTGAGATAGTTGAGAGGGTTAAGTATCATCATGAATTAGCTAGGCAATTTGTCATCAACATGGAGGACAATATGGTACAGCTTGCTGGCATCAATTTCACTCTTTCACCAGCCATTATTGCAGAAGCAACTAGGATGCCAGATGTGGGGGAAAGATGGAACAAAAGACAGAATATTAGCAAACAAAACTATGAACCCTACATTAAAGCCAAATATCACAGTCAATTGGATAGGGTGTTTTCTTTTAAGTTTTTGGAGGACCGATATGTTCCACTAATGAAACTCATCATTAAATACTTCACATGTGAGGGAAGGTTCTCCAAACTCTATGCCTATCATATCAGATTGTTTATGCATTTTACCAGGGTTAGAATGATGAGTATTCAATACTTCATTTGCAAAAACATAGAGAGAATGATTGTGCTTGCAAAGAGAAAACCATACCCACAGCAACTTAATAGCATTTATCACTTTGTTGTCATCAAGATTATTGTTGTGCATCAGCTCATTCAGTTGGGAGTGCCATGGGAAACCTTCATTGCCCATGAGATTTTCAAAGGGCCTCAAATTTTTGCAGAACCTCAGGAGGAAGGTGGACCTTCCGGGCAACAAAGAGAGCATGAAAGAAAAAATGAAGAGGCTCACATTCCTGTGTTTATAACTTACGAAAAGGGGACAAGAAGACTTTTTGCAGCTTCCAAACGAGTATTATCTCCACCAGGGTGGAAGGGGTCTCGTTTTGTTCACCGGACAATAGGCAAATGCTATCTTCACCTGGGGTGAAAGGGGCTTTGCCTTCTTCTTCAGCAGAACAAGTATAGGACAGAGGAAAGCAACCATTGCATGATGAAGGGCCTTTTGAAGGCCAAGACAGGGATTTTATTTTGGTTGAGGAAGAGGACACTGATTTGGGCTCCCAAAGCTCAAGACTCAATGATGTGATCATCAAGGAGAAAGAAGCTGATATCCAAGCCTTATCACTTGACCTTGAGAGGGCTAAATGGATCATTAATTACCTTGAGCAACAAAACAAGCAAGTGGAGGACAAACAAACAATTATGGAGCTGCAAACCATAAGGGAAAACGGCTAGTGGCAAAAAGAAGGAAAATCAAGCTGACTTCACTAGAGCAAGAAATAGAGACTGACCGAGAATCATGGTTGGAAAGAGTGAATATCCACCTTGAGAAGCTTCTTGATAAGGCTAATAAGGAGAAGAACATTTTGTGTCACATGGCCTATCACTATTTGGCCTGGAACAAAATCTGCAAGACAAGGATAAGAAGCCTAAAAGCCAAGTTAAGGGGAGCCTTAAAAGCTAAAAAGGAGCAAGATAAACTTAGAATCTTGGCTGAAGCTTCCTTGGCTCAGCAAAGCAATTGATAAGCTTGCCTCTTGCCAATTTTGAAGCATTTTGGAGAAATTTTTGTCATTTCATAAATTTTAATTGCAAAACACAGGAAATTTCCTCTGATGCGCAGCGCCACTCGCGCTATGCATTGAGCTGGTTGGGAATTTTGCAAAATGGCTTGCATTTTTGGATTCCTCATGAAAAAATATGAAAACCCAGAAAGTTTCATGAATTTTGGAGGAGATCTGGGTCACCTAAAGGGCAAAAAACACCTAAAAAATGCCCTCTCTGCCACTTTTTGGACCCACAGGAAGCAGTCTTGGGAGAAATGATTTTTGAAGGGGAAAATGGACACCAAATTTAGAAATTCCACTTTTCCTAGAAAGTAGACAGATAGAGCTTTCCAACGATCCATTTTGGAGCTAATTTGGTGAAGGGTAAGGCCTTCAAACTCAGCTTGGAAAAGGCGCTGCGCATCAGGCAAAATTTTGCCAATTTTGCTCAAAAACTCATATTTTCGCCTAGTTTTCTACTAGTTTGACTTTTTCTTCTCTCATGGTAAAATTCATGATGTAATATGATGTAAATTGATGTACTATGATGTAAAAATGATGAAAAATGACTTAAGGAGGTAGATACATTAGTTTTAGGTGGTTTTGAGCTGAATGAATAAGTTTCCATAGTTTTAGAGGCAAGCTGTTCCACTGCCTATTTTTTAGTTCCTAGTTTAGATCTTGTTGAAACAGCTCCTTGACTCATCGATTCGACCCCTGATGGCTAGCATAGGTGGTTTTATGCCTATATTTTGTACTTTATTAGTCATTTGTCAAGTTTGGACTCTTGTGGATGCATTGAGCACTATTGTACATCACTTCTGCAGTTTGACAAGGAAATAAACCAGGGTTTTGCAGAATTTTGTGGGATTCTTGTGGTAATGTGAATTAGCATTGTTTTCTTCTCTATAATTCAATTTATCTTATGTTTATGTGTGCCATCATCTCTCTTATTCTGCATAACTAAATGAATCAAGTGTAAAAGGTAGAATCCATTGGTGTTTCAGTGCTCTGCCTTGGGGTTTATTTAGTTTTACATGTTTTCTACTGTCTGAAGAGGACTCATGACATTTTCATGCCCTCTCCAGCTCCTCACCAGTCTTTAGAATCACCATTACACTCATTTCAAAGTGCTAAAACACTTGCCTACCTCGCCCCACAGAAACCTCTGCAAATCTGTGTTCATTTCCCGAACCCAAAGCTGCCTTCCCCATCTGATCCAGCAACCAACCATTAAAATCAATCAAAATCCTCTGAGCAAGCATACCTAGCCTAAAATTAGTTTTTATATTAGTCATATCAAGCCTTCCTTGATAAATTTTCATTGAGATTGACAAGGAGAGAGCCCTCTCCCGACCTGGTAGGGCTAGCTACCAGGTTAAGCATGGTTTGATGTTACCCTAGACCTACCTTTCTCAGCCTGAGGTAAATTTAGGCCCTAACATGACCCACATTGCATTGTTAAGGATCACTGCATGAGAGTTCAGTTCAACTGGATCAATGGGGAATTTCATTAGGCCAAGGAAGACTCATGGAGGTAGTGCTACAGTTCCTCCAGACCCAATGAATAGGTCAGCTTCGCCATGGAGTGGTTAGCGAAGCACATGTAGCAGCATCATGGAGAGCATCATAAGTAGCAGCAGCAGCAGTGGCAGCAAAACCTAGCATACCAGTGCGTGACAAAGGGAAGAAGAAGATTGTCAATCGCATGGAGGAGGAACAAAGCTGCAAATTTCGAGCAGATCCACTTGTAGAGAAAACAACTATGGTTATAGAGGCAAAGAGGCAGTAGTGCGACAAGTGAATTGTGCGAAGGCAGAGGGATAAGAAGAGAATGGAAGAAGTAGAGAAGGAGTTGCATGATCTAAGAGAGAAACTTTGGAAAGAACAAGAGCTGCACCAATTGGAGAAGGAAGCGCAGCAGCAGTAGATACAGCAAGGGGCGCATCATGTGCAAACAGACAAAGTAGCGCCCATGCAAGTAGTTGATTCATCTGAACAGCTAGCATCAGGCCAACAAGCTGAATCGTCACAGGGGTAAGACTTTTCTAATGAGATAGAATAGGCGATTAAATAATTGGATGCAGACATGGAGCAGTAGGAGTTGGAACAGGACACCGACCTCATGCCTCACCATAAAGAAGTCGACTCACCTACTTCAATGCATCCAGATGATGAGAAAGTCTCAAATGACCAAGGAGGCACTAAGATCCTCGGTGGTTAGCTGGAAGCAGAGATGCACAACATCTCCTTTGACAAATCTCATCACAGAGTTGTGCAATCTCAGAGAGTACTGACTCCGGAGGACCAAACATCCCCTGCGCAAGTTGAATAACGAGTGATCGTGACTGATGTGCACAAGAATCCAGCTGCTTTGGCTGATGCAACCAAAGTGTATGCCAAAGCCACTAGCTCAAGTGTTCAGTTCCTCATAGCAAAGAATGAGCGAATGGCAAAGGAAATACAGGTGGCCAAGCAAGGAGGAGACTTGGTAACAATGTATGCCCAGGCTAAACTGAAGAAAGCAATACTAGATGAAGTATTGTCCCTTGATATAGTTATACGAGTATTGTACTCCAAGTTTGGTACCATGCACTAAGCAGTCGTCCATCTCCACAAATGGCAACAGCGATGTGCAAGAAGAGCACGCATCTTGAAGAACATACATGTTGTTGTTGATAACATGCAAGCATGGATGATGAAGTACAAGGGAGCCCCGCTTCACTTACCAAAGATGATGAGGGCCAATGCGGTCGAGCTGCAAGCACGTATCTGGAGTCAGATCCAGAACTATGAGGACCTACCACAACTCATCACTAGCATACAGGCTTCCCATGCACGAGTATTCAAGAGCATGGATGTTG
Source organism: Pinus tabuliformis (assembly GCA_031772625.1). Taxonomy (NCBI): domain Eukaryota; kingdom Viridiplantae; phylum Streptophyta; class Pinopsida; order Pinales; family Pinaceae; genus Pinus; species Pinus tabuliformis. Next base: position 609,195,311 of record CM062810.1, read on the forward strand.
TGGAGCACACACATATGATCCCATCACTTGGGATTCTCACCCAGGCGAAGACAAAGAAGCAGATCTGACATGAGATTTACTCGTACTTTGACGAGTTGATGTGCATCGCCACCTGCCCAGACTTGCCTATCAGTCCAGACATCATGCACAAGTATGTTGCTAGTCCGGCCACATTGAAGGCAATGATGCGCATGCTTTCAGACGAGTTGGATAGAGGAGCTCGAGCAGTGTACCTGAATGCTATGGAGGCAAGGTTCAGGTTTCAGATAGATGTCATAGCGGAACACACGGACACTATCAAGGACTACCAATCTTGGCATCAATATGTTATTGTTGATTAGCATGAGGATGTCGAGCAGTTGGACTTCTATAGTTGTCTAAGTCAGAATGATGTCTAGTTTGGCTTGTTCAAGCCATTGTTCACATGGGTACATGTGCATTGTAATGTTGAGTCATGTCAAGTGTAATTCAAGTGTCAATAGTGGATGTAACAGTCATAGAGTAGGTGAAGAGTCATGAGGGTAGTTGAATGGTCACAAAGGGGAATGTCAAGGGTCACCCCACCCTTTGCTATAAATAGTACCTCATAACTCATTGTATAGGGTTTTGGTCAGCCAAGCTTCTATTAAGACTATCTTGAAGAAATCTTGGACAATATTGTAACACACCTTTGCTTCTCCACTGCACGGAGCTAGTACATCTCTTCGGAGAAGGCAGATGTGGTTGTAGCATTTCACTAATGGGGCTAGCAGGTTTACATGGATGTATTGTATGATTGGAACTTACACTTCTTTATATAATAAGAGCTAGCACATTTTCATGCATATTTTGTGATTGTAGTTGGACTGTTCCGGTTGCCTTAATGATATATGTTGTTTAACTTACGTATTTGTGTGCGAACTGATTCGTATGAAGTTATATGAATCTTGTTGCAAATGTGTTTTTGGTTTAACCATCACTTTGGATTGTCGACTGCTCTGCTGTCCAGCTTGTGATGCATCTTCGCTTGTGTGTTCCCTTCCCAGCTGAGTATTGATACGGGTTGTCAAGGGGCGCACTCATCCCACCCCCTTTGTGTTAGAGCCTCTCATACACCTTCCTTGACTCACTGCAGCGGTCACACCCTTGCTACTGACAGATTTATCTTACTTGCCTCTATGTGACATCGCGGTCAAGGCATTACCTTACGACCCACTGCTAGGACTCCTACACCAAATAGTCTGAGGTCTAATTGGGACTTCTTACTAGGGAGATCCCCTTGACATGTTGGCGGATCCAGCACCATCAACGGGCTAGAATGAATCAACCAACAGCGGGTGTCCTCCTCTTCAGTCTAAATATTAGCCTTAGTTTGAGCCTCCACGTCATCATCCCACCCAGTGAAATCCTCAAATGAAATAGTTCTCCTCTATGGGCCTAAACCTAGTTTTCTTAGGAAGAAATATGAAGTATATGGAAACGGGTTCACAGGACTACTAGACAATGATGAATACTTATATGTGTCTGCAATGATTGTATTGAATTTCAATGCTCATAAAAAATAAGACTTCTTTAGGGAGATGGATTTCCATTCCCACGCGTCCTTTGATTTTCCTTAGTGTATTCTCTCCTCTGCATGCACATTCTCCTCTTCCCACACATTCTCTTCTCCCTCTCGAATTCCTTTGTTTGCTCGAATTCTTCCTCTGTGTTTTTCGTCCTCCCCTACTACCTCTCTAGTGTATCTCTGTCCTGATTTCCTTTATAATACTTCAGACACTTCCCCTATAGTTGCTCACATTTTTTCCTTTCTTCTCTTCCTAGTATGTATTCCCTTTCCTATTGTTGATGGCACCATCAGGTAGTTTATTTTCCTATTCAGGCAGAATCTCCCAAACCAATCAAAATTGTGCCACATCTCTTTGTCTCTAAATTTTTATATTTTATTAATTTCTTGTTGTAATGGGTGGCAAACTCACCCCTGCATACCTCCATCCATCAATGGGTTTCCCTATGAATCATGATGTGGTCATTCAACCCTTGTTGCACACTTGTCAACCTCCATGGATGTGAGTAAACAATAAAAATCCCAAGCAATAATCCCCCTCAACTCTAGAAATTTATGTCCCTAGATTCAACCCATTTTTTATTTATTATGAAAATAATTGCATTGATTACAATGGTGGAGAAATGACCAGGTGCTGTCACAAATACTCCTTTTTATTCTTGTAATTATCCTTCTAGTTGTTGTTTTTGTTCTTTAGTACACCCCTCCAAGGATGCCTTTGCACTTACTCACTCCTCACTAGATTAATTTTCTCTTAAGGAGAGTAAAATATATTTCTTGATGGAAATTGGCTTCTTGAATTGGTTGGCACTTAGCAGCGAAATCCCGGACTTGCCCTTGTGTGTGTTTGTGATGAAGGATTCCCCATCCTTGATGAGGCAATACTAAATGACCCTTCGCATGAAGATTTCATCCCTCATATACATGTATGGACTCCCAAACAAAACTCAACATATATCAAGTGGTACTACATCCAATTTTACTTCATCAATATAATTAACACTTATAGAAAATTTTATTATGCACTATTTTATTACCTTGATTTGTGCATCCTTGCTTGCACATCCTAATGGATATGGGTTAGGATGCATGCAAATCTCCAATCCAAGTTTTTTGACCTGATTTTCTATTATAAGATTTACTTGTGAACTTGAGTTGAATAGAACATCTATCTTAGTCTTCTTGACCTAGATCTTACTGTGGAAGAGTCTAGTCTTCTCCTTCTCTTCTTGGTGATGAAGGCTACCTAGATTCACCTCCTTATGTAGTGATGTGCAAACAATATTCTTATCCACATCAGAGCTACTTTCAACCTAATTGCTTGAATACATGTTTAGAAGATTATTTTTTTTTAGTCCTTCATGTAGTTCTTCAACTTCACCATTCTTCTGTTCAAATCTAGATGTAATTTATAGCACTTCTCTTCACTGTGACCATCAATGTTGCATTAGTTACAATGGTTGCTAGGATCCTTGCATTGATGTGAAATGGTTGTATTATTATCCTTCCTACCTTTTCGCTTCTTCTTTCCCTCCTTGGAAGCTTCCAGGTTCTCTTGATGTTTTGAACCACTTGAATGCCATTTCTTTTGGCCTATGGTTTCTAGATATTATTCCTATACACATTCCTCATCCACCGTTCTTGGCTTCAAAAGCATCACTTACTTTTATATAATTGTGTAGACCACCAAATACTTGAGGAGTACATTTCGGCTCTAGGGAGAAATATCGAATGTGATGGCCATCTTCCTAAAATCAATGGTGTGTTCTTGTACACTCTACCCCTACCTATGCTTGAAGTAGTGGTATCAAATCCATTGGTCCTCTGCATACATGATAGGGTAGAAATGGATCATAATGAGGGTTTTGAAGTCCTCCCACTTAGTTACTAGCAAGTCACCCTCCAACCTAAGTGTTTCCATATGGCTTTCCCACTAGGTTAGAGCATGGTCCTTCAACTTTAGTTTAGCAAATGATATTTTTTGACCTCATCTATATCGTGAACTCGAAGTTAAACTTCTAATGAATACAACCAATGATTCAATTTAAACACATCAATCTTACCTTGGTATGACTTTATGTCCACTACTGCTTCCATCTTAAATAGGGATTATGAATGATTAACACCACTAGAACTCGACCTCTCTTTCACAAGTTCTTTCCTTGAATCCTTTTCTAGGCCTTCATGTTCTCTGGATTTCCCCTATAATGTCACCTCTTAGCCTTACAACCTCCATATTCTATGATTCCAAGCTTGTTTGCTAGAGCCACTATAAGGAGGTTCATATTGCGAGTGATATTGGTGACTTGTGCTTCAAGTCTCATGAATATCCCTTTTGTTGGATCATGAGGGTTACTATGAACAAACTCCTTGGCCATGGCTAGGGTTCTACAACTTTCTACTTAAAGTGCTTCCTAAATCCCCTACAACTTCCCACAAAATTCCCAAAGAAACTTGCTCTGATACCAATATTATTTGTAAATTGCCATGGATGTCCACTATAAAAGTTCATTATAATAGATGTGATAAAGTTACTGAAATCTTTTTTGCTAATTTTTCCTTAAATTTCAGATTCTTTAGTTAGTATATTTTTTTCTCAATTAATTGAAATAGTTAAAGCTCAAAAAATAGAAAATACAAAGAAACACTAGCCATCCATAATAGACACAAAGATCTTCCCTAACAGGAAAATGCACTAGTACAAAGAAAGAGGTAATCTCTATGGAGTTACTTCATAACCATGGCTTGTATGGATACTACAAAATCCTAATCCCTTCTCTTTTATTCTTTAATTTGCAACTCCCAGTTGCTATGCTCAATTATGGAACAAAATACAATAGCATAAAATGGAATCCCGACTCCTCCTAGTGGCTTGGTATTTGACATAGCCTGATAGCCAACTAAGAGTAAGGTTTAACTCCTTCATCCCTCAACTAAAGTTATGAGTTTGAACCTTCTAAAATCTTTATCAAAGTCCACATGTGGCTGGCCCCATATGCATGAGTAATAAAAATTGATGTAACATCCACTCATACCATTATGATCAACATTATAAATCAGTTTCTAAAAGATATAATTTTTACATACAAACCCATTTGACAAAATTATTACAACATTGAAAAAATCTCTAAATATAAAACAATACTAACCAATTCAACACCATCTTAAAAAAATATATATTCTCAAAAATCTTCATTCGAAATTTTAAAATACCTCTAAAATTTTTGAAATCTTAATTATCTCAACCTGACGAGTAAAAATAACACTACAAATGAATTAATTCCATTTTTCTTCTTTACAAATAATATTAATATAATACATATCAATACATCCTCGGTTTTATACTTAAACTATATTTCCATTTACAAATAAAACCTTATTTATATTTTATGAAATGGATCTTTACCATCAATATCTTAAATCATTAACTTATTACACATCAAGATTATTTGAAAACGAAAGGACAAACAAATCATTAAAAAAAAATCAATCTTAACTTTTAATTCTAAATATTAAACCCGAAAACTTTCTTGTCAAAGTTTGTTCTTTACTTAAAAATTACAAAATTTATTAATAAGCATTGAAATTTAGTATTTGTATATTCATAAAACATTACGACATTTTGTATTTTTTTATTGAGAGATTATAATTTAAAATATCTAGTTATAGAGATTGTAAAAGGTTCGTACTAAAAAAAAGAGAGATTGTAAAAGGTTGAATATATATTAATTAATTTTAGTTTAAATTATAAAATAAACCATATATATTTCCTTTTGTTACAGTTTTGGTTATATTTTATTTTATTTCATTGCAAAATTTATATCATTTTTTTTGTCATTTAATTTTTCAAAATTTCAATAACAGCATTTATCTTAAAAGAATATTTTTTCTTTTGGACATAATCTCATAATCAAAATTTCCACCATTAAATAGAAAAAGATAAAAAATAGAAAAAGTCATCCATCAGTGTTAGTTAAACAAAACCACAAGAATGTGACCTGCTTTTTATCATTAATTAATTAATTAAGATAAGATTCATCTCCGACCAAGTACTGCAAATTATTCGAATAAATTTGCACGCTGATTGTCACATCTTGCCACGTCATGCGCTATATTGCCCTCCTGGCCATGTTGATTGCTGCGCGCCCCTGTTTGGTATTATATGGAACATATTTCTTGTATCGATTACAAAATTTTGTCAGACTTGTCCTGAACTGAACCCACAGACCAAGTCAATTCGCCTGCGAAAGCCATTAAAATGCACCCTCACTAAGAAAAACAAAAACCCCGAAACCGAGGCTTCCATTACCCTTTCACACAGTCGCAAACGGAGTGAATGAATTCCTTTGGTTGCTTGCGGTTCAAGCTTTAATTTTTCTTTAAAAATGAAAGAAAAATGAAATATGAGGCTTTATTAAACACGCAAGTCACTGGCCGGCAGTTATTGGTATCATGAGCTTCTACTTTGCTGCTGCTGTTTATCAGAGTTCTGGTGCTTTGCTAGGGCTTTCCTAGCATCTGGTTAGGAGCAATCTGTGAATAGGGATACTAGAGAACAAACTAGCTGGAGATTCTTACAGTGTGCTCATGGCAGAGTCTGGCACTGGCACTGGCAAAGCCCGAAGAAGGATGTCTAGGCTTCCCCCAAAGCGCGGAAACATCAAAAGGGAGATATTTTCTTCCATTGGCGCAACAATTCGCGCGTCGCTCAAAAAGGCGGTAACAATTTTGGCCAAAAGCGTTCATTCTTCCTGCAATTCCGGCTGCTGCACTGAAAAGATCTATCCAAGGAATTAATACTGGGGCGGTGAGGCTATGAATTACAGTGAACATTTCAAAAATTTTGTAAATATATACAAGTTATCAATTGTTTTTTAATGTTCTTGTTATCTGTTGCGCTGCTGTTAAGTTCTTCAGACAGGGCATTGCCATGGAAACAGCTCAGGTTCAAGAGATTCAAATCAGTGTAGAGTTTTTGTGTGAGTGAAGTTGTTTGACTTCCCAAAAACTGGTTTCATAACAAAGAGCTGTAATAATATCAGTAGTGTTAAAGTAAGCTAATCCGGTAGCAAATAGTTTCGATTTTCAGATAATTGGTTGGAATTCAACTTAATTTTTAGGCATGGTTAGAATTGAATCTTCATGATTCAAGTCTCAGGTTGGAACTTTACCCAGAATGCCGCACTCTGAGCTGACCCAGATTCTCAAAAAATTGATCAAAGTTCAACTTTATTGGATCGCAGCATTCTGGCAGAGGACGGAAGATTGCTACCTGGTACTTTATCTCTTTAATGTTTTTTCAACTTTCTCGGATCGCAGAATTATGGCAGGGGACGGAAGATTGCTACCTGATACTTTATCTCTTTAAAGATTATGTTGATGTTTTCCCTCCAAAAATTTGTGGGAGGTGAGAAAAAGTGCCATTGTTTTCAAGGTGACTGTGTTACAGTCATGCTTGATTTCTTTTCAAAGAAAATGAAAAATGGTTACTGTTTGTGATCCATAAATTTCTGTATAAGTGGACTGATTATTTTTAATATTTGATTCACGGTAGTTTTCGGATTTTTTTTCAAGAAATTACAAATGGACGGATGTCATGACATGCTTGTAAATCTGGTTTGGATTCCCACATTGTTTGACATACCAGAAACTCAAATTCATCGGCATTTAAAGACTAAAATTTTCCCATGGCATGATTTGTCTTCTCAAACACTAAAATTTGACAAAATTCGTATCAGAGCAGTGGATTTAAGGGGTAAGAGAATGTGTGTCCTTGTTTCTTTCTCGGAAGTCACAGGTTCAAAACCAGAGAGGTAGAGTATGTATGCCTTAATAAACTTAGTAGACTTAGCAATCAAATGGCTAAGCAGCCCTAATATGTAAAATCACGTAAATGTTGAAAGTTTTACATTCAATTCCCACTCACTACTAAAGAAAAGATGGATATACCTAAGAGTTACAATGCCTGAGGTTCACCCTAAGGATTATAGTGATAGAGCACTGTGTTTCTTCCAAAGAATCCTTATCTGATCTTCTAACTCTTCCCTCTCATGAGTAATCTGTCTCACAGAGTTTGGATTATGATCCTCATTTTTTCCTCAACTGCGTTTGGGTGGCCAGAACAAACAACATTTCCTAGTAGATATAGATCCAGCCATAGATGACTAGACTGTCTCTGTGGTTCACTTTCCCCAATCATTCTGTTACCACCAACCCCTGCAATCATTCCCGAATGAGCGTTTCCAAGAACTTGATCACTCTTGTACATCATCCTGTATACTTGTTTATAAGAACTTGCCCCTTATACAATAAAGCTTTCTCCTTGCAAAGATCAGTGGGCATATTTGATATGTTTTAACCAATGAGAAGGAAAATTTGCTCCAGTGGTTTTAACAGATTCTAGAAAGCAAGACAATGCCCAAAGTGAATGATATTCAGAATACAACCGAAGGCAAAATGGTGTGTTTTCTCTGAAAAATCCTGTGACATTATCTGCGTCAATAAAAGCTGTTACACCCACAATTCCTATTAAGGTCTTTACATATAGATTATTTTGAAGCAAGTTTCAGAGAATGGTAGAATTCTTGAAAATAGTTGTTTTCATACTTTATTTCAAAAGAATTAATGTGAATTTCAAAACAAAACATACATTTAGAAAATAGAAAAAAATATTACATTTTTTTTCAGAGAGAAAAAACTTCATGATTTATATTAAGAGAATATAAAAGTCGAGATACATGAGAAGACAAAATGCCTTAGGCGCAGATATTCAGAAATCAGATACTGTCATAGGATCATAGGATCAGAACCGCATGGATGTCAAGAAAGATCAAAACATTGAGCGCATAGCGCCACAAGATCTCCAGGGGAGATATCCAACAAAAGCAAGATATAAAAAGATCTGGATACAACAATAATGCCACATGAGAAGGAAACATATGATGCCAGGACAGATATTAATCCACAGGAGGCATATAGCCCGAAATTTTGATCAAGATGGAGTCAAGGGGCAAACAGGAATTCTGGAAGATGTGTTCATTCCTCCACTTCCAAAGGAACCAGCAAGTAATAACGAAAAGAGAACGCCAGGAGGGGCGTTGCGCGCTCCACCACATGAAACCATCCTGAACAGAAGGAAAAACCCGGTGAGTAAAACCATAATTTAAGGACATCGGGTTCATCCGAGAAAAAAACATTACATGTACAACAGTGATTAAATATATAATTTTAGGATCACAAAACACAGAGAAGTGGAGGTGTCTAATAACACTTTTACTGGGATCTCACTGGTCACCCGGATCAATTTACTTTGAATCTTTAAATCTTTAAAAAAGCTAAATTTCACATGAATATTATGGGCAAAATTATGAGTTCTCATAAAACTGGAGCTTGAAAATTGCTGGTAACTTGACTGAGTCAAGTTTATGAGAACCACCCAAAACACCAAGATGGATCAAATCTCTTGAAATGCAAAGAGATTTGACCCCTCTCCGGGTTTGGTAGATCCTGAATTAAGATGGATCTAAGCTAGTTTAATTCCCCTTTAAATAGGCTATATTCCACATGAATACCATGGGTCAATACCATGGATTCTCGTAAACTTGAAACTGACCAGTTACTTGACCAAGCAAGTTTACCTTAACTAGCCAACAAAATTTAATAAAAATAAAAATAATAACATAGATTTTTTATTTTTATTTATTTTTTTTACTGAGAAAAAAACCATAATTTTTATTCATTAAAAATGATAAAAATTACATTTTGTATAGGCACACAAAACTGTGTGTATACATGAAAATCTCAAAACAAGAGTTTTCTGTGAGAGTCTGTAGAGTCAAATAATGAGACTGTCTGCTGGAGAGTTAGATCTCTATTTATATATCCGTATACATATCACAAAATATAAGTGTAAAAAAAATCAAAATAACTATAGATGTTAAATTTTTATTTTAATATAAATTATTTTTATTTTATTTTGACAAATTAAATGTTTACAAAAAAAATTACATTACAATAAAAAAAAAGTCAAAATAATTGTAGATGTTAAATTTTTATTTTAATATAAAATTATTTTTATTTTATTTTAACAAATTAAATATTTACCAGAAATTACATTATAATATCTCTATTGTATTTAGCTAAACTACCCCTTATATATTATATTAAAACACACTAAATCAAAAACGAAAATGCTCCAAAATGAAAACCCACTGTGCATGAGCAGAAACCTAACAGTAAAATAAATGAATATACACCATAATTTAAACACAGAATTATAATTGGAAAACTTTTTGAGTTTGAAAAAAGGGCTTCAGAACTATATTAATGGAAAGAGAATGATTTACAGAGTTAGGTTACAGATAAATAGAGTCTTCCTGTACCCTTCTTCCACCTCAATGTCCGTGGCAGGGTTTAAAACGTACATCCTCTGTTTGCGGTTGCCTCCTAGGTCTGCCTCTCCATTTGAAACAGCTCCTATAACATCTAAAAAGCTGTGAAAAATGTTAAGAAGAAGCTTAAAAGTAATATGTTTTGAAAGCTCTGGCATTATAACGATGTTCGGAAGGTGTTTTGAAGTTTTAAGAGTAGTGTATTTTGGAATTATTATATAAAGATTATTTATAAATAGAATGTGAGAAGAAAATAATAATATATTTTGTATTTAAAATTTGAAAATAAATAAATGAAGTAAAATTATTAATGTAATTAGAAAATCGTTATAAATTTTATTTAATTAAAATTGATAAAAAAATATTCATTAATGTTTAGGAAATAGTGATTATAGTTTAAATTGTTATGAATATTATTAAACTGGAAGGAAATTATTTTTCAAATAGAGAGGTAGAGCTTGTCTCTCTAGAATGTTGATTTTACAAGTTATTAGTTTTTAAGTGTAATTTGATTGCAAATTTTAGAATATTTTGGAAATCTAATGAATAAAAACAAAATCAAATAATAGATTTTGCTCTAAACTCTATAATAAAATAAAGGTAACCCAAAAAAATTATAAACTTTATTTATGATAAATAATTAATTTCGTGAACATAATTCATGATAAATAATTAATTCCATTAATATTTAGTCATATAAGTTAAATAGGTTTGTTTTAAATTTTTGAAAATGGATTATATGCAAATTTATAAAATGTTTAATTTTTGAATATATATTCCATTCTATAATAAAAATGAATAAAAATAATATAATTTTAAAAAATAATAATAAATATTAATTTAATTATATAATTATTTTAGATCATTGTCATAATATGAAGTGTTATGTAAATAATTAAGAGATTTGATTATTTTTGGTGCTTGGTAGATCCGAAGTTAAGATGGATCTAGGTTGGTATAATTTCCTCTTTTAAATAAGTTACATTTCACATGAATATTATGGGTCAATACCATGGACAATTGCCATAGGTCATTTTTATTTTCATCATTGAGCCGAGAGGCTCATTCTACAACCAAGTGTGAAGGCTATGTGTAAGTATGCCCATCCCTCTGAAAATAAAAATAAAATATTTACTGAATAGAAAAGCACTTTTGGCTAAAATATTAGTCTGCAACAGGGAGAGGTTCTTCCGTCTGCGGCTGCGGGTAATTAAACTTTCCATTTTCCATCTTCCGTCTGCGGAGAGGCTCTTCCGTATTTGCGAGAGGTTCTTCCGTTTTTGTGAGAGGTTCTTCCGTCTGCGTCAGGGAGAGGTTCTTCCGTCTGCGGCTGCGGGTAAACAAGTTTATGAAGGCATGCCGTTAAGCTGCGGCTGCGGTTCTTATATTTTTATAAGCTGCGTTTTCCGTCTGCAGCTGCGGTTCTCAGATCTGCGTTATTTTTTATTTTTTTTTGAAGACTACGTTCAACATTCTCCATAATGATCACCGATCTCAGATCTGCGAAAATAGATCTGTGAGCAAGTCTTTTTTTTACGTGGGCATCCCGGATCGAGTGGTTCATGAAGCGAAAGTCGGTGATTTATTTTTCCTGCTGGGTTCTAGATCCAATCTTCTGCCGCTAGATCTAGATCTAGATCTAATCTTCTTTGCGGCTGGGTTCTAGATCTAATCCTCTGCGGCTAGATCTAGATCTAATCTTCTGCCTTATTTCTCTGTGGCTGGGTCTCGGCTTTCTATGGGCAAATATGGCTCCCAGCTTTGCGAAAATAGTTGTTGGCTCAGTTTCGTTCGCTTCTGGAGGGCAAGCTCCTGTGCATATCGTTAGTGAAGCCCCAGCTCCCACTGTCCAGGTGGTCCAGGCCTCACTCGATGAGGCTTTGAAGTTTTCCGAAAGTGCCCTAATCTGTCGGTTCAATGGTTTTTTGCCGTTGTTGACAACTCTCCACAATTGGATCTCGGAGGTATGGAAGCCTGTCATTTCTGATGAAATTAATATCTACCCCTATGCTAGGGGTTTCTTTATAGTAAATTTCGAAAATCCTGAAAGCAGGTAATATATTCTAGATTCCGGCCCTTGGTTTTGGGAAAACTCAGGCCTATTCATGAAGCCATGGAACCCATCATTCGATCCCTCAACCGCAGTCATAACCTCAGCACCAGTTTGGGTGAGATTGCCAAGCCTACCCTTGCATCTCTGGAATCTCTCCTTGCTAAAAGCCATTGGAAATGCAATTGGGAAATTTCACTGCAGGTGCCCAGAAACAGAGGAATATGCCAGAACCACCTATGCACGCATCTGTGTGGAAATGGACTTCAGCGCCGGATTCCCAGCTGAAATAAACCTAACAAGTAAAGACTATGTGTGGAACCAGAAACTCGATTATGAAAGTGTCCTCTTCAGATGTTGATCCTGCTTTGAGACAAGCCATCTAGCCAAAAATTTCCCAAAAGCCTCCAAGAAAAATTCTGCTAGAAAAAACCACCACAGATCTACATGGTGGGAAGGAGCACAAAAAGAACACTACACTGTCATCAAAGAAGAATACTCTAGAGAAAACTCTGAATCACAAGAAAGAAACAACTCTCAAGACAAGCAGGGAGAAAGCCTCGCCCAGCAACAAAAAAGTGAACTCGACAACCCCTCAAGCATCAACAGTTATGAGGGTTCAGATATCGCACAAAATAAATCGTCATTTAACAGCAAAGCAGATCTCCTAGACCAAACTTCTTCTCCGTCTATCTTCAAGAGGACGAACACAATAGATCGCGAAGCTAAGACACCAATGTCCCAAGAACCAGAAGAGATGAAGGAGATGCAAGAAACAGGAAGTTGGAAGACCGTAGAGGAAAAAAAGAAAGCTACAACATCAATCTCGCCAAGAAAGACAAGCGAGACAATTAAAAACTAAGAAAATTATAGGTCCGATAGACCAATTTGGTCTCAGTGGACGTTAACCACTATTATCATCATCATCATCAAAAAAGAAAAAAAATATGTTATGCATATTTAATTAGTTGTCCATATTACTTAATATAATTTCATGTAAAGTAATTAGAAGTAAATATATATATATATATATATATATATATATATATATGTGTGTGTGTGTGTGTTAATAAGATGTCTAAACCTTCTACTTTTCAAAAATATTTTAACGTGTGATATCAACTTCATATATATCTATATAGAGATAAAAAATGTTAAACGGAAATATTTTAATGTTGTATAGAATCAAATATCCAATATGAGTTATGAATAAAATATTTTAATATGAAATAATATTGAAGTATACTTCAAAATATATTATTAACAAAAAAACCCAATTCAATGTGGGGTGATAAAATGACTTAATACACATGTTATGTAATCTATATAACATTCGAAAATGCAATTTAAACAATAAAAAATTACACACTGTTTTTTCTCTCGGTTGAGGTTAGATCCATGTTTAAGATGGATCTATGCTGGTTATTTTATTTTGGTGTAGTCTAACCTATAGACAAAATAGACTTTTTCACCGGAAAAACAATTTCAAAAAAGAATGTATTTTTTGTTGAATAAAATGCATTTTTGGATGCATAAATGGATTTAGCACCACTAAAAACCCTTTGGGTCACTGGAATTCTGCAGATAAAACAACTTAAACTCAAGTTTTAAAAAAAAAATCGTCAGGTTTTGATTAAAATTAACAAAAAAAAACTGTAAAAAAAATCATTTTATAAGTTAGACTACCCCTTTTATTTTTATAGAGTTATTTTTATTTTTTATTTTATTTTGATCTAATTAAATGTTTACAATATATTATATTAATTTTTTATTTTTATTTTTATGTAATTGAAAATATTAAATATTTTTTTTTTCTCGGTAAAAACTAAGTCTATTAAGAAAATATATAGTACAACCAGAAGTTACATCCAAGAGAAGCAAGAACATAGGCAGCCGGAAAGGATGTGCTATCCACCTCGGCTCCTAGAAGAAGAGAGAAGAGAGAAAAACATAGCAAGAGGTAACTGGAAGAACAGAGAAGCAGAAGCCAAGCATAGGATTCTACCCAACATGGGAAGAGTCAACTATGCGGCATTTTTTCCCTTTCTTTTTTCCAACTTTGACCCATTCAGGAGGGGACTGCTGAGCTGGCATGATTTGCAAACTGAGCTGGGCAGACTGAGAGATTTCCTTGTCTGAATCCGAGGTAGAGGATTCATGATTTCTTTTCTGGGAAATTGGCTGGACTGACAAATTTTCAGGCTCAGCCGAGGGCGGATTCTGTGCCCTCATTGCTGCCTCTCCTTCCTCATTCTCCTCCTCTTCATCTGAGCTGAAATCAAAATCGTCCATGGGCGGAGGGTCATGCGGCTTCCAGCTTTTGGATTTCTTCTTGGCTTTCTTCTTTTGGGCGGGAATTGAAGGACAGGAGCTCTGTAGATGCCCTGTGTGGTGGCAGTTGCGGCAGCGGAAAGCTGTGTTCTCGTAATCCAGGTTCTGAGTCCAATGGAAGTCTCCAATTTTGATATTGATCTTGTCAGGGAGACCTTTGCTTATGTCTATTTCTGCACAGATTCTGGCATAGGTATATAAACCCTTTTCCCCTCTAGAAGTGTCTGTGTCTAGGAGGCGGCCTAGAGAGTTGCCGATCCCTTGGAATACAGCGAAGTGCCATAGATTCGCCGGGAGATTAGGAAGTCTGACCCAGATGGGGAGCTTGGTGATGATTGCTGTAGATGGATCGAAGTCTGGGAACCAAGGGGTGAGGAATAAACTTACTGAGCCTCAAAACCATGGTCCTGCTTTTAAGGCCTTTTGGTAGTCCTCCTCAAAAGCAAACACTGTGATGAAAAAGCCCTTTGAGCATAATAGAACCTTACAATTATTGGTCCAATTAGAGTGAATCCACTGGTAGAGATCTGCTGTGCGTGGCCATAGCCCATTGAACCTGCAAATGATGCCATGCTCTGCAAACTGTTGGGTTTGCTCGTCCAGCGTTGGGTGTGTTATTTCAATGGAGGGGGTTTCCTCCAGTTTGTCCACCAGAAAAGGTTTGGGAGCCTGTGCTGGTGGCACTGATTTCTCCTGCTTATGTGCATGGACAACATCTTTGTATGAAAATGCCTTGGCTGAAGAAGACTGTCCTGCAGCTCCCCCTCTCAAACGAAGGGCAAGAATAATGGAGGAATTTCTCTTAATGCTGTAAAAAGAAAGGGGGTAGAGATCCTCGAGTTGTTTACCTTCGTGTAGGAGTCGTTGAGCTGCAGATGGAATCCCCAGCTTGAGTTCCAGTGTATGTTTGAGGTTCTGAACTAAATCCGATGAGCTCACCCACTGTAGCTGGGTTTTGCCTGAGATGAGCTTGATTTGGATCTGAAATGAGGCAGAGAGGTCAGAGATTCGCATTCCCCTGCAGATTTGAGAAGCCGCGTGTTCTTCCAGAGTGGAATGTGTTCTTCTAAGAATCCCCGCATGAGGAGAACCAGAAAAGAAATCTGCGAGTTCGCCTTTGTCTGATGCGTATTCAAATTGAAGGGGGCGACGGGTGCGTGAAGCAGCATTCGAGGGCCAAGAGCTGGCAGCCCCAAAGTCCCAAGCAGAGAAGTTAAGAATGCTGGGGGCACGCAGAGGAGACTGGAGGGCGAGCCGTTCACTGATGTCTGAGAAAACCCTCGTTCCAGAACTGTAGCGCATATCACCATCATTTGCGAGGTCGAGCAGGAGCCCTAGAACGACCGAGGGTCGGGGGCCAAGAGCGATCGAAGACCTTGAGACGGCGGCAAATCTGCTGTAGATCCTCGGGGGAACCTGCAATCCGTGGTTAAAGCATTCTTTACTCTTATTCTCCAGGCCAAGCCGAAGCCCGAAAGCTGCCGAAGGCAGGGAGCCGAGAGCGGCCAGCGGCATGGGGGCTGCGGTTGGATTGCTAGGGTTGCTTCCAGCCATTCTCTTCCCCTCTAAAAGTGCCGGAATCGAAAATATTAAATATTACATTATAATATCTCTATCATATTAAATTACAGAAAATAATAAATGATACTAGAGATTAAAATAAAAGGAAAAACCAGACCTAAGATATATAATCTTTTAATTTAGTATTAAGGGGTTTTCGCAGTGCATTATTATATTAGATATCAGTTTTTGGGATTCAACTGCGTTAAGTGAGTCATTCATGTATGACCATTTCCATGAGAGGTAGTCGTAACTGACTAATTTCTCATGATTTTTGAATAGTCCACTTAGCAATCATTGCATCCGATGCATTATTATATTAGATATTCTCATGATTTTTGAATAGTCCAATTAGCAATCATTGCATCGGGTGCATTATTATATTATATATTCTCATGATTTTTTAATAGTCCACTTAGCAATCATTGCATCGGTTGCATTATTATATTAGTATGACCATTGAAGAAGTGGGATTGAAACTAGTGAAATGAATCACATAGCGTCAATCATCACTTCCAGGGCTTGCACCCGGTAACCAAGACTTCTCAAGATGTCACCCATCCCAGATCGCCTCTGGCTCAAGTGCGCTTAACTGTGGAGTTTTCCCCACAACCAAGCCCACTTAGCTTGCTACCCCATTTGCAAAACCTTAGCAAGTATTGTGCCTCATGAACCATTCAAGTAGAGTTCCCTTCACTCTTTTGATTAAGTATTAAGGGGTTTTCGTAGTGCATTATATTATATATCAGTTTTTGGGATTCAACTGCGTTAAGTAAGTCATTCATGTATGACCATTTCAATGAGAGGTAGTCGTAACTGACTAATTTCTCATAACTTTTGAATAGTCCACTTAACACTCATTGCATCGGGTGATGCACACAGGGGTGAAGAAGTGGCATTGAAACTAGTGAAATGAATCACATAGCGTCAATCATCACTTTCAAGGCTTGCACCCGGTAACCAGGACTTCCTGGGAAGGTCACTCATCCCAGATCGCCTCTGGCTCAAGCGCACTTAACTGTGGATTTTTCCCCACAATCAAACCCAGTTAGCTTGCTACCCCATTTGCAAAACCTTAGCAAGTATTGTGCCTCATGAACCATTCAAGTAGAGTTCCCTTCACTCTTTTGATTAAGTATTAAGGGGTTTTTGCAGTGCATTATATTAGATATCAGTTTTTTGGATTCAACTACATTAAGTAAGTCATTCATGTATGACCATTTCCATGAGAGGTAGTCATAACTGACTAATTTCTCATGATTTTTGAATAGTCCACTTAGCACTCATTGCATCAGGTGATGCTCACAGGGGTGAAGATGTGGGATTGAAACTAGTGAAATGAATCACATAGCATCAATCATCACTTCCGGGGCTTGCACCCAGTAACCAGGACTTCCCAGGAGGTCACCCATCCCAAATCGCCTCTGGCTCAAGTGCTCTTAACTGTGGAGTTTTCCCCACAATCAAGCCCACTTAGCTTACTACCCCATTTGCAAAACCTTAGCAAGTATTGTGCCTCATGAACAATTCAAGTAGAGTTCCCTTCACTCTTTTGATTAAGTATTAAGGGGTTTTCGCAGTGCATTATATTGGATATCAGTTTTTGGGATTCAACTGTGTTAATTAAGTCATTCATGTATGACCATTTCCATGAGAGGTAGTTGTCACTGACTAATTTCTTATGATTTTTGAATAGTCCACTTAGCACTCATTGCATCGGGTGATGCTCATAGGGGTGAAGAAGTGGTATTGAAACTAGTGAAATGAATCACGTAGCGTCAATCATCACTTCCGGGGCTTGCACCCAATATCTAGGACTTCCCGGGAGCTCACCCATCCCAGATCGCCTCTAGCTCATGCGCACTTAACTGTGGAGTTTTCCCCACAATCAAGCCCATTTAGCTTGCTACCCCATTTGCAAAACCTTAGTAAGTATTGTGCCTCATGAACCATTCAAGTAGAGTTCCCTTCACTCTTTTGATTAAGTATTAAGGGGTTTTCGCAGTGCATTATATTAGATATCAGTTTTTGGGATTCAACTGCGTTAAGTAAGTCATTCATGTATGGCCATTTCCATGAGAGGTAGTCGTAACTCACTAATTTCTCATGATTTTTGAATAATCCACTTAGCAATCATTGCATCGGGTGATGCACACAGGGGTGAAGAAGTGGGATTGAAACTAGTGAAATGAATCACATAGCGTCAATCATCACTTCCAGGGCTTGCAAGTAAAAATATGGCTACTAGAAGAATGGTCATTAACAATTATAGAGAACATCATGGTCCCTCTCCTAACCTCACTCAACCAACAAGCTTAACACCTCAAAAAATGGATGAGAGAAGAGAAAAATGATTATGTTTCAATTATGACAACAGGTACAATAATGGGAATAAATGCAATAGGAGGAAATTATTCTACACAGACCATGAAGAGGAAGAAAATCAAGGATTTGAATAGTCATAAGATTTAGAGCTAGAAGAGACTGCTCCAATAGTTTCTTGTCATGCATTGGCTAGCATTAATACTCCACAAAATCCTAAATATAGAAGGATATATCAAAAGAAAAAGGTAGCAATGTTGATTAGTTATTGTAGCACCCATAACTTGATCAACTACAAATGGGAAAAGCTTCTCAATCGCTTTGTATTTTCAACACCATAATTTCAAGTAATGATTACATATGGAGGTATCATATGTCAGTCAATTCTATTGTTTGATAATTATGTTACATTTAAATTATCAATATGATTTTGTAAACTTATGAAGTATAATGCATAATATATGATGACCTAGTTTCTCACTTACCTACTGAAAATCACTTTGCAAAATATCTATCACTAAGTAAAGAAATAGAGTTTAATGATGGATAACACATGCAATTTAAAAAAATCAATGCATTACTAGTTTTAAATGATTTTAAATCATCATCCTGTAAAGGTTTCTTATCGTAAGATAATTACATAATCATTCTAATCAGTAATTCAATTATTCACAGGTTCTGCAATCAAGTCAAATAATTCTTTAATTGATTTAACAATTCATGCAAATAGTCTTTATTGTGCATGCACATGCAAATTGTAAACAACATGAAATTAAAGGAATTAAACTAACACACATTCACTCATATGAAATTAAAATTAATTTGTAACAAAGAATAGGAAACACATTCCTTACACCAGGGGCCCTCTTGGCTCGGTAAAGCATTACTGGAAAAATTATATAAACTTTAGACTATTAAAAACTCTATAATATGAAACAATTCATAAAAATGCACTCACATAGGTGTATCAACTCCCGAATAATCAAGCTTATATTAATAATAATAAAGAGTAATGTTTTAGAATTAGAGAGTGTCGTTAACAACTCATAAAAATGCACACACATAGGTGTATCAACTCCCGAATAATAAAGCTTATATCAATAATAATAAAGAGTAATGTTTTAGAATTAGAGATGGTTTTTTCTCGTCTGTTAGTGTCTTATATTTAGGAATTTGAGTCTTTTTAGTCTTGCAATGTATCTAAGGTCAAAATTGTAAATATTAGTCATGAATCAACTGATTATTATTGTTTAAAAGGTCTAGGTCTAGATTAGGTGTTATATAAGGCTTGTCATTTTGATTAAGAGGTCAATGTCTAAAATTATGTTTCTCCTTACAAAGGGAAATCATGAAAGGTCTTTGGTCACTTGTAAAAAGGTACAAAAATCATGTCACAAGTCTTTAGTTAGTGTGAGTGGTTTAGTCCCATCTTAAGTCAGAGTTAGTAGGCCACCTTAGTTTGGTAATAGTGTCTTCATCAAAGAAATAATGAAATGATCGTGACCAAAGTTTTGGAGGCATCCTTACATCAGTTTGGATGTCATTCAAAAGAATATCATGTGATCTCAGCAAAGGATAACGGTCAGAGGAAAGTGATTTAAATTCCCAATGCGCTGTGAATCCAGGAAAAACGCTGCACATTCATGATGTTTCTCCCTAAATCATAATCAACACGATCACCCTTGCTACAAGCCATTTAGAGTGATCATTTGAACCTGCATTATTATCTCTTAGCACTCAGATTTTACTTATCGACATCAGAAAGCTCAAGAGGTCTAGTTTTTTTGCTGCGAAAGGGAGGGAGGGGTGCTGCAAATCCACACGGGGTTCAATTTCTCACAGCTCGACGATCCAAATCCTCTCACAGGTGAAAATTCGGTTTTATTTTTGTCTTTCAGTCATGATAGAACTTTAAGATTGCATTTAAAATCTAGTGCAAACCATCTAGAGCTTGCAAAAGGAACAAAATTGTTGTCACTTCTTTTCTACATTTCGATGCATATTTTCTTTCTTAGTGTTGCACTTTCATCCTAACTTGCTGCGAATCCACACAATGAAACATTTTCCTTCTTTATCGTTGCCAATTTTCCTTTTCACTATGATAGCCTTTGCATGAAAATAGTTGCCTCAGTTTAAAGACTCTAACAAAGTTTTTTTCCCTTAAAAAAATTATGCTCAAAGGTGTTTAGAGGTCGAATGTTCTAGCGTTGCGTTTCTGATTTGTGCGCTACGACTATCCCTAGTTTTATCTTTTGCCAACAACTACAAAATTATGGGTCCTATAGGGTTTTCCTGAGGAAGTTTGGGGTTGTGTTTCTTGGTAAATTTGTTGAATTATGTTTTAAAGATATTGTCATAAGATTTAAAAGCCATAACGCCTCTATTATTGCTTAAGAAATTTGTTCATAAACTCAAACTATCCATTGCTGCAAAAGTGAAACCATGACAACACCAGAAGACAAAAACCAAAAAGGGGGAGATATTTTGAGTTTTGAACCACATGATATCATAGCCATTAATGCAGATCCATCCATTAGGATGGATTTTGAACAAGCATGGTGTATCACTATCACATTAGGCTCCTAATGCATTTCACTGGCAAGAAACCTTTGAATATTCCCTATTATCTATTTAGGAGTTTATGTAAAATGGTTGACAGGGTTCAAAATAAAGGAAGTCAATTTGAGGCCAGTTTGTTCCATTTCTCATTAACTAAATTGTTGGTAATGAAGGAGCTTGAGAAGAAAGAGCAGTCATGGCATGATTTCTTGGTTTCTTCAGGATGGGCAGCCCAATCTTCGAACAGTCAAAGGACTAAGAAAGACACGCCCTCATTTCTAATTAAAGAAGCTTCACTTGCAACAGTAAGCTCAGTCAAGAAACCTATGACTAAAAGAAATTTGGTTGGAAATAAAAGTGCTAAGAAGCTATAATTTTTCCCTGAGCTAGAGAAGGTGACATCCCCTTAGGTAGAAAGGGTGGTAAGGGTGCCAAGAACTAGAGTTGTAGCTAAGAGAGTACCTTTGGTTCCTCCATCATCACCAATTCAAGTCATGGAATCAGAGAGAACACAAAGAGAAGTGGAAATTGATGAGAAGGACCATAAAATTTGGGAGTTACAAGATTAGTTGGACAAGGCCCATGTGACAATAGCTTATTTACAGCAAGAGAATAGGGAGCTCAGGCATAAAGTGTCTCAAAAGACTATCTAGCCCAGAAGAGAAGAGCAACCAAAGGAAACATTGGCACATGTTTCCAAAGGAAAAGGTAAAATGGTAATTGATGTCAAGGAGCTAAAGGAGCCAGTTGAGAATTCTAGAAGACATAGGACTAGGTCTGCTACTAAGATACATATGCAGGAAAAGGAGATAGTTTAGCCTATGGTTTTTGATGAACAAAGGAAATTTGAGAAGCTATGAGAACAACTTGAAGGGATACAATATCAAGTGGGTCAACTTGTAGAGAATGATCATAGGGAAAAGTGGGCCTTGTTTAGAGAGGTAGAGGTTGTTTTACCTATACTTGACAAAGCTAAGTATAAATGAAGTGTAACTTGCCTCTGCATAGGCAAGTAAAGAATTTATATGTACAAAACTTAGTCCTCAAAAGAAGACTTAGGTTGGTAAAAAGAAATCTCACTGAAGTCAAAGAAGCTGGAAGGAAGAGGAAGAGAGGTAAGTTGGAATTACTTACAGAGGCTAGTACTAAGGTGGATCTCCAGTAGGGAACCTCGGCCCAACTCTGAAACCTTTTTTTTGGTTTAGGAGATAAAAACGGTAAAATTTTGATGACAGTTGCAAAACTGCAGTGAAGGGCTTGTTGCGCTTTCCATATACAAATTTTGACAAGTGTGGGATAGTGATTTTAAAGGTTTTTGCTGTCACAAGGGAGTTTTATGAAGATTCAAACACTCATTTTTGTTTTTCCAAAATTTCATATTAAGGGAAAGTCGCCATATGTTTCAATTTTGGAGTAGTTGTGAAAATAGACCAGCACATTGCGAAAATGGAGTACAGGTCAAAGGGGTGTCTACATGCATTTTGAATTTGGTTCAGGAGGACAATTACCCTCACAAGGATATTTGGAGCATACCCATTTTCTTCTTTTTGATAGACAGGGGCGGCAACCATACAAAGCATGGAAGCCACCTCAATGCGTTGTGAGTCTGCCTCATACATTGTGAATCTAGATAGTCAGCTCTTCTTAGTTCAAATTTCGAATTTTTGATCTCTAGTAGTGGTTTAGATTATGTAAATAAGTGGAAAAATGATCTTAGGGGGTGTGTTTAATTATTATTGGAAAATATTTCAAGTTAATGATGTTTTAGGCTTGTATTGGTTATTAGGAAAATTGTTCCTATTTTTCAGTATATGCACTAGTTTTTGAATGTATTTAGTTGAAAGTTGGTTTTGGTCAATGAATTCGACCTCCTCGGATAGGATATCGAATATTTGATGATGTATAAAGATATAAAAAAGAATTGTAAGAAGGTTGTTGTTTCGGATTAGAGGATAAGACTTTGTGTACTATATTTTTGAAGACTTTTGCCAGTGAATGAATGAAATGTAGAGGAGAAAATTTCATGGATTCACGAGTCAGAAATTCAGTGGTTTCGTGCTCTTTTAGTATTGTAAGTTTTTTTATGTGTCTAAATCTCTTTTATGTACATCTTCTTGCTTGGAAAACCAAATGATTAATACAAAATTCATCTTAAATGAATGCTTTGTTTTAGTTTTCTAAGTTATCAATGTTTTAAACTAAAATAAAACTCTAGAATTCATACATGATTTGATGCTCTAATGTGTTAGTTTTTCACCTTTTCTATATTCAACTCCTTCAAAAATTTGATCTAAACCCACCACAAAAGCTGCCCACCTTGCCCCTGTGAAGGAGCCCTCTCTTTTTCATCATCTCACTGGAAAAAATCAGATTTGTGATGACTCCATGCCCAATGGATCTGCCACTTTTCTCATCAACAAATCTTAAAAAAAAAAACTTTATTGAGCCTATTACCTAGCCTAATATCCTATTTGTTGAGTTACCTAAGTGAGAGATCCCTCTCCAGGTCAGAAGGGCTAGATTCTAACCTAGAAGTGGTTTGTGGTTACCTCTGGGATTCCTTTCTCAACCTAGGGAAATCATAGAGTGCTAGCCCCATCCATAATATGGACATTTATAAAATTTCAAATAAATATTGGTATGATCTATTGTGCGATATTTTGGAATAGATTTGATGCGATATCATTCTAACTATTTTTCAAAGACAATAATGGATCGACATATGATAAATTCATGGTTAGATGCATGAATTTCTCATATATGATATTGTTATTTAATTTTACTTTATCACCATTGAACCTGATCCACATCTCACACCTCATTTGTGTTGAAAATTATAACTAGGTTCAGCCTTCATCGTAATCATGACATTATATATTCTTTATAAAATAAATAAAAGGAAAGAAAAAGGAATTATATTTTATTTTTGGAGTATTGGTTTCATACTCAAGTTTGATTCAAAAGCATGTTCTTCGTGCTTTTAGGTCTTCTAGGTCTTTCTATGATAAAGAATATTATTGTTCATGTGTCAAAGTCCCATTTGGACTCATTGTAATGAAGAAAAATATGTATTTTGTCTAGAAAAATCCATGGTAAAACCCCAGAAAAAGTCAACCCAAGAGCAAGATCAAGTCATTCTATTGGAGGGCTATTCAACCCTCAAGAAAGGCTATAAATAAGAGGGATATCGACCTCACTTGGAAACTAAAAAAAAAAAATTGATCATCACATTTGAAGTTTTTAGCGAAGGTACAAAACTGAGTCAAGGTGCAGAATAGGCCGAAGGTATAGAAATGAGTTGAAGGTACAAAATTGAGCCAAAGGTGTAGAATAGGCTGAAGGTACAGAACTGAGCTGAAGCTACAGCACTGAGCTGAAGCTACAATACTGAGCGGAAGCTACAGAACTGAGCCAAAGCTACAGAACTGAGCGGAAGCTACAGAACTGAGCCAAAGCTACAGAACTAAGGTAACAAGATGAAGTTGTAGTATCAAATTTCTAGAATCAATTTAGAAGAAGATCTTGCTGGGGGTTGGCTTGGGCCTTGGAAGGTTGTTTGGCTTTGGTTTTTGGGTCTTGGAAGTCTCCTTGTAAGCATATTCTAAAGAAGAAGAGAAGCATTTTTTGGGTTTTCCTCTTGGAGGGGTTTTTCCCTAGCTTGGAGCCTATATCTTGTGTACTCTATCTCTTTATGATCTTCATTATTTTCATAATTGCTTGATGAAAAAAATTAAAGAAGTAATAAAATACCAACTAACATCACAAGTAATTATCAAGATAAGGAAAATAAGTTATAATCTACAGGTCTCCATATTTTCCAACATGGTATCAGAGAAAAGGTGCAAGAAGGAGACTGGAGATCACAGTTTAGTTAGCACTATAACAAGGGTTATGAAGAAGGGTTTCAAGTTTCTTGGGAACCTTGCTACATCCATAAGCGATTGCTTGTTGAAGATTATCTACAAGCTAGAAAATAAAGCAGTAGAAATAAGTTTGTTCTCTGCTTTATTCGGTACCTTCAAGGATGAGAATATATGGGTTATTGAAAGTGGTGCCTCCAGACATATGACAGGAGAATGCATTCAACTTCAAACCTTGGCAAAAGGAAATTCATCTCATTATATTGAACTTAGAGACAACAAGAGCTATCCAGTGAAAGGAATTGGGTCTACATCATTGGAGCTTAAGTCAGGTGGACGAATTCACCTCAACAACATTTTGTATGTTCCAAGTTTGAAGAAAATATTACTTTCTATTTCTTATCTACAAGATAAGGGTGATAAAGTTTCTTTTGTTTATGGAAAGTTTTTGGTTTTGGGTAAGGGCTCTAGTATTAATGAAGCAGGGGTCATTCGGATTCGTGAGGGGACCTTATATAAACTCTATACACCTCTAGCTCAAGCCCTAGTTCACTTGGAAGTGAGCCCTACCTAACTATGGCATAGAAGGTATGAGCACTTTCATTATAAGATTCTTCCATCTCTGAGTCAAATGGTCAATGGGATCCCTAAAATAAAGGAATATCATGAAGGAACCTATAAGGGATGTGATCTAGGCAAGAATGTAAAGAAACCATTTGCAAGTAGTGATAACAGATCTAAGGAAATTTTAGATCTCATACACTCAGATGTATGTGGACCTATAGCAGTCAAGTCTCTTGGTGGGCATCGGTACTATATAACCTTCATTGATGATTACTCAAGGAATAATTCGTTATACCTCCTCAAGGACAAGGATGAGGTATTCAAAAAGTTTTAGGAGTTAAAGAATGAAGTAGAAAACCTAAACGAGAGAAGGATCAAAATTATAATGTTAGACAATGGTGGAGAATACACCTCCAAAGATTTAATAACTTCTACAAGGAAGAAATAATCAAAATGGAGCTCATTTTTCCCTATAATCCTGAACAAAATGGTGTGGTAGAAAGGAAAAACTGTACTATTGAATAATGTGTTAGAGCTATGCTATATGATCAATACATCCCTCAATTTCTATGGCTAGAGGCATGCATGATAATTGTTTACTTGCAGAACCAAAGTCCTCATAGGATTCTCAACAACATGACTCCAGAAGAAGCAATTATAGGAAAGAAACCAAATGTGGATCATCTTCGTATATTTGGGTGTCATATGTATATTAATGTACACAGGGACAAAAGAAAGAAGTTAGATCCTACCAATGTAACAGGAATCTTTGTTGGGTAAAATGCTTCATCTAAGACATATAAAATCTATATTAAGTAGGATCATCGAATTGAGGTAAGCATGGATGTCATCTTTGATGAAAGTATAACTTACAAGAAATCAAAGGATGTTCCATTTGACTCTAATGAAGAAGAGATACCTATCTTTGAGGAATATCTCTATGGAAAATAATGGTCAAGATCTGACACCCACTCAAGAAGATGTTGAATGTCCTTATGAGCTTATACAACAAGTAATTGTTCTATAAAATCAGAAGAGGCATTTTTGGTTGAAGACTAATCTTCAAGAAACAAAAGGAAATAAAACATTAGGGACCTCCACAGAAATTGAGAGACCAAAGAGGTATTTTGGATATGTTGCATACATGACAAAGATGATTGAAGAATAACCTTCCTCCTATGAGGATGCAACTAAGCATCAAGATTGGAGGAGTGCAATGTAGGAACAATACCAGTCCGTAATGAAGAACGATGTATGGGAGATTGTCCCTAGGCTAAGTGACAAATCTATAGCCACTTCAAAATGGGTTTACAAGATAAAACATGTTGTAGATGGGAGCATTGATAAATACAAAGCAATATTTGTAGCAAGGGGCTTCTCATAAAAAGAAGGAATTGATTATGAGGAAACATTTTCTCCCATAACTAGGTATACAACCATAAGATCACTTGTTTCATTGGTTGCTACTATGGGATGGAACATACATAAAATGGATGTTAAGACAACTTTTCTAAATGTGACTATTGATGAGGAGGTTTACATTCAGCAACCTCAAGGATTTGAAATAAATCAGAGGGAGACTCATGTTTGCAGGTTGAAGAAAGATTTATATGGCCTAAAGAAAGCACCTAGAGCTTGGTATGATAGAATGGATGCATACCTCTTAAGACTTGGTTTTACCAAGAGTACTGCAATTCCAAACCTATGCATCAAGGTGGTCCAGGGAGACTTAGTTATCATACTTTTGTATGTGGCTGATCTACTTACCAAAAGTGCAGAGTGTCATATTCAGGAATGCAAGACACAATTAGTAGTCGAGTTTGAAATGAAGGATCTTGGGATCATGCATTATTACCTGGGACTAGAAGTTTTATAGAATCGAAGTGAGATATATGTTGGTTAGGGTAAATATTTTATCAATATTCTTCAGAAATTTAGCATGATGAATTGTGATCCTATGATGACTCCTACGATTACAAATTTGAAAAAGTTGAGGAGTTCAAAATCTAGTCTATTAGATCTTACTTGCGACAAAAAATTGATTGGGCCCTTGATGTATCTAGTAAATACAGGACTAGCTATTTGTTTTGAAGTAAATGTCCTTAGTCAGTTTCAGATGGAGCTAAAGCATGATCATTGGATTGAAGCTAAGAAGATCCTAAGATATTTACATGGGACTATACATCATTGCCTTCAATAGAATAGTAATGAAATCCAACTCATGGGATATATAGATTCATATTTGGGTGGCAGTGAAACAGATGGAAGAAGCACAACAGGTGGATGCTTCAGCCTTAGATCAACCATCGTTTCATGGATGAACAGAAAGTAGGACATAGTTTCTTTGAGTAGTGTTGAAGTAGAATATGTTGTTGTAGGTGAAGTCTGTGGGGAAGTTGTTTGGATCAATAATTTATTGACATATTTTTTTGGAAGACCCATCAACCCTACACATATACATTGTGACAATGAAATTTGTATCAGATTGATAGATTACCTGGTGTTTCATACTAGGACGAAGCATATAAACAACATGTACCACTACATCAGAAGCCTGGTACGTGATGGGGTCGTAGAGTTGCAATACATATCTACTAATGAACAGGTAGTCGATATACTGACTAAAGTGTTACCAAACAAGAAGCTTGAGTATTTGAGAGACAAGCATGGTTTGGTGGATATCTCTTCCTTAATTAAGAGGGAGTAATATTAGATAGTTCTTATCTTTATGGGTCAGGAACTAGAATAGGACTAACAATCGTAAGTCTTAGTGAAGGCCATAAAGAAGGAATGGAATCTTGAGGATTGGATAAGCATATAGATTGAAACTTATTATGGATACATGGAATGAAGTTGTTGACCGATGCTCTTTAAGGATGACGTACGGTTCCCAAGATAAGAGTAGTCAAGGAGGATCAATATTCTTTGAGGATCTAGGTTTGGGAATCCAAGATAAAAATATTCCTAAAAGGACATACCTTATGGACATCGAGATGGGGTATGTACCTTGAGAGGTAGTGTGGCAACACACATAAAGCCTCCCAACACAATGCTCATAAATAAATATGAGCTTGTTCATTTAAGGCCTTCAAGGAAAATGTTGGTTATGATAAAGATGTTTGACAAAGATGGCTTATCAACCTCACTCTTCATATGAGAATTCTTCACTATGGAGATTCCTTGTACCATGTATGAAGACCTCCGTAGTTAAGAGGGAGTGATGAAAATTGTAACTAGGTTTGGTCTTCATTGTAATCATGATATTGTATATTCTTTATAAAATAAATAAAAATGATTTATATTTTATTTTTGGAGTATGGGTTTTCTACTCAAGTTTGAGCCAAAAGCATGTTCTTCATGCTTTTAGGTCTTCTAGGTATTTCTAGGATAAAGAATATTATTGGTCATTTTTCAAAGTCCCATTTGGACTCATTATAATTAAGAAAAATATTTATTTTTTCTAGAAAAATCCATGGTAAAACCCTAGACCAAGTCAGCCCAAGAGCAAGATCAAGTTGGCCTATTGGAGGGCTATTTGACCTGTTGGGCCTTGAATACGCCCATTTTTCCATCATACGAAACCGCAACTTATAACCTAAATTTCGATACCAGTATACTCATTTCACATCATAATTCCATCATTTATCGCCAAATCACATCCTATGCTTTGTGGTTGATTATCATTAGTTTTATTAGCTTTTTGATGATTAGATATGATTTAGTCATGATTTAATAATGATGGTTTTTCCAAGTTCATTTGTCGAAGACTTCTATTGCCATAAGTCTCCACAAGTCAATTTTAACTAGTTACTGGGTAGTTGAGTATGAAATTGTTGTAGGTGAAAAAATGAATTTGTGATCAAATGGGGAAGAATCTTTAAATTCAAAGATGCAGGTTTTGTTCAAAGCACCATGTTTCATATAACCCAAAAATTGTTTGGAAAATTTTGTCTTCGTGAAGGAGTTATGGTTGGGGGAATATTCCAACACTTCTTGAGTACAGAATGAACATGAACAACCTGAACAGGTCAATTCGGGTTTGGTTGTGCATGCCTTTTGCTGAACGACCTTGTGCTAAACAAGGAAGTGGTTCCTCTATCCCTGCATTGATCAGAATGAGCCCAACCGTGATCCATTTGAAGATTGTCTAGAAGATCTTATACAACTTGTTTTAGCCTTGTTGTTTTATTTGATTTTCTCTAAGTTCATTGGGTGTGAATCGTTTCCATCAACTGCACCTTATAAAAGCCAATTCTCTTTACATGTATGCTAGTGGTGGTAGAACATGAGGGAATAAATAAGAGCAACAACAATAGAACTTTGATGTAATTATATTTACGCTGGAAGCTTTGATGTATTTTCTCTGAACCATTAATACATAAGTTTGATTCTGCATTTAAATTATGTAAGTGCTAATGTGTTTTGATCTTTAAAGTGGTATTGAATTAATTTAGACTTGCTCCAGGAGTGGCAAGGATCCACCACCTCTGGAAACAAGTCTTATAATTAGTGTAGATCTTAGAATTACATTTGTTTAATTGATTTAATTGGTTTGTAGTGTGAATATTGAATGAAAGTTATTGTTCAGATTTCCAAATTATTTGATTATGTACTTAATCTATATTATGGTGTTGTGGATCTGAATTGGTAAAAACGAACCTTGGAAAGAACTCAAGTGTATACCTTGCATACTTCTAATTCTACAGCATTATGTTCAATCAAAATTAATTCAGTCTTGCATTCCTTTGGTTACAAATATCTTCCAATGAGAAAAAGGTTGAATTAGATTCGAGGTTTGGTGTGTATCAGCATGAGATTTTCGAGTTTACTACAACGTTAATTTTAGATCTAATTTTCTGAGTGTTAATCCCATATTTGATTCTTTTTTAGCTTTATCATAGTGTTAACTCTAGTAGATTTCATTTCCAACATTAGTTAATTCTTATTACAACATTAGATTAAGATTTGATTCTTTGAGTTTAGTTTTTTTTTTTTATAGGTAAGCACCCACGTGGGATTTGAACCAGTGACCTATCGCAAGGAGTGCCTTAACAATGCACCCATTCACCGTCAATCCAAAGCCTCGTGGGCGATTCTTTGGGTTTAGTTAAAATAGTCTTTACATTGAATTTTTTAGTGTAGAAATGAATTGTTTATCAAGTCAAAGCAGTAGATATGTGTGACCCAGGAGTAGTAGAAGTTTGATCTGGTTTTCATTTAATTATGAATTTCGATTATGAGTTTCATGATTTTGAGTTTCCTTTTGAGTGATTTATTTCATCTAGATTAGGAATTTCAAATTGAAGGTTTTCATTGATTAGCTGTAATAAGTTTCTTTAGATGAATAGGATCTTTAGATAGGATAGGATTGCTTTTTATATAGGTGTTCTTTTCTCTTTTATTTACATTCCTTATTTTGTGCAATTATTTCTCTTTTATTTACATTTTGATCAATAGGATTGATATCATAGTTCAGTTTAAAACAATGGTTAGATTATTTTAATGATGATTGATATTCTTTTGCAATAGAAATTTGTGTTTATGAGCATTTGTGTATTCCATTACTTAGCTGATCATTCTAAAGGAAACATTAAAGCTATGACCTACAAACTGAATCAAGAAGTGCAGTGCAACTCGTGTTTACGAGCTTGGATTGACATATAAATATTGGAGGATTAATTCATCAATTAAAACTCTCAACATTTTTGGCGTCTTTGTCGGAGAGTTGTAAGTTTTGATTCAGGTAACTATTATCAGAGTTTCAAGATCTTGCAGGGCTATTAGAGGGCGGAGAGGTATGGTAAGACGTGAGTGAAGAGCCACACATCCATTTTTGTGGGGTTGCTCCAAAGTCTGATTGATTAATGCTTGTTCTTGAGTTTTTATTTCCTTTTTATTCGTGCGTAGAAGTAAAGGTAGACCTAGGGATATTAGAGGTAGATTCCTTTCCAGTGCTAGTTTTCTTGCAATTAGCAATTTTTAATTCAATTTTTGAATGAAAAAACATTTTTGGGGTGCTGTAAGAACCCCCCCTTTTTGTACTAATCCATGTTGCGAGACAGGGATCATCAACTAGCAGGAGAAATTTAAGAATGACTGAGAGCTTGACGAATGCCCCTCGAAATACTTTCTCAAATCCTAGCAGTAGCTAGGATATCTGCCTCTCAGGAAGAGTTCATCTTCACTACATTCAAGAAATTATATGCCTCTCCACAACCAGAAAAGGATTTGGAAGCCTCCCTTCATTCCTCATGCCTATCTACCAAGGAGATTTAGAAATCATGTAACAAATCCGATAAGGAGCATCAAGCTAAACCTGAGATCGAAGAACTTTCACCATGCCCAGCTGCAAGCCTTATATGCATTCCACAGAATAATTATCCAAGTTTGTCTGGCATGAACAAGGAGGAATTTCAGAGTGGTCCAAATGAGGAAATGAGCCAATACTACCAGGATTACATCGAGCTTTGGTTCTAGGTTACAATTCAGTCAAAGTACCACTCTCATCTTCAAATAATATTTGCTTCATATCTTTCAAAGCTACTGATTGTTCATGCTCATGTACCATCTAGATTTTATATCTTAAATTTGGGCATGATTATATCTTTGTACCTGATCCGCACATGGCTTCATTAGAAGTTCTCTTTCACTTGAAGGAGTACATATTTTCTCCAGTATAGTAGCAAAGTTAGTATTGTAAGTAAATAAATGAAATAGTAAAGAGAAAAATAAGTCCTTTTGGGAAAACCAGCTTGTTTGGTGCAACTGGACAAGGAATTTTCTTTGAAACCAGGTAACTGGTGGGCAAGGTTCCCAATAAAGTTTGTAAATTTGTGTGGGTTCTTTAATTCATGTATCTTTCAAGTCATTATGTTTGTACTCGAGTTGGTTGATGTGGGATTCCTTTAGGCCCACCTTCCAACAAGCCTTGTCCAATCGACATCAACACATCATCTAGGACCAAAGTTAGGGTTAGATAAGGTACCTGGGAGCCTGCGTGCCTTAATGGAAGGTATCCTTGTCATCTACTAAGGAAATACATCAATGTTTCTTAGTGTATGAATTTTGCAGTCCATTTTGGCTTCAAAATCCATTCATGGCTAGTAGAATGTACCTAGTGCCTCGATTCCCATTAACATCAAAGGAGGGATATCTCGCATTGGTTAACGATCTCCTCAATGGTCGGTAATCCAATGATTCTTGCTTATGTTCAACATTGACACCATTTATTCACATAAGAAAGATTGCACATGGGTGTGTAGCGGTTGAAGACTATATGGTTTTGAGATCTCGACACAAATTTGTAGCAGTTTGGATTTTTGTATCAACATTTCCATTATCATTTGTAGCAGCAGTCACCTTTCCTCAATTGTTTGGGGACATACAACTCCTCAGGAATGGGGGAGAAGGGGACCTTCAGTTCATCC
Organism: Pinus tabuliformis; assembly: GCA_031772625.1. Lineage (NCBI taxonomy): Eukaryota > Viridiplantae > Streptophyta > Pinopsida > Pinales > Pinaceae > Pinus > Pinus tabuliformis. The sequence goes on from CM062810.1 coordinate 609,227,920, forward strand.
TTTAGGTCTTCAGCTTCCTTCAGCAAATCCAAATCACCTTCCATTACAACTCTAGCTCTTCTTCACCAGATCAGATCAGCGATCACATTAGCTCCAACCATTCCATCCTCCACTTCATCTTGCAGCACCAGGCACATCAATGATAAAGGTAAAACTTGAGGTAAATTGGCTTATGATTCTCTAATTCTTTAGAAGGTTAAGGAAAGTAATGATTCACCACTTCTCATTCCATGCATTTCATCTTTCATAAACCATCATCCTTTTATTATCCTTCCATTCACTCCACATATACTCTGATTACAAGACCATGTTAAAAGCAAAAACCTTATGGTGCATTGATAAAGTAGCCTCTATGATGTCTTCTCCTTCCATGATGAAAAACATTAGGATGAAGTCATTACTGCCATGAAATGATAAAGGAAACCGCCTATAGACATTGGTCTTATGAAGACAGAGTATCAATCACCCATTCACCATCTCCATCACTCATCTCTCCTTCACTCGTCCCTTTCTTGTCCTCAATTTGTATTGCTCAATAAATTAGTGTGACCTATTAAGTATGAAGAGTGTTGCACCACAAGAACCAACACCTCCAAACATTCAAGTAAGTGCTGCTCCATAAGAACCAGCGCCTTCAAATATCCAAGTAATGTTGTCCCACAAGAACCTATCAAAGAGAAAGAGATTTGTTTGCATGAGGACATGAAAACCCTCAGGGATGGGGGGATGTTGGGCCTCGAATATGCTCATTTTTCCATCATACAAAACCGTCATTTATAACCTAAATTCCGACACCAGTATACTCATTTCATGTCATAATTCCATCATTTATCTCCAAATCACATCCTATGCCTCGTGGTTGATTATCATTAGTTTTATTAGATTTTCAATTATTAGAGATGATTTAGTTGTGATTTACTAATGATGGTTTTGCCAAGTTCATTTTTCAAAGCATTCTATTGTGAGAAGTCTCCACAAGTCAATTTTAACCCAAAAACTGACTTGGCAAAATATGTCTTCGTGAAGGAGTTATGGTCGAGGGAATATTCCAACACTTCTTGAGTACAAAATGAACGTGAACGGCCTGAATGGGTCAATTTAGGTTTGGTTGTGCATGCCTTTTGCTGAATGACCTTGTGCTAAATAGGGAAGTGGTTCCTCTATCCCTGCATTGATCAGAATGAGCCCAACTGTGATCCATTTGAAGACTGTCCAGAAGATCTTATACAACTTGTTTTAGCCTTGCTGTTGTATTTGATTTTTTTTGAGTTCATTGGGTGTGAATTGTTTCCATCAGCTGCACCTTATAAAATCCAATTCTCTCTACATGTATGCTAGTGGTGGTAGAACAGGAGGGAAACAATAAGAGAAACAACAATAGAACTTTGATGTAATTTTATTTACACTCGAAGCTTTGATGTATTTTCTCTGAACCATTAATACATAAGTTTGATTTTGCATTTAAATTATGTAAGTGTTAATGTGTTTTGATATTTAAAGCAATATTGAATTAATTTAGACTTGCTCCAAGAGTGGCAAGGATCCACCACCTCTGGAAACAAGTATTATAATTAGTGTATATCTTAGAATTGCATTTGTTTAATTGTTTTAATCGGTTTGCAGTGTGAATATTGAATGAAAGTTATTGTTAAGATTTCCAAATTATTTGATTATGTACTTAATCTATCTTATGGTGTTGTGGATTTGAATTGGTAAAAATGAACCTTGGAAAGAACTCAAGTGTATACCCTGCATACTTCTAATTCTATAGTGCTATGTTCGATCAAGATTAATTCAGTCTCACATTCCTTTGGTTACAGATATCTTCCAATGAGAAAAAGGTTGAATTAGATTCAAGGTTTGGTGTGTATCAGCATGAGATTTTCCGAGTTTACTGCAATGTTAATTTCAGATCTAATTTTCTGAGTGTTAATCCCATATCTGATTCTTTTTTAGCTTTATCATAGTGTTAACTCTAGCAGATTTCATTTCCAACATTAGTTAATTCTTATTACAACATTAGCTTAAGATTTGATTATTTGAGTTTAGTTAAAATAATCTTTACATTGAATTTCTGTAGTGTAGAAATGAATTTGTTTATCAAGTCAAAGCAGTAGATATGTGTGACTCGTGAGTAGTATAAGTTTGATTTGGTTTTCATTTAATTCTAAATTTCGATTATAGGTTTCATGATTTTGAGTTTCCTTTTGAGTGATTTATTTCATCTAGATTAGGAGTTTCAAATTGAAGGTTTTCGTAGATTAGTTGTAATAAGTTTCTTTAGATGAATAGGATCTTTAGATAGGATAGGATTGCTTTTTAGATAGGTGTTCTTTTCTCTTTTATCTACATTCCTTAGTTTGTGCAATTATTTCTCTTTTATTTTCATTCCAATCAATAGGATTGATATCATAGTTTAGTTTAAAACATTGGTTAGATTATTTGGCTGATGATTGATATTATTTTGCAATAGAAATTTGTGTTTATGAGCATTTGTGTATTCCATTACTTAACTGATCATTATAAAGGAAACATTAAAGCTCTGACCTACAAACTGAATCAAGAAGTGCAGTGAAGCTCATGTTGACGAGCCCAAATTGACATATAAATATTGGAGGATTAATTCATTAATTAAAACTCTCAACATTTTTGGCATCGTTGCCAAGGAATTGTAATTTTTTATTTAGGTAACTATTATCAAAGTTTCAGGATCTTGCAGGGCTGTCAAAGGGCGGAGAGTGTATGGTAAGGTGTGAGTGAAGAGCCACACATCCACTTTTGTGGGGTTGCTCCAAAGTCTGATCGATTACTGCTTGTTATTGAATTTTTATTTCCTTTTTCTTTATGCATAGAAATAAAGGTAGACCTAGGGATAGTAAAGGTAGATTCATTTCTAGTGCTAGTTTTCTTTCAATTAGCAGTTTTTAATTCAATATTTGAATGACAAAACATTTTTGGGGTGCTGTAAGAACCCCCCTTGTTTGTACTAATCCATGTTGTGAGACAGGAATCATCAACCAGTAGGAGAAAGTCAAGAATGACCGAGAGCTTGATGAATGTCCCTCGAAATACTTTCTGAAATCCTAGCAGTAGCTGAGATATCTGCCTCTCAAGAAGAGTTCATCTTCACCACATTCAAGAAATTATCTGCCTCTCCATAGCTAGAAAATGATTTGGAAGCCTCCCTTGATTCCTCTTGCCTATCTACCAAGGAGATTGAGCAATCATGTACCAAATCCGATAAGGAGCATCGATTTGAACCTGAGATCAAAGAACTTTCACCATGCCCAGCTATAAGCCTTGTATGCATTCTAGAGAATAATTATCCAAGTTTGCTTGGCATGAACAAGCAGGAATTTCGGAGTGGTCCAAATGAGGAAATAAGCCAATACCACTAGGATTACATCGAGCATTGGTTTCAGGTTACAATTTAGTCAAAGTACCACTCTCATCTTCAAATAATCTTTGCATCATATCTTTCAAAGCTGTTGATTGTTCATGCTCATGTACCATCTAGATTTTATATGTTAAATTTGGGCATGATTATATCTTTATACCTAATCCACACATGGCTTCATTGGAAGTTCTCTTTCACTTGAAGGAGGACATATTTTCTCCAGTATAGTAGTAAAGTTAGTATTGTAAGTAAATAAATGAAATAGTAAAGAGAAAAATAAGTCCTTTTGTGAAAACCAACTTGTCTGGCGCAATTGGATAAGGACTTTGCTTGAAAACCAGGTAACTGGCGGGCAAGGTTCCCAATAAAGTTTGTAAATTTGTATGATTTCTTCAAATCATGTATCTTTCAAGTCATTATGTTTGTACTCGAGTTGGTTGATGTGGGATTCCTTAAGGCCCACCTGCCAATGAGCCTTGTCCCATCGACATCAGCACATCATCTGGGACCAAGGTTAGGGTTAGATAAGGTACCTGGGAGCCTGCATGCCTTAATGGCAGGTATCCTTATCATCTACTAAGGAAATACATCAATGTTTCTTAGTGGATGAATTATGGTGTCCATTCGACTTTAACAAATCCATTCATGGGTAGTAGAATGTACCTGGTGCCTTGATTCCCATTAACATCAAAGGTGGGATATCTCACATTGGTTAACAATCTCCTCAATGGTCGATAATCCAATGATTCTTTCTTATGTTCGACATCGACACCATTTATTCACATAAGAAAGATTGCACATGGGTGTGTAGTGAAGACTATATGGTTTTGAGATCTCGACACAGATTTGTAGCAGTTTGGATTTTTGTATCAACATATCCATTATCATTTGCAGCAGCATTCACCTTTCCTCAATTGTTTCGGGACATACAAATCCTCAGGCATGGGGGAGAAGGGGACCTTCAATTCATCCTTCATATTTTTAGTTCATCCTTCAGGTCTTCAACTTCCTTCAGTAGATCCAAATCAGCCTCCATTGCAGCTCTAGCTCTTCTTCAATAGATCAGATCAACGGTCACATCAGCTCCAGCCATTCCATCCTCCACTTCATCTTGCAGCACCAGGAACATCAATGATAAAGGTAAAACTTGAGGTAAATTTGGCTTATGATTCTCTAATTCATTAGAAGGTTAAAGAAACTTAATGATTCACCACTTCTCATTCCATGCATTTCATCTTTCATAAACCATCATCCTTATATTATCCTTCCATTCACTTTGCATATACTCTGATTACAAGACCATGTTAAAAGCAAAAACCTTATGGTGGATTGATAATGATGTCTTCTCCTTCCATGATGAAAAACATTAGGATGAAGTCATTATTTCCATGAAATGATAAAGGAAACTACCTATAGACATTGTTCTTACGAAGACAGAGTATCAATCCCCCATTCACCATGTCCATCACTCATCTCTCCTTCACTCATCCCTTTCTTGTTCTCAATTTGTATTGCTTAGTAAATTAGTGTGACCTATTAAGTATGAAGAGTGTTGCACCACAAGAACCAACACCTTCAAACATTCAAGTAAGTGCTGCTCCACAAGAACCAGCGCCTTCAAATATCCAAGTAATGTTGTCCCACAAGAACCTATCAAAGAGCAAGAGATTTGTTTGCATGAGGACATGCAAACCCTCAAGCATGGGGGGATGTTGGGCCTCGAATATGCCCATTTTTCCATCATACAAAACCACCATTTATAACCTAAATTCCGACACCAGTATACTCATTTCACGTCATAATTCCATCATTTATCGCCAAATCACATCCTATGCCTCATGGTTGATTATCATTAGTTTTATTAGATTTTTGATGATTAGAGATGATTTAGTCATGATTTACTAATGATGGTTTTTCCAAGTTCATTTTTCGAAGCATTCTATTGCCAGAAGTCTCCACAAGTCAATTTTAACTAGTTACTGGGTAGTTGAGTATGAAATTGTTGTAGGTGAAAAAATGAATTTTGTGATCAAATGGTGTAGAATATTGAAATTCCGAGATGTGGGTTTTGTTCAGAGCACCATGTTTCATATAACCCAGAAACTGTTTGGCAACATTCGTCTTCATGAAGGAGTTATGGTCGGGGGAATATTCCAACACTTCTTGAGTACACAATGAACGTGAACGGCCTGAATAGGTCAATTCGGGTTTGGTTGTGCATGCCTTTTGCTGAACGACCTTGTGCTAAACAAGGAATTGGTTCCTCTATCCTTGCATTGATCAGAATGAGCCCAATCGTGATCCATTTGAAGACCATCCAGAAGATGTTATAAAACTTGTTTTAGCCTTGTTGTTGTATTTGATTTTTTCTGAGTTCATTGGGTGTGAATTGTTTCCTTCAGCTGCACCTTATAAAAGCCAATTCCATCTACATGTACGTTGGTGGTGGTAGAACAAGAGGGCAGAAATAGGAGCAATAACAGTAGAAATTTGATGTAATTCTATTTACGATGGAAGCTTTGATGTATTTGCTCTGAACCATTAATACATAAGTTTGACTATGCATTTAAATTATGTAAGTGCTAATGTGTTTTGATCTTTAAGGCCATATTGAATTAATTCAGACTTTCTCTAGGAGTGGCTAGGATCCACCACCTCTGGAACAAGTCTTATAATTAGTGTAGATCTTACAACTACATTTTTTTAATTGATTTAATTGGTTTGCAATGTGAATATTGAATGAAAGTTATTGTTAAGATTTCCAAATTATTTGATTATGTACTTAATCTATATTATGGTGTTGTGGATCTGAATTGGTAAAAACGAACCTTGGAAAGAACTCAAGTGTATACCGTGCATACTTCTAATTCTACAGTGTTATGTTCGATCAAGATTAATTCAGTCTCGCATTCCTTTGGTTACAGATATCTTCCAATGATAAAAAGGTTGAATTAGATTCGAGGTTTGGTGTGTATCAGCATGAGATTTTTTGAGTTTACTACAATGTTAATTTCAGATCTAATTTTCTGGGTGTTAATACCATATTTGATTCTTTTTTAGCCTTATCATAGTGTTAACTCTAGCATATTTCATTTCCATCATTAGTTAATTCTTATTACAACATTAGCTTAAGATTTGATTCTTTGAGTTTAGTTAAAATAGTCTTTACATTGAATTTCTGTAGTGTAGAAATGAATTTGTTTATCAAGTCAAAGCAATAGATATGTGTGACCCGGGAGTAGTATAATTTTGATCTGGTTTTCATTTAATTCCGAATTTCAATTATGAGTTTCCTTTCGAGTGATTTATTTCATCTAGATTAGGAGTTTCAAATTGAAGGTTTTCATAGATTAGTTGTAATAAGTTTCTTTACATGAATAGGATCTTTAGATAGGATAGGATTTCTTTTTAGATAGGTGCTATTTTCTCTTTTATTTACATTCCTTAGTTTGTGTAATTATTTCTCTTTTATTTTCATTCTGATCAATAGGATTGATATCATAGCTCATTTTAAAATAGTGGTTAGATTATTTGACTGATGATTGATATTCTTTTGCAATAGAAATTTGTGTTTATGAGCATTTGTGTATTCCATTACTTAGCTGGTCATTATAAAGGAAACATTAAAGCTCTGACCTACAAACTGAATCAAGAAGTGCAGTGCAACTCGTGTTTACGAGCTCAGATTGACATATAAATATTGGAGGATTAATTCATGAATTAAAACTCTCAACATGACCCTTAAGAAAGGCTATAATAAGAGGGAGCTTGATCTCATTTGGACACTAAAAAATAATTTGATCATCACATTTGAATTTTCTAGCAAAGGTACATAACTAAGTCGAAGGTGTGGAACATGTCGAAGGTACAAAACTGAGACGAAGTTACAAAACTAAGCTAAAGGTGCATAACAAGTTGAATGTACAAAACTAAGTCGAAGGTACAAATTTGAGTTGAAGGTGTAGAACAGGACGAAGGTACAAAACTGAGGTAACAAGTCGAAGTTGCAGTATCAAATTTCTAGAAGCAGTTTAGAAGAAGATCTTGTTGGGGGTTGGCTTGGGTCTTGGAGGGTTGGTTTCCTTTGGTTTTTGGGTATTGGAAGTCTCCTTGTAAGTAGATTCTAAAGAAGAAGAGTAGCATTTTCTAGATTTTCCCCTAGGAGCGGTTTTTCCCTGGCTTGGAGCATATATTTTGTGTATTTGGTCTCTTTATGATCTTCATTGTTTCGGTAATTGCTTGATGAACATAATTAAAGAAGTATTAAAAAACCAACTATCATCACAAATAATTATCAAGATAAAGGAAATAAGTTATAATCTACAAGTCTCCAATTTTTCCAACAAGTTAAACTACTTTGCTACTAGTCCACATACTCTGCTACCACATGGTAGCCTCTGACCATGCCTTTGAATTTGTTGTTATGCTATATTGGAAGGCATTGGAAAAAAGCTGACAGGTGGAGGAGATTGAGGTTTGCATTTGTAACAACCTCCATATTTCGAACTCGCTTTTCCATGCTTGTACCCATATGGATATGTGACTCAACTATTGAATTAATAAATGGCTACAGAATTATGTGTAGCTACAAAATTTCTAATTTTGTAGCTATAACATTTAAATTGATTTTATAAAATAATTTATGAAAATATATGACGAATAGACATATTACCTTAGATATTACTTGGTAAATAATCTTATAGCTCATAGGATGAATTTTCATCAAAAAGGATAACAATAAAGTGTAAGGTGGTTAATATGATAGGTTTCTAAGGAGTATGATGAACCAAATGATAGTAAAATAATGACAAAAAGAGTTCATTTTGAGGGTCAAACACCATCACAAATTCATGAAGGTGTCGTAGCTTTAAGCTGAATATGGGAAGTATTTATTGGATAGTCCCATGATTTCAATCTAAATGGGTGGTGTTGATGTTGTATTAGGCATCTAATGGTTACAATCATTAGGAACAATGGCCCTTAATTTTCAGAATCTTCTCATGATATTTTCCATAGAATTCAAGGGAATTGAGCTTTGAGGTATCCAAGGGAAACCCTCTAAACTGATTATAAGCTTCAATAGCATGATAAAGGTACTAAAAAGAGAACATGATGGTGTGATTACACAATTGTTCTCATTAGATGTCCAAACATCTATATCCCCTACTCCACTTGATCTCAAAAAATCTATCAACAATTATTCCAAGGTATTTGGAGAGATGCCTAAAGATCTTCCACCTACTCGAGATCATGACCATGTTATTCATTTGCAACATAGAAGTGTACCACCTAACATTAGGCCTTACAAGTATCCATATGCACAGAAGAGTGAGATTCAACATCTTATTCAAGAAATGTCATAGCTTGGCATAATTCAACCTAGCCAAGGTGCTTTTTCTTCACTAATGATTATGGTTACAGAAAAGTATAGTTCATGGCATATGTGTCTAGCAACACAACAGTACTTTGTCCTTATAAAGTGTTGGAGATGATTGGAAGTATGGCTTACAAATTGGATTTTCGTCCATCATCATGTGTACTTTCAAGCTTCTATGTTTCTTGCTTAAAGAAGGTAATCAATGACAAGATCCCAATACAAACTATTTTACCATATATTAATGAAAATGTAAAATCATAATATAAGCCAAAACAATCCTTCAAACAAGGATTGAGCAACTAAGAAATTGAGAAATTATTTAGTACTTCATCAAAATGGAAGAACCTACCAGTGGAATAGGTGACATGCAAAGATGATGTATTCATGTGGAAACAACTAAATTTAGTCAAGTGTTTAGGAAAACACTTTTTTGAAAGGGAGGGGCATGTTAATACCTATAAAAACCCCAAGTTAAACCTAAAACCCCTTATTAAGCCGTAAATTTTGGGTTATTAAACTTATATAGTTATATCGTTATGTATGCCATAACCTTTCATTGTACCCTTTTAGTGTATTTGTGTCATTTGTCTCTTACACACACACCCTCTCCAAGAAGACCTAGTCTTAAGATCATCATAACACAATATATCAATTATGCAATGTAAATTGGTATGTTCACTAGCAGTTTGATCAATAATTAGAAGTTGAATCTACCCTCAAAACATATTTTATCTATCTTTATGGGAAGAATAACAAGCATCATTCACTTTGATTATTACTATTGGTAAACCACATCAAATGTGACGAAAGGAAGCGATTCCCTTTCTTAAACAACATCATTTCATCAACAAGTTGTTAAAAACACACTACTCAACTAGATAATGTGATCTTAGGCCATATATCTTCTTCCTATGGGCCAAAATATTTTGAATATGTTGTCCTATGAAATTCCTCCTCCCCTTTACCCCCATCCTTAATGGATTTCATAATGGATTTTTCAATTATTATCCCAATTTTAAAATTGTAGCCATTGATGATTATTAAATGAATTAATACTAACAAAAATGATGGTCTCATCTAAAGCTTGATGGGTTGCAGACCTCCATTGTCATTTCTCATCACTAGTTTATAACCACATGGTCCAAAACTTTCAACCTATCTCCATTTTCCAAATATTTTTTCACTATACATTTGCATGATTTTGTGATCTGTTAGATAACCTTGGAAAAGGGATTATGGTTTATCATAGAATATGATCCACTACTAGCCATTATGGGTGTTTCCATTGAATCTATTCATCTATCCACAAATTATATAGGTTCTTCTATGAATTAGGTTTATGGAATTATCTAAAGTATGATTTATGTCAAGCCCAAAAGGGCATTGTTGCTTGTGGCCAAATTTCTATTAAGCTTATTTTGAGAAAATGTATTCCAAGGGAATATTTCTAGAGTATGATGACTTTCATTGGATTTAATGACTTGATTATGAGAACAAAATTCTTTGGTTTTATTTCTAACAAATGACAAGTCAATTGAAGGATCCCTACTCTAAAGCCCCCATCTCCCAAGAGATAAAGAGGAAGCTAATAAACCTTGAGGGTGGAAAGTTCCATGAATAACTTGTAAAACAACATCTAAAAAGGAAATAGTTCATTGTAAGCAGAGGGATTATTCAAGCTCCTAACTTGCAAAAAAAGGTGGAATTGAGGCCTATAACTATAACCATAATAATCATGCCAATCCTAAAATGCAAGTTGATTTTACCAATAAACCATTTGGATTTTAAAAGGGAATGAATTAATTATCTTATATCTAGAAAAGTACTTCAAATGATTTGTTGCAATAGCTTACAGATGAGGAAATATCCTATTTATTAACACACTTATAGCACATGTTGACAATCAAGCTATATTTTGGGTGTATCTTAGCATATTTCTAATTGAATTCAATTTAGGTGAGAGGATCATATGCTAATGTTGAGGATATGTGTCGTTCATTATGGTCACCATGTTAAAGATGCCAAAATGTCCTTTCTTAGGAAATAATGCACAATATCAGGAACTTGACAAAAACGAATTTAAGGAATTTTACCAATAAACCATTTGGATTTTAAAAGGGAATGAATTAATTATCTTATATCTAGAAAAGTACTTCAAATGATTTGTTGGAAATAATACTGAGAGGGGGGGTGAATCAGTATTATCAGATCAATCAAACTTTTCTATTTCATACTCAGAAACATATACGCTACTTCAATTAAGTGAACCCGCGTGTACACGCTACTGTGTCTAATGAAACCCGCGTATATCCAGAGATCTTATAATTCAGTTATCTTAATCTTCAGTAAATGCATCAGATCATTATTAAGCATATTAACAGTAAACAGGTGCAGAATAACAGAACAGAACATCACACAAGAGCCACACACATGAACACCATGATATAAGGTGGAAACCCAATGTGGGTGAAAACCACCTGCTGCAATTCGTCTCTTTCTTCTTTAATAAGAAACTTCTTTTACAATGCACTGGTGCAGTCATTTACCAGCACGCAGGCTGCAACCTGCAGAGGGCTACAACCCTCATAGCTTTTGTACTAGCCGATCCATTTACTAGTACGTAGGTGCCAACCCTACAGAAGGCTACAACCTTCACTCGTTTTCCAGCTGCTCCTGGAAGGGAGCTACAACCCCCCCTGGCTCTTGTACTGGCTGATATGTTTACCAATACGTAGGTGCCGGCCTACGATCTACCCGGGACCATGTTTCATACATTTTCATACTAGATCCATAAGACAATCATCATTGTAGCACAACCTGCATCATCAATCACTGAAACACCCAATTCTGAATCACTGTAACCCTGTCAACAATCATCAGACAATCATAGCAACAACCAGATCCAGCTCCATATTCAAATATCATACTTCACATTGTATACGCTACTTGGATGACCCCAACCTGCGTGTATACGCTCTTTTACCAAAACCAACTTGCGTACAGATCTATAAATTCAACCTTAAAACTCTGCAGCTATATCAGACATCAAAGCATACCCAGATCATAATAATAAACATGCGTCAGTAGATCTAGTCTATCCAGAGTCAAACCATATGAAGATAATCATTCCAAGCCTTGAGATCTCGTTCCATCATTCATCATCCTCCACATGGGTGAAACCTTGGTTCAGATCACCAACCCATAACCAGCACTTGGATCACACACTTTCTCAGATCTTCATCACTCACACTTGCTCACACTTGCCCTCTTTTTGGCCTAGTGATCTTTTCCTTATATAGCCTTAGGTCTTGCTCAATGCCAAGAGCCAAAACCATAGTAACACAATACCATCAACTTCAATACTAGGGATCGACACGCCCGTCGAGACACAATGGTCCGAAACCATAGGCACAACTTCCAAGGACTAACCGCCATGGACCAAAGGTACGTTTCCACATACACGCGCTTTTGCTGAAGCCAACCTGCGTGTACACGCTGTTTCGCCTTGCTGAACCTGCGTATATCTCTTTCTTGTCCTGCTGTACTGAGATTTGTCCACTAGATAAGTTGTCATCACCTGTACCAGTCTCTGAGCACCTGTACCAACCTCTGAGTGAGTTGCCATCAAGGACAACACTTGAATCATAATGCCAACAATCTCCCCCTTTGGACTTGATGGCAACCACCACACCAAGTCACTCTCCCCCTTTGACATCAAGGGCAAAGGGTGGACCAAGATATTCTCTTCCTTGGTATACCTTCTGTACTCCCCCTGAGTACATGCTGAAATCTCCAAATGTGCTCCCCCTTTGTGTATGCCAAAGTGTACCAATCTATCCATCCTGCTCTTGCTGAATTGTGCTGTTCATGCTCCCCTTGACTGTAGGCAAGATCTGCAAAAGATGTTCTTCAAGAAGAACAAAGACTTATACATCATAGAAGACCTTCCTATTACCAAAAGACTCAACATACATTCATCACCCAACCTAGTGGGGATATCCCAATATTGACTCATCCACCTAACCATGTGAAGATACATGATAATACATGAACATTTCATCATTCATCCCAGGCATAGTGGGGAAACCAACATAGGCCGTTACATGACCTTGACATCATAAAAGAGATACATGACATAGTGATGAAATATCTAGACCAAGACTTATGAAAGCCATCAACAGCATCATGATCTGTACCATAAGCATCAGCCTGCAATACCATTCCTAAACAGTAAGATGTATCATTTAGCTTCATAGACTTTATCAACACCTTCTAACCATAATGCCAACAATGCATTATTCGAAGAATATTCTCCCCCTGAGTGTAAGCCAACCATTTCCTGAGTCTGTTTTGCTCCCCCTGAGCCTGAGCCAACCATGACTGAACCTGGGTCTGTTCTGCTGCCCTTTCTCCATATAACCATCTGTTCTGCTGCCCTTTCTCCATATACGCGACTTTGCAGCATGTAACTCGCGTATATACGCGACTTGTCTTCATGAAACTTGCGTATGAGAATCAGAACACTGAAGTTCTATACCTTCAGCTCCCCCTGAGTCTGTTATGTCTGTGCTGTGCTGAGTACCCTGTGCTGTGCCACATCTTTCTGACTGAACTTCCTTCTTCTTCCATATCTTCACGCATGTTGATGATTTCTTCTTATCATGAGCTTTGTTCCTGCAATCTCTTGCTTTATGTCCAAACTTGTTACATGCATAGCATCTTACATGTTTCATATTCCTCTTGTAGCAATCAGCAGCTTTGTGGCCAAACATATTGCAAGAAAAGCAATATCCATTAAAGTATCTTGAATGTGATGATCTTTCTGCATGATGGTCTTGAAACCGTCTTCTTCTACATATGGCTGCAACATGTCCAAGATTATGACACACATAACATTCAACATTATTCAGTGGAGGAAATAATCGTCTATCACGTCGATAGTTAGGAGTAGAGAATCTTCCTTGAGGAATTTCTTTCCTTGGTTGTTCCTTTTTGGGCATTTCAGATTTCTCATTAGAGTTTCTTGCCTCACCTTGTGAACTAGATTCATCTTCAACATATTCATGAAAACCAAGACCAGTCTTGATAGCAGGAGATCTTTGACTACTAAGAATATCATCCAAGACTTTAGAGCTATCTTGAAATCGTAAAAGCTTATCCTTTTCTTCTAATTTGCTTTTCAAGATATTTACCTCAACTTGATGTTGTTCTTCTTTTTCAAGACATTGCTTCTTCAAGGTCTCTCCAACTTTCCTTTCTTCATCCAATTGATGCCTTAGTTTGAGGATCTCGTTTTCTTGCTCTTTATTCAGTGCTAGCAGCATTTCTCGAACTTTGAAGGCACATTCCAACTGTTCTTCTAATCTGATGATTTCTTCTTTGAGGGCATTCTCCCTTTTGCTAGGTAGATCTTGTTGATCTATGATTTGATCTGACGCTTCATTTGCTTGTCCATCTTCAATCTGAGGTGCTTCTGGATCTGAATACTTGCTTCCACACAACGACAGGTTGTCATTGTTCTTTTGAGCTGTCTTCTTCTTCTGACGTGCTTTCTTCCCCATTGTTCTACGAATCTCCTTCAAGCGATCAAGCTTCTCTGAAGGACCTGCTCCGATACCAATTGTTGGAAATAATACTGAGAGGGGGGGTGAATCAGTATTATCAGATCAATCAAACTTTTCTATTTCATACTCAGAAACATATACGCTACTTCAATTAAGTGAACCCGCGTGTACACGCTACTGTGTCTAATGAAACCCGCGTATATCCAGAGATCTTATAATTCAGTTATCTTAATCTTCAGTAAATGCATCAGATCATTATTAAGCATATTAACAGTAAACAGGTGCAGAATAACAGAACAGAACATCACACAAGAGCCACACACATGAACACCATGATATAAGGTGGAAACCCAATGTGGGTGAAAACCACCTGCTGCAATTCGTCTCTTTCTTCTTTAATAAGAAACTTCTTTTACAATGCACTGGTGCAGTCATTTACCAGCACGCAGGCTGCAACCTGCAGAGGGCTACAACCCTCATAGCTTTTGTACTAGCCGATCCATTTACTAGTACGTAGGTGCCAACCCTACAGAAGGCTACAACCTTCACTCGTTTTCCAGCTGCTCCTGGAAGGGAGCTACAACCCCCCCTGGCTCTTGTACTGGCTGATATGTTTACCAATACGTAGGTGCCGGCCTACGATCTACCCGGGACCATGTTTCATACATTTTCATACTAGATCCATAAGACAATCATCATTGTAGCACAACCTGCATCATCAATCACTGAAACACCCAATTCTGAATCACTGTAACCCTGTCAACAATCATCAGACAATCATAGCAACAACCAGATCCAGCTCCATATTCAAATATCATACTTCACATTGTATACGCTACTTGGATGACCCCAACCTGCGTGTATACGCTCTTTTACCAAAACCAACTTGCGTACAGATCTATAAATTCAACCTTAAAACTCTGCAGCTATATCAGACATCAAAGCATACCCAGATCATAATAATAAACATGCGTCAGTAGATCTAGTCTATCCAGAGTCAAACCATATGAAGATAATCATTCCAAGCCTTGAGATCTCGTTCCATCATTCATCATCCTCCACATGGGTGAAACCTTGGTTCAGATCACCAACCCATAACCAGCACTTGGATCACACACTTTCTCAGATCTTCATCACTCACACTTGCTCACACTTGCCCTCTTTTTGGCCTAGTGATATTTTCCTTATATAGCCTTAGGTCTTGCTCAATGCCAAGAGCCAAAACCATAGTAACACAATACCATCAACTTCAATACTAGGGATCGACAAGCCCGTCGAGACACAATGGTCCGAAACCATAGGCACAACTTCCAAGGACTAACCGCCATGGACCAAAGGTACGTTTCCACATACACGCGCTTTTGCTGAAGCCAACCTGCGTGTACACGCTGTTTCGCCTTGCTGAACCTGCGTATATCTCTTTCTTGTCCTGCTGTACTGAGATTTGTCCACTAGATAAGTTGTCATCACCTGTACCAGTCTCTGAGCACCTGTACCAACCTCTGAGTGAGTTGCCATCAAGGACAACACTTGAATCATAATGCCAACAGATTTTACCAATAAACCATTTGGATTTTAAAAGGGAATGAATTAATTATCTTATATCTAGAAAAGTACTTCAAATGATTTGTTGCAATAGCTTACAGATGAGGAAATATCCTATTTATTAACACACTTATAGCACATGTTGACAATCAAGCTATATTTTGGGTGTATCTTAGCATATTTCTAATTGAATTCAATTTAGGTGAGAGGATCATATGCTAATGTTGAGGATATGTGTCGTTCATTATGGTCACCATGTTAAAGATGCCAAAATGTCCTTTCTTAGGAAATAATGCACAATATCAGGAACTTGACAAAAACGAATTTAAGGAATTTCAACACATGTTTTCATCCAATGATGTTAATATATAATACATGTATTTTACCACCTCTATATCTAGATCTTACTAACAACTCATTGTTGCAAAAGGATGGCATATCATAAGAGGTGATCTTGAACTTTGTGATTTCCTAAGGACTCGTAGTCTAAAGTTCTCCCACAATCACAAGTATGAATAACTACTAGTAAGACAACATGAACTCATGCATAAATTGGTACCATCTTCGATCTTCAATTTGAAACTTTTAAGTTGAACTTCAATTAAAATGCATAAGGAAAACTTCCAATATGGATTTTGAAAGGTTTATTTAAAATAAAATTTGAAAGAAAGTAGAATTTTTGGAAGGGAACAATTTCCATCTCTAAACATTGCCTAATTGCATGATAATTTTATCATGTTATAGGTAATTTGGTTAGAAGAAAAGATAATTTTTTGCTAAAATAACATCTTCTACAAATTGGTGAACAAATATGATCACCATTCTTCTATCAATGAACAAATAAGATCACTTAAGCACTCTTTGAGACATAATTAGGTGTTAATCAAGATCCCAATGAATAGTTGAAGAATAATGATGAGATTCTAGATTCCATTATGGATCTTCCCAAATATAGTGTTTTGAAGAGATTATCTAGAAATGGATTGAATTGTAGATAACTTGACGAGGAGACGAGTTTCCATGGTGGTGTTTCCAAATGCTAATTGAGATTTGAATGATATAATTTTGAAACTTGAAACTTGACTATTGTCATTGATACCCTCACCTGATAATTGAATTTTGAATGATATAAATTTGAAACTTGAATCCTGACTATTTTCATTGATATCCTCCCCTATCAGGTGCAACGAGAGAATATTGTTGAATAGATATAAGCTTGAACTTTGAATTCTTATGTTCTTAAATTATTCATCACCCTATTTGGTGTTGTTGGTTGATCGCTAACCATTTTGGCTTAATCAATGTGGTGGTTTTGGTTGACCACTAACCATTATCACTTAAGGCCCTGGCCTAAATTTTGTATTTTATCCTAGCTACTTGGTTGTAATGAAACCCCTTCTTTTTTATATAAATTTTACCATTATTGTTTAATATTTTATTTTTACAAGAACTATGAATGTAATACTTTCTTTTTTATATAAATTTTACCATTATTATTTAATTTTATCTTTTTACGAGAACTACGAGATCTTTTTTACTAGAAAAATTTGCATTGGAGAGAATGAAGCGAGATTACATACAAAATGAGAACCACTTGAGAAAAGTCAATCCAAAATAATGGGCTTAGTAAGAAGTTACTATAAAATTCTAGAGAAGGAAAAACTAGATGTACAAAGAACAACTTTATAGAGTAGACTTGTAGAAAGACTCTAAGGATACAAATGAAAAAAAAGTTGCATCAAAATGGACCTTCAATGGGAGGAGCTCTTATATCTTCATTCTAATATTGTCATGACTCTAGTTCTAGTACACTAATATTTGGGAGGTTGAATTCTACTGTGGTAGAGTTTGTCGTGCTTGAAAAAAGTGAGAAAAGAGAAAGATTACATGGTGATGGGCCTACTAATAGGTGCAAAACAAGGCCCATCTGGTCATCTTTTAGCATACTTTTACATCTCTTTATATAATTAATGACATGTTTTGAAGTATAATGTGTTCATTAGGTAGGGGAAATAATATATGGTAATATCGTGTAGCCTAACATAGTTGAATGTGCAGGAATAAGAAAATTTAATGTGCAGGGATATGTTGGAAACCAACTGGAGGATATGTATGAGGCTTGTAGCTTACATTTAGTCACCTACAACTCGACTTTCTCCCTATATTTAATCATATCCACAACTTGAGGATCTACTGAATAGCTGATGCACTCAAGGAATGCAAGGATCTCAAGGAGCTAGATCCACAATTAGGTATTTTAGAGGGAATCAACCCTCCTTTCAATGAGGCTTCCCCCTCAACCGTATTTTTATAAATAAAGAAGCCCAAGGGCTCAATAGGATTTGAAATTTTAGAGAAGGATAGAGACTGCTAGAGCTAGGAGCGTGTACTTGTCATTTTCAATTATCTCATCATGTACTTGAGAATTGTTTGATATCATTGAAAAGCATTATGTCATCTTCAATCTGAGTGTGATTTAGAGGGATGAGTTCCCTTGGGTTAAGTCCCAACCCAAGCACTCTAGTTTCTCTCCTCTTTATATTGTTATTATGCATTTCCTTTCTTGTACTTAGTTTAGAAGTATTTCCCTGTTTTCCAACCATATTTGTTTATGAGAAAAGTTACTTTTGAAAGCATGTCCATCATTTCTCTTGTGTGAAGTGTAGTTTTAGACTTTGTGTTGTCAAGAAAAAACATATTTGTTCCCCTTCTGCAATAGTTAGCCCTTCAATTAGCTTTCCTTTTTGCATCTTTGTTTTCTGCAATTGATAATTTATTTAGTAGTCTTTTCAAGCATAAAAAGAATAATATTTCTTGTGTGTAGGTAAGACTATTGGGTTGTAAGGATGAGAGCTATCATTTTCACTTGTCATCCTACCATCAACACCCTCTTTTCATCCTCAAAAATGTCTTTGAGCAGACTTTTCATCGAGAACTCATTTTAGATTTGTTAGAGGCCAGTGTTTTCATTTCTCCTTGTTCAAGATGGGCTCTTGAGGGGAAATAATCTTGGAAAGGACCTCACACACCCTTCTTCTACCTTGTCCCACCTTTCCTTACCTTCAGATCACCTTTATGCCCATAAAGTGCTCTCGGATCTGATCCTGTAGAAAAACAGGGCAATATTGTATCGATCTTATAGCACTGCGTGGAAACCCTCCAAACTCGAGTGTAATTTCCCTTTTAGCTTGATATTTTACATCTTAGACCTATACAATGACTCCTTGGCTTTGAAACCAAGTCTGAGGAAGATCATAGGCCACTTATAACTTTTTTTTCCACCACTGTAATTCATTTTTGCAATTAGGGTTAGTAAACAAGCTTATGAATTGAATGGTACAAGGATGGTTTACATGGTTACTTATTGAATTATATACTGAAATTAGTCACTATAGTATGATATCTTTTGAATACAATAATTTAGAATTGATTTCATGCTCTTTATTTTATGCAACTAGACTAGGTTTCTTTTCTTTGTATTTTGTTTCTTGCAATAGATTAGGGTTTCCATTTCAAGCATTTCATTCCTGCAAGTAGATTAGAATTTCCTTTTATGCAACATTTTTATTCTTGCAACTATATTAGGGTTTCCTTTCATGCAACATTTCCATTCATGCAAGTATATTATAATTTCCTTTTACACAATAGTTTCATTCTTGCAAGTATATTAGAGTTTCCTTTCATGCAACATTTTCATTCCTAAAAGTAGACTAGAATTTCCTTTTGTGAAACATTCTTTCCTTCTTGAAAAATATAGATTTAGTTTTTAGAATGGTCTTTGTACATCTTGGTTTCATCCACTGCCTCAAATCACCTTGAGTATAACTTAGCTTATTGTGCATACAATGTTTTCACCTCTTAATTTTGTATGAATTCTAGATTGATAAATTAAAGCGGGTAGCCCTGGGAGTTGCAATATTCATGTTGCAATACCATAACTCATCACCTTTTGGCATCATTGCTGAGGAGGTATCTAAGTAGGTGTACCTTTTTCATTTTATTTCCTGAAAAACAAAATTTTCACTTTGCATAAATTTTTCTTTGTCTAGAAAGATCCAAAAAAAAAGAAGAAGATAAAAACAAAAAAAAACATATTTATTTCATGCCTCATAGGGTTAGGGATAACCTAGGTAAATTTATACCAAAATACCCCACTCCTACAAGCATTCAACCATAACTCTTCTTTGGTGATTGTGGACCTCCTACTCTAACCACATAGGAATTGGAGAACCATTTAGGTGAGCAACCAAATATCTTTGAAGAACCCATTAGGGTGGAAGAACCTACATCACCTACCTAAAAGATGGTTGAAAACATGTAGCCTGAGCTCTTTCCTATTAGAGAAACCAATGGGGAGGCTAGAATGAAGAACATAAACCCCACTTCTCTCCCACACTTCCATGGTCTAGTTTTTTAAGACCCTGATACATTCATGTTTGAGTTTTTTGTGGTTTGTATAACCTTTGATTACAATTCTAATGACTTGAAATTGAATTTGTTTCCCTCCACTCTCAAGGATGCAGCCCTGCATTGGTTCATGGGTTTGGAAGGAGGCAACATCACCACTTGGGATCAAATGCAACAAGCCTTCAATGAGAAGAACAAAAACTATTGCGAGTCAAAGGATACTAGGGAGGAAGTCTTTAGGATGACTCAGGGGATATATGAGTCCTTAGAAGACTATGAGGAGAGGTTTCAACTCAGCTATAGGAGAGCCAAATGCACCCTTGACCCAAAATCAGTAAAGCTTGTATTACTCAAAGGGGTTAGGGATGAGCTAATGCAAACCATTAATACACTGTTTGGTAGAGACATTTACCAGTTGAATTATGATGAAACCAAGATAGTGTTTAAGAATCATTCTTGGGTTGCAAGGAAGAGGGGTAGGTCTTGTCAAGGCCTGGTAAATTATATTCCCTCTACCTCAGCTATCAAACATGAAATATGGATTTATGTTGGAATATTTCAATATTGAAATGTTACACACCTTTTCCTTACATATGGACACCATGCACATTAGGAAGAAACAAGAGGAGGCAGAAATGGCACTAGTTGCCTGTTGCCCTAAATGTACCAAAAGGCACCCTAGGAATGAATCACCATTGAATATGATAGAGGTTTTCCTGGTATGTGATGAAAACCATGCAAATGATAAGTGTCCATCTCTTCCAAGACTGGATTTTGTGTATCAAGGGATTGAGGGAGGTGAAAAACATCATTGTTTCATCAACCAAAGGAGGGCATAAGACCCTTAACCATATCAACAAGGCATGCAAGGTGTACACTATCCTTGTTTAAATCCAAACTAGAGTGCACCCTTTTAGCCTTGGTATCCTCTATCCAACTCACCTTGGTCAATGCCTTCTCCTTAGTCTTATTCTCCTCAGTATCCTCCCCAGCTTGTCAACCCACCCTTATAACCATACCAGCCTCAACCTTCTCAATGGGGAAATAATTTACAAGGATGGAAGCCTCAATCATCCCAATAACCTACCTTAATTCCTCATCCTCAACCACAACTACCCTGTAATAATCCACCCAAGTAACCTCATATGCCTTCCCAACCCAATCCGATCCCGAACAACAAGCATGCCCAAGAAGTCTATAGTGGGGGAACATCCTATCTTTCCTATGCTATGAAGATCTAGGAATCAACCTCAGGTTTGGGAACGTACTTCTAGATGCTCACCCACCTTCTCCACCTAAAGATATTGAATAAGAGAAGGAAGACAATACCCCTCAATCCAATATACCCTATCCTGAAAGGTTGGTCTAACCTAAGTAGCACACCCCAGAAGAGGTTGAACTTTTGGGAGTATTAAAGAACCCTATGTGTGAAAATACCCCTCCTCCAAGCCATAAAAGATGTTCCCATCTATAAAAATATTATCAAGGAAGAGTGTTTCAATAGGCATGGAAGAAGGAAAATATATGCCCCCACTATCAACGTTGTTGGGAAGTTACTTGACCTAATGCTTGGGAAGATAATCTCTCCAAAGTATTTGGATCCTAGTAGCCTAGTAGTGGATGTACACATTAACAATATTGTAGTCCTCAACACACTTATTGACCTTGGGATGCAATCAATGTCATGACTAGGGAAACTATGTTGATGCTTCAACCTCCAAGGAGCCTTGAGGAATACCACCATGATGTTGCAGCCTGCAGACAGATCCACAGTAGCCCCTAAGGGTGTTATTGATGATGTGATGGTCTTCATTGATTCCTGGTAGTACCCAAAAAATTTCCTTGTACTCCAACCCAAAACCAAGTTTAATGGGTATCCTCTCATTTTAGGGAGAACTTGGTTAGCTATTACTGATGCTTACATCAGTTGGAGCGTTAGAAACATGATAATTAAAAATGGGAAGCTTACAAAGAAGCTTGTATTATACCCTTTACTCAACCCCTTGTTGAGCATGATTTACCTATGTGGGTAGAGGAATAATAAGAGGAATGTTTTTATCAGTAATCCCCCTACCTAACATATACATTAGACACCATTGTAGGAAGCAGGCAACTAGATGAGGATGACCTTATTGATAACCTTCTGCGAAACCAACCTCTTTCTAACATGCCAATTGATGAGCTAGTTGAAGAATCCTTGGGGAAACCTGAGAAAAACCTATGGGCCGAACTATTCACTATTGGTTCTGATCAAGATCATGCTAAGATTGTGAAAATCAGTTCATCTAAAACCCTAAAAATCAATCCTTCTCTCTCATTAGAGAAAGAAGAGAAACTACTCACTATGTTAAGGCAACATCTTAATGCTTTTTCTTGGGACTATAAAGAGATGAAAGGGGGGTATCCCTTGGTTTGTACACATCACATATACCTTAAAAAGGGATGTAAACTTGTGCACCAACCCCAAAGGAGAATGAACCATGCCCTTATAGAAATTGTGAAAGAAGAACTGTATAAGTTATTAGATGCATGGTTCATTTATCCTATTTTAGATACTGAGTGGGTATATCCTCTTTTTATCGTA
This sequence comes from Pinus tabuliformis, assembly GCA_031772625.1. NCBI lineage: Eukaryota > Viridiplantae > Streptophyta > Pinopsida > Pinales > Pinaceae > Pinus > Pinus tabuliformis. The sequence goes on from CM062810.1 coordinate 609,250,794, forward strand.
CCCAAGAAGAATGGAAGTTGAGAATCTGTGTTAACTATAGGGAACTTTATAAGTCTACAAAGAAAGATCATTTTCCCTTTCCTTTCATTGATCAAGTTTTGGATGGTCTTGTAGGGAAGAAGTTATTTTCATTCTTGGATGGTTTCAATGGGTATAATTAGATCCATATTAGCCCTAAGGATCAGGATATGACCACCTTCACATGTCCATGGGGAAATTTTTCCTATAGGGTCCTTCAGTTTGGCTTGTACAGTTGAAATTTATATGGATGACTTCACTCATTATGGGAATTATTTCCAGGAAGCTCTCTCCAACCTATGTACAGTTTTAAAGAACGGAATTGAAATGAATCTCTCACTAAGTCCAGAAAACTGTGAATTTTTTATGAATGAAAGGATTTTCCTAGGCCACTTCCTCTCCAAGGAAGGGATTCAAGTTAACCCTATCAAGATTTCAATTATCAAAAGGGTATCTGTCCCTTAGAAACAAAGGGATGTTAGAATTTTCCTTGGACTAGCTAGATATTTCAGGAGACTTATTAAGGATTTTAGTAATATGGCCTCACCTTTGTTTGGATTGTTAACTAAGGATTTAGATTTTTGTTGGGTAGATAAATGTCAAGAGGCATTTGAAGAGCTAAAGGAGAAATTGACCACTACACCAATTCTTAGCAGTCCCAATTGGGCCTTTCCTTTACACATCCACACAGATGCATCTGAAAAGGCTATAGGAGCAGACTTGGGACAAGTGGAAGGTAAGTTTCCCCATGCCAAATTTTTATTAGTAAGAATCTATCCAAAGTTGAACTCAACTACATTGTTACTGAAAATAGCCTTTATCTTTTGTGCACTCTTTGGAAAAGTTTAGGCATTATATCACAAGGTACCAAGTCGTTGTACATACTAATCATGAAACCATTAAATATTTAATGAAAAAACTTGATGTAAATCCTAGGACCATTAGATGGTTATTTTTGTTGCAATAGTTTGATCTAACCATTGTTGACAATCCAGGGAAGGAAAATGTGATTGCAAATTTTTTGTCGAGGTTAACATTTACTGCAGAAAATGAAGAGATAATAGATGATCAGCTCCCAAATGAGCACCTCTTTTCTATTTCATTTTTTTCTCCTTGATTTTTTGACATAACAAATTTATTGTTGTGGGGAGATTCCCTCCTCATCTATCCTCCAAGGAGAAAAGCATAATTGTCAGAAAAAGTGCCCCTTTCACTTGGATTGGGGGGAAATCCTTTCATATTGGGACCATACCATATATTGAGGAGGTTTGTAAGGGAGGATGAGGTCTTTGAAATCATATCAACATGTCATTGTGGACCTTGTGGGGGGACATTTTGTTTCCAATAGGACAACCTTCAAAATTCTCCAAGCAGACTACTATTGGCCTACCCTACACCAAGATGCTAGGAGATACACCACTATATGTGATGAGTGCCAAAGGACAGGAAAACCTAAACCAAAGATTGAAATTCCCCTACAACCTTAAGTGACTCTTAAGACATTTGAGAAGTGGGTCATGGATTTCATTGGACCAATTGACCCCCCATTTGGACAAAAGAGATACATCAGTGTGTGCACTGATTATTTGACAAAGTGGGTTGAAGTGAAGGAAGTAAAATAAAAAAACAAAGAAAAAGGTGGAAAATTTCCTTAGGGAAAACATCTTCTATAAGTTTGAATTCCCAAGGGAGATAGTCATTGATCAAGGGGCTCAATTCACTTCAAATATGATTGAGGGAATCATGGAGAAACATCACATAAGGCACAAAAAATCCACTCCCTATCATCCTCAAGAAAATGGGTAGGTGGAGGTAACAAACATAGATTTGGAGAGCATATTAACCAAAGTTATTAGCAACAACAAAAAGGATTGGGAAGTAAGATTTGTGGAGGCCACTTGGGTCTATAATACCACCTAGAAAACCTCCATTGGGTTCACTCTCTTTGACCTGGTTTATGGAAAAAAGACAATGTTGTCCATTGAATTTGAGTACAACACCCTAATAATGGCAACACAATTGGACCTTGACATCACCAAAGCTAAGCATGAGAGGCTACAACATCTCAATGCTCTTGATGAATTTAGATTACAGACTCTCATGCACACTGAGGTGGTCCAATTGCAGAGGAAGATTTGGCATGACAAAAAAATCAGAGAAAGGACCTTCCAAGAGGGTGATTGGGCCTTGTTGTATGAATTCAAATTCAAGAACTTGAAGGGAAAGTTGATGAAAAGATGGTTAGGTCCTTATCTAGTGGAAAAGTTTCATGAGAATGGCTTTGTCCAGATCAAAACAATTGATGAAGAGGGAATTCCACTTTTAGTCAATGGTTACCAATTGAAACTCTACAAGAAATCTCTATCAAAGGAGGAGTTTACCAATTCAATAAGTAAGGAGTTGAATGTTATTGGGAGTCTTAAAAATCCCAATCCATCCAACCTTTGATCAACAGAAAAAGAAAAAAGAAAAAAAACACATAACAAAAAAAGAAAGAAGAAAAAAGGGATAGAAATCTTGGGTGATAACCTCCATGAATCACCTGAGGAAAGCTTTGGGACTAAAAACCTTCATGAGGCAGTCCAAGAGTTTGAAAAAATGAAAAAAAGAGAAATAAAAGATCCCTAGGTGAAAACCTACTTTGGGGAACCTGGGGCAATCTTGTAGGTTGAAAACCTCCTTTAAGATGTTGGGTGTGGAGCATGATTGTTCAGAGGTCTTTATTTCAGCCGGTTCTATACCCCAAGAAGTTTGTACACCCCTCCACGCATGGGGGTGTGGGGGGGGCTTGTCCCCCCCACGGGGGTTCGGGGGGGACTTATCCCCACCGCGGGGGTTCGGGGTGGCCGATCCCCCCTGGCTGGGGGGTCTCGGAGCCAGCGGTCCCCTAGTGGGGGTTTTGGGGGCAGCACCCCCAAAGCTAAAAACAAATGTAAAATTGCCTTGTAAAAGTATAGTAATTTCTAGTCAATCTAGGCCGTTCATTAGGTAGATGATCTGACGGTAGAACTTATGTTTAGTTTAGGGTTTTTTTCCCTAGAAGGAAACCCCTCTCTTTGTATGAGGGTATTGTATTTGAGGCTGTGTAATAGATGTGTATTCTCTGAGCAAGAAACGGAGAGGTGAGATTGTGAGAGAAAACAAAGGATATTACAGTGGATCTATTGTAGGTTGTGTCTCTTCATTTTGCTAGATAATAGAAAGGAAGGACTGGCTGTTCGGGGTGGACGTAGCCCAAACTAGGTGAACCACGTATATCTGTGTCTCTCTAGTTTTATGCGTTTTCTATGCTTATATTTATGCAATATTCTATGTGTTCCATTGCTCTGTAATATATAATTTTCAAACAACTAGTATCAGAGCCGAAGGTCTATTTGGTTGATAAACTTGCAGGAAAGAAGGGTTCCTCGTTTGAGTGGGAGCAATGGCGGAAGATGGTAAGTTTAGGGTCGAGAAATTTAACAGTCAAAACTTCTCGCTGTGGAAGATGTAGGTGGAAGAATATTTGTATCAGAAAGATCTGTACCTACCATTGGGCGGAAAAAAAAGATGTCGACAGGTATGACAGATGAAGAATGAAACCTTCTTGATAGAAAGGCACTCGGAACAGTATGGTTGTGCTTCCTAGCGTTGGTCGCGTTCAACATTTCAGAGGAAACAACGACAGAGGGTTTGATTAAGGCATTGGCGAAGCTATATGAAAAACCCTCAGCCTCAAACAAGGTATTTCTTATGAAACGGTTATTTAATATGAAGATGTCGGAAGGTGGATCTGTTGCAAACCATTTAAATGATTTTAATATTGTTACAAGTCAGTTAAGTTTTGTAGGGGTAAACTTTAATGATGAAATTAGAGCTTTGTTATTCTTGTGCTCATTACCAGAAAGTTGGAATGGTTTAGTAATGGCCATTAGTAACTCTATTTCTGGATCTAGTACTTTAAAGTTTGGTGATGTTGTCGGTGCTATCCTTAGTGAGGAAATGCGACGAAAAAGCTCCGGTGAGACATCGGGTAATGCTTTAAGTGTAGAGTCTAGGGGAATAAAAATGGAAAGAGGAAAGAGCTCAGGATATCGTAGTAAATCAAGGAAAGGCAGATCCAAGTTCAGATCGGGGATAGTGTGCTGGAAATGTGAAAAGAAAGGACACCTAAAGAAAGACTATAGATCTCAGAAAGGAAAAGAAGGAGATGCACAACAAGAAAACAATCATGAAGCAAATGTGACAGGTGAGGTGTTACAAGATGCTTTGATTCTTTCTTTTGAAAATATTATTGATTCCTAGGTGGTAGATTCAGGGGTCTCATTCCATGCCACACCTGATAAGAAATACTTTAATGACTATGTTTAAGGAGATTTTGGACAAGTTCATTTGGGTGATGATAAACCCTGTAAAATTGTTAGAATGGGTAAGGTTCTTGTAAAACAATAGAATGGAAACCAATGGCTACTAAAGGAGTTAAGACATGTTCCAGATCTGAAGAAAAATCTGATTTCAACAGGGCAGTTAGGCGGTGAAGGTTGTGTGACAAATTTCACATATAAAGCTTGGAAGGTCACCAAAGGAGCCCTGGTAATAGCAAAAGGTGAAAAGGTTGGTACATTGTATTTATGCAATGGTATTTCTAACTCTGTTAATTCTTTAACTTCCAAAGGAGTAGATGCAGCATTATGGAATCATAGGCTCAGACATGAGTGAAAAGGGGATGAAGATTCTTCACTCAAGGAATTTGTTGCCGGGTTTGAAGAATGTTGATTTGGACTTCTGTGAGAATTGCATTTATGGAAAATAGAAGAGAGTCAGATTTCTCAGAGTTGGGAAAGAAAAGAAGAGCGAATAATTAGAGCTTGTGCATATAGATGTATGGGGACCTGCTCAGGTATCATCTCTCAGTGGCTCTCGTTATTATGTTACTTTTATTGATGATGCAACTAGAAAAACTTGGATTTATTGTATTAAGAATAAATCTGATGTATTTGATACTTTCAAGAAATGGAAAGCTTTGGTTGAGATTGAGACAGGAAAGAAATTGAAGTGTCTCAGATCAGACAATGGAGGTGAATATTGCAGCAAAGAGTTTGATAGGTACTGTTCAGAGCATGGAATTCGTAGAGAGAAGACAGTTCCAAGAACACCACAAGAAAATGGTGTGTCAGAAAGGATGAATAGAACAATCATGGAACGTACAAGGTGCATGAAATTGCATGCAGGATTGCCTTTACAATTTTGGGCAGATGCTATAGATACTGTTGTTTATCTAATAAATAGAGGGCCTTCAAGTTCATTGGATGGTGGTGTTCCAGAGGAAGCATGGACAGGTAAAAAGGTAAACTAATCTTTTTTAAAGCCTTTTGGTTGTGAGGCCTATGTCCATATTAATAAATAAAATAGAACAAAGCTTGAGGCAAAGTCAAAGAAATGTACCTTTATTGGATATGGTGTTAATGATTTTGGTTATCGCTTATATGGTTATGAAAATCACAAAATCATTAGGAGTAGAGATGTAATATTCAATGAAAAGGTCTTGTATAAGAATCAATTGCAGGAAAAGAAATAGGAAAAAGAAAACAAGGAATACACAGTTCTTGATGAAATCACTGAAAAAGTAAAGGTGCCTGAAAATAATAATAATAATCAACAACCACAACAACAACAACCACCACAACAGCAATAGGCACCCCAAACCCCTGAAAGTGGTGTTAGAAGATCTACCAGGATAAGTATACCCCCTTAATGATACTCTCCTTCATTATATTATTTTTTGTTGACTGATTCTGGTGAACCCGAATGTTATGAAGAAGCAATGCAGGTTGAAAGCAGGAAGAAGTGGGAGGTAGCCATGGAAGAAGAGATGGACTCCTTAATGCATATCCAGACTTGGGACTTAGTCAGGTTGCCTGTAGGAAAAACTACATTGAAGAATGAATGGGTTTGCAGGCTGAAGGAAGAAGATGGAGGAAAACAAAGGTACAAAGCTAGACTTGTGGTGAAGTGGTTTGCACAGAAGAAAGGTATTGATTTTGATGAAATATTTTCTCCTATTGTTAAAATGACTTCAATCAGAACTATTTTAAGTCTCATAGCAGTTGAAGATTTGCATCTTGAGTAGTTAGATGTAAAGATAGCCTTTCTCCATGGGGATTTTGAGGAAGAGATCTATATGCAGCAACCACAAGGATATGAGGTAAAAGGGAAGGAGAAACTAGTTTGCAAGTTGATGAAGAGCTTGTATGGCTTAAAATAGGTTCCAAGGCAGTGGTATCTAAAATTTGACAAGTTTATGTCTAAACAAGGTTATACTAGATGTTACTATGATCATTGTGTTTATCTGAAAAAGCAAAATGATGGCAGCTATATTATATTGTTATTGCATGTAGATGACATGCTTGTTGAAGGGTCTAACATGCAGCAAATAAATGTGCTCAAAATAAAATTGGCAAATTCATTTGCAATGAAGGACTTGGGAGCTGCAAAACAAATCCTTGGTATGAGAATAAATAGAGACAGGAAAAATCACAAATTAACATTATCTCAGAATGAGTACATACAAAAGGTGTTAAAAAGATTTAATATGCACAATGCAAAACCAGTTAGTACACCTTTTGCTAGCCATTTCAAACTTAGTAAGGAAATGTGCCCAAAGCCCCAAGAAGACATGGATTATATGTCTAAAATTCCATATGCATCAGCAGTTGGAAGCTTAATGTATGTAATGGTATGCACAAGGCCTGATATTGCACATGCAGTGGGAGTTGTAAGCAGGTACATGAACAATCCAGGAAAGGAACATTGGATGGCAGTGAAATGGATTCTTAGATATTTGAAAGGTACCACAAATCAAGCATTATGCTTTGGTGGTTCAAACATTTCTCTACATGGATATGTTGATACAGATATGGCAGGTGACAAAGATAACAGGAGGAGCACTATAGGATATGTATTTACTGTAGGTGGAACAACTGTCAGTTGGGTTTCAAAAATCCAAAGTGTTGTTGCACTTTCAACAACAGAAGCAGAGTATGTTGCTACTACAGAGGCTAGTAAAGAAATGATTTGGTTACAAAGGTTTATGGGTGAATTGGGTAAGAAGCATGATATGGGCACGTTATACAGTGATAGCCAGAGTGCCATTCATCTTGCAAAGAACTCAACATTTCATTCCAGGACTAAACACATACAGCTCAAGTACCATTTCATACGATCAATGTTGGAAGATGGAGAGTTGAAGCTGCAAAAGATACACACTAGCCAGAATCCTGCAGATATGCTAACAAAAGTTGTAACCAGGGAGAAACTGAGAATATGCTCAGTTTTAATTGGTCTTCAAGGATGACGATGAAGATGAGAAACAACCAGGTCCAAAGAGGAGTCATTGTCTAGCAAATGAAGTAGTGATGGAGTTGCTACAATCATTCTCCAAGTGGGAGATTGTTGGGTGTGGAGCATGATTGTTCAGAGGTCTTTGTTTTAGCCAGATGTATACCCTAGGAAGTTTGTATACCCCTCCATGCGCGGCGGTGCGGGGGGGGACTTGTCCCCCCCATGGGGGTTTAGGGGGGCCAATCCCCCCGCTTGGGGGGTCCGGGGGCCAGCGGTCCCTCGGCGGGGATTTCGGGGGCAGCGCCCTCGAAGCTAAAAACAAATGTAAAATTGCCTTGTAAAAGTATAGTAATTTCTAGTCAATTTGGGCAGTTCATTAGGTGGATGATCTCATGGTAGTACTTATGTTTAGTTTAGGGTTTTTTGCCATAGAAGGTAACCCCTCTCTTTGTATGAGGGCATTGTATTTGAGGCTGTGTAATAGATGTGTATTCTATGAGCAAGAAAAAGAGAGGTGAGACTGTGAGAGAAAACAGAGGATATTACAACGTATCTATTGTAGGTTGTGTCTCTTCATTTTGCTGGATAATAGAAAGGATGGACTGGCTGTTCGGGGTGGACGTAGCCCAAACTAGGTGAACCACGAATATTTGTGTCTCTCTGGTTTTATGTGTTTTCTGTGTTTATATTTATGCAATATTATATGTGTTCCATTGCTTTGTAATATATAATTTTCTAACATTTGGTAGCCTACAGGGCTAAAAAAAGAGAGAAAAAAGAGTAAAATAACAAACAAAAGCAAGGGATCCCTTACATCATTTTTCTAACATTTATTTTTGTAGGGTTCCAATCATAGTCAAAGGAGGATAGAAGATAGGGAAGTAGCTTCAAAACCCCATCTTCAGATCCTCCAAGTTAACTCTCTCCATGTCCTCCATCACTCCATTTATTCTCTCAAAATTTTCTCATCATCAAAGGGTCGTCCTCGCTTAATTCTACCACAATATTCAACTGCTAAAAGATTGTCCCAGGTTGCGATAGGATGCTGATTGATACAAGGAGAAGGAGTAGTTTGTGTTTTTTCTTCTTAGGAAAAAGGGAGAAGATCCACAATGACCTTATCAACCACTCACCACATAATTTGGCCTTTTCTCCACTTCCATTCCCTCTTTTTTCATCAAAAAACCATTCCTTTTTCCCCTTCATCCACTTTTCTACCACCATATAGCTCCCTAACACCCATCCTTAGCTTTTCTATAAATTATCAAAATTTTCTGAAGTGGTATTTGGAGAAATCAAAGGTCTTAGCAGGGTCTATGGGGTTGCTACATCAAGACACACAATCTTGTAGCAATATGCGCATCCCCTGCTAGACCATAGCTAGAGCATCAGATCTAGAAGTTAGTCGCCATGGAGCATTTGAGGATTACAACTTTGATCCTCAAGCAACTACATGACCTTTTATCAACTGCTACAAGATTCTTAAACACCCAGCATGAAAAAATATATGATCCAAAGAGTACCTGAATGAAGAAAGGACATGCATAATCAAGCTTCAATTAGCAAAATAACATATATATCTATATATATATATATATATATATATATATATATATATATATATATATATATATATATATATATATATATATATATATATATATATATAGATATATATTTTCTCAATAAATTGCAGGAATAAAGCGAGACAAGGAAATGACCTCTCAGAATACACTGAAAAGTAGCCTCACCCATGTCCAGAAATACCACACAAACATCAAGTGATCAACACATTAACAAGAAACCACTAGGTAGGCACTAGTACACATTATTATTCACCTCTCCTCCTGAGCATATTATGGTTAAAAAATTGTTGTCAATCCACGAGAGAGAAGGTTTTGTAGGCTCGAAGTTCTCAAAATTCTTGGCCACCCTAAAATAGTGAATATGGAGTTATCTTTCTCTCTCATTACACATGGAGAAAAAGAAAATAAAAAAGAGTGATGACTATGAGGGTGGGCCATTACGCCAATGATGAAAGTATGAAGGTGGTGATCCGAATTGAATCCAAGAAAAATAATCAAAACACCATGACTATATCAAATTGGGACAAACTTTGAATTCAAGAGCACAGAGCGATCAGAAAGACCTCTAAATAGTGGCAGTTGGCAGCCAACAAGGAATGACGAGGACCTCGATTAAAGCGCGCTGACCGAGGCCCATGGAGACTGCGCAGGAGGCCAATCTAGCACTTGGGAAGCCCAGATTGGGAAAAGGACATTGTTTCTGATGCTGGGAAAAACCCCTCGAGAAGGAAAGGCCCCGAAGCGCTTGGTCGCATGGAAGCTAGGAAAACCATGGGGAAAAGCGCTAAAGGCTAAAGGTGGGACCCGCACTCCAAAACTAGCAGTATATCGGGGGCACCCTTGGGCGTTAAGCGGATTTGGAGAAAAACGGGTGATTCCATTCAGTGCCTGACACGTGGTAGGCAGAGGAGAGAGAAAACCACCGCTCATCGCACACTAATGGTCGAGCAAGTCAATCGCGCGAAATGAGTGTATAACGATAGATCTGGGGGCTCCAGATCTAACGGCTGAGAACGCGCCCAATGAAAGAACCGGATTTGACAGGGGATTAAGCTGCGATCGATAAGGATTTGAGGTCTGATTTGACTGCTAAGGTGGTGGATGAGTCATTTCCCGACATAATCGAAGAACCGAACTGACGAGGAAGAGTTGGCGCAGTTTGCGAGAGGACAAGTGGCCACTCCCTGTGAGCCGATGACCATGATGCAGAGACAGGGAATTCCAAGTGAACAGCAGCAGGCGATCTGACGGAGGTGGAAGGGGAATTGAGCAGTCATGAGATCGATTGGCTTTAAAGCCATGAATAGAGATAGAGAACAGAGAGAACACCGAGAGGAAAAACTAGAGAGAAGAAGACAAAGACAGAGAAAAGAAGAGACAGTGAAGCAAAAAGCAGAAAGACAGAGGGTCGAGCTGACCATAAGCAGCATCAAGCACCAGAGAGCTTGAGAGGTTCAAGCCATCCTCGAGGGGATCTGTCAGGAATTGAGTACCATATTGGGCTCGTCCCATTAAAGACCAGAAAGGTCAAGTTTTGGTAAGGAAAAGAGTTTGTGTACTCTAGTGGCTTGGGGGATCCAAGAACACCCTACCAAACATTGTTCTGCTTCAAGAGACTCAATTTGAGCTCCTCATTGTAATTCTCTGATTTAAAGACATAATAAAAGAAGGCCATCACTGAAAGCTGGACCGGAGACATAGCCCTGGAGGATAGGGTGAACTCATTATTAATTGTTGTGTTCTTGTATTTGCTTACTGTGTTTCTCTTGCTATTTTCCATTTTCCAGTGTCTGTGTATTTTGCAATCTGATTGATCCGTTGCCTAAAATAACATAGATACACACCAGCACATGAGTTTTTAATACCTTCATTTAACAAATCTTTAACTGAGATCACTCATAGGGTGATTTTCAGATCAAGTGGTATCAGAGCTCTAGGTTGTTAAGGTTAGACAAGCTTGTGTTGGTTTATCTGTGAATGCTCACTAGATCAAAGCTCAAATTAGGAGAAGGAGAGTTGGTCGAAACTAATCCTGAAATTGGGAGAGTCTATCCTCAGAAGACAATGTCAGAGGAAGGTCCTATGTGTCCAGACCCTCAATTCATAGAAAGTTTCCTAGCCATAAAGTCCATGGTAGAAGAAATGTATAAGGACTCTAGAAAAACAAGGATGAAGATTCATCAGGCTCTAAACAAGATAAAGGATAAGATGGATCACATTTCCATGACCACTCCAAAGGAAAAGGGAAAGAGTAAAGCTTTCTCACACTTCCTGATAGCCCTAAAAAGAAAGAATCTTTGATCAAACTAGATGTTAAAGTTGATCTACCTATATATGATGGAGAGTTAAATGCAGAAAAGTTGGACAATTGGATTAGACAAATTGATGTTTATTGCAGAGTACAGAACATCGACTCAAACAAGAGCAAGATTCAGTTGGCAAGCCTAAACCTTGGAGGCATTGCCTTTGTTTGGTGGGAAGGTAGAACCCAAGCTGACATGAAAAGACATGGTAAGACTATCTCTGTCTGGAGCGAATTTGTGTCTGCAATCAAAAAGAAGTTCTATCCATTGGCCGACATGCAACAAGCCATGATGAGTTGGCAAACTCTTCGACAGTTGAAAGGGCAAAGTGTGCAAGGGTACACTCAAGAATTTATAAAGAGAGCATTGATTCTAGGAATCTCGTTAGACTCACTAGAGACTCTGTTGGGTCCCTATAATACTAGTGATTACCCCATTACTATTGTAGTTATACCCCTTATTTATATTTTTGTGCCCCTATTACCCCCATATTATTATTTCTGTGCTCCATAGAATCCCTCTATTGTTATTTTTGTGGCTTTATATTATTATTGTTAGGTCGGCTGGATTATATTGTGACTCCTTAAACTCCTATATATAGAAAGGAGGTTTTGTCATTTGTATCATCCAAGAATTGTTCATTTATGTAATGTAAAGGAGGTTTCCCCCTCGAAGAGGCTGAATTCTAAGGCGTTGATCTATCTTTTCTATCTTTTCTTTAGCTGGTTTCATAACATTTGGTATCAGAGCTTTGGATTCTAGGGTTTCGCTGCTCCAAAACGGTCATCGTGGAATTTTCGCTATAACTTTTTTTCTGTGACGTTTCAGAAGTAAAAAAAAAAACCCATTTGAGAAGAATTGGTGCTGAACCTCGGGTCCAAATTTCAGAGCTTTTCGCGCGATAATTTCAGATATATGATCTGAGGAAGTTGGTATTTTTGCAGACTCCTGAATTACATTCAAAACAGGTGACCTGGGGAAAATCGTCATAACTTTCTCTCTGAGGATCGGATTGAAATTTCGTAAAAAGGTACAGAAAGAGGACGGACTGTAGTTTCTTGTGGGTGTTTTTTAGATCCAAAGGTTGAAACAGTGACTCGCGGCACATCATACAAGCTAGCTCTACTGAACTAGTCTATAATCAAGTCACTGTGGGAGATTTCACATAACTCTTCCTTGGAGAATCCAATTTGGGTCAGACTTGTGGCATTTGAAAGAGGACACAGAGAGCTACTACACGTCACAAGTTTAGAACTAGATGACTGGAAAGTACAGAGATACATCAGAGGCAATATCGAGCTCCTACAAAGTGAAAAAAGGTGTGTAGATTTTTTAAATTTTTGCTTAAGCTTGGTTTGAAAATTTATTTTGAAGGAATTCAAAGGGCATAGTAGAGCATTATTATCGGTAACTGATGCCCCGAGGAAAGAAAATGCAAACACCTAGTAAGGAACCTGAAAGCTCTAGCATGACTCATGAAGAAGAGGAAGAAATGCTACATGATATATCAAAATTACAAGAACAAGTGCAACAAATGTCACGCTCACAAAAGTTAACAGATGCTAAGATAAATGGCGTGGAAGCTAAGATAAATGGCGTGGAAGCTAAGATAAATGGCATGGAAGCTAAGATGGACAATTTGAAGATAGATTTGAACACAAATTTGAAGACAGGCATGGCAGATTTGAAGACAGATTTGACTAATTTTCTACAAGAAATACTTACTAATGGTGAAAAGGTAGTAAAGGAAACTCATGATGAGAACAAAAGAAATGTTAATCATGATTCCATAGATGCTAATGTTGGATCGAAGAATCACCATATTCCAAAAATCGATATGAGGAAGTTTGATGGCAAGGATCCCGCCACATGGATATTACAGATGGAGCAATTCTTCGATCTCAATAATGTGCAAAACACACAAAAGGTACGTATGGCAACTTTATATTTGGAACCAAATCAGTTTGTATGGTATCAATGGCTTTGTTCTCGTAAACAATTTATCACTTGGGCAATTTTTACGGAAGAATTGATAGCACATTATGAGGATACAAAAAGCAACACTTTTTTTAGCCAATTGATAAGTCTCAAACAAAAGGGTTCAATAATGGAGCACATTGAGGAGTTCCAAAAATTGAACATAAGGGTAAAAGATATTCCAGAGGAGCATAGGATTGATGTGTTCATAGGGTCTTTAAAGGATAATATCCAACATGATGTGCGCCTTTGGGAACCTGATTCATTAGAGAAGGCATTCAGGTTAGCAAGAAAAATGGAAAGCAAAATTATGGCAACTAGGAAGCATACCATTCACAACTATAAAGACGGAAGTGTTGTTGCCCATAGTCTTCCACAACCTACAAGGTTGACACCACAACAATTGGAAGAAAAAAGAGCAAAAGGGCTTTGTTACAATTGTGATAGCAAATACACAAAAGGTCATAAGTGTGCTGAGAAGAAATTATTCTACATAGATTGTGAAGAGGAAGAAGAAAAGGAGCAAGAAAGGTCAAAAGAAGAGGATATATTCCAGGAACAAAGCCTAGATGAAGAACAAATAAATCCGACCATATCTTGTAATGCATTGGCGGGAATTACCACTCCTCAAACCATCAAGATAGAAGGACAAATCAAGAAGAAAAAGGTAATAGTGTTGATTGATTCAGGAAGCACCCACAATTTTATTCATTGTAGGGTAGCAAAAGAATTGAATTGCTTCCTATATCCAGCACCAGAGTGTCAAGTGATGATTGCAAATGGAGGAACAATAAATTGTTCTGGAAAGTGCCATAATATCAAGCTATCCATGGGAGAATATGTATTGACTAGCCCAATGCTTTCCATTCCAATGGGAGGTGCTGATGTTGTACTAGGAGTCCAATGGCTACAATCCTTGGGTACAATAGCTTTTAATTTTCAAGAACTTTTCATGAAATTTTCTGTGGAAGGAAAGGAAGTTGAATTAAGGGGTATTGCAGGGAAACCAGGAAAGATAATCAGCTCTAATGGCATGACAAAGCTTCTAAAAAAGGAGCAAAGAGGTGTAATTGCACAATTATGTTCGCTAGATGTTTCCACATTGGAATCATCTATTTCTCCAGATCTCCAAAAAGTCCTGGACAATCATTCCAAGGTATTTGAGACTCCCAAAGGTCTCCCACCTATGCGTGATCATGATCATGCTATTCATCTGATTCCAGGAAGTGTTCCTCCAAACATCAGGCCGTACAGATATCCCTATGTCCAAAAAAGTGAAATTGAACGTATGGTTGCAGAAATGCTAGAGGCTGGTATAATTCAACCGAGTCAAAGTTCTTTCTCAGCTCCAGTAGTATTGGTGCACAAGAAGGATGGATCATGGCGCATGTGTCCAGATTATAGGGAGCTCAACAAGCTCACTATTAAAGATAAGTTCCCCATTCCTGTCATTGATGAATTACTGGATGAATTGCATGGATCAATTTACTTCACCAAGTTGGATCTTCGTTCGGGATATCATCAAATCAGAATGAAGATTGAAGACATTCCGAAAACGGCATTTAGAACTCATGAGGGTCATTATGAATTTTTGGTCATGCCTTTTGGCCTTACCAATGCACCTTCAACATTTCAAGGTTTGATGAATTCAATTTTCAAACCATTCCTTAGAAAATTTGTGTTAGTATTTTTTGATGATATACTAATCTACAGCAAGTCTTGGAAGGATCATGTTGAACATGTTGACAAGGTGCTACAACTATTGGAGGAGAAACAATTATATGCAAAAAGATCCAAATGTTTCTTTGGAGTCCAGGAGGTGGAATATTTGGGTCATATTGTATCTCATGAAGGAGTTAAGGTAGACCCTAGCAAAATTAAAGCCATTAAGGAATGGAAAATCCCCACATCCATAAAGCATCTGCGAGGATTTCTTGGGTTGACAGGGTATTATCGCAAGTTTGTTAAGAATTATGGGAGAATAGCAGCACCTCTAACAACATTATTGAAGAAAGATTCATTTTCATGGACTCCGGAAGCAACAAAGGCCTTTGAACATCTTAAAGAGGCAATGTGCCAAGCACCGGTCTTAGCTACACCGGACTTCACAAAAACCTTTATTGTGGAATGTGATGCTTCAGGAAATGGAATTGGTGCTGTTTTAATGCAAGATGAAAGACCCATTGCTTTTGAAAGTCGTCCAATCAAGGGAAAGTTTTTAAGCAAAGCTATTTATGAGAAGGAAATGTTGGCAATACTCCATGCACTTAAGAAATGGCGACCCTACCTAATGGGAAGACACTTCAAGGTAAAAACGGATCATGATAGCCTTAAATACTTTTTAGAACAAAGATTATCCTCTGAAGAGCAACAAAAGTGGGTCACAAAGATGTTGGGTTATGACTTTGAAATCATCTACAAAAAAGGGAAGCAAAATGTGGTGGCAGATGCACTCTCAAGAAAGGATGAGGATGTGGAAGCATTGTTGTGTGCCATTTCTATTATCCAACCAGATTGGATAAACGAAGCAAGGAGGAATGGAAGAATGACGAAGAAGTGTGGGCACTTATTCGAAAGCTACAACAAGATTCCAGTACTTCTGATACATTTAGCTGGCAAAATGATTCGTTATGGTACAAAGATCGCTTATACCTCTGTAAGAATTCCCAGCTAAAACAAAAGATTCTTATGGAATTGCACACTTCTCCCTTAGGAGGGCACTCAGGATTTTTAAAAACTTACCACAGGGTTAAGAAGGAATTTTTTTGGGATGGCCTTAAATCAGATATTCAAAAGTTTGTGGCGGAATGTTTGGTTTGCCAACAAAATAAAGTTGAAACAATTAAGACACCGGGTCTATTACAACCTTTATCCATTCCAAGCCAACGTTGGGAGGAGGTTTCAATGGATTTTATCACAGGTTTACCCAAGTCTGAGGGAAAGAGTGTCATCATGGTGGTAGTTGACAGACTTACCAAGTATGCACACTTTTGTGCATTATCACATCCATTTAAAGCCAGTACAGTTTCTACTGCATTTATGGAAACAATTCAAAAGCTACATGGAAACCCAAAGATTATTGTAAGTGACAGAGATCCCATTTTCACTGGAAATTTTTGGACAGAATTATTTTCTTGTCTTGGTACTCAGTTAGCTCATAGCTCATCTTATCATCCTCAATCTGATGGGCAAACTGAGATAGTAAACAAATGTTTGGAAGGATATCTTCGTTGCTTTGTATCTGATAAACAGACACAATGGGTCAAATGGTTGCCTCTGGCTGAATGGTGGTATAACACTTCCTTCCATACAGCAACAAAAATGACCCCATTTATGGCACTTTATGGGTATCAACCACCATCCATCACATCATATTTAAGAGAAAATTCTAAGGTTCAAGCAGTGGAACATCACATCGAACATCAACAACAAGTCCTCCAACTCTTAAAGGATAACCTCGTGTTGGCACAAAATAGAATGAAACAACAGGCAGATCAACATCGCAGTGAAAGAAGTTTTGATGTAGGTGATTGGGTATTCCTACGGCTACAACCATATAAGCAAATGTCCCTAAAGCAAGCTAAGAAGGATAATAAATTATCACCAAAGTATTATGGTCCGTACAAGGTGTTGGAAAAGATTGGTACTATGGCATACAAATTGGAGCTTCCTGCAGCTTCTCGATTGCACCCAGTTTTCCATGTTTCATGTTTAAAGAAGGTTATAGGCGACAAGCTCCCAGTTCAAACAATATTGCCAGAACTTGACGAGGAAGGAAAAATTATATTGGAACCGGAAGCAGTCACAGAAACAAGAACTCGACAGCTACGAAATCGATCAATTTCAGAGTATCTTATCAAGTGGAAGAACTTATCCGCTGAAGATTCCACATGGGAGGATGAGAATTTTATGCAGAAGTATCCAGAACTACTCAAGCGTTGAGGACAACACTTTTTTGAAGGAGAGGGGCATGTTGGGTCCCTATAATACTAGTGATTACCCCATTACTATTGTAGTTATACCCCTTATTTATATTGTTGTGCCCCTATTACCCCCATATTGTTATTTCTGTGCCCCATAGAATCCCTCTATTGTTATTTTTGTGGCTTTATATTATTATTGTTAGGTCGGCTGGATTATATTGTGACTCCTTAGACTCCTATATATAGAAAGGAGGTTTTGTCATTTGTATCATCCAAGAATTGTTCATTTATGTAATGTAAAGGAGGTTGCCCCCTCGAAGAGGCTGAATTCTAAGGCGTTGATTTATCTTTTCTATCTTTTCTTGAGCTGGTTTCATAACAGACTCTTTTGAAGTACATTGGTGGTCTACATAGCTACATGAGGCATAACATCCTCATGTTTAATCCCACTAGTATAGATTAGGTATCTGTACAAGCTACTCATCTAGAAGCTAGAGGAAAGAATGGAAATCCAAAAGTTGGGGGACCATCCCAATCCACTGCAAGCAAGAGCAAGGAGAAAAGAAAGCAGAAGTGGAAAGCAAGGAAGGCTAACACTGCACAGAAAATAAAAGCTTCATGCACTCACTGTAAAAAGGATGGGCATGATGATGAGAATTGTTGGATTCTGCATCCAGAGCTGAGACCTAAGAATTTCGAGGGCAAGAAGAAGAAGACTACTGTAGCGATTCAGAAAGATTTGGGGTCAGACTCAGGAGATGAAACAACCATTGCAGCCAGAGGTATAAAAGGTAAGAATTCTAAAGCATCTACTAGTAATTCTGCACAATCTATTACTGATGAAGAAAATGAGAGAAAAAGACATGAGCTTTTCCATATTCGAGTTATTTCCAAACATCAAAAGATTGATACTTTGTTTGATAGTGGCTCACAAGTAAATTTAATTTCTGAAGCAATTGTAAAGAAGTTGGGATTAGCAACTACACCTCACAAGAAACCATACCCATTAGGATGGTTGAATGATAAAGCACAACTACAAGTGACTAGATAGTGCAAACTCAAGTTTTCTTTTGGGTCAGCATTTGTAGATGAGGTTGAGTTAGACATAATTCCTTTGGATATATTTGGAATTCTTTTAGGAAGTCCTTACTTGTATGATAGGAAAGCTATTTTCCATAGAGCTGAGAACAAGTATCTACTTGTTAAAGATTGGATCGAATACTTTGTAAGAGCTCATAAACTTAAGAATAATTATACTCTCATAAACTCAGGGCAGATAAAAAGAATGATAAATTCATGCAAACAATTCTTACTGATGGTTGTAAAGGAAAAGAAACCTGATAAAACCAATGTATTTGAGGGTTGTAATGCTAAACAACAAGCTGATTTAGAAAAGGTTGTTTCAGAGTATGATATCTTGTTTCAAGAACCTAAAGGTCTGCCACCCAAAAAGGAAATAGTACATGATATTATTTTGCAGCAAGATGCTCCATTGCCTAACATTGGAATGTATAGGTTGTCTGCTTTAGAGAATGCTGAAATCAAGAAGCAGGTGCAAGAGTTGCATGAGAAGGGGTTCATCAAGCCTAGCACATCACCATGTGGGTCACCAATCGTTTTGGTGAGAAAGAAGGATGGCTCGTGGAGAATGTGCATTGACTACTGAGCACTGAATAAGATAACAATAAAAAATCATTATCCCCTTCCTCGCATAGATGATCTTTTGGATCAATTGAAAGAAGCTGTTTATTTCACCAAGCTAGACTTGCATAGTGGATACCATCAGGTCAGAGTTGCAGAACAAGATGCATGGAAGACTGCTTTCAAAACAAAGCAGGGATTGTATGAGTGGCTGGTTATGCCTTTTGGATTAACTAATGCTCCTGCTACTTTCATGAGATTAATGAATGATGTACTTAGACCTTTTCTTGATGATTTTGTTATTGTGTATCTGGATGACATTCTAATTTTTAGTAAAACATGGGAAGAACACTTAAAGCATGTTAAGCAGATATTAGATGTTTTGAAAAGAGAAAAACTTCATGTTAAACTCTCAAAATGTGAATTTGGAAAAACATCTCTAAATTATTTGGGTCATATAGTATGGGGTGGTGAATTGAAGATAGATCCCTCTAAGGTGGCAGTCATTGTAAACTGGCCTAAACCCAAGTCTGCTACAGAAGTGAGAAGCTTCTTAGGGGCAGCACAATATTGGAGGAAGTTCATTTCTAACTTTTCCTCAATTGCAGCTCCCTTACATGCTTTAACAGGATTGAACAAGGTGTTTCAGTGGGGAGGCAAACATCAAAAAGCCTTCTACACCTTGAAAGAAAATATTAGTACAACACCTGTACTAGCACTGCCTAATCTACAAAGACCATTTGAGATCCAAACAGATGCCAATGACTATTCCATGGGAGCAGTGTTGACACAACATGGTAAACCCATATGTTATCATTATGAGACTTTTAATCTTGCGGTAGTTAACTATCCTACATATGATAAAGAATTGTATGCATTAGTTCAGAGTGTGAAAAAATGGAAACATTACTTAATGGGCAAAGAGACAGTAATACATACTGATCATCAACCACTTCAATATCTACACTCCCAAACTAAGTTGCAACAATCAAGACACTATAGATGGATGGGTTTTCTACAATAGTTTCATTTAGTCATCAGATATAAAAAGGGCATACACAATAAAGTTGTAGACATGTTATCTAGACCCATTATAAATGCATCTACTATACTTAAGCATAATTTTGTGCTACATGAAAGCTACATTGAACAATATGCTCAAGATATAGAATTTAAAGATGTATATGCAACTTTAAGTCAAGGCAAACGAGTAGAAGAATTGGATTATCATGTAAAGGATCGACTCTTATACCATTGTGGGAAACATTTCATTCCACGAACTGAGAGAATAAAGATAATTAGAGAAGCACACACTTCTCTGATATCAGGTCACTTTGGGGTAAGTAAAACAGTTGCACAACTGCAAATATTTTGTTAATGGGAAAAAATGAATGAGACAGTTTCTAGATATGTAAGAGGGTGTACTATGTGTGCAAAAAGCAAGCCCAACAACAAAAAACTAGGCTTGTACACTCCATTACCAGTACCTTCTCACCCTTGGGAAAGTCTTTCCATGGATTTTTTTGGAGGACTGCCTAAATCTAGGAAAGGTCATGATTATCTATATGTTGTTGTGGATAGGTTCAACAAAATGTGTATTTTGATACCTTGTAATAAACAGATTACAGCTGAACAAACTGCAAAATTGTTTTTTGAACATGTATGGGTTCATTTTGGATTACCCACTTCCATTGTATCTAATCAAGACACCCGGTTTGTGGGGAAGTTTTGGTCAAGTCTGTGGGAACTGATGGACACCAAACTGAAGAAAAGCATAACTTTTCATCCACAAACTGATGGCCAGATAGAAGTAGTTAACAGGACAATGATCCAGTTACTCAGAGGATATTGCAACAAACATCCTAAGCTTTGGGATAAACATTTGTGTTATGTGCAGCATGCTTACAACAGAGCAAAAAATTCTTCTACACAGAGATCTCATTTTGAGACCTGTTTTGGTTTCACACCAAGGTCTCCTTTGGATTTTGTCTTTGGTAATGATACCACAGTTGAGGGACACAGTAATGTGGACAGGGCAACTAGGTTCATTGAACAAATCCAGGAGATCCACTAAGCAGTATAGGAACAGCTGGAAAAGAGCCAGGCCAAATAAAAGGCAAGGCATGACAAGCATTGGATGGAGCATAGTTTCCAAGTTGGTGACCAAGTCTAGTTGTATATCAGCAAGGACAGGATGCAAGGTGAAGGTAAAAAGATAAAGCCTATTAGGTATGGACCTTTCAAAATACTTGAGAATATTGGTGAGAATGCTTTTCTCCTTGATCTACCAGCTTACATGCACATCTACTCAGTCGTACATGAAGATTGCTTGAGATTGTTTGAACCCTCTCTAATTGAGGATCCCGAAGAGCAGAGTCAATTTCCTTCTATTGATGACCTACTACCTGAATATCTTAATGAATTGCATGAAGACACAGTTCTGGATAGGAAGGTGAGGACGACACACAGAGGAGATGTTGAGTACCTCATAGTAGGGCTCAAGGGTTCAAATCCGAGCGGTGCAAAGTGGATTGATATTGGACAAGTGAGACAACAGTACCCTCACTTAGTTGATGCTTGAAAACCAACTTTTGGTGGTCCAAAATATTTTTCAGTGGGAAGGCCGTGATCCGAATTAGATCCATGAAAAATAATCAAAACACCATGACTATATCAGATCAGGACAAACTTCAAATTCAAGAGCACAGAGTGATCAGGATGACCTTTGAACAGTGGCAGTTGGCAGCGAGAGAGGAACGATGAGGACCTCAGTGAAAGCGCGTTGACCGAGGCCCATGGAGACTGCACAGGAGGCCAAACTAGCACTTGGGAAGCCTGGATTGGGAAAAGGAGGTTGTTTCTGATGCTGGGCAAAACCCCTCGAGAAGGAAAGGCCCCGAAGCGCTCGGTTGCATGGAAGTTGGGAAAACTGTGGGGAAAAGCACGAAAGGCTAAGGCGAGACCCGCGCTCCAAAACCAGCGATATATCGGGGGCACCCTTGGGCGGTAAGCGGATTTGGAGAAAAATGAGCGATTCCATTCAATGCCTGATGCATGGCAAGCGGAGGAGAAAGAAAATCGCTGCTCATCGCACACTGACGGTCGAGCAAGTCAACCACGTGAAATGAGCGAATAACGTCGGATCTGGGGGCTTCAGATCTAACAGCGGAGAACACGCTCGATGAAAGAACCAGATTTGATAGGGGATTAAGCCGCGATCGATAAGGATTTGAGGTTTGATTTGACCACTGAGGTGGCAGATGAGTCATTTCCCGATGTAACTGAAGAACTAAACCGACGAGGAAGAGCTGGCATAGTTCGCGAGAGGACAAGTGGCCACTCCCTGTGAGCCGATGACCATGACGCAGAGATAGGGAATTCCAAGTGAACAACAGTAGGCGATTTGATGGAGGTGGAAGGGGAATCGAGCAGTCATGAGATCGATTGGCTTTAAAGCCATGAACAAAGACAGAGAATAGAGAGAACACCGAGAGGAAAAACCAGAGAGAAGAAGGTGAAGACAGAGAAAAGAAGAGATAGTGAAGAAAATAGCAGAAAGATAGAGGGCCAAGCTGACCACAGGTAGCATCGAGCACGAGAGAGCTTGAGAGGTTCAAGCCATCCCCGAGGGGATCTGTTGGGAATTGAGTACCATATTGGGCTCCTCCCATTAAAGACCAGAAAGGTCAAGTTCTGGTAAGGAAAAGAGTCTGTGTACTCTAGTGGCTTGGGGGATCCAAGAACCACCCTACCAAACATTGTTCTGTTTCAGGAAACTCAATTTGAGCTCCTCATTGTAATTCTCTGCTTTAAAGACACAATAAAAGAATGCCACCACTAAAAGCTGGATCGGAGATGTAGCCTTGGAGGATAGGGTGAACTCCTTATTAATTGTTGTCTTCTTGTATTTTCTTACTGTGTTTCTCTTGCTGTTTTCCATTTTCCAGTGTCTGTGTATTTTGCAATATGATCGATCCGTTGCCTAAAATAACATAGACACACACTAGCACATGAGTCTGTAATGCCTTCATTTAATAAATCTTTAACTGAGATCACTCATAGGGTGATTTTCAGATCAGGTGGTGGGTGGGGGCCAACTCATACAATGCACTAAGCCTACCACCAAACCACCAAGGACATAAAAGCGGGCCCGAGCCTCATTTTTACCAAAGTTTCATTCCAAAAATGGTAAGGAGGCCCATGAAAATAATCGAGAATCAAGCTAGCTACACTAGGGGTCTCATAGGCTATCATAAAGAGGCTATAGGACCGAAGGATAGCTACTACAGGAGTCGGGTTGAGTGCTACAGGATAGAGACTAAGTGATACAAGAAACAAAATATGTGCTACAGGATTGTCCCGAGAGGTGTAAAGGAGCCCTGTCTTGAGAAATATTGGCCAAAAAACCCTAGAAGTACGAAGGAATCACCCAGGGAGGGATAATTACTTGATTCTCCTCACCTTTTATAAACAAAAATATTGTGCAATTTTTCCAGAATTCCTCCGCCGAACATCTTGTAACAAAACCATAAAAGCAAAAGAAATTGAAGTGTGAAGTTTTTCTCTTCTGAAGTTGAGAATTATAATAGGAAGATGAACTTTTCTTGAGATTGTCACGTAATTTTTCCTCCCGCTAACCAACCAAGAACATTTTTCCTTTTATTCCTTTTCCAAAACCTTAAGTTGATCTAAAATTGGTAACTGACAGTAGAATTCCCTTGCAAAAATTTTGAAAATCTATAGTAGGAAGTCATGGGGGGTGGTTTTAATAGGAGATAACATGCAGACTCCTCGAGGATCCACCAATACCCTCCTGTCAAAAAAACATTTGCAAACCACCAGTGGTTGGAATTCCTTGAGAAATTCAAAGGGTTTGATGATGAAATTACCCATGAGTTTGAAGTATGTGTTCAACCATAAGGAATAGGTAGTGACACCACCATTGTGAGGGGACTAATTATCCATCTAAATGAAGAAGTTGTTAGTAGAGTGACTACATTACCCCTTGGAGTGATATGGACTAAGGAGGAAAGAACCGAGGCTATTATAGCCAAGAAAACTTTCTTCCTCCCTGAGGAGAAACCCGTTGAAGAAAAAAATGGGGTAAGGAAAAAGCACCTACCCTAACCCTTGGTTGAAGTAGCCTATCACATTATAAAATATATTTCTTGTGAGGGAAGGTTCAATGTTATTTATGCATATCAATTCAGACTACTCTATCAGTTAAGATTCCAAATGGAATTTACTATCCCAAGTAGAATGAACATTCCCTATTTGATTTTCCTGTCTATGGTAGAAATGAGAAACAGGGTAAGAGGGGAGGAATATCAGTACATAGGCCATCATGAGCTTATAATATTGATTATCATGGATTCCCTAGAACATGTTCTACACTTTGTATCATGGATGGATTTTGTGGATATTGATATGGAAACTTTTCTGGAAATAGAAGGAAAAAACTTATTGGAACATGAAGAGACATCCAAGGATGGCTCTGCAGCAGAAGAAGAGGAAGAAGAAGAGGGTGGTGAAGAAAAGGAATATGTTTAAGCAGAACAAAAAATTCCAAAGGAAAAATCTGAGGAAAAGATAAAATAAGGAGAGAAAGGAGAATAAGTAACCCCAAAGGTCATTGAGGAATATTGAAGACTTGGAAAAAAGGAGAAGCCAAAAGCAGGAATCCAGTGTTTCAAAGGGAAATATTGAGGAATATGTGGATACCACCTTAGTAGCCTTGGGCACATCAGTCAAGCCTAACGCAAGGAAGCCAGGAAAATGCCTTGTATATTTCAGAAAGAGGAAGAGCACTAGGATTAAACGAGGAAAACCTCAACCTTCCTCAACAACTCCGATCACAATTGATGGGTAAACCATTCACCATGAAGAAGAATTGGAGGAGAATAAGAAGAAAAATGGATAACTAACCTCCCTATAGGCCAAGGGAAAGAAACCCTAAGCCTCTCAGAAGCACAGAGGCTTCACTTAATGAACCTATGACATATCACGTGCGTTCATGACATATTAAACAATAACCCTAATTTGACTGCATATTGCAATATACCTCTAAAAATCACATTATTTAACCCCCTACCAATATGAAAGCAATACACCTCCCCAATTTAAAAAACCCCTACTTTCACTAGATTTTGTAGGTATCCATTTTTTCATTAATATTTTATATAGCCCTTTATATTTTTTCATTAACTTTGAGCTCCATTTTTTATACCTTCCAATATAAAAACCCTTTACCCCCTATATATCCCCCAATATATTAAGTCAAATTTTCCTCAATATATATCCCCCAATATGAACCCACTTGGTATGGTATTGCTCCACCAGTGAAGGCCCTGTGCTCAGAAGAAGCCAAGCACCAAGGGAGCCAAGGCTAAACAACTGCAAGAGGAATCTACCATGTTATAAGAAGGTAAAGAAGTGCAACAAGAAAGCAGGGAAATGCTACATGAAAGTGTTGCACAAATTCAAGAAGGAGGTGAAGGGTTACAAGAGATGCAAGAACCTGATCCACAACCATATCTAGGGTCTTACGACAAATTTTAAGAGCAAGGGTAGATAATACCTACCAAGTTTGTAGTCCCAATCCTCCTTGAGCTAGAAAAAGAAAGAGGTAAAACCCAATAGTGGATGAAAATTGCAAGGTCCAAGGGAGTTGAGGATGTGAGCCTGATGGACGAAAAGATGAAGAAGATGGGTGAGGAGATGGCTGAATTGAGATTCAAGGAGGCAATTATGAGGGAGTAGTTGTAGATAGAAAACAAAGATTATGAGACCAACTGCAAGAGAAAGATGAACAAATTTCCACCATGGTAAGCTTGGCTATGGATACCATTCAATGCAAACACCCATCCAAGACCTATGCAATGTTCCTCAAAGAGAAGTGGCTTCAATTTTAGATCAAGACCTTAACACAATATGGTTCACTTCCTTTTAAGGTCTACTAGAAGTTCATTGATTTTTTTCAAAAGTCTAGTGCTAAAGACAAAGCTAGAATGGTCGAGTTCTACGTGCATAATATGATTTTCACTGATATGAACTTTTGGGATCCCAACTCAAGGTTAGGAGATGTACAATTAATGGCACTAACCTCTTGGACTACTCATGAGGAAGCCATGGTTGAGGAGACTAAGAGGGTCATTTCTAGGGAAGAAAATGAGCCTTTATACATTAGATTAGAACTAAAAAGTCCTTGTGTTGTTCAACAACCATAAAATCATCTATGAGGATCCTAAATTAACACCCCTCTACATGGAAAAACAAGAACACGAAATACTGCACTTTGAGTATATTTTTCTGCTGCTAGGAACCAAGAGTGTGCAAGCTTTCCAAAGGAGATGGCATGCTCTACTACATGGTCTAAAAATAAAAGAGTGTCATTCCCAAGAGATTAAGGAATGCCTTGGAAAGGACACCCCTATATAAAAAAATAGTTCAGAGGCTAAAGATCAGATGGATTGGGCTCAAACTCAACCCTCCTTTTTTATTAGAGTTGTAGGAGAGGAGAGATCAAACATAAGGGTGAAGAGAATGGGAAGAGGTAGAATTAAATGCAAGCTTCCACCCCGAGGAGGGCACTCCATCAGAGGTACCTTGGGATGTTAGGGATGCCACCAGTGCCGTGAATGAGATGAAGATAAATGACTGAGTTTCTCAGAGGGTGAGAAACATATCAGTAGGGGGGTAATGTTGGGCCTCCTAATAGGTACACAAAAAGGCCCATCTGGCCATCGTTTAGCACATTTTTACCTCTCCCTCTGCATTTGATGACATATTTTGAGCTACAATGCATTCATTAGGTAGGGAAAATAATATTTTCATATCCTATAGCCTAACGTAGTTGAATTTGCAGGAAGTTGATCATTTAATGTGTAGGGATACATTGGAAACCAATTGGACGAGATGTAGGAGGCTTGTCCCTTACATTTACTCACCTACAAATCGACTTGCTCCCTATATTTACTCACCTACAACTTGAGGATCTATTGAATGTCTGATGTACTCAAGGATTGAGAGGATCTCAAGGAGCTAGATCAACCTTTATAGGGATTTTGGAGGGAAGGAACCCTCCTTCCAAGGAGGCTGCCCCATCGACCATATTTTTATAAATAAAGAATCTTATGGGATCAATAAGATTCAAATGTTTAGAGAAGGATAAAGACTTCTAGAGCTAGGAGCTTGTACTTGTCATTTTCAATTCTCTCATCATGTACTTAAGCACTGTTTGATATCAATGAAAATGATTTTTTCATATTCAATATTAGTGTGATTTAGATAGATAATTTCCTTTGGGTTAGGGACCAACCCAAGTACTCTAGTCTCTATCCTTTTTATATTGTCATTATGCATTTTCTTTGCTGTACTTAGTTTAGCTGCATTTCCTTGTTTTCTAGCAAGATTTGTTTATGAGAAAAGTTGCTTTTGCAAGTTTTTCAATCATTTCTCTTATGGGAAGTGTGGTTGTAGACTTTGTGCTGGAAAACATATACATAGTTTGTTTCCTTTTGCAATAATTAGATCTTCAATTAGACTTCCTTTTTGCATCTTTCTTTTCTGCAATTGATAATTTGTTTAGTAGTATTTTCAAGCATAAAAAGCATAATATTTCTTGTGTGAAAGTAATACTATTGGGTTTCAGGGTTGAGAAATATCATCTTCACTTGTGATCCTACCATCAACACCCTCTTTCCCTCCTCAACAACTTATTCAAGCATACTGTTCACTAAGAACTCATTTCGTATTTGTTAGAGGTCATTGTTTACATTTATCCTTGTGCAAGATGGGATCTTGAGGGGCGCTATGTTTGGAAAGGACCTCATACACCATTATTCTACCTTTTCCCACCTTTCCTCACCTTCAAATCACCTTCCATGACCACAAAGCGCTCTTGAACCTGATCGTGTAGCAAAACATGGCAATCTTGTAGCACCCTGTATTGATCCTATAACACTGCACAAAAGCCCTCCAAACGCAACCATAATTTCCCTTTAAGCTTGATTTTTTGCGTCTTAGCCCTATAAAAGGACTCCTAGGCTTTGAAACCAATATTGAGGAAGACCAGAGACCACTAAGGACTTGCTTTTCCATCACTGCAATTCATTTCTGCAATTAGGGTTAGTAAACAGGTTCATGAATTGAATGGTACATGGATGGTTTACATGGTTACTTCTTGAAGCATCTAATGAAATTAGTCACTAGAGTATGATCTCTTTTGAATGCAGTCATTTAGAATTGATTCATAATCTTTAATTTATGTAGCTTGGCTAGGTTTTCTTTCTCTGTCTTTCGTTTCCTACAATAGGTTAGGGATTCCATTTCAAGCATTTCATTCCTGCAAGTAGATTATAATTTTCTTTTATGCAACATTTTCATTCCTGCAAGTAGATTAGGTTTTCCTTTCATGCAACATATTCATTCCTACAAGTAGATTAGAATTTCCTTTTATGCAACATTTTCATTCCTGCAAGTAGATTACAGTTTCCTTTCATGCAACATTTTCATTCTTGCAAGTAGATTAGAATTTATTTTTATGTAGACTCCTTTCCATTTTGCAAAATCTAGATTCACTTTGTAGAATGGTATTTGTACACCTTGGTTTGACCCACCACCCCTACGACCAGGAATAAGAAAACTCAATATTTTTATGTCAACTATAAAAAAAAAAATTCTCAGTCTATGGGTCCATTATCGTCTTTGACTTTTCACAACATTGTGTCTAGTTGAAGCCATGATGCCTTAACCGCCCCTCCTTGTGGATCTTCTCTTTGATTATGGAGTATTATCTCATTCAAACACTGCAATGCCGGATTGATACAGGCCTTTTATCGAAACCTGCATTGAACAGGCACAAGTTCATTGTCCTCCTCTCTACAAAAGGATAAAGGCATTAAGAAATTTTAGCCATCTGTAAATTTTTCCTTTTTGATAACTACTAGAGGAGAAGGAACCTTTGCTTCTCTGCATAAGTGTAAGGTCATCTAAGTTTTTTAAAACTTAATGATCTTAATTCAAATTGTCTTATGTCAACGATAAAAAAAATCTGTCTATTGGTCCAGGTTGTATCGACATTGAATTTTCATAACATCATGTCTGATAGAAGCCGTGATCCCTTAATTGCATCTCATTTGTGGATGATATCTTTGGTTTTGGGTTGTTATCTAATTTAAACACTCTGCAACGCTAGATTGCTACATGCCATTAGGCTACAGGCCTTTTCTGAAGCTTCTGAATCCTCCGACAACCGGGCAGAAGTTCATTTGTCCTCCTTTATACTACATGCTACAGGTGGCAATGAATTTCACCCATTTGTAAAGTTTTCCTTTTGGTTACCACTGGAGGAGCCGGAACCATTTGCTTCTCTGCTTACGTGTAGGTCCATCTATTTCTTTTTGAAACATGATCGTTATATGTATCAAATCAATTTTAATTGTCTTATTGACTATAAAAAATCTCCAGCCTAGTGAGCTAGCTCAAGTGGTTAAGTGATTTGAGCTTCATGCAGGAGGTCCCATTTCCTTTTTTTTGTTTATCAACTCTTATCTATTTAAAATATTGTCTTTATGTATGAGTGATGGAATCCATGCATTTTCAGGTGTCCAGATGTATCCAAAATCAGAGCAAAGATGCTTTATGCTACAACTAAGGACAGACTGAAAAGGGAACTTGATGGTTTTCACTATGACGTTTAGGCCACTAATCCCGCTGAGATAGATATTGAAGTGATTAGAGACCGTGTCGTTTTTGCCACATACCTTTCAATTTATTATTGTAGGGCAGTGCCATTAAATTTCTGTTATGAACTCATTGCAGTGGGAGATATTTTTATAAGAAAAATTGCAGCCTTGTCTGACAGTTCTTGCTTTATTGTTTCATTGCTTATACATGGATATTCAGCGCATACAAAAGGTTGTGTCAATCTGATTGGTATTTAGAGTACTTGGTCTCAGGTTGTATCGATCTGGTTGGTTTTCAGAGTGCTGGGTCTCAGGCCTTTTGCAGTTTGGTTTTCCTTTCATAATTTTTATGATGTAGAACTTTGATTATGTATTACGTAGAACTATCACTCTGCAAATACAGTTTCAGTGAGCTATCTCAAGTGGTCAAGTGATTTGAGCTTCATGCAGGAGGTCCCCATTTCTTTTTGTTTGTTTGTCAACTCTTATCTATTTAAAGTATTGTCCTTATGTATGAGTGATGGAATCCATGCATTTTGAGGTGTCCAGATGTATCCAAAATCAGAGCAAAGATGCTTTATGCTACAACTAAGGACAGACTGAAAAGGGAACTTGATGGTTTTCACTATGAGGTTCAGGCCACTGATCCCACTGAGATAGATATTGAAGTGATTAGAGACCATGTCGTTTTTACCGCATACCTTTCAATTTATTATTGCAGGGCAGTGCCATTAAATTTCTGTTATGAACTCGTTGCAGTGGGAGATATTTTTATAAGAAAAATTGCAGCCTTGTTATTATGGGTTTCCAGTTTTCTTCTTTTCTATGAAGTTTTTGTGTCGTGAGATATCAACTTAGTCTTCTTTATATATTTGTTTCCAAGGATTGTCTGGTCTGGTGCAATTACAAATTTCATTGGATAGGTTAGACAATGCAACCAGTTCCATTATCACAGAGAGATATATACAAAACCCTCAGCCAACAGGTTAATGTTCCGATCCCTTTAGCCTATTTCATGCTTTATGAATCTGAAAGCTGGTTTTGGGATGCAAGACACTGGGTTGATTTGATAGCATCCTCCCCTCACTCTAGTAGTAATAGTATACTAACATTATTGGCTGTATAGTTGTCATGCCTTGTGCCCCTTCTCTAGCTTGTGATTGTTATCTATGCAAGGTTTTACAAACTGATCAGGTTTCTTTTTACATTAATAATCACTCTATCTATGTTGGGTGTGTGTTGTGAATAAACCCATATGCATAACAATTGCTAGACAAAGGTGGTTTATTAGGCATTACCAGTATTGTCTGTATGGGATTTTTTATACAATAATAATAATTACCCTTGATGAAGGGGATCTCTGTTGTGTCTGATTGAAGCCATGATGCCTTAACTTCCTATGTTCTCGGTTGTCTGCAAGGGATTTTGTTCCACAATAATTAATTTCTCTTAATGAAGGAAATCTCTGTTGTGTCTGATTGAAGCTATGATGCCTTAACCACCTATCTTCTCTGTGGTTATGGACTGTTATCTTATTCAAACTCTCCGCAATACTAGATTAATACAAGCCTTTTTTATAGCCTCCATCAAACATACACAATTGCATATGTTCCCTCTTCTACAAAAGGGTGCAGTTGGAAAGCCATGTCCTGAGGCATGAATGCGTAGCTTTATCCCCAAAGGTTGAATGCTTGATACGAGTTATATTCTTTGTTGAATCCCATATTCAAATCCCAAGGGATAAACTCGGGATATAATCAATGTAGCCCCCTAAATGCTTAACTTCCAGTCACAGTTACTGAGGGTAAACTCTGATCTGTCTAATAGAATAGCAGGTACCAGTTCACATGATGCAACTGTATCTAGGGGTTCAGTGCTTTGAGTGGGGTGCTAACTACTAACTTAGGTTAATGAAGCCATTCAAGTGACTTGGAGATCTTCTGTGTACATCATCCACGAAAGCCGGACTAATCTCCTTGGATGCAGATGAAAGGTTTCAACTTTCAACTTTCAAGGAGAATATATGAAGTGGTATTTTATCCATAGAGAGATTATTATACGCATATGAGGACGCTTCAAACCATTCTATGGGTTTTGACAGGTTATGTAGCTTGCCTGGCATATATGTTGCCCATGCAATTATTAATGTGCAGATGCACAGTGATCAGGATACTAATGCTGAGTAGGCTCCTATCTATGTCTCAACAGTATCTGGGATTTTGTTTATTTATGTTGGAAATCATACCCTGTTTGACTCAGTTGCTCTGAATTTTTCTGGACATACCTAGAAGTTTGGATCTGCCTATTACTCTCTTACAAGTTACAAGATGTCATTGCAGCTGCAATGATATCCTGTGTGACTTTTGGGGACTCAAGGAGCAGTGTTGAAGGCTCTGTGAATGCTTTCTAAGATGCAATGGAGCTATCTAATATTTGACATTTTTCTGGGGGAAAACTATTGATGATCAATTGTCAGCATCCGATTGCGTGGCTGCACATGCATAAAGTGAATAATCTTGTGGAAATGCATTATGAAAGGCTATAGCTGATGCAAATGGCTAAGTTTGCTTTTTTATAAAAGTTCTATAATAGGAGATAGTTAAGTCGATTGCAGTAGTAGCATTAAAAGTCCTGGAAAGGCAATGTAATACTTGAGCATCAACATTTACTTCAGTGTCAAAATGGAACACTCAGGCTTTATAATAAGCTGGGATGGTGGATATATTGATGCATGATAAAATCCTGTGAGCTTGGTTGGGCATACACATCATTCCCTTTTAAAATCTAAAGCTGAGTTGATATTATGAGGAACACAATATTTCTGATAGATTAGGGAGATTATTGGTTATGTATGTGTTCAAAACTTGCTTCATTGCTAGGAAGATAAATTGCTTTACATTGAACAACATATTTCTGTCATGTATTTGAAATGAAATATGCTTTTGGATGATCTATGTGGTTGTATGTTTGTCCACTCTTGTCTGTGATTGGCATGCTGTTACCCAGTTTCAGTGAACTCAAACTGCATTCTTTCAGAGATTTTCTAGAAGGATCTAAAGTTTATGTTGTTTGAGGAAAACTTCTTAGAATGTTATGTTGGAGTCTGGACCACAGAATGCCTGTATAGAATCACAAGAGAAAAAATTGTATGAAAATGTTGAATGATTCCTGAATTATAGGAAGGACAGTAATTCATTGAAGAGGTTCTATAAAATCTGATAAACCTAACAACATTCAGCCAATATTAAGGTACTCTAAGTTTGATAACTGGTATAAAACTTTAGTAAGCTTTTGTCTCTGAAATTGAGTTCTGATGTTGTCTTCGTGCAGGCAGTATGTACATTGGTGGCCTTACTTGCTTCAATGCCATTAGCAATGCTTTTCTTTTTTCATATTATACTGATTAAAAAGGTTAGTTTTATTTAAAAATCCATATGGTTCTCAACAATCTTTTGTCGATTTCTATTCACTAAACTTAACATCCTTTAACAAGAGTACTGAATAGCAGGGAATTACGACATATGAATATGTAGTGGCAATGAGGTCACAAAGTGAGCCGCCAGGAGTTTCTGCTGAGGGTGATGCACGAAGTATACCTTCTTCTCCAAGTGGTTCAACTGCCATTGGTTTAAGTGGAGGAAGTTCTCTTGGTTTGCAGTATAAAGGTGCATGGTGTACACCAATTAGAATATTTGTTGAGCATCAAGTATATAAATTTGTTATCCACGATTTCAAATCTTGGTTTAGGTCTGTAATTTGGTCAGTCTATAGTAGTACAGACTGACATGTATTGTGTGTTAAATGGCAGGATGAAGTGATCCAGGTGGATATTGGTGGCCACCCACCAACCCATTTGGACCCCCACAACTGTCTCTTTCAGTCTTTTCAGTTTCCTAAATTGTAGCACAATTTACTATTTTTAGCAGTTTTTCGGGTCCTGAACTTCCGGAGCCGTTTTGAGGCCCTAAACGACGTTTTTTTGGGAATCTGGGGGCAACATGGGTCCATGGACCGATGTTACCCTTCCCAAAGTGGTAGTACTCGGATAGATCTTTCTAACGAGCTATCATACGCGTCAAACGGAGATCGTATGCCAAAGTTACGACCCCGGGAAATTCAGGTACCAATTTACCCAAACGGGGCCCACAATTTGGCGTTTCATCTTCTAGGGTTAGGTTTCGGGATGTGAAGGGTTTTCCATTGTTTCTCAACAATAAATAGGCCTTCGAGCCTCATTGTAACACAGTTCGGAACATTTCAGAGGCATGTAGCCGCACATCTCTTCTCAGAGATAAGCTACCATCGCCCTAGCTGGTTTATTTCCATTTCTGGTTGTAAGCATATTTCAGTATTTTCCATTAATGAAATGAAGTATTATTTCCGCTGCATCTCAGTATTTATGGTTATCTCATCTCTGTATTTATGGTTATCTCTATAATTTGTTGTGTTCTTGTTTAAATCCGGATCATGAAGTTATTCCACACCCATCCACTGTTGATCTTGATGATATCGAGGTTGTAAATAGGATGGAAAACAGGATGCAAAAGCGTCCTGTTAGAATCAGTGCTTGGAGGCTGGCCAAATTGAATCCAGATGAAGCTATATGCGAGCAGCGGCAAAGGCTAGGGAGTCTTCATCTGTTTTGCGTCCAGTTGGTGCTAGAGGAGTCTCTGATACTGATTATAGCTCAAGTGTTGGTCTTCTTTACTTAGCTGTGTTCAATTTCAATCACTCTGCATAATGGCTGAAGCTGTGTTTGATACTGATTATAGCTCAAGTGTTGGTCTTCTTTACTTAGCTGTGTTCAATTTCAATCACTCTGCATAATGGCTGAAGCTGTGTTTGAATTTGAGTGGAGTCCAGGTAAAGTCCCTTGCCCACTTGATCTACTTGGAGCAAACTTTTAGAGAACAAGAACATGATAACAACAAATCTACGGGCAAAACCTTTTGCTTTGCAAATTCCAGTTGGGGTCCTTAATAAATATAGCTAAAGTCTATAAGAACTTTTTAAGGCATTTCAGCACACCTCAGTAACTAATTTTAATCATTTGCATATCTCTTGTGTTTTGGTGAGCATTTCTTCTATTTTCTCTTGTGTTTCTTTACTTGTTTAAAACTTTTGAACAATTGATATCATTCAACGTTTTTGTGAATTAATTAAAGTCTGGCCAATTTTCGCTGATGAATCCATTGCTACTGTGTTGTAGCATTTCTTTTTGCATCATGATCGGGTGAAGCAGTAAACCTTGATGCATATTTAGCTATAATGGCCCTAGTGTCTTTGAACTCCTCAATTTATATTTTATGCGACAGCCAAAGAACTAGTAGCTTGTTAATTGAAAAGAAAAACTTATTGTTGGATGATACAGCTTGACATTATTCTTGTGGTTGATCTATATCGGATGAGTTTATAATTACACTCCATTGGCTGACATTGGAATGATGGCCATCTTAATTACACTTAATTGGCTCATTGAAGAGTAAAATATGTAAACAACTTAATAGTGATTATTGATGGGAGGATGAGATTTATTGTTTTGTTCTTTATGTTATCTGCAAAACATAAAACACATATAGTTGAATAGAAAATATTGATTGTGAACCAAAACAAGTTCTAACTGATCTAATAAAATTGAAACTTGAATGGCCACTGTAAATGCATGTGATAACAAACACTACTTATGAGAACAATAGTGTTTGACAATAGATTTCTAATTAGCAACTTTGTATTTTCTTTCGATTAATACAATTGTCTCTTCTTGTGGTCACTCGTTTTAGTGACCCACTGGTGCCTTTGGAGCAATTGTATGTATGTGGAAGGAAAAGCAAGTATGATATCGCTATTGATTTGCCAGACCATTGTTATGTACTTTTTCAGGTCTGAAGATGTGTAACTTGTGGTTTAGCTTGATACATTCTCTTGTATACCACTTTACTTTAACTTTGTCAATATCATAAGTCCAGTAGCGATTTAAGTGTATGTCTGCATGGAAGAACTGCATTGGGCTTGAACTTTTATAAAAAAATTACATTGTATTTAAAGAAATATGATGTCCAGATAGCATAGAACTCTAAACATCAAATCTCTTTGCTCCTTGTAGGCTTCAACCAATATCTCTTTTAGAGAAACTCAACAACTCTAATTTAATAATCCTATCGGCCTCTCTTTGTACCTTTTGGGACAATTGCTAGTGTTACATAATTGTGAAACAATGAAGCTATGTAATAGTATAGTATGATGATGTCATTTAATGTCTTTAACATTAATATGGTTTTTAGGGTTTAGAAAATAAAAAGTGAACAAAGAAAACTAAGACATCAAAATCCTCAATTTATGTATTTAGATATTGGTTTAGATGCGAGTTTAAATTCACAATAAAATATCCAATCCTAATGCTATTTTCTTGTATAAGATTTCATAAACCAAGTTGTAATGGGTTACATCACTAGATGCACATCTAATATGTCAGTGATTCATACATACATATAATTAAAAATTTTATGTTTTTTTTTTTTAATAATAATCAATTTCAAATTAGCCCCTTAGGGAAATTCAACTAGTGATGGCCATGAAAATGAAGTGTTATGTGTGAGGAGGTTCAAGGTTCAAATCCCCTTGATTCACCTATGTCTGCAGAAGGTGTATATGTAGGCACCTAGGAGTTATAGTGGTAGTGGTTTGAATCAACATAAGCAACTAGGTTCTTGTGGTAGTGGTTGGAGTCAACGTAGCCACCTAGGGGTTATAAAAGTAGTGGTTGGGATCAACTCTCTATCATGCAAGTATGAGACCAGACCAATTGTTGATTCCTCTAGTCACAAAAACTAAAATAAATAAATAAATCATAACTCAATTGTCAAACTAGCAGTGAGGACAACTAACTTCGGTTGCTATATGTGAATGCAGGTTGACTCGTCATCATTATTCAAGGAAAATCACACTACCTGAAATGACTCATTGGTGGTATGTAAGGAGGCATGCTTTCACTCCTACCAGATGTTTTTGAGTCTTGGGTCATTAACATGTTTCCTTATATCAAAGAAAGACAAACTCTTATCCACCCAAAAGCAGTGTTAAGGCATAAACTAAAAGCAAGAAAGAGAACCACAATTATATATTTTACATTTATGTAGTATTCCATTTGGCATAAAGCATCCGAATATATATATATATATATATATATATATATATATATATATATATATATAAAATCACTATTTACCCTTAGGAGGATGGTCGACATTATAACTAAATACATATGTGTGAGACGGTACACTACATAATACTATGCTATTGACCCATTAATACGAGGGGTTATATATGAGATTTAAGAAAGTACATTATCTAGGGGTCGACATATACAACCCGTCCATTAACAAGTCAATAGCATTGTAAATATTGGCTATCTTTTTTTTGTAAATTATGACCACTATTTTTTATAACTTCATGATCATAAACTATATATATATT
Source organism: Pinus tabuliformis (assembly GCA_031772625.1). Lineage (NCBI taxonomy): Eukaryota > Viridiplantae > Streptophyta > Pinopsida > Pinales > Pinaceae > Pinus > Pinus tabuliformis. The sequence continues at coordinate 609,287,720 of CM062810.1, forward strand.
GTAAATTGTACATAGACAATGTCATTTATAAAGATGAAATATAATACTTATATAATGATTTAAAATAATAAATAATTTATAAAATTTGAAATTAACAATTTCTTTGGGATAAAATTTTGAAGATATTATTTTTTTAATATGTAAAATTTAAAATTTATATTTAAAAAAAATCAATATTTAAATATATAATTTTTTTAAATAATATCATTAATAATTTAAATATTTTTATTACTCTTTTTTAAAATTTTGCACATTAATTAATATAATAAAATAAAATTACTGTAATCCCAAACATTTTAAACAATGAATAAATGACTCTCACTTTCCGGAAGGAAAGATGTGACAAATCAGTTAATAATAAAAACACAAGATCCTTTTTGAAATTTTCAATAAATATTCGTAGAAGACTTTCCCTGACCTGGTTGAGCTGTTCATACGGTCATAGTCACTGAGACTCCACCTGACCTGTAAATTTTTTTAGCATCATTCGAAGTATCTGCTTTTGAGTGCCAAATGATGACACCGAAAGAAAAGAAATATATAATATCTAAATCCGTTGTCTCTAGAGTCCAACTTGGACACAACTTTTATGTGTTAATTGGTAGATTGAAAAGTGGGGAATTTCTATTGGTTGATGCCAGAATAATTTGGAAAAATCTGAGTTACATGGCTGGCAAGTTTTAACATGAATGTTGTTAGTCACCTTCTTGTTTTAGGTTGCAGGGACTTTAGTAAACAACTTCGTTATCTTTTAATGAAAATTGGAACTTTGTTTCCTTCCTCAATCTAGGTTTTTACTTCAATATGTTTAAATCACTTTATCCACAGAAATCAAAATATATACCTTTATATGTTTAAATCACTTTATCGAGAGAAATCAAAATATACAACTTTATATGCAACAATGGGATGTTTATTCCTTTTATTTGACCAATGTTGAGGTGCAATGTCCACATTATCTACATACTTTTAGGTTAAAGTAAATATTGTTTAGTATTTTTCCCCGAAATAAGTGTAGCATTATTTTTAATATTAAATATTTATTTTCCAATAATCATTTTATTTGGATGCATCAATTTTTTTCATAAATTTAGAGATTTTTTTATCATTTTTATTCAATTTTTTTATATAATTCAATTAATTTTAGATATTGCATATTTTGATGTACACATTAACAGTATTGTAGTCCCAACATATTGATTGACCTTGGGTTGTAATCAATGTCATGACCAGGGAAACTATGTTGAAGCCTCAACCTCCAAGGAGCCTTGAGGAATATCACCACAGTGTTGCAGCTTGCAGATAGATCCACAGTAGCCCCTGAGGGTGTTACTGATGACGTGATGGTCTCCATTGATTCCTAGGAGTACCCCACAGATTTCCTTGTACTCCAACGTAAAACCAAGTCTAATGGGTATCCTCTCATTTTAGGGAGACCTTGTTTAGCTACCATTGATGCTTACAACAACTTTTTTTTTTCTCTGTAAACTTGGCAAGTCTCTACTTGTATTCCTTTTTCAAAAAACTTTTATCAACCATTTACTACAGGTGGCTTACTTGCCCGAAAGAAACCAGATAGCCACCTGTCAGCATTAAAACCTGTCCAAAACTTAAAGAGGTTTATTGCTATCCATCTAACATCACAGTTTTGACTATTTATATTGTTGTTCCTGGAACGTAATTTGAACTGAAACATATGATTGTATTTCATCGAAAAAGAGAAAAGATTTTGCTATCCCACTGGTTCTCTATTTCAATCCTCATTCGAGCATATTACTAGGGCTGGCACCTTAGCGCTTGATCCTGACATCTCGCTCCTCTGCTCAATCCTCCACTTCAGGTCTTTGAGAGTATGTTCAATTCTACCTAGGGACAGACTGTTTCGGTAGGTTTAGATCTGAACTGTCACTATCTCCCTGAGTAGTTCTGCCCTGACTAGGTCCTTTTCCTTGTTCTTCTCCTGTTCCTCTGCTCTTTCATCTGCTATTTGCTCCCAATGTTGTGTCATAGCCCATGCCACCACATTTTTCATTACCCAGTACTGTTGGATAATAGGGAGTGTCTGCCAGAATAGGGAGTGTCTACCCCGAGTGTTCCTAATCCAAAACAGATCCAAAAACCCTCTAAGTCTTCAAAATATTTCAAAAGATCAAAACTATCACATGAGGATAAACTCTTAAAAAGGCGGATAACACTATAGGGAGGCAAAAACATGAAGAAATCAGTGAAAACAGGCTTATCAGTGGTTTAAAGAAACTTTGAATTGGAGCCATCGGATTTGGCCATTCAATGGTCCAGATCCGATTGGCAAATCACAATCGATGATGGAAAGCAGAGGCAATCAGGGGCTATCACATGACAATTGCGATCAGTGCGGATCAACGAGGACTATCGATCAAGCGCGCAGATCAACGCCCCATGTTAACGCGCGATATCGCAATTGGAAAATACAAAGGAGCGATTATAATCGGCCCGGGGCATGTGAGATATGCGATTATGATCGATCACATCGTAATATCACATCGGAACATTACAATGGAGTAGGGCCGATAGTCGGACTCGATAAAGATTATAAATGATGTTTGATATGATTTGAGATCCGCAAAACAGGGTTTTCCTTTGTAAACCGCATTTTCCTTGAATAAACGAAAAACCAAAGAAAATGTGCCGATGCGATATTACAGACCTGAAAGGGTTTACTAATGCTATTGAATACTATTTCAAGTCCGATATGAGTGGGATTTCAACGTTTAATGTATTTTTAATACAAAGGATACAGGCAGGATTTTGGGTAGGTTGTGGGCGGTAAATGGTTTGGGTCGAGCTCCGCCCAATCCCATACAATGGCTGCCACGTGTCCAGGCTAAGAAGAGAGAAAACCACCCTCATCTGGCGGTTAACCCCCATACAAAAGGGCTGCCGGAAATGAACCACAACTGTTGGATCTAGATCTCCCATATCAATGGTGGAGATGCGATGTTGGTGTACAAGCGGACCCGATAGGAGTTATAAGGCGGATTCATAATATTTGAAGTCCGATGAACGGTGTTTGGCAGAATTTTTCCATGTTTTGTAGTGTTTCTCTGTGTAAACAGAAAACGACCAATTTTGGGATTTCAAAGGCCCGATGACCCATTTCGTTACAAAACAAGTGGCCACCAACCCTGTAAGCGTTTAGCAATGATTTCTAACGCTCAGAAAGGGATCTGAGCGGATAGAGGTCGAGAATCCAGAGAGCCCAAGAAGGTGAAGTGAACAGACAACACAAATTGGCTTTAAAAGCCACATACAGAGAGCAAACAGAGGTAGGTAGTGCTGAGACAGAGCAACAGAGGCAGAGAGTTAGTGAGGAGAGTCTGTGTACTCAGAAGAGACTTGGGGGCTGCAAGTAAAGCCTTATTGTTATGTATCTATTGTGTGAGGCTCAAATTGAGTTCACTGTTGTCAAACTCTGTTTTTGAAGAAATAATAGAGAGGTCAGCACTGAAGGCTGGACTAGGAGACGTAGCCCAGGAGTGTTGGGTGAACTCCTTATTAAAATTGTTGTGTTTATGTGTGTTGTCTATTATGTTCTTTAACTGCTTCATTTTCTATGTATTTCACAATCTTATTGATCCATTGCACAAAGTAATAGAGGCATATCCAAGTACATGAGTCTGTAATACCTTAATAATTGTCTAAGATCATATATTAGATCAAGTGGTATGAGAGCTTTAGGTTGCTAAGGTTAGACAAGCTTGTGTTGGATTGTTGAACGCTAACTAGGTCAAAGCTCAAATTAGGAGAAGGAGAACTTGTTACTGGAAATAGTGTCTATGCAGAACTGCTAATCCCACTAAGGCTGGTAGCTACCTTAGAAACAAACAAAGTAAAACTACTTTCATTTTCCTTTATAAAAGATAGATGAGAGAAGAATACGAGGGGTTATATATGAGATTTAAGAAAGTACATTATCTAGGGGTCGACATATACAACCCGTCCATTAACAAGTCAATAGCATTGTAAATATTGGCTATCTTTTTTTTGTAAATTATGACCACTATTTTTTATAACTTCATGATCATAAACTATATATATATTGTAAATTGTACATAGACAATGTCATTTATAAAGATGAAATATAATACGTATATAATGATTTAAAATAATAAATAATTTATAAAATTTGAAATTAACAATTTCTTTGGGATAAAATTTTGAAGATATTATTTTTTTAATATGTAAAATTTAAAACTTATCTTTAAAAAAAATCAATATTTAAATATATAATTTTTTAAAATAATATCATTAATAATTTAAATATTTTTATTACTCTTTTTTAAAATTTTGCACATTAATTAATATAATAAAATAAAATTACTGTGAATCCCAAACAATTTAAACAATGAATAAATGACTCTCACTTTCCGGAAGGAAAGATGTGACAAATCTGTTAATAATAAAAACACAAGATCCTTTTTGAAATTTTCAATAAATATTCGTAGAAGACTTTCCCTTTGGTTGAGCTGTTCATAGTCACTGAGACTCCACCTGACCTGTAAATTTTTTTAGCATCATTCGAAGTATCTGCTTTTGAGTGCCAAATGATGACACCGAAAGAAAAGAAATATATAATATCTAAATCCGTTGTCTCTCGAGTCCAACTTGGACACAACTTTTATGTGTTAATTGGTAGATTGAAAAGTGGGGAATTTTTATTGGTTGATGCCAGAATAATTTGGAAAAATCTGAGTTACATGGCTGGCAAGTTTTAACATGAATGTTGTTAGTCACCTTCTTGTTTTAGGTTGCAGGGACTTTAGTAAACAACTGTCGTTATCTTTTAATGAAAATTGGAACTTTGTTTCCTTCCTCAATCTAGGTTTTTACTTCAATATGTTTAAATCACTTTATCCACAGAAATCAAAATATATACCTTTATATGTTTAAATCACTTTATCGAGAGAAATCAAAATATACAACTTTATATGCAACAATGGGATGTTTATTCCTTTTATTTGACCAATGTTGAGGTGCAATGTCCACATTATCTACATACTTTTAGGTTAAAGTAAATATTGTTTAGTATTTTTCCCCGAAATAAGTGTAGCATTACTTTTAATATTAAATATTTATTTTCCAATACTCATTTTATTTGGATGCATCAATTTTTTTCATAAATTTAGAGAATTTTTTATCATTTTTATTCAATTTTTTATATAATTCAATTAACTTTAGATATTGCATATTTTGATGTACACATTAACAGTATTGTAGTCCCAACACATTGATTCACCTTGGGTTGTAATCAATTTCATGACCAGGGAAACTATGTTGAAGCCTCAACCTCCAAGGAGCCTTGAGGAATATCACCACAATGTTGCAGCTTGCAGATAGATCCACAGTAGCCCCTGAGGGTGTTACTGATGACGTGATGGTCTCCATTGATTCCTAGGAGTACCCCACAGATTTCCTTGTGCTCCAACCTAAAACCAAGTCTAATGGGTATCCTCTCATTTTAGGGAGACCTTGTTTAGCTACCATTGATGCTTACAACAATTTTTTTTTTTTTTTTCTCTGTAAACTTGGCAGTTCTCCACTTGTATTCCTTTTTCAAAAAACCTTTATCAACCATTTACTACATGTGGCTTACTTGCCCGAAGGAAACCAGATAGCCACCTGTCAGCATTAAAACCTGTCCAAAACTTAAAGAGGTTTATTGCTATCCATCTAACATCACAGTTTTGACTATTTATATTGTTGTTCCTGGAACGTAATTTAAACTGAAACATATTATTGTATTTCATCGAAAAAGAAAAAATATTTTTCTATCCCACTGGTTCTCTATTTCAATCCTCATCCGAGGATATTACTAGGGCTGGCACCTTAGCGCTTGATCCTGGCATCTCGCTCCTCTGCTCGATCCTCCACTTTAGGTCTTTGAGAGTCTGTTCAATTCTACCTAGGGCCAGATTGTTTCGGTAGGTTTAGATCTGAATTGTCACTATCTCCCTGAGTAGTTCTGCCCTGACTAGATCCTTTTCCTTGTTCTTCTCCTGTTCCTCTGCTCTTTCATCTGCTATTTGCTCCCAGTGATGTGTCATAGCCCGTGCCACCACATTTTTCATTACCCAGTAATGTTGGATAATAGGGAGTGACTGCCGGAATAGGGAGTGTCTTCCCCGAGTGTTCCTAATCCAAAACGGATCCAAAAACCCTCTAAGTCTTCAAAATATCTCAAAAGATCAAAACTATCGCATGAGGATAAACTCTTAAAAAGGCGGATAACACTATAGGGAGGCAAAAACATGAAGAAATCAGTGAAAACAGGCTTATCAACGGTTTAAAGAAACTTTGAATTGGAGCCATCGGATTTGGCCATTCAACGGTCCAGATCCGATCGGCAAATCGCAATCGGTGATGGCAAGCAGAGGCAATCAGGGGCTATCACATGACAATTGTGATTGCGATCAATGCAGATCAACGAGGACTATCGATCAAGCGCGCAGATCAACGACCCATGTTAACGCGCGATATCGCAATCGGAAAATACAAAGGAGCGATTATAATCGGCCCGAGGCATGTGAGATATGCGATTATGATCGATCGCATCAGAACATTACAATGGAGTAGGGCTGATAGTCAGACTCGATAAAGATTATAAATGATGTTTGATATGATTTGAGATCCGCAAAACAGGGTTTTCCTTTGTAAACCGCATTTTCCTTGAATAAACGAAAAACCAAAGAAAATGCGCCGATGCGATATTACAGACCTGAAAGGGTTTATTAATGCTGTTGAATACTATTTCAAGTCCGATATGAGTGGGATTTCAATGTTTAATGTATTTTTTAATACAAAGGAAACAGGCAGGATTTCGGGTAGGTCGTGGGCGGTAAATGGTTTGGGTCGGGCTTCGCCCAATCCCATACAATGGCTGCCACGTGTCCAGGCTAAGAAGAGAGAAAACCACCCTCATCTGGCGGTTAACCCCCATACAAAAGGGCTGCTGGAAACGAACCACAACCGTTGGATCTAGATCTCCCATATCAACGGTGGAGATGCAATGTTGGTGTACAAGCGGACCCGATAGGAGTTATAAGGCGGATTCATAATATTTGAAGTCCGATGAACGGTGTTTAGCAGAATTTTTCCATGTTTTGTAGTGTTTCTCTGTGTAAACAGAAAACGACCAATTTTGGGATTTCAAAGGCCCGATGACCCATTTCGTTACAAAACAAGTGGCCACCAACCCTGTAAGTGTTTAGCAATGATTGCTAACGCTCAAAAAGGGATCTGATCGGATAGAGGTCGAGAATCCAGAGAGCCAAAGAAGGTGAAGTGAACAGACAACACAAATTGGATTTAAAAGCCATATACAGAGAGCAAACAGAGGCAGGTAGTGCTGAGACAGAGCAACAGAGGTAGAGAGTTAGTGAGGAGAGTTTGTGTACTCAGAAGAGACTTGGGGGCTGCAAGTAAAGCCTTATTGTTATGTATCTGTTGTGTGAGGCTCAAATTGAGTTCACTATTGTCAAACTCTGTTTTTGAAGACATAATAGAGAGGTTAGCACTAAAGGCTGGACTAGGAGACGTAGCCCAGGAGTGTTAGGTGAACTCCTTATTAAAATTGTTTTGTTTATGTGTGTTGTCTATTATGTTCTTTAACTGCTTCATTTTCTATGTATTTCACAATCTTATCGATCCATTGCACAAAGTAATAGAGGCATATCCAAGTACATGAGTCTGTAATACCTTAATAATTGTCTAAGATCATATATTAGATCAAGTGGTATGAGAGTTTTAGGTTGCTAAGGTTAGACAAGCTTGTGTTGGATTGTTGAACGCTAACTAGGTCAAAGCTCAAATTAGGAGAAGGAGAACTTGTTACTGGGAATAGTGTCTATGCAGAACTGCTAATCCCACTAAGGTTGGTAGCTACCTTAGAAACAAACAAAGTAAAACTACTTTCGTTTTCCTTTATGAAAGATAGATGAGAGAAGAATAAAAGAGACCAACCTCTGTCTTGCGCTTGGTTCTTTGTTCGATTCCTCTCTCTTCTGATAGTCCTTTGCTACTTGCTTTCTTGTATACCCAGCTTCACAGAGTACCTGTAGAATCAAAGCAGCATAACACTATACGAGAACATAGATCTATTATCATAAACAATTTAGGATCAGATGTAAATTGACCATACAAATGCATAAAACATAAATCACACAAGAGTATGGAGGAAAACTTGAATAGATTTATTGATAATCAAGAAAGAGCCAAGAGAGTTACAACCAATTGTTCTGACCCAGCATCATCCTCTCAGAAAGTAAGCCCTTCTTCACCTCATGAAAAGCTTATATCACCCAACACTATGATGTTGCCTCAAGAAACCAACAACAATTCCTTACAAGATGCAAAATTCCAGCCTCTGGATCTCTGGGATGAGGGATCCATATATAGATGTCTACAAGGGAGATGAGTCAGCTTGTGATTTGATTAGTGTCTTCCCTCTTATAGTTCTTGATTCCACTTGGAGATTGATGATCTCTTACTCATCCCTGGTCGAATTCAGATAGGCAAGTGTCACTGGAGAAGTTTCTGGAAGATTCCATGCTTCTCCACCTTGCAGATTGACCCTGCCATTTGTCCCTTCTCGCCCATCGCACCCCATAGAAGGGCTTTTTGCAATGCAATGCACCTACTGTGCGTATTTAGGTGGGATGCAGCGCACTTTGCCTATGAAGCAGGTGAAATGGTCCAGTTTTTACCAGTTCTGAGTAGTTTTTCATGGAGAACTTCTGGGAGATGCTGTAATCAGTTGACCTTGTTCTTTTAGGGGTTGGAACAACACCTTTAGGGACTTAGGAGCCCTTGGTTTATGGAAATTTTATGTTTGGGGTTGCAGTGCCCAAAAATGTCTATAACAGTTGCCCCCTAAAGCATGAGGTCGTTAATCTTTTGATGTCGGGTGAAATGCTTTATCATGAGGATCCGAAGTTCTTTCAAGCTAGAAGGAGACCTGTAATAAGATACAATACAATACATTATCTTCATAATTTTTTCATGATCTATCTAAGGCGGGCATTCCCATGTTCAGCTTTATAAATTCATTTTTCATGTACATGAGACAGACAATCGTCTGAGTGTAGACTGATGATTCTAGTAGAGCCATCATCCCTTAGATTGGATGATTACTTGTGCAGCAATGATGTACATTTAATGTCTTTATTTTCCTGAATATATATCGCAGCCAGGATGGATGAAACTAGATCTGGGGTCTTCAATCTCGTTCAATCTTCACTCAAAGTACAAGTCGATCCATGTGAGAGATGTTCTGGAGTCGAACATGGAAAGACATCGCCTGATTACCAGCCAATGATGTAAGTTGTTAACAGGCGTGAGAGGAATCACCGATAATGATAATGATCCTCAAGGTACTGCAGTACAATTCACGTGGTGTGAATAAAGGGACTTGGCGTCGAACACCACGTAAAATCTTTCGGTCGAAGGCCATTGATGTAAACCTGTCACCGGAAGTGAGAAACTTGCCATTGAGGCATGCAAGCTTCAAAGTACTGAAAGGGGTGTTCCTAGATCGACTTCTTGGATAATGAGCTAATGTCGACAAGAAGCGATCCGTCATAGGAGGGCCTTAATGAATCCCACATCAATGACATGGAACGGAGCGAATGACTTTAATGGAGGTGAAAACGATCTGGTGATATAAGGTTTAGGGTAGCGGTCATGAAATAATGAAGCGTAAATGTATTGCAATGGGTGAGACACAGGTGAATTCTCTGAATGACTTCTCTTGAACATACCAGCGACACTGACATGATGGATTGGTAGCATTAACCCCAAATTTGGATGGTGTGATGGAACCATGGTGATGTGACCAGTGAAGGAAACAACCCAACTCGACTTGGATGCGGAGTGAAAGTGTCATGTTCAAGAGCGACTTGCTACCAACAAAGTTTTTCAAGTTTTCTTCCCAATTTTTCCCCAGTCATTGCTGACCAGTACCTCTTTATTTTTTTCAAGCTTGGGGAGGATAACATATGCTTGTTCTATAATTTTCCCTTCGGGCAAACCCATCGCTATGTTTTAACGAGCCTAGCAATAGTGAAACTCGTTCTTGTCTGTTATGGACAAGTTTGTCGCTATTAGGTTTTAACGAGTTTAATGACAAAGATAACTCGGTCCTTTTCAATTTTAGAGAGACTGAAAAGGGACATAAAGGAAACTCCAAAAATCCTTTTTCATCATCTAATCCCTTAGGTCCGAAGAAGTATAAAACAAAACAGAAGGGATGAATTTTCGGTACTTTTAACAAGCCGAACAAAACAAGCGCTCGATCTTTTTGTGTAATAATCCCTCAGGTCCAAAAAGATTAAAATCTAAAGGAGGGATAGCACTTCTGGTCACTTTAACGAGCTGGAGAGGCCAATGGCTCAACAATCTTTTCATATTTTACGAGTCAGTTGAAAAGACCTTAAAGGAGACTCGTTTTTGAGGAACGAGTGATAAATTCGGGTAGTAGCTGATTCCAGGTAAGGTTTGGAATTTTCCAATCATGGCAGTGTTACAAGGATGGCTAATAGGATCACTCTTCGCAGCTGTTCCTCAAAAGGGGTAAACAATCAAGTGGAGGTGAATGATCGGCCAATACAGAGTGGAGGTGATGATGAGAACACGACCAAGGCTTCAAAGGCTGAAGTACTACATTCACGATGGTTATTTACCGGAAATTGGTTCATTTTTTAATGAGCTTAAACACTGGGGGAAACATTTGCTCATTGCTTATGTTTATTTTTTAACGAGCATGAAGTCCGTGTTAAAACTCCTCGATTAATCCAGTCGTATAATAAGAATGTCTCATATATAAAAAAAACGTTATTTCAAAGTTTTTCCCCACATCCTTTCTTTATGCAAGTTAGGAAACGTCCAATCCTACGAGTTTAAAGGGTTAGAGGACCTACAAATTTAAAAAATAAATGGTCGCTCTTCGCTTGCATGCCAAAGGTTTGCATGCCCCCAGGTATAGAGACATAGAGTTTCAAGGTTACCCCGCAATTTCGCAGAAAAAACATTTGTTTTGCCAAAAAAGGCCTACCTCTTTCAGGTTACCAAAGATTGTTCTATTTGTACCACAAAAAAAAAACTCCTTCGGCGATGTCTACCGAAATAGACAAAGGCGAGTGGCGCAGACGCCTCCACTCACATAACTTTGACGAGGGAATCTTATTCCAGTCTAACCCCCTTTTCCAATTACGTATGGGAGTGTCAGACTAGCCATATATCTCTTGCGGAAACCTACCCTATACCTGGCGTTTTCCTGCCGAAGCAGACCAGGGTGCATGCCCCCTGGGTTTCAGTCATGTCCCCCGAATCACTCGCGCTCATCAGGTGGACGGAATGGGGATTGATGAGGCATTCCTTGCGTGAAAAGACCATTTAGGGATGGTATATGGCTATTTGCTACGTGTGAACCGGGGAATGAAAGCTGGTCTACAAGCTTGACCAAACTTCCTTCATGCGGAAAACACATTACTCTAAAGAATGAGGAGACAGTGGCTCCCATGCAATAAATATAGTATCACCCAAGGAGTAGATTATAATCCAGGGGTCCTTGGACTACCATTACGTTCATGTGAACAGTTTTCCCTCTCAATGTTATGGGCACATTGGGAAGGATCCCTAACGGTCGACTGGTTCCTTTGTCAAAGCCTGTTAGATTTCTCATCTCAGGCAAAAGTGATGGCGAACCAAGCGCTTTCCAAGCAGTTGAGGAAAGGATACTCACATAAGCCCCTTCATCTATGATGGTACCGGCCATAACCATTCTATATATTTGAACAATGATTCGGAATGGTACATTAGCCGGTAAGCGGGGTCTGCTTAGTAGATTCCAGTCAAAGGAAACAACTAGGTTGCTTGGAGGTGGGACCGAATAGACGGCCGAGTACGACTCTGACGAACTTCCTTCCTACGGTAAAGGAATGGGTAAACTGCCCCCATGTTCATCGGAGTCTGTGCTTACGAAAAGAATTTGGATGGTGTCATCCTTGTTCTCTTCGGTGACTGTATCATCTGAAGGTGGAACCTCTGAAGGCAAGACCGGGTCAACTGCCGCCTCGACCTTTTGACTTTCGTCTGGCATGGATTCAGATGGTTTTTCTTCAGTGATAGATACTTCGGCCGACCACAAGGGCGTGTCAGCCGGATTTTCAACTAGTGATGGACTTGGCAAGAGTTTCTTATATCCAGGAGGGAGCCGTAACGGTGAAACTGGACGGTCATCCAAAACTCTTTTAGCCTCGTCTAAGAAGGGACAACGGTGGACAACGTGATCGCCTTCACACAGTTTACAGGGAAATTTTCATTTTCCTTTTTGTCCAGGGGCTTCACTTTCACTAGTTGACGGTGTATTTTCAACATGATCATCAGAGGTTGACGACACCGGGTTGTGCAAACGAGGAGACCAGTCCCTTAAGATCCGAGGGATGCAAGGACAATCTCTATGATAGTGGTCTCCTTTGCAAATGACACATGGAGATTTAGGCCTGGTCAGTGCAGTGTGTGGATTTTCGCTAGACGACGCTTGGTTGCCCCTTTTCACCTTTGGCTCCTTCTTCTTCTTCTCTTTCTTCTTCTTTTCCTTCTTCTTCTCAGGTACTTGATTTTTGGCTTTACCAGCTTCATCAAGTGAAGAGGAAGGAGGAGAGGAAGAATTGGACGAAGTAGAGGGTTGGGGGGTGTTAAGTTTAGGTATGTTCTATGCTAGAGCAATTTAATTAAATTTTCACAGTTAGCAATCACATCAGCATTACGACAAACTGCAGATAGAACATAAATATAATATGCAGAAGACAAGCCAAGACAAGAGGACACAAGATATGGCGCGAGCCAGGGACAAACCCCACAATGTGTGGGGAAGCCCTTTGATCAAATCTTCTTTTATCTTCAAAGTTCAGCAGAGAAAGAGAGAGAGAGATAGTACAATTACAACAGAAGTCAACACTTTGACTTGTCTGGATCTAAGCATAGATCATCTCGTATAACAATGATATCAGTTGAAGACATTCTGCTTCAACTGATTCTCCAAGGTGGCTCCTTCCCCTGTCATCGTGCTGCATTTGGTTCTCTGTTGTACTACTACATGCAGCACCATGCTGCACTAATCATGATTATCATCATGCTGCCCATGTCCATGATCTTATCCATCATCATGCTGCCCATGTCCATGATCTTATCCATCATCATGCTGCCCTTTATGTCCATGATCTCATTCATCATCATGCTGTTGGGATTATCATCCTTGCTGCACCTCTGAGATACCTGTTCATATCAAGAATACTAGATCTGAATACTGTGACGACTATTTCCACTGTATGTCTCCTTTTACATGTATGCTGAGAAGCTCTTGATCAATATAAAACCTACTTCATCATTATGGTTATGACAGTAACACATACATCTGTGAGACTCAGATGATACCCAACGTAATTTTCATTGTGCAACCTGAGTTATTTTTTTCATTGCTTCTAAACTATCACAGGGACACCACCGAGTTTTACGTTGATTGATTGCGGCTTCGTTCCAGCAGCCTCATTACCTTATTGCGGTGACCTATAGTTCCCTGCAGCTCTTCCTTATTACTGCGGCTACCCTGCGTCTTCATATACATGACTGTAGCTTCTTCATTTCCAACGGCTTAGTCATTATCACTTGACTGCGGCTGTCACGGTTATAATTTCCGTATATAGCATATATATGTATAATGGCCATACCTATTCCCGACTTCACATAGAATTCCCATACTTGTATAGCGTATATATATAGTGTATATGTGACCTTCACTGACTGCATGTAACTTCGGTTCTTCTTCAATGGTTCCATATACCTGACTACAGCTTGGCTTCATATGCCTTGGCTCTTTTCGGCCCACATATCTATGGCTCCTTAATCCCTATTGTCTGTGGCTGATCTTTGTTCCCTTTTGTGACTACAGCTCCACGCCTTAGTTGCGGCTTCACCTCCTCGTGACCACGCTGCCAGATCTAGGGCCTGCGTTTATATATCTATGTATATTGAGTGTGACCACGCTGCCAGATCTAGGGCCTGCGTTTATATATCTATTGATGTCCTGCGTTCATATGTATAGTCTTCATTACTGAGTGCCTGACTGCGCTCATATGTACAGCCATCATTACCTTGACTGCGTTCATATGTACAGTCTTCAATACATGACTGCGTTCCATGTATGTGACTGCGTATGAGGCCTCCTTCACTGCGGCCAGATCTCTGCGGCTAGGGCAATGTACAGCAGCTAAGGCATTACTTTGATGACCAGCGTATCACTCATGGTGTCTCTCTCCTTCACAAAAACCCAGACATGGAGAGGAGGAGACTACTCAAGAATGTGTGGTATTATATGACTGCGAGGTATGCCTTCTTGACTGCAGCTAGGGTAAGGCTAGATCAGCCTTTAGAGAAACGTATTCTCCTTTAGATCTCTCTGTCCACAAAACCCAAACACAAGAGATGTGTGTAAATGATATCAAATCCTCATCTATTTATACCAAAACAAGGATGATGAATAGACACATCGGTTGGGCTTCTAGAGCCTACATAAGAGCTGGTCGGCTTGACTATAATTACATAAACAAAATAAATTCATATCTCCATAAATACTTATCGGAATCGGATGATCTTTGGATCAATCCTACACCTCTCGACGAGAGGGATCCAATAAAAATATCAGCTGCCATAAATAAGCCGACCCACATGGAGTTTGGCCCTAGTTGCCAATTTAACACTCCCTCTCAACTAGGGAGAACTCCATCCATTGATCCATAAGTCCGACTATACTATCTCTGCCATCAGTGCCCTGCACTGTTCTGCCCAACTCTGCTCAGCCCTACTGGCTCTGCTCTACTCTGCTCAGCTCTGCTGGCTCTACTCTGCTCTGCTCAGCTCTGCTGGCTCTGCTCTGCTCTTGCTCAGCTCTGTTGGCTCTACTCTGCTCTGCTCAGCTCTGCTGGCTTTGCTCTGCTCTGCTCAACTCTGCTCAGCTCTGCTGAACTATGAAGAAGAAGAATTGATCGAGAATGTCTCATACCATTCTCCACTAACCCGAAGTCAGACTCAGAGTGCGTACCACTAGTCCCAGACTAGTCTCAACTGACCCGAAGTCAGCTTCATAGTAAGTACCACTCCTACCACTGGTCCCAGACCAGTATCGCAGTCTCAGAGAGTGTACCACTGGTCCCAGACGAGTCTCAACTGACCCGAATTCAGCGTCATAGTATGTACCACTCGCACTGGTCCCAGACCAGTACTGCACTGACACGAAGTCAGTCTTGGAGTATGTACCACTGGTCCTAGACCAGTCTCAGCCGACCCGAAGTCAGCGTCATAGCATGTACAAATCCTACCACTGGTCCCAGACCAGTATCATTGATCCCAGATCAATGGAGGACATCCTAGCGTAGGGAGTACGGTAGATACAACGATGCATCCATCGGTACTACTATGGTCCCTAACTTCATTTCCCTGCTCATTGATCAGATGAGAGGTACTTCCCATGAGTCCCAGACTGCATGGGTAGGATGCCTCGACAGGAGAACTTAATCAATCCTGTCCTCACAGGAGAACACATCAATCCTGCTACAATCGCCATGGAGAACACATCAATCTAGGCCGCCATGGAGAACACATCAATCCAGGCCTCACAGGAGAACACATCAATCCTGCTACAATCGCCATGGAGAACACATCAATCCAGGCCTCACAGGAGAACACATCAATCCTACTACAATCGCCATGGAGAACACATCAATCCAGGCCTCACAGGAGAACTAATCATCCTGCTACACAAGAGATCGAATCATCTTGTCCCACAAGAGAGCGAATCATCTTGTTTCAGTGCGCACCATCAGGGGAGGGTGAGTCACCCTGTGGTCGTATGTTTCTCCAGTAGATTCTGTAAGCCCCACAGAGCTCCCAGAGCTCAATGTATGCAACATGCAGGATCCTTTTACAAAGGTCTTTTGATGACTCCAAGTCATTCAGGAAAATCACAAATTTGATCTTTCCCCCGGGGCTTTAGTGACCTGTATATCATCTCAGTGCGATGGAGCCTCCTTGCTCATCGACTTTCCATATCCCAGATAAGGCAGTATCTGATGTCTGTCCGCTGGAGCAATTGTCGAATACAGGATTCCTCAATAATCGAATCCCATCTCTGGTTGTCATAGAGATTCACAGTGGTATTCATCATGTGTACAAACAGCTCACTGAAGAGCTTCAGCAACCAGACTGCCTCACAGAAGGCCATACTATCAACAATGTATTCTGCCTTGGTGGTGCTCAGAGTCACCGACTTCCGCTTCCTGCTCATCCAGGATATCAAGGCAGATTCCAAACAACACTGAGAAGTTCTCTAGTGATCCTCCATACTTCCTGCCCACTCATCATTCGAATAATCATGTGGTTTCATATTTCCTGCAGTGTATCTCAATTCATGAGAGATTTTGCCCTGAAGATATATTAGAAGATTCTTGGCACCAATCTAGTGAGGCTCAACCAAATATGAGCTCGCCATGCTAACTGCAACACAGATGTCCAGACGGAGGTTCTCCACGAACATCAACGCTAATGAGTTTATGAAACTCAGAGGCATTTCCCAAATCTAGTCCGACATCATTACCATATAACTTCTGAAAGTTAAGATCCTCGAGGCAGTCACAAGCTTGCATCTTATCTTCCCACATTCCGAATCCAACTCCCTCTGTCTCCTATAAATGAGAGGGTCTGCACCTGTCAGACATAGGTGCTGGTATGAGAGGTTTATCATCCTCAACCTTCGAGTAATGGTTTGGATCGGTTTCACTCCTAGTGAATCTCAGCTTCATCTGACAGCTATCAATCCTCTCATATTACGCCCGGGGTGCTTTGCTTCAAGCCATAGAGAGCTTTCTTCCACCAGCATACGTGAGATTCCTGATCATCAATCTCAAACCCCTCGGGTTGTTCCAAACCTGTGGACCTGCTACCTGAGGGGGAATGGTTCCCTTGAAAGATTTTCCTTTGGTACATCTCAGACATGTAACTTCATGCTTCTTTTTGAATTCAGGCATCCTAGTCACCATTTGACTCACAGACCTCTAGAGCTGAGTCAATGGTCATGGTCCCTAGTGGACTTCCTGCAACTTGATACAACCCTGAACTCAAAAACATCTTTGAAAATTCAATTTTCAAACACGTACCTTTCCATTGACGAATGCCACCATAAAACCTTTGACTTCCATTCCCTTTTCAGGATAGGTGGCATCAGTTCCAAGTGTAATCCCACGATTGTTTCTATCTCTACCAAATTAGAGAGTGCACCCTTCTATCCGATGAAGTGCCTTGAAGCACTACAATCAATATGCCAGATTCCCAAAGAATCTGAAGGAGAGGGCCAATACAAGATAACACTTCTTTATCAAAAACAATATTTGATTCTTCTTACCTGGGGTTCCTTGCTTCCTTGAAGAGTTGGCCGTGTCTTTGATGACCTGCATCTCTGTCATTTGGACACTCCTTCGCATAAGGGCCAAACTCATAACCAAGACATCTACCTTTCCATCCACCCTTAGATCCGAACTTCCCAATGAAGTGATCTTTAGGTATGCCATCAGAAACTTCCGCTGCGTCATTCTGATAACATTCTCTGCTTCAACTTCACTCTAGGTGAATTATGAGGAACCCATTGATCCTTCTGTCTTGTCCCAACTATCTTCGGTGATTGCTCTTTCACTCTTGCTTGGGCATTGTCTTCACCTCAGCTCTGATACCATGTTAAGTTTAGGTATGTTCTATGCTAGAGAAATTTAATTAAATTTTCACAGTTAGCAATCACATCAGCATTATGACAAACTGCAGATAGAACATAAATATAATATGCAGAAGACAAGCCAAGACAAGAGGACACAAGATATGGCGCGAGCCAGGGACAAACCCCACAATGTGTGGGGAAACCCTTTGATCAAATCTTCTTTTATCTTCAAAGTTCAGCAGAGAAAGAGAGAGAGAGAGAGATAGTACAATTACAATAGAAGTCAACACTTTGACTTGTCTGGATCTAAGCATAGATCATCTCGTATAACAATGATATCAGTTGAAGACATTCTGCTTCAACTGATTCTCCAAGGTGGCTCCTTCCCCTGTCATTGTGCTGCATTTGGTTCTCTTCTGTACTACTGCATGCAGCACCATGCTGCACTAATCATGATTATCATCATGCTGCCCATGTCCATGATATTATCCATCATCATGCTGTCCATGTCCATGATCTTATCCATCATCATGCTACCCTTTATGTCCATGATCTCATTCATCATCATGCTGTTGGGATTATCATCCTTGTTGCACCTCTGAGATACCTGTTCATATCAAGAATACTAGATCTGAATACTGTGACGACTATTTCCACTGTATGTCTCCTTTTACATGTATGTTGAGAAGCTCTTGATCAATATAAAACCTACTTCATCATTATGGTTATGACAGTAACACATACATCTGTGAGACTCAGATGATACCCAACGTAATTTTCATTGTGCAACCTGAGTTATGTTTTTCATTGCTTCTAAACTATCACAGGGACACCATCGAGTTTTACATTGATTGATTGCGGCTTCGTTCCAGCGGCCTCATTACCTTACTGCGGTGACCTATAGTTCCCTGCAGCGCTTCCTTATTACTGCGGCTACCCTGCGTCTTCATATACATGACTGTAGCTTCTTCATTTCCAGCGGCTTAGTCATTATCACTTGACTGCGGCTGTCACGTTTATAATTTTCGTATATATCATATATATGTATAATGGCCATACCTATTCCCGACTTCACATAGAATTCCCATACTTTTATAGCATATATATATAGTGTATATGTGACCTTCACTGACTGCATGTAACTTCGGTTCTTCTTCAGCGGTTCCATGTACCTGACTACAGCTTGGCTTAATATGCCTTGGCTCTTTTTGGCCCACATATCTATGGCTCCTTAATCCCTATTTTCTGCGGCTGATCTTTGTTCCCTTTTGTGACTACAGCTCCACGCCTTAGTTGCGGCTTCACCTCCTCGTGACCACGCTACCAGATCTAGGCCCTGCGTTTATATATCTATTGCTGTCCTGCGTATATATATATATATATATATATATATATATTGCTGTCCTGCATTCATATGTATAGTCTTCATTACTGAGTGCCTGACTGCGCTCATACGTACAGCCATCATTACCTTGACTGCGTTCATATGTACAGTCTTCAATACATGACTGCGTTCCATGTATGTGACTGCATATGAGGCCTCCTTCACTGCGGCTAGGGCAATGTACAGCAGCTAAGGCATTACTTCGATGACCAGCGTATCACTCATGGTGTTTCTCTCCTTCACAAAAACCCAGACATGGAGAGGAGGAGACTACTCAAGAATGTGTGGTATTATATGACTGCGAGGTATGCCTTCTTGACTGCAGCTAAGGTAAGGCTAGATCAGCCTTTAGAGAAACGTATTCTCTTTTAGATCTCTCTGTCCACAAAACCCAAACAAAAGAGATGTGTGTAAATGATATCAAATCCTAATCTATGTATACCAAAACAAGGATGATGAATAGACACGTCAGTTGGGCTTCTAGAGCCTACATAAGAGCTGGTCGGCTTGACTATAATTACATAAACAAAATAAATTCATATCTCCATAAATACTTATCAGAATTGGATGATATTTGGATCAATCCTACACCTCTCGATGAGAGGGATCCAATAAAAATATCAACTGCCATAAATAAGCCGACCCACATGGAGTTTGGCCGTAGTTCCCAATTTAACAGGGGGTAACTCCGGAATCGTTTAGTTACTGACTCGATTGTTCAGGAATCACGGTGTTCTGAACGACGAAGGTTGAGAAAAGCCATGTGGGCAAGCCTATTGTCAATCTTGGAAGTGACAATGTGGGCATATGGGGCGCACCAACATCTCCCCAAGAGGAGAAGGGACTAGGATTTCCTCCAAGGGGAACTCCTTGGTTGGTGGACTCCATTTTTCTTCAACCTAAGACCAACATAGGAAAGGTGATAATTATTCCGTTTAAAATAAATTTTAGACGCTTTGACACAACTTGTTTTTTCAATTTTTAAGAGTCGAGAAAAAACAAAAGATGACTCTAGTCGCCTTCGATTTTTAATGAGCCTGAAGTGAAAAGTGCTCAGATGGACCTTTTCAGTTAAGGAGTCTGAAAAGGAACGAAAGGGACTGCTCTGGAAATCTAGGCAGAGGGATTACCAAACCAATCGCAAAACTTCAGAATACTTTTTACGGTACGACAGTCAATCTTCCCGAATGCTGTGTTCAGTTCATTGCGATCGATAGGGCGGCAGACACGGCTTCCTATGGATAAAGGATTAAGCCTATTGTGGTCTCCCAAAATATACTCGACAGTACGTGGGAGCACAAGTCCGTACTGGCACTTATCGTCTGAAAGTGGAGGAATCACCCAACCAACAGTGAAAACAACAGTTACCAGGCTTTACGACGCCAAAATACGTCTCTAGCCTTGACTTCTAGATGTTGTGCGTTAGGTTCCAAAGCGTTGTTTGATTCATTAAATTTATTTTATAGTTGATCTTGCTTAAGAAATTTTCCTTTCAGGTTCACCGCGTGATGTAGATGTACAATTCCTAAAATGCAATCTAAGATGATAAATAGTCGTTTTATCTTCTTTGTGCAATGAAAATCC
This sequence comes from Pinus tabuliformis, assembly GCA_031772625.1. Classification (NCBI taxonomy): domain Eukaryota; kingdom Viridiplantae; phylum Streptophyta; class Pinopsida; order Pinales; family Pinaceae; genus Pinus; species Pinus tabuliformis. The sequence goes on from CM062810.1 coordinate 609,308,482, forward strand.
TAGCTACTAAGGAAAGCGAGATGGCGTTCTTTCAACAAAGAGCAAAGAGCACACACTATATGCACTGTCCTAAATCAAACCAACAAACAGTCTAAAATGAAAATGCACATGCATGTATTTGTTTTCAACCTTCTTAATGTGTAAATGATAAAAAGAAAGCTCATGCGCAAATCTGAATTATTTTCAAAGTGACAATTACTAACAAGTTTCTTTTCAAAAACAAAATGAGGACAATGACAACACTTTGCGATTTGGAATTGAAAACTTGCTTTCGACACTAGAAAAACTATAAATTCAGATCAAATACAATAGTAACAGGGTAATCGACTATCAAGAGCAATCAGACTCTCTTCTATGACTGAAAACGACACTTGCGACACTTTCAAATCAAGAAACGACAGTAGAATTACGTTACTTCTTTGTAAAGGAGAACTGAAAATGACTCAAAAAATACATAAAAACATTTACAGGTCTTTGCACAATGGAGGCGGAATAACAGAAAGGAAAGGGGTTTCAAACAGAGGTGTACTGACTACAGGTAGCAAAACTCTTGAATAGATCTGAAAAGAGTGAACACAGAAACCAAAATTTAGGAACAATGCCTAGTCTGATCAACGCACCTGTAACACAGTGAAACTAAAATGCAACGCACCTACTACACTCGGGAAGTGTGCTGAATTTGAGATTCACAGAACAAACAGTGCGCTAGACCAGGGACGAGACTTTGATTGGGTTTCGGGTCACAGTTTGCAGTTCAGTTCAGGGATTTTGGCCGAGCAAGTGGTAATCAGTAAATCAATCACAGGGGTAGATCTAAGGAGGTTATGAGAGCCACCACAAGGGAAATTAAAGAGCTTGTAAATCAATTGTTTAAATCATAAACAAAACTCGGAGATTCACTGAAGCAGTGTTGATCTACTTTGCACTTTCATAGCAAATGCAGTTCGAAGGCTAGCTGGCTTGACTTCAGGCTCTGTCTGTAAGTTTATAAAGTAAACAAATGTAGATGAACAAACAATCTACTCGCTTCCCAGCGGAGTCGCCATTTTGTTACCGGGAATAGTGTCTATGCAGAATTGCTAATCCCACTAAGGCTGGTAGCTACCTTAGAAACAAACAAAGTAAAACTACTTTCGTTTTCCTTTATGAAAGATAGATGAGAGAAGAATAAAAGAGACCAACCTCTGTCTTGCGCTTGGTTCTTTGTTCGATTCCTCTCTCTTTTGATAGTCCTTTGCTACTTGCTTTCTTGTATACCCAGCTTCACAGAGTACCTGTAGAATCAAAGAAGCATAACACTATACGAGAACATAGATCTATTATCATAAACAATTTAAGATCAGATGTAAATTGACCATACAAATGCATAAAACATAAATCACACAAGAGTATGGAGGAAAACTTGAATAGCTTTATTGATAATCAAGAAAGAGCCAAGAGAGTTACAACCAATTGTTCTAACCCAGCATCATCCTCTCAGCAAGTAAGCCCTTTTTCACCTCATGAAAAGCTTAGATCACCCAACACTATGATGTTGCCTCAAGAAACCAATAGCAATTCCTTACAAGATGCAAAATTCTAGCCTCTGGATCTCTGGGATGAGGGATCCATATATAGATGTATGCAAGGGAGATGAGTCAGCTTGTGATTTGATTAGTGTATTCCCTCTGATAGTTCTTGATTCCACTTGGAGATTGATGATCTCTTACTCATCCCTAGTCGAATTCAGATAGGCAAGTGTCACTGGAGAAGTTTCTGGAAGATTCCATGCTTCTCCACCTTGCGGATTGACCCTGCCATTTGTCCCTTCTCACCCATTGCACCCCATAGAAGGGCTTTTTGAAATGAAACGCACCTACTGTGTGTATTTAGGTGGGATGCAATGCACTTTGCCTATGGAGCAGGTGAAATGGTCCAGTTTTGACCATTTCTGAGTAGTTTTTCATGGAGAACTTCTGGGAGATGCTGTAATCAGTTGACCTTGTTCTTTTAGGGGTTGGAACAACACCTTTAGGGACTTAGGAGCCCTTGGTTTATGGACATTTTATGCTTGGGGTTGCAGTGCCCAAAAATGTCTATAATAGAACTGGTTGAGACTAACCCCAAAATAGGAAGAGTCTATCCTAAGAGGAAAATGGTAGAGGAAATTCCCTTAGAGTCGGACTCTCAGTTCATGGACAGTTTCATGACCATGAGAGCCATGGTAGAAGAGATGTATATAGAATTTAAGAAAGGTCGAGTTGAAGATACTTCAACCTTTAAACAAGACAAAGAAACAAAGGGACCTCTTCTAGATGGCCATTCAGAAGGCAAAGGGAAAGGGAAAGAGCCTCCTCTATCAACAACTCCTTCTAGCCCTTTGATTAAATTATATGTAAAATTTGATTTGCCAATATATGATGGAGAATTAAATGCAGAAAAGCTAGATAACTGGATTAGACAGATTGATGTATATTGCAGGGTGTAGAACATCGATTCAGAAAGGAGAAAGATTTAGTTGGCTAGCCTTCGCCTTGGAGGAACTGCCCTAGTGTGGTGGGAAGGAAGGACACAAGCTGATTTGAAGAAGCATGGTAAAATTCTTTCTACCAGGAGTGAATTTGTTTCTGCCATTAAAAAACAATTCTATCCACTAGCTTATATGCAGCAAGCAATGATGAGTTGGAAAACTCTTCGCCAGCTAAAAGGGAAAAGTGTACAAAGCCATACCTAGGAATTTAAAAAAAGAGCTCTAATTCTAGGCATTTCTCTAGACTCACTTGAAACTTTGTTGAAGTATATAGGTGGTCTACAAAACTATTTGAGGCACACCATTCTCATGTTTAAACCTACTAGCATAGATGAGGTATCTGTTTAGGCTACACATCTGGAGGCTAGAGGCAAGAATGTGAACCCAAAGATTGGGGGATCATCAAAACCCACTGCAAGCAAAAACAAGGAAAAGAGGAAGCAGAAATGGAAAGAGAGGAAGAAAGAGAGGAAGACAAACATTGTACAGAAATACAAACCTTCATGCACTCATAGCAAGAAGGTTGGACATGATGATGAACATTGTTTTTCTTTGCATCCAACGATGAAACCCCAGAAGTTCGATGGCAAGAAGAAGAAGACTGTTGCTACTATTTAGAAAGATTTGGGGTCAGACTCAAGTGATGAAACAATAGTCACAGCTGTAGATATAAAAGATAAAAATTCTGAAGCATCTACTAGTACTTCTGCACAATCTATTGATAATGCAGAAAATGAGAGGAAAAGGCATGAGCTTTTTCATATTAGAGTTATTTCCAAGCATCAAAAGATTGATACTTTATTTGATAGTGGTTCACAAGTAAACTTGCTTTCTGAAGCAATTGTAAAGAAGTTGGGACTACTAACCACACCTCACAAGAAGCCATATCCATTAGGTTGGGTATGTGATAAAGCAAAGCTACAAGTGACTAGACAATGTAAACTTAGGTTTGCTTTTGGGTCAAGTTTTGTAGATGAGGTTGAGTTAGATATAGTTCCTTTGGATATATGTGGTATTGGTATAGGAATTCCTTACTTGTATGATAGAAAATCCATTTTCTATAGAGCTGAAAATAAGTATCAACTCACAAAAGATGAAATAGAATATATTGTAAGAGCTCATCAACTCAAAAATAACTACACTCTCATTAACTCAGGGCAGATGAAAAGAATTGTAAATTCATGCAAGCAATTTTTACTAATGGTTGTAAAGGAAAAGACCCCTGATAAAACCAATATATTTGAAGGCTGTGATGCTAAACAGAAAGCTGATTTAGAAAAAGTTGTTTCAGAATATGATATCCTATTTCAAGAACCTAAAGGTCTGCCACCAAAAAGGGAAATTATACATGATATTCATTTGCAGCAACATGCTCCATTGCCTAACATCGGAATGTATAGGTTATCCACTTTAGAGAATGCAGAGATCAAGAAGCAGGTACAAGAGTTGGTCGACAAATGGTTCATAAGGCTAAGCACATCACCATGCGGATATCCAATCGTATTGGTGAGAAAGAAAGATAATTCATGGAGGATGTGCATTGATAACAGAGCACTGAATAAAATAACGATCAAGAATCAGTATCCTCTTCCTCGCATAGATTACCTATTAGATAAACTGAAAGAATCTGTTTACTTTTCCAAGTTGGACTTGCATAGTGGCTACCATCAGGTCAGAGTTGCAGAACAAGATGCATGGAAGATTGATTTCAAAACAAAGCAAGGGCTGTATGAGTGGCTAGTTATGCTTTTTGGCTTAACTAATGCTCCTGCCACTTTCATGAGAGTAATGAATGATGTACTCAAGCCTTTTATTGATGATTTTGTAATTGTATATTTAGATGACATTCTTGTTTTCAATAAAACATGGGAAGAACATTTGAAGCATGTAAAGCATACTCCAGATGTTTTGAAAAAATAAAATCTCTATGTTAAATTATCAAAATGTGAATTTGGAAAAACATCTTTGAATTATTTGGGTCATATTGTAGGGGGTGGTGAATTGAAGATAGATCCCTCTAAGGTTGAAGTCATTATGAACTGGCCTAAACCCAAATCTGCTACAGAAGTTAGAAGCTTCCTAGGAGCAGCACAATATTGGAGAAAGTTTATTGCTAGCTTTTCCTTGATTGCAGCTCCTTTACATGCTTTAACAAGATTGAACAAGGTGTTTCAGTGGGGAGGCAAACAGTGGAAAGCCTTCAACACCTTGAAAGAAAAGATTAGTATAGCACCAGTACTAGCATTGCCAGATCTTCAAAGACCATTTGAGATTGAAACAGATGCTAGTGACTATGCCATGGGAGCAGTGTTTATGCAACATGGTAAACCCATATGTTATCATTCTAAGACATTTAATTCTACAGTAGTTAATTATCCCACATATGATAAAGAATTGTATGCATTAGTGCAGAGTGTGAAAAAGTGGAAGCATTACCTATTGGGCAAAGAAACAGTTATACATATTGATCATCAACCACTTCAATATTTGCACTCAAAAAGTAAATTGCAGCAATCAAGACACTATAGGTGGATGGGGTTTCTACAACAGTTTCATCTTGTCATCAAATATAAGAAAGAAATACACAATAAGGTTGCAGATATGTTATCCAGACCAATCATAAATGCATCTACTATACTTAAGCATATTTTAGTATTGCATGAAAGCTACATTGAACAATATGCTCAAGATGTAGATTTTAAAGATGTATATGCAACTTTAAGTCATGGAAAACAAGTAGAAGAATTGGATTATCATGTTAAGGACCAACTCTTGTATCATTTGGGAAAGTTATTCATTCCTCAAACTGAAAAAGTTAATATAATTCGAGAAGTACATACTTCTCTAATATCAGGTCATTTTGGTGTGAGTAAAACAGTTGGACAGCTACAAAGATTTTGTTATTGGCTAAGAATGCATGAAACCATTTCTAGATATATTAAAGGGTGTACCATGTGTGCTAAAAGCAAGCCAAGCAATAGAAAACTAGGCTTTTACACTCCACTTCCAGTTCCTTCACATCCTTAGGAAAGTGTTTCCATGGACTTTGTTGGGGGGTTGCCAAAATCTAGAAAAGGTCATGACTATTTATATGTTATTGTGGATAGGTTCAGCAAAATGTGTATTTTAATACCTTGTAACAAGCATATTACAGCTAAACAAACAAAAAAGTTGTTCTTTCAGCATGTATGGGTTCATTTTGGGTTACCCACTTCTATTGTCTCTGATCGAGATTCCTGATTTGTTGGGAAGTTTTGGTAAAGTATATGGGAGTTAATGGACACCATATTTAAGAAGAGCACAACATTTCATCCACAAATAGATTATCAAATAGAGGTGGTCAACAGGACAGTGATCCAGTTGCTCACAGGCTATTGCAGCAAGCATCCCAAGCTTTGGGATGAACATTTGTGTTATGTGCAACATGCTTAAAACCGTGCTAAACATTCTTCTACACAAAGATCTCCTTTTGAGACCTATTTTGGTTTTATACCAAGGTCTCCCTTGGATTTTGTCTTTAGTAAAGACATATCAGTTGATGGACACAGTGATGTGGAAAAAGTAACCAAGTTCATTAAACAAATCCAAGAAATTCACCAGGCAGTGCAGGAACAACTAGAAAGGAGCCAAGCTAAGTATAAGGCAAGGTATGATAAGCATTGAATTGAGCATAGCTTCCAAGTTGGTGATAAAAATCAGCAAAGACAGAATGCAAGATGAAGGTAAGAAGCTGAAGCCAATAAGGTATGGTCCTTTCAAGATACTTGAGAAAATTGGTGAGAATGCTTTTCGTCTTGATTTGCTAGCTTACATGCACATCTATTCAGTAGTTAATGCAGAGAACTTGAGACTATATGAACCTTCATTAATTGAATATCCCGAAGAGAAAATTTAGTTGCCTTCTATTGATGATCTGTTGCCTGAATATCTCAATGAGTTGCAGGAAGATACAGTTCTGGACAGGAAGGTGAGAACTACGTGCAGAAGGGATGTTGAGTACCTCGGAATTGGACTCAAAGGTTCAAAACCAAGCAGTGCAAGATGGATAGATATTGGACAAGTGAGGAAGCTATATCCTCACTTGATTGATGCTTAAAGACCAACTTTTGGTGGTCCAAAAGCTTTTTCAGTGGGAAGGCATGATCCAAAATGGATCCAAAAGCCCTCTAAGTCTTCAAAATATTTCAAGAGATCAAAACTATCGCATGAGGATAAACTCTTAAAAAGGCGGATAACATTATCAGGAGGCAAAAACATGAAGAAATCAGTGAAAACATGCTTATTGATGGTTTAAAGCAACTTTGAATCGGATTTGTCGGATTTGGCCGATCAATGGTCCAGATCCGATCAGAAAATCACAATCAGCGATGGCAAGCGGAGGCAATCAGGGGCTATCACATGACAATTGTGATTGCGATCAGTGCGAATCAACGAAGACCGTCAATCAAGCGTGGAGATCAATGGCCCATGTTAACGCGTGATATCGCAATTGGCAAATACAAAGGAGCGATTACAATCGGCCCGGGGCATGTGCGATATGCGATTGCGATTGATCGCATCGCAATATCGCATCGGAACATTACAATGGAGCGGGGCCGATAGCCGGACCCGATAAATATTATAAATGATGTTTGATATGATTTGAGATCCAGAAAATAGGGTTTTCCTTTGTAAACCGCATTTTCGTTGAATAAATGAAAAGACAAAGAAAATGCGTCGATGCGATATTACGGACCCAAAAGGGTTTATTAACGCTGTTGAATACTATTTCAAGTCTGATATGAGCAGGATTTCAATGTTTAATGTATTTTTTAATACAAAGGAAACAGACAAGATTTCGAGTAGGCCGTGGGTGATAAATGGTGTGGGTCGGGCTCCGCCCGATCCCATACAATGGCTGCCATGTGTCCAGGCTAAGGAGAGAGAAAACCACCCTCATCGAGTGGTTAACCCACGTACGAAAGGGCCGCCTGAAATGAACCACAGCTGTTGGATCTGTATCTCCCATATCAACGGTGGAGATGCAATGTTGGTGTACAAGCGGAACCGACAGGAATTATAAGGCGGATTCATAATATTTGAATTCCGATGAATGGTGTTTGGCAAACTTTTTCCATGTTTTATAGCATTTTTCTATGTAAACAAAAAACGACCAATTTTGGGATTTCAAAGGCTCGATGACCCATTCTGTTACAGAACATGTGGCCGCCAACCCTGGAAGCATTTAGCAATGATTTCTAACACTCAGAAAGGGATCTAAGCGGACAGAGGTCGAGAAGCCAGAGAGCCCGGGAAGGTGAAGTGAATAGACAGTGAAGATTGGATTTAAAAGCCACAGATAGAGAGCAAACAGAGGCATGCAGTTCTGAAACAGAGAAACAAAGACAGAGATTTAGTGAGGAGAGTCTGTGTACTTAGAAGAGACTTGGGGGATCAAGCCTTATTGTTATGTATCTGTTGTGTGAGGCTCAAATTGAGTTCACAGTTGTCAAACTCTGTTTTTGAAGACATAATAGAGAGGTCACCACTGAAGGCTGGACCAGGAGACGTAGACCAGGAGTGTTGGGTGAACTCCTTATTAAACTTGTTGTGTTTATGTGTGTTGTCTATTATTTTCTTTAACTGCTTCATTGTCTATATATTTCGCAATCTTATCGATCCATTGCACAAAGTAACATAGGCATATCCAAGCACACGAGTCTGTGATACCTTAATAATTGTCTAAGATCATATATCAGATTAGTTCCCCAGATCCTACACCATATTTTCCCATTCTTCCATGGGGATATCCCGGTGCTTGATACTTTTGTTTAATTCTCTCTCCCAACTCGTTATCTGGGCTTTGATTTCCGGTGTATTCCCAAACATGTAGGCATCGATGATTTTCTTCATTTGTTCTCTACCTAGTTTTCGACCTCTTTTCTTCGTCGGTCCACTTGTGCCTTCCTCCATTTTAGTTACTCTTTGTCCTTTCCTAGGGGCCATTGTGTTCTCTATCTAAAAGTAGCTATCTTCTTCCTGGTATTCTTTGTTCTGGTCACTTTCTTTTTCCGAGTCTGTTACTATACCTATCACACAATCACAGCATATATCAGAGTTATAATACTGAATCCTCACAATTTCCCAATTGCTCAGTTTCCTTTCCTTCCTGGGTTTACTGCTCCCATCGGGATTTTGGTCTGCTGAGGTTTAGAGCCAGTCCTTTTTATAGCCTGGGTTGGGAATTTTCTTGGGTTTCTTCCCTTGCGGCACCCTTGGCTTCTATTAGTACCCTACCCAGCCAACTTTAGCAGCCACATGGGTTCCTTCTTAGCTATAGGTCGGTTTTGTTTCCCTCTTCCCCTGAATCTCACAGTCTTATCTATGAATTTCCTAAAAGCAGAGCTCCTACCCTCCCCCCTAGATTGCAGGATTTCCTGAATCCCTCCAACCCTTATGATTTTTCTCTCCCAGGTTTCTTCCCATGTTTCTTCTAGATCTCTCCCCATCTTTCCTACATTCCTGATCAGGGTCAAGTTATTCTTAGGAAAGTTACAGGCTTCTAACCCCAGGTGAACCTCTGCCTTCCTGGGATCAGGGCCCTTCCTCCCACTCTCCCTTCCCATGGAATTTAGGTGATCTGCGGGGATGATTTTGCCTCTATCACGGGAAGTTTTGATACTCTTTGATTCAATCGTATGCATTTTCCAACTCAGACTTCCTAGATTCCTACTGATAATACTTTTGAATTTAACAGGAGTATGGAGTGAGAGGGTAACATACCAACTTGCTGATCTGTTTCGCCTTCCTTCAACCACCTGCATCTTCTCACTTCTACCACCTTCCTTCTCGTTAGTTTTCCTCGTCTTCGTTTGCATGCACTTTGTTGTTTTCTTATTTTCGTTGATTTTTATCCCTCTCTTCCTCCTGTCCCTTGTCTTAACTGCCACCTGTCGGCCTTTGTTATCGGCACGGATCCCTTCACCTTCGTCTCAAGATGCTGCTCTTCCGTCCTTTCTACTATTTCCTCTCATTAATCCCCACTCTCTCCCGAATTCTCTTGTCGTGTTACGACTGTCCTTGTTCTACCACTTGGTGTCATACTTCTACCCGCCCGCCTACTCTCTGCCCTGCCCTCCTCACTGTCATTCTCCATCATCACCTCCCCCATACTCTCGAGAGGTGTACCTTCTCTGCCTTGCTCCATCCTCTACCAAATTTCCTGTCTATTCACTTCATTCACCTCTTTTTTCCTTTCCCTCATCTATCCTCCTCCTTCCCTTTCTTGGCCACTCCTCCCCAAACGCGCTAGATTTTCTATGGTATTTGTATCTCTTGCTTTATCTTTTTTGAGAAGTTGCTTCAGGTTTTCTATCTCCTCCGTCTGCATTAGCTCAGTCGCATTTTCATCCAACGTCCTTCCCCTATTCCTGCACCCCCAATTCCCCATACTATCAGCCGATTCATTTCCCTTCCTTCTCGCATGGGTGGGAAGGATGTAGGCTATCTGTTTTAGTAGCTTGCTTATCTCCTTCACCAACCAGGCAGTTCTCCAGCTGCTACTAATTTTTTTCGTTGGTGTTCCCTGCTGCAGCTGTTTGACTATGTCCACTACCAGTTTTGCATCCCCTTCTACCTAAAGCTTGTGGTATTCCTCTCTAGCCCTCTTTTCAAAGCACGGAGTTCTGCTTTATTGTTGATTGCGTGTCCGAAATCCATCGTGTAGATCCTACGCATCGTTCCCCTGTCATCTCTGAATACTCCACCAATCCCTGCTTCTCCTGGGTTTCCTTTCACAGCCTCATCAAAATTCAACTTAATGAACCCCTGTTGAGGATTTCTATATTGCTTAGCCTCTTCCACCTCGTTATTGTGGTGTTTCCTTGCTATCATGTTTGTCATACTAGGCTTTAGTTGCAATCGTGTCATTATTCTTTTCTCTGTTTGATCCGTCTTCCAATGATCCTTGTACCACCTCTCTGTGAGGATGGTCTCTCTTATATTTTGGGTGATTTGGTTCCATATCCCATTCTTTTCTCTGTCATCCTCCTTGAAGATCAAGTGGTTCCTCTCTTTCCAGATGTTCCATAGGACGAATCCTAAAGACAGGTTCCATGCTATATTCAGGATTGGGTTCTGGTAAGGTTTGTTTCTCCAATTTTCAATCATTATTTTCATGTTGTTTATGTCTTGGTCACTTATTTCAAAGAGTTGTTGATGTCGTCTCCACAGGTTGTTGTTGACCATGCATTCGTTGGTTAGATGTTCCATGGTTTCTTCCTGTTCTCGACAGAGGGCGCATCGTGATGGGCCCTGCGTTCCTTTTTTCCTCAGCTGGTCCCATGTTAGCACTCTCCCATGGCTCAATATCTAGGTAAATAATGTCACCTTCAGCCATGTTTTCATTTTCCGTATGTTTTCCCATTTTTTTGTTTCTATTTGTTTATTATATCCTGCTTTTAATTAGTATCCCTTTGCTATAGTGAACATACCTTTGACTCTGTTTCCCCACCTTAGTGTGTCCATCCCTTCTTTAACCACTACTTTCCTTGATTCCATTTCCTTTTCATATATTTCCCAGTTAGCTTCTACAGGTGCTTCTTGCCAGTTTTCCTTTTGTTTCCACTTCCTCTAGTAGTCGTCCAACTTTGTGCTCCAGTAATTACATACTGTGTCGCCCTCTGTTTGGATGGTGAACTGATATATCTCTTGGAGTAGGGTTGTTGGTTTAGTTTTCCTCTCTGTTGCCACGCCTCTTCCCAGAATTTCGCTTTGTCCCCTTCTCTTACTTCCCAGAAGCTGTGCTCTCTGATCATTTCCTTGTTGGCTCTTGCCAAGTTCTAGATTGTCGAACCCTTCCTCTCAGTTTGGCTTCTCAATTTACCTTCTGGGGACCTAGCCATCTCGTATTTGTTCTCCCATAGTTTTTTCCATAGGTCATCGCCTCCCTGTATCCAGCGCCACCACAACTTTTCCCCCATTACCTGGTTTAGGATGTATGGGTCTCTCAGGCCTAATCCTCCTTCTTTTGTTGATTTACTTAACCAATTCCAGGATAGCAGCACCCATTTTTTTTATCTTACTCGACCCTTGCCAAAGGAACTTTTAAACATATTTACCATTTTTTGGCAGATTGTTTTGGGTGCAGCTTGGCTGGTTAGTTGATAAATCGGTATGGCTTGGAGCACTGACTTAAGCAAGATTACGCAGCTCAGGATATTCAGTGCCCTAAGTGTCCAGTTTTGCATTCGCTTTTGCATCTTGTCTATCAATATTCCAAAATTTGCCACTCTGTTCTGTTGGTCGCTTAACAAAATACCTAGGTATTTTGTAGGAAATTTCCCAACTCTGAAACCCATTGTTCTTGCTAGGAAAACTTGGGAGGAAGCTTGTGTATTGAAGAAATAGATTTCTGATTTTTCTTTACTTATTTTTGTCCCCGAGGCCTTAGTAAATTCCGTGAGAATTCCCATTAGTTGTTTTGCTTCTTTAAGTGTTGCCTGGCCATATAACATAACATCATCAACAAATTGTTGGTGGGTTAGAGGTAGGTCATTTCCCCATAGTCATAATCCCTGCAGTTGTCTGCTATGCACTTTATCTTTTATTAGTCTTCCTAGTCCGTCCGCTGCCAGAATGAACAAGAACGGGGATAATGGGTCTCCCTGCCTGAGTCCTCTGGATGGATTGAAGGCTTCTGATGGTGACCCATTTAATAGGATTGACATAACTGGTGTGTTGATCATTGACATTACCCAGTTTACCCACCTGTCCTCAAAGTCGTATGCCTTTAGGATTTGTTGTAGGTATCCCCAACTGAGTCTGTCATACGCTTTAGCTAGATCTAGTTTTATCAACATCCCTTTGGTTTTTGAATTCTTCAATGAGTGGATTGCTTCTTGTGCTACTACTATTCCATCAGTTATCTGTCTGCCTTTAACAAACCCCATCTGTTCCTGGGATATCAATTCTGGTAGTATTGGTTTTAGTCTATTCACCATTATAGTGGCTAGGATCTTATATATGACACTGCATACGCTATCGACCTGAACCCTTGTGGTTCTTCTAAGTTCTCTGTCTTCGGTATCAGAGTTAGGAAGGTAGCATTTAAGGTCGGGTGCATTCTTTTTTTGCGACAAGATTCTTCTATTGAATCCACTATATCCTGACTCATGAAGTTCCACATGGCTTGATAGAATTCTGCAGTGAAGCCATTCGGTCCTGGTGCTTTATTCTTTGCCATCTCCTTTATTACCTCTTCCACCTATTCTTTCATTATTACCCTTAAGAGTGCCAAGTTTTGGTCTCTATTCACCAATTTAGGGATATGTTCACTGATTATTTCAATATCTACCTCCCTTCTGATATTGTGTTCTGTCAGGAGCTCTTTGAAATGTTGTACCAGCAAGTTTTCCATTCCTTCTTTCTGTATTATTCTATTACCCTGGTTGTCTTTTAGGGAGAATATTCAATTTTGCTGTCTGTGTTGCAACATTGCCTTATAGAAGAATTTTGTGTTTATCTCCCTTTATTTTAGGCATTGGATTCTCGATTTTTGTTTCCATAAGATCTCCTCTTGTTTTCTTCTTTCCTCCAATTTATTTAGCACCAGTCCTTCTTCTTCTACCAGTTCGTCACTTCTCCCTTCATCTATGATTTTCTGTTGGATTCTTTTCATCATTATCTGGAGAATTACTTGTTCCTTTTGGATATTTCCAATTTTTTCTCTGTTCCATTTCTTGATCTTTCCTTTTAGATCTTTTAATCTGAGTTGGAGAGTATGCATTTTATTTCTTCCTTCCATCCCAGTCTCCATCTCCTCCCACCAATTCTTCATTTTTCCTATGAAGTTGGGATCTCTCAACCAGAATGCCTCGAACCTGAAAGGTCTATTTTGGTTCTATTGGTTCATGGAAATTTCTAATTTGATGGGCCAATGATTTGACCCTAGACACGGAAGAATTGATACTTCATAGAAGATATCTTTTCCTATGAAGTGTTCTAATGCTAGGAATCTGTCTAGCTTTGATGCGATTTGTCTACTCCCTCCTCATCGATTGTTCCATGTGTATTTTCCATTTATAGTTGGTATATCGACCATCTTCAGTTCTGCCTGAAGGTCCCTGAATTTCTCCATATCTGGCTCTTCTCTTTGCAGTCCTCCTTTCTTCTCATCTTTTGATGTTGTCATGTTAAAGTCACCCGCTATCAATCACAAATTTTCTTTATGCAGTTTTCCTAACTGTTGTAGTTGGTTGAGGAAGCTTCCTCTTTCCGCTGGTGTATGCGGCCCATACACTAATGATACTAGGAACCACTCTCTATTTCCTATTAACCTGAACTTCTCTATGAGTATTCTTTTCATACCTATCCAGTAGTCTGCTAAGATTTCTGTGGGGTTCCATAGTATTGCGATGCCTCCCGCACTACCTTTCGCATCTATGGTCATACATTCATACTTCGGTTTGATTTTGTTCAAGATTTCCTCCATTTTCCTTCTTGAGATTTTTGTTTCTTGTACCAACATTATTTGGGGTTTTTCTTTTCTTAGCCTATCCACTAAGTGTCTCTGCTTTCCTTTACTATTTAGGCCTCTTATATTCCAAGATGTGATTATCATTGGGGTACTTGATTTAGCTGATGGAATACTGTCAAGAGCGGCACTACTCTTCCCGTGTTCACTAGCATTTCTCCCATGATCTAAATCGATTCCTGTATGTTCCTCCTACCTCTTTTTTTCCCGCCTTTTGTTTTACTTTGTTGGTCTTGAGTATTATCCTGTTGGAGGCCTAATTGTTCTACCATTTCTAATTTTCCCTGTCCCTGTTTCACTTGGTACTGTTGGAACATTTCTCTATAGATTCTTTTTTGCTCTTCTGGAATGAATCTTTCATCTAGGTGTCGCCATTCATCTAGAAGTTTCCATAGTACTTCTTCTTCTGTGCTTAGTTCTTCTCCTCTGCTTGTGTCAATTTCCATCCCTGCGTTTTCCATTTTCTCTCCCGCTTCCTTTTCCTCCTTTTCTATTGGTTCACTTTGTGCCTTTCTCTTCATCTGTGATTTTCCTTGACTTGTGCTACTTTCCTTTGCCTTTTCTCCATGATAATCCATTGTTTGGGTCTCATTTTCTTCTTCTTCTTCTTGTAGGATTTCAAAGCTATTTGTGTTTCTTGGCTGGGTTTCTTTTCCTTTCCTTCCTTCACTGGGATTCTCTCTTGTATATCTTCTTTTGCTTTTTACTTCCTGGAACCCTTCCTAATCTTCTTGATTTTTCCTATGTTGTTTGTTTCTCTGCTCCTCTTCTTCTATTGTGAGTGGGAATTCCTTGAACAGGTGTCCATACTCATGACGTCTTCTACATCAGAAGGGTATGTGCTCATAGTCTAGGGTTTGTTGCCATACTTCCTCATGATACTCTAGTTCGACTGTATCTGGAATAGGGTCAGCTATGTTCATATAAACACAAATTCTAGCATATGAGGTGTATCTTCCCTTTTTTTTGGTTTCAACTATTTTAACAAAGCTGCCTATTGTATTTCCTATTCCCTCTAAGATTTCAGGATCCCAGAAGTCCATTGGTAATCCGAACAGTCTTACCCATACCGGAGCTGCTAGGAATTTTTCTTTATCTGGGTTATAACATTCCTCCCAGTATCTCATAAATAGTCCCACATTATAATGGAAATATGGACCATTTTCAAACACTTTTTCTTTATCTTGCAGGTTCAAGAAAATTATCGTGAAGAAGCCTTTTTCTCCCAACTTTAGCTCGATATGTCCTCGGGGTTGCCATTTTTGCTGGATCCATCTGGTGAGGTCCTTTTCCGTCGGCCAAACTCTGATTAATTTGCAGATTAGAACATGATCTTTCATGTAGCTTCTATATCACTCTAGTTTGTTCATTGGGATTATGAATCTTGGTTTCTTTGTCGCACATGGTAAACACTTGCCTTTACTTCCTACCTGCCATTGAGCTCCAAGGACAGGTCCCAGTTTTTTTGTTTCTTCTACCTGGTTTTTGTTGTTCTGACCTTCCCCTGCTACTGCATCTCGATAGGAAGGGATCTCTCCCCTCCTTCCTTCCTCTATCATTATTGTTGGTTCTTGTTTTTAATGTCTGTTGCTTACTGTATTTTTTTGTTCCTGTGCAGCCTACCTCATGGCCGCCTGACCATTAGGGTTTTTTCCATTGATGCTTACAACAATTGCAGGGTTAGAAACATGAAAATTAAAAATGGGAAGCTTACAAAGCAATTTGTATTATACCCCCTACTCAACCCCTTGTTGAGCATGATTTACCTATGTGAGTAGAGGAAGAAGAAGAGGTAGATTTTTAATAGTAATCCCCCTACTCAATCTATAGATTAGACACCACTATAGGAAGTAGGTAGCTAGATGAGGATGAATTTATTGATAACCTTCTGCAAAACCAACCTCTTGCTGCCATGCCAATTGATGAGCTAGTAGAAGAATCCTTAGGGAAACCTGAGAACAACCCATGGGTTGAACTATTCACTACTGGTTCTAATCAATATCATGCTAAGATTGTGGAAATTAGTCCATCTAAAACCTTGAAAATCAATCCTTCCCTCTCAGTAGAGTAAGAAGAGAAACTACTCACTATGTTAAGGCAACATCTTGATGCTTTTTCTTGGGACTATAAAGAGATGAAAATGGTGCATCCCTCAGTTTTTACACATCACATATACATTAAAGAGTGATGTAACCTTGCTCTTAAAGACATTGTGAAAGAACTGTAGAAGTTATTGGATGCATGATTCATTTATCCTATTTCAAATAGTGAGTGGGTGTCTCCTCTTGTTATAGTACCCAAGAAGAATAGTAAGTGGAGAATCTGTCTTGACTATAGGGAATTTAACAAGGATACAAAGAAATATCATTTTTCCATGCCTTTCATTGATCAAATTTTTTATGGTCTTGCAAAGAATAAGTTATTTTCATTCTTGGATGGTTTTAGTGGGTATAATTGGATCCAAATCAGCCTTGAGGATCAAGATAAGACCACCTTCACATGTCCATGGGGGACCTTTTCCTATAGGGTCCTTCCCTTTGGATTGTGCAATGCCCTTGCTACCTTCCAAAGGGTAGTGTTGAGCATTTTTTCTAATCTTGTTCATGACACAGTTGAAATTTATATGGATGAATTCACTCCTTAGGGGAATGATTTCCAAGAAGCTCTCTCTAACCTGAGTAAAATTTTTAAATAAGTGCATTGAAATGAATCTCTCACTAAGTCCAGAAAATTGTGATTTTTTTTTTGAATGCATGGATTTTCCTAAGTCACTTCCTCTCCAAGGAAGGGATCTAAGTTTACCGTAACAAGATTGCAATTATCAAAAGGGTCCATGTCCCTCAGAAATATATTAGGTGTTTCCTTGGACTAACTAGATATTATAGGAGATTTATTAAGGATTTTAGTAAGATGGTCTCAACTTTGTATGGATTGTTAACTAAGGATTTAGATTTTTGTTGGACAGATAAATTTCAAGAGGCATTTGAAGAGCTGAAGGAGAAATTGAACACTACACCAATTCTTAGGGGTCCTAATTGGTCCTTGCTTTTCCACATCCACACAGTTGCATCTAATAAGGTTGTAGGAGCAACCTTGGGGCAAGTGGAAGGTAAGTTTCCATATGCCATATATTTTATTAGTAAGAATCTATTCAAAGTTGAACTCAACTACATTATTACTAAAAAAGAGCTTTTATGTTTTGTGCACTCCTTGAACAAGTTTAGGCATTATATCAAAGGGTACCAAGTATTTGCACATACTGATCATGCAATCAATAAATATTTAATGAAAAAACTTGATGTCAATCCCAGGATCATTAGATGGTTATTATTGTTGCAATAGTTTGATCTAACCATTGTTGACAAGCCAATGAAGGAAAATGTGGTTGCAGATTTTTTGTTTAAACTAGCATTGTCTATAGAAATTGAAGAGATAATAGATAACCAGTTCCTGGATGAGCACCTATTTTCTATTTCATTTTTGTCTCCTTGGTTTGCTAACATAGAAAATTTCTTGTTTGTTGGGAGATTCCCTCCTCATCTATCCTCTAAGGATAAGAGCAAAATTGTTAGAAAAAGTGCCCCTTTCACTTGGATTGGGGGAAATCCTTTCAAATTGGGACCATATCGGATCTTGCAGAGGTGTGTAAGGGAGGATGACGTCTTTGACATCCTCTCAACATGCCATGATGGACCCCGTCGATGCCATTTTTTTCCCTGAGGACAACCTTCAAAATTCTCCAAGAAAACTACTATTGGCCTACCTTACACCAAGATGCTAAGAGATACACCGCTAGATGTGATGAGTACCAAAGGATGGAAAGCCTACACCAAAGGATGAAATTCCCCTACAACCTCAAGTGACTCTTAAGCCATTTGAGAAGTGGGCCATGGATTTCATTGGACCAAGTGACCCCCAATTCAAACAAAAGAGATAGATCATTGTGTGCACTGATTATTTGACAAAGTGGGTTGAAGTAAAGGAAGTTAAAGAAACAACAAAGAAAAAGGTGACAAATTTCCTAAGGGAAAACATATTTTATAAGTTTGAATTCCCAAGCGAGCGAGTCACTGATTAAGGGGCTCAATTTACTTTAAATATGATTGATGGTATAATGGAGCAGCATCACATAAGGCACAAAAAATCCACTCCCTATCATCCTCAATAAAGTGGGTCGATGGAGGTGACAAACAAAACTTTGGAGACTTGGGCCTATAATACCAACTCGAAAACCACTATTGCGTTCACTCTCTTTGAGTTGGTTTATGGAAAAAATAAATCGGTTTCCATTGAATTTGAGTACAACACCATAATAATCGCAACATAATAGGACCTAGGCATCACCAACGCTCAGCAGGAGAGGCTGCAGCAAGTCAATGCTCTTGATGAATTTAGATTGCAGGATCTCATGCACATTGGGGTGGTCCAATTGTAGAGGAAGATTTTGCATGACAAAAATGTCAGATAAAGGACCTTCCAAGAGGGTGATTGGGCCTTGTTGTATTACTTCAGAGTCAAGGAATTCAAGGGAAAGTTGATAACAAGATGGTTAGGTCCTTATCTGGTGGAAAATTGTCATGATAATGGCTTTGTCCAAATTAGAACAATTGATGAAGAGGGAATTCCACTTTTAGTAAATGGTTACTAGTTGAAACTCTAAAATAAACCTCTATAAAAGGAGGAGGTTACCAATTTAATAAGTAAGGAGTTTAATGTTATTGGGAGTCTCAAAAATCCTAATCCATCCAACATATAATCAGCAGAAAAAGAACAAATAAAAAAATACAAAAAAGGGGGTAAAAATCCTAGGTGATAACCTCCATGACGCACCTAAGGAAAGTTCTCGGACTGAAAACACCCATGAGGAGCCTAAGGCAAGATCTGGGACTGAAACCTCCACGAGGTGGTCCAAGAGTAAAAAAAAAATGAAAAAAAGAGAAATAAAATATCCCTGGGTGAAAACCTCCTTTGAGGCACCTGGGGTAGTCATGTACGTTGAAAACATCCTTTGAGACAACCTATAGGCCTAAACAAAAAAGAGAAAAAAAGAAGAAAAGAACAAAGGGAAGCATGGAAGCCCTTACATCATTTTTCTAGCATTTCTTTTTGTAGGGTTCCAATCACAGTCAAAGGAAGATAACTTATAGGGAATTAGCTTCAAAACCCCACCTTCACAATCTCCAATTTAACTCTCTGCATGTCCTCCATCATTCCATTTATTCTCTCAAAACTTTCTCATCATCAAAGGGCATTCCTCGCTTTATTCTACCATAATCCTGAATTGTTATAGGATTGTCCCAAATTGTGATAGGATGTTGATCGATACAAGGAGAAGATGAAGTTTCTATATTTTTGTCTTAGGAATAAGGGAGAAGGTTCACAATGACCTTATCAACCACTCGCTGCATCATTTGGCCTTTTCTCCACTTCCATTCCCCTCTTTGTTCATAAAAAACCATACCTTTTCCCCCTTCATCCACCTTTCGTGCCACCACATAGCTCTCTAACATCCATCCTTAGCTTTTCTATAAATTATCAAAATTTTCTGAAGTGGTATTTGAAGAAATCAGATGTATTTTCAAGGTATATGTGACTGCTACAGGAAGACACATAGTCCTGTAACAATCTCCACATCCCCTACTAGACCATAACTAGAGAACCATATCTAGAAGTCAGTCACCATGGAGCATTTGAGGATTACAACTCTGATCCTCATGAAACTACATGACCTTCTTTCAACTGCTACATGATTCTTGATCACCCAACAAGTAGAAATATCTGATCCAAAGAGCACCTGCATGAAGAAAGGACCTACATCATCGAGCTTCAGTTAGAAAAATAACATACATACATATATATATATATATATATATATATATAGATATATATAGATATATATATATATATATATATATATATATATATAGATATATATAGATATATATATATATATCTATATATATATATATAGATATATATATATATATAGATATATATAAGAAATTGCAAACAACAAGGGAGACAAAGCAATGACCTCTCAGAAGATAGTCAAAAGAAGCCTCACCCATGAATGCCATTCAAACATCAAGTGATCAACACATTAGCAAGCAACCACCAAGTAGGCACAAGTATGGATTGTTCTTCACCTCTCCTCTTGAGTGTATTATGTTTAAAAATTTGTTGTCAATGCACGAGAGACAAGGTTTTGTAGGCTCGAAGTGGCTAAGAAGTCTTGGCCACCCTCAAATTGTGAAGTTGGAGTTAACTTTCTCTCTCCATTGGGCCTGTGACGAAAGTGTGAAGGTGGTAGGTGGGGGCCAACTCATACAATGCGTTGAGCCTACCACCAAACCACCAAGGACATAAAAGTGGGTTTCAGCCTCATTTATACCAAAGTTTCATTCCAAAAATGGTAAGGAGGCCCACTACAATTGTTAAGAGTCGAGCTAGCTACACCAGGGGTCTCATAGGCTATCATAGAGAGGCTACAGGACCAGAGGATAACTTCTACAGGAGTCGAGTTGAGTGCTACAAGATAGATACTAGGTGCTACATGAGACCGACTGCGTGCTATAGTATTTTCCCGAGAGGTGTAAAAGAGCCTTATCTTGAGCAATATTGGCGATAAAACCCTATAATTATGAAGGAACCACCTAGGGAGGGGTAAGTACTTGATTCTTCTCACCTTTTGTAAACAAAATTCCTATTCAGTTTTTCCAAAATTCCTCCATAGAACATCCTATAGCAAAACCCTAAAAACAAAAGAGATTGAAGTGTGAATTTTTTCTCTTGTGAAGTTGAGAATTATAATAGGAAGATGAACGTGTATTGAGATTGGCATGCAATTTTTCTTCCCACTAACCAATCAAGAACATTGATTCTTTTATTCCTTTTTTGAAACCCTAAGTTGATATGAAATCTGTAATAAGCAGCAGAATTCCCTTGGAAAGATTTTGAGAAGCTATAGTAGGAAGTCATGGGGGGTTGTTTTAATAGGAGAGATCCCACAGACTCCTTGAGGATCCACCAACACCCTCCTGCCTGAGAAATCTTTACAAAACACCAGTGGTTGGAATTCTTTGAGAAATTCAAAGGGTTTGATGATGAAATTACCCATGTGTTTGTTGTAGGCCTTTAGATTCAAGGAGAATACAATGCTACAACCAGTATGAGGGGACTTATTATCCATCTAAATGAATAAGTTATTAGTAGAGTGACTACATTACCCCTGGGAGTGACATGGACTAAGGAGGAAAGAACCGAGGCTATTATACTCAAGAAAAACTTCTTCCTCCCTGAGGAGAAGCCCATTGAAGACCCTACCCCTTGGATGAAGTAGATTATCACATTCTAAAATATATGTCTTACATGGGGAGGCTCGGTGTTTTTTATGCCTATCAATTTAGACTACTCTATTAGCTAAGATTCCAAATGGAATTGCCTATCTTAAGCATATTGAACATTCTCTATTTCCTTTTCCAAACTATGGTAGAAATGAGCTAGAGGGTAAGAGGAGTAAAACATCAGTATATAGCCCATCATGGGATCATAAGACTAATTTTCATGGATTCCCTTGAACAAGTTCATCACCCTATATCATGGATAGATTTTTTGGATATGGATAGGGCAGATTTTCTAGAAACACAAGGGAAAATCTTATTGGAACTTGAAGAGACATCCAAGGATGGATCTGCAGCAAATGAAGAGGAAGAAGAAGAGGGTGGTGAAGAAAAGGAATAGGTTTAAGCAGAAGAAAAAGTGCCAAAGGAAAAATCCTAGGAGAAGATAAAAGAAGGAGAGAAAGGAGAATAAGAAACCCCAAAGGTCATCAAGGAATCTTTCAAACCTAAAAAAAAAATGAGAAGACAAAAGAAGAAAGATAGTGTTTCATATTGAGGAAGAGGTGGATACCACCTTGGCAACCTTGGGCACATCACTCAAGCCTAAAGAAAGAAAGCCAAGACAACACTCTGTGTATTTAAGAAAGAGTAAGAGCACTAGGATTAAACAAGGAAAACCTCAACCTTCCTCAACAACCCCCATAAAAATTGAGGGGTCAACAGTCACCGAAAATAATAATTAGAGGATAATAAGAAGCAAACTAAAGAAATAACCTCCTCCAGGCCCAGGGAAAGCAACCCCAATCCTCTCAAAAGAATCCAAGCATCAGGAGAGCCAAGGCTAAATAACTGCAAGAGGAATCTACCATGTTATAGGAAGGCAAAGAAGTGCAACAGGAAGGCAGGGAAATTTTAACAACCCTGGTTAAAAATCCATGTAATAAAGTTAATAAAGGCAAAATGTGACCAAGGTCATGTCATGTGACACATATTCCAAGTATAATGTTGGGAAAAACATAGTGATGGGGATCACTTGTGATCAATAAATGGCTATGGAAATTAGCAAAGGCAATGGAACAGGGAAAAGAAGAATTAATTTTCATTTTATTTATGAAATAATGGAAAATGGGAGAAAAGGAAGGTGAAAGGTCAGAAAATTGTATGTGAGGGAAATTGAAGGAAAAGTAAAGAAAAATGAAGAAAACAAAGGCCTCAATGATAAAGAGGATTCTGAGGATCAATTCACAACCTTTTGTCAGTTTTCTCTTAGAGTTCTCTTCTATTCTCTCTTTCTCATACTCTTGCACACTTAGAATTTTCTTGGAGCACTCTTAGAGCATTGTGGCATACCTTGGATTTGGAGGAAGAAGGCAAATAAAGTGCAGGAAAGCACAAGAGGACAGTGGGATCAACGACTACACATGATTTTATTTACAGGTACTGAGTTGCATGTAATATTTTCTTGCTTGTTTTGGCATGCTTGGTGTATGCATGTGGTTATTTAGTTATGATCTGCCATTAACATGGAGGATTTCCTATGTTGACAGTGGTTTTTCCTAGCCATTCCATTCCTTGGAGAGCCATGGTGTTGGGGGTTTTCCCTTTTGTTTTCTATTTGATGCTAATGTTCCTTATGGTTGTGGGTTGAGTTATTAGTTCCTAGAGCCTTGGTTGGACAAACACTTTTGAATCCCTAGAACAACTTGGGTTGAGTTACTAGTCCTGGAAGCCTTGGTTGGAAAAGCACTCCAAAGCCCTTGGTGAGTTGAGTTACTAGTCCTAGAGCCTTGGTTGGAAAAAGGTCTGGATCCCTACGACAGTTTTATATTGATTTACCAATCTTGGAGTCGGGTTGGAAAAGGTGCTCTAAAGCCTTGGACAACTTGGGTAGAGATTGATCTAGTGATTTTTAGTGATGTCCAACTCTTAGGTGGAATCACTCGTTGAGGGTTGAGGTGTTTTGGCCTTTGGAAGCCTTGGTATGGCTTTGATTGATGTTTTCCATGAGATCCCATATTCATGCTTGGAATATGGCACGGGGGTGATTGCCTAAAAGAGATATTTGGTTCAGCCCAATCTATGGTTGGGTGGTACGTGGAAGTACCTGACTTGGTTGGCTTTTTCATAGGTTAATAAGAGCTCTTTTTCTTTTGTAGTTCATGAGTAAATGTATTTGTTATCATGTGGCTTTGATGGTTGTTCTATATTTTTATGATTTTGGTTATATGTTGGTTATAAGCATGGTTTTATAGCAGACTTGAGTCATGGCTCTCATCATGTTTTGGTAAGTAAATGAAATGTTAATTAATATGTAACACCCTCCTCCCACATCTACCCAAGTAACTGGCCAATCACGATAAACATGTGACAAGAAAGTGGCCAATCAGGGTAACCTCCTCAGTCACCTTAAGGAAGTGGAACCGACGGAAACACACAATACAAAACTTCCACATCAACAACAGGACTCCCAAGAACCATCCCAACCTCTCAGGTAACCATCCCCTCGGTCCCACTGATATTTTAGACCATTTAATTCCTAGGAGCTCCCTTGATATGGAAATGCATGTGTCTAGGGGGCTCTGGATGCTCCCACAACATGGGTATGCCAATTTCCAGGGATTTTTCTGATATGTTATGCCTATGTCCCCGGGATTTGAGCCACTTTCTTAGGCCCATAGTCCAACTCACTACCCAGAACTAAATGACACCTTCAAAATAGAAATATAATGATGGAATAATGATACAAATGCAACCACTTAAACAAGGACTTGATTGGACCCCTACTAGCCATGACAGGCATTTCGTCAAAAATGTCACAAATATGTAATCTATAGGTGTAAACAATAGATTTGAGCATAGGGGTATCATACTTATATGAGAATCGCTAAGAACAATTGTTCCCTTATATCATTAGCTGCATTATCATCTATTAGGTCATAGATACATTGTTCATTCGTTTACAAATAAAAACATGAGGAGAGCCATACATCATCACTGTCATAAAATATGCTTATCACTAGCATAATAACAACAAAAATATCAAGGATACATCAGCCATAGAATCCACATATACACTAGTAAATTTACAAATAAGATATCAAGGGAAATAACCTCTTGTTAATGAATGCATAAGCCAACCTGGGATGGGACTACCATGTTCCACGCAACCATAGAATGGTTGAGCCAATTCTCTCTTCATCCATTCAGCGCTGCGCCATATTCCAAGCATGAATGTGGGACTCAAAACAAAAGAACCAACTAGGGCATCCTGACGCTAAAACACCTCACCCTCGTCAATAGAAACCACGCTTTATCATAATCCATTCTAGATCACTAAGACAACACAATATTAGGATTTACCATGATCTCCACCAGATCACTAGGCAAAAAAAAGCATGGATTCCATCGGATTTCTCCACCTACACTGTGAGGAATTTCCTTGTCTCCTAGTCTCTCAAGATTTACCATAATCCACAGTTTGATCTAGGGATCACTAGGCCCTAACCCATGACTCTACCCTCTAGGCTTTACCATATATCCCGCCATTCACCAACAAGGATTCCTAGGCATAATCAAGGGAAACCACCTCTAGGCTTTATCGTATATCCTGACATTCACCGAAATAGATTCCTAGGCCCACCGAGGCACAACCCACAGTCTGGTTCACGGGTCACTAGGCCAGTGGATTTATCGCAATCTACAGTCTGGTTAAGGGATCACTAGGCCATGCGTTCTTTCTTTTGGAGATCCACCTTACTCAACCTCGAATCCATCTGACAATCCAGCTCAACCAAAAAATGAGAACCTAATCACACCATGGTTATCTGGAAATGGAAAGTCTAGGTTGAAAACACTGTCACACCTAGAAAAACGCATGCCATGACAGCAAAGAACCAAATGCAATACCATGTATGCCAAATTTAGCAAGGAAAACACACATGCAAATTGATACCTGCAAAGAATCCCATTGTAGCTACTTGATCCTGCTCTTCCTTGCTTGCTCCTTCCTTCCTCTTGCCTTCTTTTCCTTTCTTCATCCAATGCCAAAGTGCTCCAAGAAAAATATAAGTGTCCAAGAGTATGAGAGAGAGAGAAATAATAATGAGAGAGCTCCAAAAGTGAACTGAAAAAAGGTTACAAACAGGTCTTCAAAATCCTTTTTATCAATTAGGCCTCTATTTTCTTCGTTTTCCTCCTCACATGCAACCTGTGACCTTTCATCTTCCTTTTCTCCTAGTTTCCTTTATTTTCATAAATAAATGTGCCAGAAATGCCGTTTTGCTTTTCCAAAGCCTTATCCATTTCTTATTCCAATTTCCTTAGCCATAATAAATGAAATGAACACCCACACTAGGATGTCTTTCCCAACATTCATCTTAGAATAAGTGTCCCATCAAATGTGGTCATTATTTTTGCATTTATTAACTTTTATTACATGGAATTTTCACTAGGGATGTTACATAACCCTCCCCCTTGGGGGACACCATCCTCAGTGTTCAACCATGCCTATACCTCAGCAAAATTGTTGAAAAGAAAACATATTGCCCACTAAGCTTTATAACATAACTTGATGCAATATTTACAATGATCACCCTGCTGAAAATCAAACCAACATGACAACATAACAACGTGAAAACTATAATGACATGACATCCACACTACTCATTGGAGCTTTATAACATAGCTCATGGCATAATTTACATCCATATACATATGTACATATATGAAAACATCACAAAAACATGTACCAAAAACATATACCAAAACATCCGCTCAACTAGCGAATAAGGAGGGATACATAGCCCGCATCTAATATGTCATCTCCCATGTAGCTTCATCGGGCCTAAAGTGCTTCCACTACACTTTAACCTGCTCGATTGCTCAGTTACAAAGCATGAGCACCTTTTTCTGCAATATACACTGATCAATATAAACTAGTCAATCACGTGATCAACATCTTTAACATACTTCTTAAGCATTGACACATGGAAAAAATCATGGAATTCCACTGTCAAAGGCAGTGCAAGTCGATAGGCTACTGGCCCAATTCTCTCAATTGTAACAACCTTGGTGAAAATCCCATGTAATAAAATTTAATAAAGGCAAAATAATAAACATGGATGATGGGACACTTATTCCAAGCTGAATGTTGGGAAAAATCATAGTGATGGGGATCACTTGTGATTTTTTATGGCTAAGGAAACTGGCAAAGGCAATGACTAAGGATTTGGAAATGAAAAATGGAATTTTTGGTATATTTATTTATGAAAATAATGGAAATTAGGAGAAAATGGAGGTGAGAGGTCACAGGTTGCATGTGAGGAGGAAAATGAAGGAAAATAATGGAAAATGAAGAAAATAGAGACCTCATTCATGAAAAGGCTTATGAGGATCAGTTGGTAACGTTTTGTTAGTTTAGTTTGGAGCTCTCTCATTATTCTCTCTCTCCCTCATACTCTTGTAGACTTAGAGTTTTCTTGGAGCACTCTTGGAGGGTGTGGCATACTTGGATTTTGGAGCAAGAAGGAAAAGGAAGAGGAGGAAAGAACAAGAGGGCATCGAGATCGGCAGCTACATCATATTTGCTTGTAGGTACCGAGTTGCATGTATTTTTCCTTCACTAGTCTTGGCATGCATGGCATACACATGTGGTTTATTGGTTGTGATATGTCATTGGCATGGAGGATGGAAGAGATTGATAGTGGATTTCCTAGCCTTGTCATTTGCTGGATAACCATGGTGATTGTGGGTTTATTTTCATTGTTGTGTTTTTGGTTGGTTCTCATCCTTCCTTAGCTTGGGTTGAGTTACTAGTCTTGGAGCCTCTGTTGTACAAATGCTTTGGAGCCTTGGAACAACTTGGGTTGAGTTACTAGTGCTGGATCCTTGGTTGGACAAATGCTTTGGAGCCCTTGGTGGGTTGAGTTACTAGTCCTGTAGCCTTGGTTGGACAAACGATATGGATCTCGGTAAAATCCATGGATTTATTTACTAGTACATGAGCCTTGATTGGACAAATTATCTGGATCCCAGTAAAGGTTGCGGGATGAGTTACTAGTCCTGGAGCCTTGATTGGACAAACGCTTTGGAGCCGTGGAAGACTTGGACAGAGACCAATCTAATGATGGTTTTGTGATTTCTGGCCATGAGTTGGAATCACTGTATGATGGGTTGAGGTGGATGGCCTCTGGAAGTCCTAGATGGTTTTTTATTTCTGTGTTCTATGAGATCCCACATTCATGCTTGGAATATGGCACAGAGGTGAATGGCTGAAGAGAGATTTGGCCCAACCATTCTACAGTTGGGTGGAATGCATAAGTCCCATCCCGGTTTTGGATTTTGCATCATTAATGAAAGGCTATTTCTCCTTGTATTTCTATGAGAATTTTGATGGATTATATGTGGTCTTTATGGATGTACTTTCATGAGTATTTCTGCTACTATTATGCTAGTTATGTATGTGTTTTATGACAACAACCATGTATGGCTTTCATCATGTTTTTACTTGTAATCAAATGATCAATGTATCTATAACCTAATGGATGGAAGAGTTGATGTGTTGAGATAATAATGATTCTTAGCGATTCTCAGCTAAGTATGAGACCCCTATGCTCAGAACTATTATTTACACCTGTAGTTTACATATTCGTGATATGTTTAACGAAATTCTTGTCATGGCTAGTAGGGGTCCAGTCAAGGTCTTAAACAAGTATTTTTCTCTAATACTGTCATTTCCATGTTATTTTACTATTCTGAAAGTGTCATGAAATTCATGGTAGTGACATGGGCTTTGGGCTTGAAAAAGTGGCTCAAATCTCGGGGACACTATCATAACATTGACAAATTTAGTCTCTGGTCGTTGGCAGGTAAGCCTGTGAGAGCGACTTTGGGTTCTGGATGTTTTCATGTCGATAACATGAGAGAAATTGAGGCTTAAGTTGTCCAAACATTAGTGGGACCCATGGGAAAGTTGTCTAAAGTATTGGATAGATTCTTGAAAGTCCTGTAGTTGATGTTGAATATATGTATGGTGTGTTTCCATCAGTTCCACTTCCTTCATGTGACTTAGGAGGTTGAATCATGTCATAGTGGCCTCTTGTCACATGTTTACCCCAGCTAGCTAGTTTCTTTGGTAGATGTGGGAGGAGGGTGTTACATCAATAATTTTGAAAGGTCCACAAAATTGGGGTGCGAACTTGCCACATGATCCAACCCGCAAGGAGCTATTCTTCGGTTTGATGCACAAGTACACCTGCTCCTCAACTTGAAACTCCTTGAACAACCTGTTTTGATCTACATAGCTCTTCTACCTATCTTGTGTTTCTTTCAAATTCTTCTTGGTTACCTGCATTTCCTGCTCCATGTCTTCCAACTTGTCCAGTCTAATCAACACCCTATTAACCGAATGACTCCAACTGATGTGAGTATTGAAACTCTTCCCATAAAGTGCCTCAAACATACTCATCCTTAAAGATTCCAAATACGCATTGTTGTAAGTGAAATCTACCAGTGGAAGATACTCTTCCCACTTTCATTTTTGATGCATCATGTACATCCTCAACATGTCCTCCAATATCTTGTTGACCCTCTTAGTCTGTCCATCTGTCTGCGGATGATAAGTTGTATTGAAGGCCAACTCTGTGCCCAAACCTATAAACAACTCCTTCCAAAACTTGGAAGTAAAATTTGCATCCCTGTCTGACACAATATTCTTTGTAACTCCATGCAATCTGACCACATCTTTGATGAATACCTATGCTACATTGCTAGCTGAGAATGTAGACTTCACTGGAATGAAGTGTGCAACCTTTGTCAACCTGTCCACAACAACCATGATGGAATCATGTTGTCTCACTATCCTCAGAAAACCTGTGATAAATTCCATGGAAATGACCTCCCATTTCCACTTTGGAATCGCAATCTGTAGCAGTATACCTAGATGCTTACACTCTTCCTTCACCTGTTGACAATCCAAACACCTAGCCACAAACTCTGCTACATAATTCTTCAAATTCAGCCAATAATAGAATTTCTTCATTGTTATTAGCACCTTCTAATAGCCCGCATGACCTGAATATGGTTTCGCTTGAAACTCCCTCAAGATCACCTTCTTGAGCTCACTGTTGTCTGGAACATATATCCTGTCTCTAAACTTGACCAATCCATCTATTGTAAGACAATAGTCCACATCTTGTACACATGTACCTATACCTGTACCAGTACCACTACTTGTACTTGTACCTATACTAGTACTTGTACCTATACCTGTACTCTTCTACAACATGTGCACAATCTCCATATACCTAACATCCTGCTGACTTACCTGCAAGATCCTACCCTGTAGATTTATCCCATAGGAACTCATAGCTGCTATATGATTTACGTGTACCTGCCTACCAAGAGCATCTATGACCCTATTCTACTTTTCTTTGATGTATCTAATCTCAAAATCAAACTCACTGATCATGGCCAACCATCTAGCTTGTCTGGCATTCAGATTCAGCTGGTCAAATAGATATCTCAATCCACTGTGATCACTCATCAGTACAAATCTCCTGCCAAGAAGATAGTGCCTCCACATCTTCAATGGATGTATGATCGTTACTAGATCAATATCATGCGTTGGATATTTCTGCTCACGTTCATTCAATTTCCGTGACTCATATCACACTACATGTCCTTCTTGCATAAGGACTCCACCGAGTCCTCTCTTGCAAGAATTTGTACATACTACAAATGATTTGTCTGTATCTATGATCTTTAACACTAGTGCATGTGTCAACAACTACTTAAGCTGCTCAAAACTAGCCTCACATTCCCTTGTCCATTCAAACTTCTTATCTTTCCTCTGTAAAGATGTAATAGGATAAGCAATCTATGAGAAGTTTTTTATGAACCCCCTATAGTAACCTGTTAATCCCATGAACGATATCTACATTCCTAGGAGCTTCCCACTCCATGATAACTCTTAACTTCTCTAGATCCACTACTATACCCTCCTTGGAGAACATGTCCCAAGTAATGTACCTCATTCTGAAAGAAACCGCACTTGTTGAGCTTAGCATACAACTGATGCTCTCTCAACAACCTCAATATTGCTGCCAAATTCTCGACAAGATATTCCTCATTTTTCGAAATACCAATATGTCATCAATGAACACAATAACAAAATTCTCCAAATATGGACGCAACACGTTATTCATCAACCACATAAAGGTAGTTGAAGCATTAGTCAAACCAAATGGAACTACAATAAACTCATAATGCTTATACCTGGCCTAGAAATTTGTCTTGTAAATGTCCTCCTCTTTAATCCGTACCTAATGGTATCCTAATCTCAAATCAATCTTCAAGAACATTGTTGCTCCCTGCAGCTGATCAAACAAGTCATCAATCCTTGAAAATAGATACTTGTTCTTGATAGTCACTTTGTTCAACTGCCTGTAATCAATGCATAATATGAGAGTACCATCCTTCTTCTTCACAAACAATGCCGGCGCGCCCCAAAGTGATACACTTGGCATAATGTATCCCATGTCAAGCATCTCTTTCAGCTGCAACTTTAACTCAACCAACTTATGTGTGCTCATCCTGTAAGGTGCTTTTGATGTTGGAGATTCCCTTGGCACTATCTCAATAGAAAAGTATACTTCCCTATGAGGTGGAAAATATGAAATCTCCTTGGGAAACACATTTTGAAATTTATGTAGAACTGGCTACCTTCTCAAAACATCAGCATCCTCAACTTCCATACCCTTGTCACTAGAAATATGCACTACAAATAACACACACCTTTTTCTACAACTGCGCTTTTCCTGCATAGTTTTCACCATCCTAACTAATGTGGCTTTCTTCTTTCCCTGTAAGACTCTTGGTTCCCCATTGTCATCAAAGCACTCGATGGCTTTGTCATAATAATCCACCTTGGTCCTATGAAGGTACAACCAATCCATGCCCAACATCATATTGTATGATCCCAATGGTAATATATTCAAATGTGTTGCAGTAGGCATACCATTCGAATCAAATGCACAAGCTCTTACCCAATGATGAACTCACTTCTTTGTACTAGTAGCCAACTGCACTAACCAAGATTTTTCATGCACTTCTTTATTCAAACCACACTTATCCACCAAGTCAGGACTAACATAACTATAATTAGATCCAGATTCAATCAAAATATAAAAAACTTGATCACAAAGCTTACCATTAATCTCAACGATAGATGCCTGATGGTCTTCCTATCTATTATCCAGTGCTGCATACATCCTAGGAATAATATGTCCGACATCCCCAACTGTCTGTGCCTCCTGTGCACTATAGATATGATGCCTACCACCCTGATTCTGTGGAAAAAATCTCTTAAGGTGTTCCTTACCGTATGTCCAACACTCTAACCGTCCATTACCATCACCTTCGTGTTGTTTTTGTGACCCATGTCCCTATCTAGCTGCATGGAACTTCTTTTGTGGTGCCACATTTTCTTTCTCTTTTGCATTCTGAGGGCTTATTATTTTTGGATGTCATTTACCCTTACCTTTATCCTTATCCTTCCCTTTCCATCCTTGTTGAGATTCATTCTTACTCTTTGATTTTTCATAGCAATGCTTCAATTTCCCAATAACTTCCTCAAGTGACCGAGGCTCATCATACTCAATTTGATATCTAAATGCTAATGGAAAACCACTGACAAATTGTTGAACTTTAACCTTCTCATCTTTAAGATACGGTTATACCTCAATATCTCTAGGAAATTGGTCATGTACTCTTCATCTATCATCGATCCCATCTTTATTTCTTGGAATTATTTGGCCTTATTGTCGCAGTACCTTTCTGACAAGTACTTCTTCCTGAAAAGCCTCTTGAACTCATTCCAACTCAAGTCCTCCATCCTAATGTCTCTAACCCACTTCACATCTTCCCACCAGATATCTGTTTTACCTTTCAGGCTGAAGATAGCAATTATGGCCTTCATGTTTTCTGTGTAATCGTGCAACTCAAAGAACTTGTTCATCCCAAGTATCCAAACCTCTGCATCTTTTGGTTTCTTTAGGTCTCCATCAAAGGTAGGTGGCTTTTCTTTCTTAAATTCATCTGGAAAATATCCCCTATCACTCCTCCTGTAAGATTGATAACATTGACGATCATGATGCCTGTCAGAACCAGAACTAGAATCATACATGCATCCATCACCTCTCATATTTGGAGTATCCAAAAATATGCTATCTCTAGTCGTGTCATCTCTATATGACTTATGACCACCATGATACCTACTTCCATATGCCCCATTAGTTATGTCATCCTACCCATGGTTGATCTGAAGTGGCCCTTGTCGTTGCAATTATGACAAACTCTGAAGAAGTATTTCATTAACCTTTGCTTATTTCTCTCTTGCTTGCATGATTTTGTCATTGTCTACCTTACAACTCTTTATTTATTCCTTCAAGCTTCTCAATGTGTTTGCTAAGTCAGAAGAGTTCCTAACACTACGCTTCTCATCTAATTCATAGGGAGAGTCTTTGTAGTCTACCATCTTGCTAGTCATCTTTGATGTTCTTCCTGCAAGGTATATCATGTCAGCTTCACCAAATCACAATAAACCAGTGTACCTTAGCATAATTCGGGGAAGATATCTCATCTGCAATATCAACCAAATTAGTGTAATACATGTACAAACATAATCATGACAACATATATACATATAATACATAAGCATATAAGCATATAACCATCAGTCTAGCTAGAGTCCATTCATCAATGCATCACCATATCAACTACACATACCATGACCTCATGCATGACAACAACAATCATACTAATGTACAATACCAATATGCCAACATAAACAACATGTAACAAATCATACACTCATGATGACATACTTCACAACAACAACATCCTCTTTCACATGGCGACATCACTACACCCATGACCAACACCATGCATATGCAACAAGAAAATATACCACAACGATGATTAACACACTTGAAACCAACATGAATGCATGACCAACACACATCCGATCCAATTTGAGGGGTGAACCATGCTCTTATACCACTCTATCACACCCTCCTCCCATATATACCCAAGTAACCAGCCAACTGGGGTGAACATGTGACGAGAAGTTACTATGATATGATTCGACCACCTAAGTCAGCTTAAGGAAGTGGAACCAATGGAAACACACCATACATACCTTCCACATCAGCAACAGGACTCGCAGGAACCATCCCATTCTCTTAGGTAACTAGCCCCTGGGTCCCACTGATATTTTAGATCATTTAACTCTTGGACGCTCCCTTGATATGGGAATGCATATGTCCAGGGGGCTCTGGAAACTCCCACAATATGGGTATGCCATCATCCAGGGAATTTTCTGCCTAGTGTTGTGCCTATGTCTCCATGATTTGAGCCACTTTTTCAGGCCCAAAGCCCAAGTCGCTTCCCAAAACTAAATGTCACCTTCAGGAGAGAAATATAACAACGGAATAATGATACAATGCAATTACTTGAACAAGGACTTGACAGGACCCCTACTAGCCATGACAGACATTTCGTCAAACATGTAACAAATATGTAATCTATAGGTGTAAACAATAGATCTGAGCATAGGGTATCATACTTATTTGAGAATCACTAAGAAGCATTGTTCCCCTATATCATTAGTTGTGTTATCGTCTATTAGGTCATGGATACATTGTTCATTCATTTACAAATAAAAACATGAGGAGAGTCATACACCATCACTATCATAAAACATTCTTATAACCAGCATATTAACAACAAAAATATCAAGGATACATCAGTCATAAAATCCACATATACACTAGTAAATTTACACATAAGATATCAAGGGAAAGAACCTCTTATTAATGCATGAAAAAGCCAACAAGGGATGGGACTACCACATTCCACCCGACCATAGAATGGCTGAGCTAATTCTCTCTTCAGCCAGTCACCCCCATGCCATATTCCAAGCATGAATGTGGGACTCAAACCAAAAGAACCAGCCAGGGCATCTTCAGGCTAAACCACCTCACCCTCATTAATAGAAATCAAGCTTTATCGTAATCCATCCTAGATCACTAGGCCAACACAATAATAAGCTTTACCATTATCTCCACCAAATCACTAGGCCAAAACAAGAATGGATGCCACTAGATTTCTCCACCTACATTGTGAGGAATTTTCCTGTCTCTTAGTCTCTCTGGATTTACCGTAATCCATGGTCTGATCCAGGGATCACTAGGCCCTAAACCGAGATTTCAACCTCTACGATTTGTTGTATATCTTGCGATTCACCAGCAAGGATTCCTAGGCCTAATCAAGGGAAACCACCTCTAGGTTTTACCATATATCCCTCCATTCACTTGAAAGGATTCCTAGGCCCACCAAGGCACACAATACCTAGCTTTATTGCAACCCATAGTCTCGTTCAGGGGTCACTAAGCCAGTGGCTTTACCACAATCCACAATTCGGTTAAGGGATAACTAAGCCATGTGTTATTTCTATCGGATATCCACCTCACTCAACTTCGAGTCCATCCAGAAATCCAGTTCAACCAAAACATGAGAACCCCATGACACCATGGCTATCTGGAAATGGAAAGGCTAGGATGAAAACACTGTCACACCTAGAAAAACCCATGCCCTGATAGCAAAGAACCACATGCAATACCATTCATGCCAAATCTAGTAAGGAAAACACACATGTAAATCGATACCTACAAAGAATCCCATTGTAGCTGCTTGATCCTACTCTTCCTTGTTTGTTCCTTCCTTCCTCTTGCCTTCCTTTCCTTTCTTGATCCAATGCCAAAGTGATCCAAGAAAACTCTAAGTGTCTAAGAGTATGAGAGCGAAAAAGAATAATGAGAGAGCTCCAAAACTGAACTAACAAAAGGTTAAAGATTGATCCTCGAAAGACTTTTTTATCAATTAGGACTTTATTTTCTTCATTTTCCATTATTTTCCTTCATTTTCTTCCTCACATGAAACATGTGACCTTTCACCTTCCTTTTCTCCTAATTTCCTTTATTTTCATAAATAAATGTGCCAAAAAAACCCATTTTTCCTTTTCAAAGCCTTAACCATTGCCTTTGTCAATTTCGTTAGCCATAATAAACCAAGTGAACACCCACACTAGGATGTCTTGCCCAACATTCATCTTGGAATAAGTGTCCCATCAATCGTGGTTATTACTTTTTCCTTTATTAACTTTTATTACATGGAATTTTTACTAAGGTTGTTACATAATGTATGACCTAATAGATGATAATGCAGTTATTTCTAGAGGGCATCAGACCTTCTTGACAATTCTCAGATAAGTATGAGATCCCTATGTTCAGATATGTAATTATGACCTATAGAATACATGTTCATGATGTGTTGGACGAAATGTCTGTCATGGCTAGGATGGGTCAGTTTAATTCCTTGATGGAGTTTGGAGTTAAAGGATTTGTCTCTATGTTATTTATCATTTCTGAGAGTTTCATTGAGTTATGGGCAAAGGCCTGGGTCTTAGCGCTGAAAAAGTGGCTAAGATCTCAAGGTCGCTAGCATGGGACTGAGTGAAAATTTCTACAGGCATTGGGATGCAATGAGAGCAGATGAAGGGTCCCAACTTCTAGCTTACCTTGTATTAAGAGCGACTGAGAGCCTAGGTTAGTGAAAAGATAAGTTAACTCAAGGGTTGGGCATCTATAATGGCTAGTTAGTTCCTGGGGGTCCTGTAGCATGTGAGGGAGGTCATTAAATTTTTGGGTTATCGGTTTCACTTCCATATCAACACTTAGGGAGTTGAATCATATCACAATAAATCTTCATCACATATTTACCCCGTTGGACCAGTAAGTTTGAGTAAGTGTTGGAGGAGGGTGTTAAAAGTGTGGCATAAAAGCTCCTAGGCTCAACACTTGGACTGGATGGGTGGAATGTGTTTTCCATTCATGCATGTAGGTTGTATATGTGCTTGTTATGTATGCATGGTGATGGTCATTGTTCCAGTTGTGTTGTCATGTGGAAGTTGATGATGTTGTTATTGGGATGTGTTTGTCATGC
This sequence comes from Pinus tabuliformis, assembly GCA_031772625.1. Taxonomy (NCBI): domain Eukaryota; kingdom Viridiplantae; phylum Streptophyta; class Pinopsida; order Pinales; family Pinaceae; genus Pinus; species Pinus tabuliformis. Next base: position 609,344,903 of record CM062810.1, read on the forward strand.
ATACATGTCAGTTGTATATGTGTTCATTATGCATGTCAGTGTTTGTATGTTTGTTATACATGTATGGTTATGGTTATGATTTTTGTGCATAAGGTCATTACATGTAGTTGGTGTTGTCATGCATGATGCCATCATAATGATATGGTTATGTATATATACATGTATCGTGCTAATTTGGACTAATCTTGCAGATGAGATAGCCTCCCCTGAACTTCACTGAGGTACATTTTATTATGTTTATATTTGGTTTATCTGACATAGTATGTTTGTAGGAAGAAAATCAAATATGACAAGAAAAATGGTGGACTAAAGTTCACGTGACACTCCCTAAAGATCAAATGAGAAACATGGTGATGGGTACTTCCCTCACATAGCAGACACTTTAAGAATTTTGAAGACAGAGATAAGAAGTTGTAAAGCAGATAATGACAGAATAATTTAGTCACAAGAGAGACTTTCTAAGGCATAGGAGAAACAAGCATAGGTCAATGCAGTTATCCTCCAGAGTTTGATAGAATTGCAGAGACAGGGATCACTTAGGATCAGTCATGGATAGGAGGACAAGACTAATGAAGCATATGGAAGCAGGTCTCATGGAGGGCACAATTTGGATAGAGATGATACCATTAGAGATGGCAGGTTCTTGGATACACCTGATAAACGAGGTAGTGGACATGGGCTCTACTCTACTTCTGGTTCAGACAGGTACCATGGTCATCATCGCTATCATCCTTACAGGAGGAGTTATAGGGTATATTTTCCATACGAGTTCAAGAAAGCAAAGACAACTACATTTGATGGAGAAATGAAGAATCATGGTTTCTTGGAATGAATAAGTTCTCCCATTTGCATGATTACTCAAAGAACATGAAGGATAGAATGAATAAATTCAGTCTTAAATGCAAAGAAAACATTTGGTGGGAATATGCAAATAATGTCAAAGGTATTCGAGAAGAGGAGTTGACTTGGAGTGAGTTTGAGAGACTTTTCAAGAAGAATTGTCTATATGAGAGATACTATGATGACAAGGCAAAGGAATTCTATGAGTTGAAGATGGGATCTATAACCGATGAGGATTATACTGGTAGAATCCTAGAGTTGTATAGGTATTTTCCCTATATGAAGGAGGAGAAAACAAAGATTCAAAGATTCATAAGTGGGTCTCCAGTAGCATGCAAGACAAGATTTAGTTTGATGATCATAGATCATTGGAGGAAGCCATCAAAAAGTTGAAGCATTGTTATGAGCAATCAAAGCGCAATCTGAATCTAAATAACATTGGAAAGGTAATGAGAAGACTAAGGTAAAATGGGATAAGAAGCAAGGAAGACTGCATGAGACATGTAATGAAGAGAATGCAGCATCGCACAGAAGTTCGATGCAGCTGAGGAGCAGAACAAGGGTGATGGCAGGAAGCCTTTATAGTGTTGTATTTGTGGCAAGGATCATCACGGGAGAGATTGTCCACAACATCAGGGTGGAAAACCACATATCTACAATGCTCAGGAGGCACATATGGTCGGGGATGTTAGATAGAGTATTCCTTAGATTTATGCAATGTTGGATAATGGGAAACCGAATCACCAGGCATCTATTATCGAGATGGTCGGTAAGCTTTGTGATGACGTTGTTTCTATTTTGATTGACCCTAGATATAATTATAGTTATGTTAACCCTGACTTGGTGGATAAGTGTGGTTTGAATAAACAAGTGCATGCAAAGTCTTGGTTAGTGCAGTTCGCTATAGGTACTACGAAAATGGTTCATCAATGGGTAAGAACTCGCACATTTGAGTTGAATGGTACGCCTACATAAACACATATGAATGTGCTTCCATTAGGATTATATAGTATGTTGTTGGGTATGGACTGGTTGTATCTTCATAGGACTAACGTGGATTGTTATGAAAACAAAATTGAATTCCTAGATGAGAATGGAGAACAAAGAACATTGCAAGGTAAGAAGAAGGCAACATCAATGAGGATGGTTATAGCTATGCAGGCCAAGTGTAGTCGCGGAAAAGGATGTGCATTGTTTGCAGTACGTATTTCTAGTGACAAGGGTAAGGAAGTCAAGGATGCAGATGTCTTGAAGAAGTATCTGGTTTTGTAATAGTTTCAGGATGTGTTCCTCGAAGAGATTTTAGAATTCTCATCTCAAAGGGAAGTGGAATTTTCCATTGATTTGGTACCAGGAGCAACACCTACATCAAAGGCACCTTACAGAATGAGCGCTCCAAAGTTGGTGGAACTGACGTTTCATTTGAAGGAAATTATTTACAAGGGATACATTAGGCCAAGTGTGTTGCCTTGGGGTGCACCAATGTTGTTTGTGAAGAATATGGATGGTACTCTTAGATTTTGCATTGATTATAGGAAGACGAAAAAGGTAACCATAAAGAACAAGTTTCTATTACCAAGGATTGATGACTTGTTTGACCAGTTGAAGGGAGTAGTGGTGTTCTTAAAGATTGATCTGAGATCAGGATACCATCAAGTACGCATCAAAGAAGAGGACATGTACAAGACTGCTTTCCGGACCAGATATGGGCATTATGAGTTTATTATATTTCCTTTTGGTTTAACTAATGCTCAAGATACTTTCATGTGCTTGATGAATAGTGTATTGCATCCTTATCTAGACAAGTTTGTTATTGTATTCATTGATGATATATTTATTTATTCGAAGAATGAGGAAGAGCATGTCGAACACTTAGCAACAATATTGAGATTGATAAGAGAGCATAAATTTTATGCCAAGCTTAGTAAGTGCAGTTTATTTCAAACAGAGGTACATTACTTAGGGCATGTGATTTCCAAGAAAGGCATATCAGTGGATCCAAAAAAGATAAGAGCTATCATGGAATGGGTGACTCCTAGGAATGTGGACGAGGTTAGATCATTCATGGGATTAGTAGGCTATTATAGGAGGTTAATCAGGAACTTCTCATAGATTTCCTATCCTATTACATCTGTGCAATGAAAAGGGAAGAAATTTGAATGGACAGAAGAATGTGCAACTAGTTTTTAGCAGTTGAAGTAGTTGCTCACAAATGCTCAAGTTCTAAAGATCGCAGATCTGAACAAAGAGTTTGTGGTGTGTATAAATGCTTGCAAGAAATGATTTGGTGGGGTTTTGATGCAGGAAAGATGAGTGGTATGCTATGAATCAAGGAAATTGAATGAGCACGAGCATAATTATGTTAAACATGATCTTGCTTTGGCAACGATCGTCCATGTGTTAGAACTCTGTAGTTTTCCTAGGATGAGGAGGAAAATTGCAAAGGTAACCACAAACCACTTTAGGCCAAAATATAGCCCTTCTAGCATGGAGAGGGCTCTCTCACTTAGTTCACTCAACAAATAAGATATTAGGCTAGGTAATAAGCTCAAAAATGTTTGTATTTTATAGATCTGTTGATGAGAAAATGAGGAAAACCATTGGGCATGGAGTCATGATCAAAATCTGTTTTATGTCCAGTGAGATGATGGGAAAATAGAGATTTTCTCCAGAGGGGCGGGGTAGGAATCTTTGGTGGTCGGTTTTAAATCAAATTGTCGAGGAAGGTGAAGGAAGAAAAAGTGAAGGACAAGCACATTAGAGCATCAAAAAATAGATGAATTCTAAAATGTTGTTCTAAAGATGAAAACATTAATAACTTGGCAAACTGATCAGAGCATCATTAAGGGTGAATTCTGAATCAATCATATGGTTTTTTCCAAGCAAGAAAGATGTACATTAAAGGGATGAAAAACACATAATATAACTCACAAGTCAAAGGATCACAAGCCACCAAAATTCTGACACAAGAATCCCTGCAAATCACCTGCTATTCCATTCATTCACTGGCAAAAGTCTTCAAAATTACAATGCACAAAAGGTATTCTCTCTAAACTCAACCAAAAAAACCTTCAAAACACATTTGATATCCATATACATCCTCAAATATTCGATCCCCTACTCTAGGTGGTCAAATTCATTGATAAAAGCCAACTTTTACCTAGATATATTCAAAAACTAGTGCATATACTGAAATATAGGCACTGTTTTTCTTACAATCAATCCTAATTTAATACATCATTGACTTGCAAAAATGACCAATAAACACTAGACATAACTCCTAGGATAATTTTCCAACTATTTACATTCTCAAAATTATTACTAGAGGTCAAAATTCGAATTTTAAGACGAAATATGGCTAACTGTGTCAGCGCGCAGCACCTGTGCATAGCAAAAAACTATTCTTTCTCTAACGGTTGTACATTTGTCAAAACCTGCTGGCGGATGAACTATTGACTGTGATGAAGGTATCCATGCCTTGGAAACATCAAAAACCTACCAAAAATGTATCTCTCAAGAAACCCTAATATTGTTGCTCACGCTGTGCGTGACACCTATGGGTAGCATCTGTCAAATTGTTTTTCCCCTGTTTTCTCTTCTTCAACTGCCTCAACCAAAAAATTTTAACTTACTTCTATTCACTTGGATATGTAGAGGCAAAGTCCATTTTAGCTTGTGTTTTTCCCTTTGAAGAGCAGGAAAAGTAGCTTCCACATATTTAAACAAGGCCATCTTATCCCTATGGTATTTTTCTTTAAGCTAATCCACTTGATACTACATACCTTCAAGTTGCTCTAGTAGCTTCTCATATTCCTTTTGTTCATCAAAAACCACAGGTTACACAATCTCCTTTTCTTACTCCTGTACCTTGGCAATAGATCTAGTCTTAGGTCTCCTTGAAAATTGAATTGGTTCTTTCATCTTCTCAACATCAATCACTACATTACCCTTGCCTTTGGCATCAGATGTCATTGTTTCTTGAGACACTTTAGGTCTAAGATCCATGTTTTCTTGCTGCAAATAAGATATAGTCACCTATTCCCTGTCTAAATGATCCTTTAATTCCTTACTTTGTTGGTCTTTTTCAACTTGATGCTTGAGCTCAACAATTTCATCTCGAGCCTATTTTTATTTCTTCTTCATCCTTATGAAGGTGGACTTCCTCTTTCTCCTAGCTTCCCTTACTTTAGCAAGACTTTTCTTCATCAATCTAAGCCTTCTCTTTAGGACTACGTTTTGTACATATAGGTTCTTAACTTGCCTATGCAGAGACAAAGTCCATTTGAGCTTGTGTATTTCCCTTTGAAGAGCAAGAAAAGTAGCTTCCACATATTTAAACAAGGCCATCTTATCCCTATGGTATTTTTCTTTAATATTATCCACTTGATGCTACAAACATTCAAGTTTCTCTAGTAGCTTCTCATATTCATTTTGTTGATCAAAAGCCATAGGTTGCACAGTCTCCTTTTCTTGCTCATGTACCTTGGTAATAGATCTAGTCTTAGGTCTCCTTGAAAACTAAATTGGTGCTTTCATATTCTCAACATCAATCACTACTTTACCCTTTCCTTTGGCATCAAATTTCATTGTTTGTTGAAACACTTTAGGTCTAAGCTCCTTGTTTTCCTGCTACAAATAAGCTATAGTCACCTGTACCCTGTCTAAATGATCCTTTAATTCCTTATATTGTTGGGCTTTTTCAACTTCTTGCTTGAGCTCAACAATTTCATCTCGGGCTTATTTTAATTTCTTCTTCATCCTTATGAAGGTGGACTTCCCTTCATCTTCCTTCTCCTCTAGCATTGTTTTCTCTTCTTGGATTTGTAGCTTTGTGGATGAGGATCTTGTAACCCTAGTTGCTGGTATCTCTGCCTTCTTAATCTCTTCCTTGATTTCCTTTCCTTTGCCCTTGGATTTGACAACAATTGGTGTGGTTTTAATCATAGGCAGGTCTTCACTAGACTAAGTTGCTTTTTCTAGGATAGTCTTCTTTAGTTGCCTATTTTCTTGTTCCAGTTGGGCTATAACTAAGTGAGCTTCTCTTAACTGTTTTTCTAACTCTTTAACTTGCTTGTCTTTCTCATCCATAGAAATTTTTTGTGCTTGATTTTCCTTAGGCTCAACAAGTTCTTCAGCTGGCTTCTCCAATGGTAATCTTTTGGCAACTTCCTTTGTGAGTGGTTTTCTTGGCACTAGAATCTCCACTACCTCTGGTGAAAACTATAGTTTTTTTCCCTTTTACTTTGGTGATTGTGTAACTGATGATGGATGTATTTTCTTAGGGGTGAAGAAGTAGTCTTAGTGGTGGACGAAGGAATATCCCTATAGCTTGATGGACATCCATCAAATTGCACTGTAAACTTGGATGAGGTTAGAAAATCCTGCCACACCTATCTCTTTTTCTGCAGCTCTTCTAATACTAGCAATTTTATCAGTGAAAAATGAAATAATAATATAAATTAGTAGTGAATTTTTATAACAATTATAATACTTATTATTTATTATTATTATTATTATTATTATTATTATTATTATTATTATTATTATTATAAATTATAATTATTATGAGAAATTATTACTATTAATTTTTACTATTACTATTAATTTATCATCATAAAATTATAGGAATTAGGAAAAAAAAACTAATTTAATAAAAAACTTAAAAATTTGGATAATATTAATTATTAAGCAACCGACCTTCATTTTTCCTTAAATCATAACAACTCACCTCATAACTATTTAAAACTCGCATTTTAGCTCTTCTACTATCAACATTCAGAAATAGTCTTGATGATGGATCCCTGTTGGGATTTGAAACGTTGACAAACTAGGTGTTGGGTGTGGAGCATGATTATTTAGAGGTCTTTGTTTCAGCCGGATGTATACCCCAGGAAGTTTGTACACCCTCCATGCAAGTCCCCCCCGCAGGGGTTTGGGGGGGGCGATCCCCCCCGGCTGGGGGGTCCGGGGGCCAACGGTCCCCCGGCAGGGGTTTCAGGGGCAGCACCTCCGAAGCTAAAAACAAATGTAAAATTGCCTTGTAAAAGTATAGTAATTTCTAGTCAATCTGGGTCTTTCATTAGGCGGATGATCTGACGGTAGAACTTATGTTTAGTTTAGGGTTTTTTGCCCTAGAAGGCAACCCCTCTCTTTGTATGAGGGCATTGTATTGAGACTGTGATATAGATGTATATTCTCCGAGTGAGAAACAGAGAGGTGAGGCTGTGAGAGAAAACAAAGGATATTACAGCGGATCTGTTGTAGGTTGTGTCTCTTCATTTTGCTGGATAATAGAAAGGAAGGACTGGCTGTTCGGGGTGGATGTAGCCCAAACTGGGTGAACCACGTATATTTATGTCTCTCTTGTTTTATGTGTTTTCTATGTTTATATTTCTGCAATATTTTATGTGTTCCATTGCTCTGTAATATATAATTTTCTAACAACTGGTATCAGAGCCGAAGGTCTATTTGGCTGATAAACTCGTAGGAAAGAAGGGTTCCTCGTTCGAGTGGGAGCAATGGCGGAAGATGGTAAGTTTAGGGTCGAGAAATTTAACGGCCAAAACTTCTCGCTGTGGAAGATGCAGATGGAAGATTATCTGTATCAGAAAGATCTATACCTACCATTGGGCAGAAAAACAAAGATGCCAATGGGTATGACAGATGAAGAATGGAACCTTCTCGATAGAAAGGCACTCGGAACAGTACGGTTGTGCCTCGCAGCGTCGGTCGCCTTCAACATTTCGAAGGAAACAACGATAGAGGGTTTGATTAAGGCATTGGAGAAACTATATGAAAAACCCTCGGCCTCAAACAAGGTATTTCTTATGAAACGGTTATTTAATATGAAGATGTCAGAAGGTGGATCTGTTGCAGACCATTTAAATGATTTTAATACTATTACAAGTCAGTTATGTTTTGTAGGGGTAAACTTTGATGATGAAGTTAGAGCTCTGTTATTCTTGTGCTCATTGCCAGAAAGTTGGAATGGTTTAGTAATGGCCATTAGTAACTCTGTTTCTGGATCTAGTACTTTAAAGTTTGATGATGTTGTCGGTGCTATCCTTAGCGAGGAAATGCGACGGAAAAGCTCCGGAGACATCGGGTAATGCTTTGAGTGCAGAGTCTAGGGAAGAAAAATGGAAAGAGGAAAGAGCTCAGGATATCGCAGTAAATCAAGGAAAGGCAGATCCAAGTCTAGATTGGGGATAGTGTGCTGGAAATGCAGAAACAAAGGACACCTAAAGAAAGACTGTAGATCTCGGAACGGAAAAGAAGGAGATGCACGGCAAGAAAACAACCATGAAGCAAATGTGACAAGTGAAGTGTTACAATATGCTTTGATTCTTTCTTTCGAAAATATTACTGATTCTTGGGTGGTAGATTCAGGGGCCTCATTCCATGCCACACCTGATAAGAAATATTCTCATGACTATGTTCAAGGAGATTTTGGACAAGTTCGTTTGGGTGATGATAAACCCTGTAAAATTGTTGGAATGGGTAAGGTTCTTGTAAAACAGCAGAATGGAAACCAATGGCTACTAAAGGAGGTAAGGCATGTTCCAGATCTAAATAAAAATCTGATTTCAACAAGGCAGTTAGGCGGTGAAGGTTGTGTGAGAACTTTCACAGATAAAGCTTGGAAGATCACCAAAGGAGCCCTAGTAATAGCAAAAGGCGAAAAGGTTGGTACATTGTATTTATGCAATGGTATTTCTAACTCTGTTAATGCTTTAACTTCCAAAGGAGCAAATGTAGCATTATGGCATCATAGGCTCGGACACATGAGTGAGAAGGGGATGAAGATTCTTCACTCAAGAAATTTGTTACCGGGTTTGAAGAATGTTGATTTGGACTTCTGTGAGAATTGCATTTATGGAAAGTAGAAGAGAGTCAGATTTCTTAGAGTTGGGAAAGAAAAGAAGAGCGAAAAATTAGAGCTTGTGCATACAGATATATGGGGACCTGCTCAGGTATCATCTCTCGGTGGCTCTCATTATTATGTTACATTTATTGATGATGCAACTAGAAAAACTTGGATTTATTGCATTAGGAATAAATCTGATGTATTTGATACTTTAAAGAAATGGAAAGCTTTGGTTGAGATTGAGACAAGAAAGAAATTGAAGTGTCTCAGATTAGACAATGGAGGTGAATATTGCAGCAAAGAGTTTGATAGGTACTGTTCAGAACATGGAATTCGCAGAGAGAAGACAGTTCCAAGAACACCACAAGAAAATGGTACGTCAGAAAGGATGAACAGAACAATCATGGAGCGTGCAAGGTGCATGAGATTGCATGCAAGATTGCCTTTACAATTTTGAGTAGATTCTGTAGATACTGCTATTTATCTAATAAATAGAGGGCCTTCAAGTTCCTTGCATGGTGGTGTTCCAGAGGAAGCATGGACAGGTAAAAATGTAAGCTACTCTTTTTTTAAAGCCTTTTGGTTGTGAGGCCTTTGTCCGTATTAATAAAGAAAATAGAACAAAGCTTGAGGCAAAATAAAAGAAATGTACCTTTATTGGATATGGTGTTAATGATTTTGGTTATTGCTTATATGATTACAAAAATCACAAAATCATTAGGAGAAAAGATGTAATATTCAATGAAAAGGTCTTTTATAAGAATCAATTGCAGGAAAAGAAATAGGAAAAAGAAAACAAGGAATAAACAGCTCTTGATGAAATCACTGAAAAAGTAAAGGTGCCTGAAAATAATAATAATCAACAACCACAACAACAACAACCACCACAATAGCAATAGGCACCCCAAACACCTGAAAGTGGTGTTAGAAGATCTACCAGGATAAGTAGACCCCCTAAACAATACTCTCCTTCATTATATTATTTATTGTTGACTGATTCTGGTGAACTCAAATGTTATGAAGAAGCAATGCAGGTTGAAAGCAAGAAGAAGTGGGAGGTAGCCATGGAAGAAGAGATGGACTCCTTAATGCATAAACAGACTTGGGACTCAGTCAGGTTGCATATAGGTAAAACTACATTGCAGAATAAATGGGTTTACAGGGTAAAGGAAGAAGATGGAGGAAAACAAAGGTACAAAGCTAGACTTGTGGTGAAGGGGTTTGCACAGAAGAAAGGTATTGATTTTGATGAAATATTTTCTCCTATTGTTAAAATGATTTCAATCAGAACTATTTTAAGTCTAGTAGCAGTTGAAGATTTGCATCTTGAGCAGTTAGATGTAAAGACAACCTTTCTTCATGGGGATTTGGAGGAAGAGATATATATGCAGCAGCCACAAGGATATGAGGTAAAAGGGAAGGAGAAACTAGTGTGCAGGTTGAAGAAGAGCTTGTATGGCTTAAAACAGGCCCCAAGGCAGTGGTATCTAAAATTTGACAAGTTTATGTCTGAACAAGGTTATACTAGATGTCACTCTAATCATTGTGTTTATCTGAAAAAGAAAAATGATGGCAGCTATATTATATTGTTATTGTATGTGGATGACATGCTTGTTGTAGGGTCTAACATGTAGGAAATAAATGTGTTCAAAAGAAAATTGGCAAATTCATTTGCAATGAAGGATTTGGGAGCTACAAAACAAATCCTTGGTATGAGAATAACTAGAGACAGGAAAAATCGCAAACTAACATTATCTCAGAATGATTACATACAAAAGGTGTTGAAAATATTTAATATGCACAATGCAAAACCAGTTAGTACACCTTTTGCTAGCCATTTCAAACTTAGTAAGGAAATGTGCCCAAAGACCCAAGAAGACATGGATTATATGTCTAAAGTTCCATATGCATCAGCAGTTGGAAGCTTAATGTATGCAATGGTCTACACAAGGCCTGATATTGCACATGCAGTGGGAGTTGTAAGTAGGTACATGAACAATCCAGGAAAGGAACATTGGATGGCAGTGAAATGGATTCTAAGATATTTGAAAGGTACCACAAATCAAGCATTATGCTTTGGTGGTTCAAACATTCCTCTACAGGGATATGTTGATGCAGATATGGCAGGTGACAGAGATAACAGGAGGAGCACTACAGGATATGTATTTACTATAGGTGGAACAACTGTCAGTTGGGTTTCAAAAATCCAAAGTGTCATTGCACTTTCAACAACAGAAGCAGAGTATGTTGCTGCTATAGAGGCTAGTAAAGAAATGATTTGGTTACAAAGGTTTATGGGTGAATTGGGTAAGGAGCATGATATGGGCACGTTATACAGTGATAGCCAAAGTGCCATTCATCTTGCAAAGAACTCAGAATTTCATTCCAAGACTAAACACATACAACTCAAGTACCATTTCATACGATCAGTGTTAGAGGATGGAGAGTTGAAGATGGAAAAGATACACACTAGCCAGAATCCTGCAGATATGCTAACAAAAGTTGTAACTAGGGAGAAACTGAGAATATTCTCAGTTTCAATTGGTCTTCAAGGATGACGATGAAGATGAGAAACAGCTAGGTCCAAAGAGGAGTCATTGTCTAGCAAATGAAGCAGCAATGGAGTTGCTACCATCATTCTCCAAGTGGGAGATTGTTGGGTGTGGAGCATGATTATTTAGAGGTCTTTGTTTCAGCCGGATTTATACCCTAGGAAGTTTGTACACCCCTCCACGCGGGTGGGGGGGGGGGGACTTGGCCCCCTCGCGGGGGTTCGGGGGGGGGGGCCGATCCCCCCCGGCTGGGGGGTCCGGGGCCAGTGGTCCCCTGGTGGGGGTTTCGGGGGCAGCACCCCCGAAGCTAAAAACATATGTAAAACTGCCTTGTAAAAGTATAGTAATTTCTAGTCAATCTGGGTTGTTCATTAGGCAGATGATCTAACGGTAGAACTTATGTTTAGTTTAGGGTTTTTTTCCCTAGAAGGCAACCCCTCTCTTTGTATGAGGGCATTGTATTGAGACTGTGATATAGATGTATATTCTCCGAGTGAGAAACAAAGAGGTGAGACAGTGAGAGAAAACAAAGGATATTACAACGGCTTTGTTGTAGGTTGTGTCTCTTCATTTTGTTGGATAATAGAAAGGAAGGACTGGCTGTTCGGGGTGGACGTAGCCCAAACTGGGTGAACCACGTATATCTGTGTCTCTCTTGTTTTATGCGTTTTCTGTGTTTATATTTCTGCAATATTTTATGTGTTCCATTGCTCCGTAATATATAATTTTCTAACAATATGGATATTACTCTCTCAGCCGTCTTTCCTGAACTCCTAAAAAGGAAAAAGGGTAAATTTAGGGTCTTCTTTCTTGAGAAATGCATGAGGATCTTGATGTGATATTGATAGACCTTGGTGAATCTTCCTTCACACGTGAAGTACCTCTGAAATACCTTGAGGAGCTTGTTGTAATGTTCCAATAAATAGTCACTAGGCACTATAGCACCAAACTCTTGGTCTTTATACTTTGGTTTCATGAAATCATTATAATGCTCCAACTCCAAAGGCATTCCTTTGAACCATTTCTCCCCCTCCAAAGGTATTTATGTGGCTGATTTTATGGTGACTTATGACACTATGAACTTCAATTTACCAACTTTCACTTCATCTCCATCAAAATTTAGGGAAAACTCTTTGGTTACCTCCACATTATACCCTTGCATCTTTTCAAAGAATCTAACACAACCTACTTCCTCAAAGGTTTCCCTAATGGCAGGGTCTGAGTTGATAAGTGATGGATCTTGTCGTTCAAACCTCACAATCTCTCCTCCCTTTGTCTTCCCCATTACTAAAAACAAGATTCTGAAGATGCAAAACTTTGGCTAGGTTTTGATGGTTTATCAAGGTTGTGATTTTAAGAAGTGGTTAAAAATTCTTCTCAAACATTGAATGACAAAAATAATGCTGAGAGACTACAACTTCTAACTGGTAATGAAAGTGATAAAGATGCTCTGTTTTGGCCTGTGTGTAGCACCATGAATGCAACGATAGAGAGGAAAAAACTTTATTGACCAAATGACAGGCTCAATATGCCTCTAGACTTCCCAAGACCTATGAAAATTTCAACTAAATTTATGTAAGGCTAACACACTGACAATCTCATGATTTCAAGGCCGGTGGATAGGTGGAAAAAATCATTGTTTTTGTGCGCAACACCTACTATGCGCAACGTTGAGGAAATGAAAGAAAAAGAACTTGGAAGGATGATCAACTCACCTCCTAATAAACATGATAAATTTTGATAATTTCACACAAGATCCTTTGTGTAGAAAAACTGGGGTTTATAGGTCATTTAGTCGATCAAAAAGGAAAAAGATGGGGAGACAGTGTGCATGCGCAATGTCCATGTGCAGTAGCATCATGAGCATCACTGTGTAAGCAAGAAATATGGGGTTTTTAAACTCAATTTTTAAACTAGAAATTGGTAAATTACTTCATATTTTGATGGAAAGAAACCCCAAACCATCACACACACCTGGAAATTGCATTTGATGAGGAGAACTAGTCCTTTGAGCTCTGTGAAGTATTCCCCTGCAGCTTGTAGGTAGCCATAGAACTGATCTTTCTCAAGCCCTTGGAGATGAAATGTCCATAAACTCGGAAGTTTGAATGATGAACTTGCGTGCAATTTGATAACTTTGAAAATAAATTTGCTCCTCGTTTGGAAATAATGGTAATTTAAGAAGAACACAAGATTGAGCGCATCACAAATAGGATTATGCCAGATTTGATGGTGACTATTGTACATTTGCTAATGTCACCCACCACTAAATGTTCTTTACAACTAATTGGCATAACTCTAAACTGACTCTTATGACCATGACCCCACAACTAACTTATGATGAGAAAATCCCTCATGACATAAAACCTTTAACTTCCATAATGACTCTTTATCTCCATGACTTTAAATTTCAAATGATGACCCCTCATGGACCATACAATTCAAATCAAGACTAAAAACATCTTTTTCCACACATATTTACAATGACTTGACCAGTTTGATACTATTGTACAAAGACCATTTAGACTATGATACGTGGTGAATTCATAGGCTAAATCTTGCAAGCAAACCCATAAAATGAATAGTTAGACAAACAAAATTTGATCACTATATTATAGGACCCTAACACCATGCATTGAAGATGTGGAGACACTATCTTCTTGGCTGGAGGTTTGTATTTATGATTGGTCGTAGTGGGATGAGATACCTATTTGACCAACTGAATCTAAATGCCATTCAAGCTAGATGGTTGACCACTATTAGTGAGTTTGACTTCAAAATCATATACATTTAAGGGTAAGGAGAACAAGGTTGCAAATGCTCTTAGCATAAGAGTACAAGTAAATCACGTAGCAACTATGAGATCATATGGGACAGACTTATAGGATAAGATATTATAGGCAAGACAACAAGATGACAGGTATAGGGAGCTTAGGTACAAGTTACAATAGCAGGTACAGGTGAGCAGGATGTGGATTATCATCTCACAAAAAATTGTATGGTCATATTTATGGGCATGATCTATGTGTTGAACAACAGTGAGCTCAAGAATCTTATCTTGAGTGAACTCCATGCTAAGTCATATTCGGGTCACCCGGGATATCATAAGACATTGACAGTGGCGAATAAGTTCTACTAATGGTCAAATTTGAAGAAAGAAGTGGCAGAGTTTGTTGTTAGATGTTTGGATTGTCAACAGATAAAAGTAGAGTGTAACCATCCAAGTGGACTACTACAACCGATTCTGATTCCAGAGTGGAAAGGGAAGGTCATTTCCATGTATTTTATTACAGGTTTTCCAAGGACCTATAGAAAACATGACTCAATCATAGTTATGGTTGACAGGTTGACTAAGGTAGCTCACTTGATTCCAAGGAAGTCTATGAATTCAGTTAGTGAGGTAGCAAAGGTCTTCATCAAAGATATAGAGAAGTTGCATGGTGTACTGAAGAATATTATATCAGACAAGAATGTTAAGTTCACTTCTACGTTCTAGAAAGAATTGCTTGCAAGTTTTTGGACATAGTTGGACTTCAACATAGCTCATCATCTGTAGATAGATGGACAAACAAAGAGGGTCAACAGGATTTTGGAGGACATGTTAAGGATGTACATCATGCATTAGTGATCTAGACTTATGCAGGAACGTAAAAAAATACAAAAATACCCATATACATAGAGATGCAGCATAAATAAAACTTCATTTCATTAATATCAAAGAACTAGAATATGTTTACATACATAAATAAAAGTAAACTAGCTCGGGCGATGGTATCTTATCTCTGTGAAGAGATGTGGCGGCTACATGCCTCTACACTATATTACAATGAGGCTTAAGGCCTATTTATTATTGAACAACAAGGAAAAACCCCAAACAACCAAAACCCTAACCCCAGGAGATGTAATGCCAAGAGTTGGTGGGGCTCATTGGGGTTAGTTGGGCACCCAATTTCCCAGGTTCGTAACTTGGTCATATAATCTTCGTTTGGGGCGTATTATACCTTGTTGGAAATATCTCTCCAAGTACTACAGGATTTTCAGAAGAATCTATTGCAGACCTCGATAAAACACTATTTAGAGAGTCAAAATTTCTCCAAAAGTTCAGGACTTGAAAATCTTGATCCGAATAGAAAATGGCATCAACCCATGGTATTCATCGACCCATGTTATTCATCCACCCATGAAATTTACCCATGGTATTGTGAGTGGCATCCACCCATGGTATTGTAAGTGACATCCACCCATGGTATTCATTCACCCATGGAATTGACCCGTGGTATTGTAGTTGAAAAATATTATAAGTAATAAGTCACATTTTGTAAAAGGAAAGATTGTCCACCATAATGTAGTCCTTACAATTATTATCTGTTTTAATAAAAAACTTCTTTATGGTTTTGTTGATTGGGCATTCTACTCTTTTTCTTCTCGCAATTTCAATTTTTTCAGTTCTTGGGGGCCTCCCCCCCAAGATCCATTTCAATATTTTAGATCTTGAGGGCCTCCCCCCAATATCTGGATCAGTGGTATCAGAGAAGGTTACGATTCCATGGGATTAGGGTTTCATGTATATTTTAGTTTCAAATTTTTGCAGCAATATGCAACAAACTTCAGTATGTGCTATGACCTCCACAGAGCACTTTCTTGGGACAAGCA
This sequence comes from Pinus tabuliformis, assembly GCA_031772625.1. Taxonomy (NCBI): domain Eukaryota; kingdom Viridiplantae; phylum Streptophyta; class Pinopsida; order Pinales; family Pinaceae; genus Pinus; species Pinus tabuliformis. Next base: position 609,360,815 of record CM062810.1, read on the forward strand.
AGAAGAATTTTTCTTTTCTTCATTTTTTGCAGGAATGTTTTTGGGCAACGCGTTTGTAGATCAAATCTGAACTTTTTGGTGCAAAATTTACAAAAAAAATAATGGATCTTGATTCCTTGCTAACAAATACCCAAATTCAAAACAAAAAATCAGCCAAATCGGAGTCCGGATGAGGGAGATATCAATGATTTAAAATCATTTATGTTGCAAAAATGTTTCCGACGACAATTCGTGGATAGCGGCTCTCCTATATTTTTGCAATTTTGGTTCAAAAATTCAGAAAACTGATTATATATATGAGCTCCTCTCAAAAAATCTCTCAATTTCAAAAAAAATGGGTCGAATCGGAGTTCATATGTCGGAGATATCGTTGATTTAAAATCAGCTATTTTTCAGAACTTTTGTGACGGAAAAAAAGTTGTAGCACAAATTTGAGATTCTAGAGTGTCCAGATAAGGATTTCCAACACATGGGAAGATGCAAAATGTTCCTTCTGTTTCCAAAAATAGGTTATAATAAATATTCTGATTTATATTGACCGAGTTATGTCCATTTTAATTTTGGAGCAACATTCAGAGCGGGCTCCCTTTGGAGATGTGCCCTCCCACCCCGTTTTAGTAGGCACTTGCTTCACATTCATCAGTTTCAGCATATCAACATTCATCTTGGGTTCTTTGGAGACATGCCTTCCCATTCGAGGCTATGTAGGCACCTGCTACTTCATCCACAAACCCACACTTCATCGAAGGCTATTTGCTAGGCCGCAGACTGTCAGTATCACAGTTGGTCACAAGCATTACAAGGTATCTCTATTCTCATATCTTCGTTCATCATGGTTATGGTTCATCCAAAAACCCACACTTCATTGAAGTCCATTTTCTAGGCCTCACACTGTCAGTATCATAGTTGGTAACAAGCATTACAGGGTATCTCTATCCTCAGATCTTCGTTCATCATGGTTATGGGCTAACCACATAAAACCCTTCATTTAAGTGGCTCTTCATATTCAAAAAAGGTTCTGCAGGAGGGAACTTCACACAATGGGGAACATTGCTTCTTGAGGGAGGAATGATCCGAATAGAAAATGCCATCAACCCATGGTATTCATCCACCCATGGAGTTTACCCATGGTATTGTGAGTGGCATCCAGCCATGGTATTTATCCACCCATGGTATTGTAAGTGACATCCACCCATGGTATTTTCCCATGGTATTGTGACATCTACCCATGGTATTCATTCACCCATACTATAAGTAATAAGTCACATTTTGTAAAAGGAAAGATTGTCCACCACAATGTAGTCCTTACAGTTATTATCTATTTTAATAAAAAGTTTCTTTGTGGTTTTGTTATTGTGTGTTCTCTCATTTTCTTTCTGGCATTGCAATTTTTCAGATCTTGGGGGTCTCCCCCCAAGATCCATATCAGTAATAAAAAGTTTCTTTGTGGTTTTGTTATTGTGTGTTCTCTCATTTTCATTCTGGCATTGCAAATTTTTAGATCTTGGGGGTCTGCCCCCAAGATCCAGATCAAAACTACTAAAAATAGTAAATGTTGCAATAAACAAGGAAAGAGATGAAACCAACTGGAGGTCTAGGTGTAACAGGCGGGTGGACGCCAATATCCACCGGGATCAATCAACAGTGAAAGTGGGAAGAGTATATTCCACTAGTGAAGTTTTCATATAACAATGGGTATCATGAATCTTTGAAGATGATTCCATTTGAGGTGCTTTATGGGCGGAGTTGTAATACTCCTATCAGTAGGAGTTATTCAGTAAATATGGTATTGATTGGACTAGAAATGTTAGCAGAGATGGAATAGGAAATGAAGGTAATCAAGAAAAATCTAAAGGTAGCACAAGATGGGTAGAAGAGCTATGCATATCAGCACAGGGTGTTTAAGGAGTTTTAGGTTCGGGAACAAGTGTACTTGCGCATCAAGCCCGAGAAGAGCTTCTTGAGGATTTGATCGTGTGCCAAGTTGGCACGTCAGTATTGTGGACCTTTCAAGATTCTTGAGAGGATTGGACTAGTAGCCTACCAACTTACACTGCCTCTGATAGTGGAATTCCATGATGTTTTCCATGTGGCATTACTTTATAAGGATATGAAGGATGTGTTGGGCATGGAGCCTGATTATCTTCTTTATTCGAAGGTATCACCACATTGGATCAAAGTTCGTAATGGGGTGGCAACATCACCCATTTATTCACCATCGGGGGGGCGATGACGGTTTTTATGAGCCCCCCTTGGCGGGGGGATGTAAAATTTCCTTGTAAGATATTGTAGTTTTGTAGTCAATTTGAGCCATTCATTAGGTAGATGATCTGATAGTAGAAGTTATGTTTAATATAGGGTGTTTTGTCCTAGAAGGAAACCCCTCACTATATATGATGGAATTTTATTGCAGCTATGTAGATGTGTATTCTAAGCGACAAATGAAAGAGGAGATTGTGTGAGAGCGAAGAGTAAATTACAATGGATTTGTTGTAGGTTGTATCTCTTCATTTTGTTGGATAATATAAAGGAAGGACTGGTTGTTTCTCCATGGACGTAGCCCAAATTAGGTGAACCATGTATATCTTTGTCTTTCTTGTTTTATGCGTTTTATTTGTTTATATTTCTACAATATTTTATGTGTTCCACTGCTCTATAATATATAATTTTCTAACAAGATGTTGATCATATGATTGACTAGTATGTATTGCAGGTGGAGCCATAAGGAGAATTCCAATCAGAACCCTATTTCATTGTGTAGTGAAAGGTGCTCATCCTCCAGAATTGACCAATCGAGAAAGTTAAAGTGATGTGGAAGCACTTTGGGACCAATGAGGCTACATGGGAGATGATTGATTAGATGTGGGTTATGTATCCTTCTCTATTCGTTGGTTGAGCGAATGTATTTTGGTATGTGTTTGATATTGAGTTTGGTTATGTCTATATATTCATATTTATGTTGTAAATACCATATTGATCTATGTTATAAAGCTCCAATAAGCAGTATGGTGTTCATGATATGTTGGTCATGTTTTCAGTAGATGGATATGATGTAAATGTTGCATCGAGTTGACTTATAAATCTCCATAGGCCGCATGTGTTTGCTAGTTTATAGGTGTTATTTAACACCAAGGGGGACTTTCTATAACAACCCCAGTTAAAAATCCATGTAATAAAGTTAATAAGGGCAAAATAAGACGAAGCATATGGGACACGTATTCCAAGCTGAATTTTGGGAAAAACATAGTGATGGGGATCACTTGTGATTAATAAATGGCTATGGAAATTCGAAAAGGCAATGAAAAAATGAAAAGAAGCATTAATTGGCATTTTATTTATGAAATAATGGAAAATGGGAGAAAATGAAGGTGAATGGTCACAAAATTTCATGTGAGGAAAATTGAAGGAAAAATAGAGAAAAATGAAGAAAATAGAAGCATCAATGATGAAAAGGCTTCTGAGGATCAGTTCACAACCTTTTTCAGTTTTAGCTTAGAGCTCTCTTCTATTCTCTCTCTGATGCTCTTGCACTCTTAGAGTTTTCTTGGAGCACTCTTGGAGCATTGCGAAATACCTTGGATATGAAGAAAGAAAGAAAAGGAAGAGAAGGAAAGCGTAAGTGGATGGTGGGATCAACATCTACAACTAGTTTTCTTTGCAGGTACTGAGTTTCATGTATGATTTCCTTTCTATTTTTGGCATGAATGGTGTACACATATTTTTATTTCCTTATGATTTGTCATTGGCATGGAGGATTGTCTAGGTTGATAGTGGTTTTGCCTAGACTTTCCATTTCCTGGATAACCATGGTGTTGGGGGTTTTCCATTTTGTTTTCTGGTTGGTGTTCATGTTCCTTATGGTTGTGGGTTGAGTTATTAGTTCTTGGAGCCTTGATTGGACAAATTCTCTAGAAGTCCTGGAACAACTTAGGTTGAGTTACTAGTCCTAGAAGCCTTGGTTGGAAAAATGCTCTAGATCCCTTAGTGGGTTGAGTTACTAGTCCTAGAGCCTTGGTTGGACAAACACTTTGGATCCCTACGACAACTGTGGGTTGAGTTACTAGTCCTGGAGCCAAGTTGGAACAAATGCTCTAGGGCCCTAGACAACTTGGGTAGAGACTAATCTGGTGATAGTTAGTGATGTTTAACTATGAGGTGGAATCATTGTTTGAGGGTTGAGGTGGTTTGACCTCTAGAAGCCCCGGTTTGGTTTTGATTGGTTTATTCCATGAGATCCCACATTCATGCTTGGAATATGGCATGGAGGTGATTGGATGAAAGAGAGATTTGATTCAGCCAAATATATGGTTGGGTGTTATGTGGAATTCCCTAACTTGGTTGGATTTTTCATTTGTTAATAACAATTTTTTTCCCTCATATTTCAGGACTAAATTCATTTTCTATAATGTGGCTTTGATGGTTGTTCTATCATTGTTATGATTATGGTTATATGTTGATTATAAGCATGGTTTTATGACAGACTTGAGCTATGGATCTCATTATGATTTGGTTAGTAAACGAAATTTTAATGGATGTATGACCTAATAGATGATAATGCAGTTATTGTGAGAGGGCATCATACCTTCTTAAAAATTCTTAGATAAGTATGAGATCCCTATGTTCAGATATGTAATTATGACCTATAGAATACATGTTCATGATGTGTTGGATGAAATGTATGTCATGGTTAGGATGGGCCAGGTTAAGTACTTGGTGTATTTTGGAGTTAAAGGCTTTGTATCTATGTTATTTATCATTTCTAAGATTTCCATTGAGTCCTGGGAAGAGGCCTAGGTCCTAGCCCTAAAAACATGGCTCAGATCTCGGGATCGGTGGCATAAAACTAAGTGAAAAATTCTACAATCATTGGGATGAAAGCTCATGAGAGCAACAAAAGGCTCTCAACCACTAGATTTCCTTGTAATGGGAGCGACTGAGAGCCCTAGTCAGTGAAAAGCTAAGTTAACTCAGGGGTTGGGCACCTAGAGTGGTTGGTTACCTCCTGGGAGCCCTGTAGCAACCGAGGGAGGTCATTAAAGTTTTTGTTCATTGGTTCCAATTCCGTATCTACACTTAGGGAGTTGAATCATATCATAATAATTCTTCATCACATATTTACCTTGGTGGACCAGTAAACTTGGGTAAGTGTGGGAGGAGTGTGTTACCGAAATGCTACACAACTTCAAGAAGGAGGTGAAGGGTTACAAGGGTTGCAAGAACTTGATCCATAACTAGATCTTGGGTCTTATTACAAATTTTATGAGCAAGGGAAGATAATACCTACCAAGTTTGTAGTCCCATTCCTCCTTGAGCTAGAAAAATAAAGGGGTAAAACCCGCCAGTGGATGCAAATTACAAGGCCAAGGGAGTTGAGGATGTGGGCCTGATGGAAAAAAAGATGAAGAAGATGGGTGAGGAGATGGCTGACTTGATATTCAAGGAGGAAATTATGATGGAGTATATGTAGATAGAAAACCAAAGATTAAGAGACTATCTACAAGAGAAAGATGAACAACTTGCCACCATGACAAGCTTGTCTACGGAGGCCATTCAATGTAGAAACCCATCCAATACCTATGCAATGTTCCTCAAGGAGCAGTGGCTTCAATTTTAGATCAAGACCTTAACATGGTACAGGTCACTTCCTTTTCAAGCCTATTGGAAGTTCATTGATTTTTTCCAAAAGGTTAGTGTTGAATACAGAGTTAGATTGGTCAAGTTCTACATGCATAATATGATTTTAACTGATATGAACTTTTGGGATCCCAACTCAAGGTTGGGCGATGTAAAATTAATGGAACTAACCTCTTAGCTTACTCATGAGGAAGCTAGGGTTGAGAATATTAAGAGGGTCATGTCCAAGGAAGCAAATGAGCCTTTATACATCATAGCAGAACTAAAAAGGCCTCATGTTGTCATTAGAAACCATAAAATCATCTTTGAGGATCCTAAATCATCACCCTTCTACATGGAAAAACAAGAACAAGAAATATTTCACTTTGAGGATATATTCATGCTGCTAGGAACTGAGAGTGTGCAAGCTTGCTAAAGGAGATGGCATGCTCTACCACATGGTCTAAAAATCAGAGAGTGCCATTCCTTGAAGAGATTAATAAATACCTTAGAAAGGACACCCCTATATAAAATAATAGTTCAAAGGCTAATGATCAGATGGATTGGGCTTAATCTTAGCCTTCCTTTGTGATTGAGGTTTTAGGGGAGGAGAGATCAAATAGAAGAGCAAAGAGAATGGGCAGAGGTAGAAATAAATGCAGGATTCCACCCTTAGGAGGGCACTCCATCAGAGGTACCTTGGATGTTAGGGAGGCCACCAAAACCAAGAATGAGATGCAAATAAATTAAGTTTCTCAAAGGGTGAGAAACATTTTCACTAGGGGGGTGACGATAGACCTCCTAATAGGTACACAATAAGGCCCATCTAGCCATCTTTTAGTATAATTTTACCTCTCGCTCTGCATTTGATGACATGTTTTGAGCTATAATATGTTCATTAGGTAGGGAAAATAATATTGTCATATCATATAGCCTAACATAGTTGAATGTGTAGGAAGAAGAGCATTTAATGTGCAAGGATACGTTGGGAACCAACTAGAGGAGATGTAGGAGGCTTTTCCCCTGCATTTACTCACCTACAACTTGACTTTCTCCCTATATTTACTCACCTACAACTCGAGGATCTATTGAACAACTGATGCACTCAAGGACTACGAGGATCTCAGGGAGCTAGATCCACCTTTATAGGTATTTTGGAGGGAAGAAACCCTCCTTCCAAGGAGGATGCTCCCTCAACCATATTTTTATAAATAAAAAAAAATCCTAGGGGCTCAATAGGATTCGAATTTTTAGATAAGGATAGAGACTGCTAGAGCTAGGAGCTTGTACTTGTCATTTTCAATTCTCTCATCATGTACTTGAGCACTGTTTGATATCAATGAATTTTTTTTTTTTTTGTCATATTCAATTTTAGTGTGATTTAGAGGGCTATGTTCCCTAGGGTTAGGGCCCAATCCAAGCACTCTAGTCTCTCTCCTTTCTATATTGTTATTATGCATTTCCTTTCATGTACTTAATTTAGTAGCATTTTCTTTGTTTTCTAGCAAGATTTGTTTATGAGAAAAGTTGCTTTTGCAGGTCTATCAATCATCTCTCTTGTGGTAAGTGTGATTGTAGACTTTTTGTTGGCAAGCATAAATATAGTTGTTCTCCTTCTACAATAATTAGATCTTCAATTAGCTTTCCTTTTTGCATCTTTGTTTTCAACAATTGATAATTTGTTTAATAGTCTTTTCAAGCATAAAAAACATAATTGTGTTGTGTGCATGTAAGAATATTGGGTTGCAGGGCTGAGAACTATCATTTCACTTGTCATCCTACAATAAACACCCTCTTTCCCTCCTCAACAACGTCTTCAAGCAGACTGTTCACCGAGAACTCATTTCAGATTTGTTAGAAGCCACTGTTTGCATTTCTCCTTGTGCAAGATGGACTCTTGAGGGGAACTAAGCTTGGAAAGGACTTCATCCACCTTTCTTCTACCTTGTCCCACCTTTCCTCACCTTCAAATTGCCTTATATTCCCACATAGTGCTCTCGGATATGATCTTGCAGCAAAATAGGGCAATCCTATAGCACCATGTATCGATCATGTAGCATTGCGCAGAAACCCTTCAAAATCGACCAGAATTTCCCTTTAAGCTTGATGTTTTGAATCTTAGCCCCATACAATGACTCTTAGACTTTGAAACCAAGTTTGAGGAAGATCAGAGACCACTTAGGACTTGCTTTTCCATCACTAAAATTCATTTCTAAAATTAGGGTTAGTCAAGAGGTTCATGAATTTAATGGTACATGGATGGTTTTCATGGTTACTTCTTGAAGCATCCAATGAACTTAGTCACTAGAGTATGATGTCTTTTGAATGCAATCATTTAGAATTTATTTCATGCTCTTTAATTTATGAAGATAAACTAGGTTTTATTTCTCTGTCTTTCGTTTCCTGCAATAGGTTAGGGTTTCCATTTCAAGCATTTCATTCCTACAAGTAGATTATAATTCTCTTTTATGAAACATTTTCATTTCTGTAAGTAGATTGGAGTTTCCTTTCATGCAACATTTTCATTCCTGCAAGTAGATTAGAATTTCCTTTTATGCAATATTTTCATTCCTATGAGTAGATTAGAGTTTCCTTTCCTGCAACATTTTCATTCCTACAAGTAGACTAGTATTTCCTTTTTTGCAACATTCTTTCCTTCTTGCAAAATCTAGATTCAATTTGTAGAATGGTCTCTATACACCTTGGTTTGATCCACTACCTCAGAGTAGCTTGAGTAGAACTTAAAATATTGGGCATATGACATTGTGACCTCTTATGTTTGTATGAATCCTAGATTGATAAATTAAATCTGGTAGCCCTAGGAGTTGCAACATTCTTGTTGCAATATTAGAGCTCATCACATGGCTAATGAATGATTGAACTATATGTCCTCAATATGGGTTCTAACAACCTCACATTCATCTTGCATCTAGTGGATTGGATTCCTATTTTGGACAAGAAACTCCATCAAACTTTCAACCCAAGCTTCCAGATTGGTTAAGTGGACCCAAAAAGAGCAACGGTTGGACTAAAGGTCTTCAATTGTGCTATCATGATGTTCCAAAGTCACCACGAAGGAAAAATTCCCCATAAGCCATGTCAGCAGGGCCAATTAAATAATGCAGATAAGGATGACAAGATTTGATAAAGAAACAATACAAAAAGGGGGTGAGAACCTTGGAAAGAGAAGGAGGAATTATGGTCATTGCATGACTAAGGAGCACTTAAAATGTTGGATGGCCATAATGGTGCTTCCCTTTAGGGACAAACCCATGCTATAATATGATAACTCCTTTGGAAGAACATATCATTCAAGAGAAAATAGGTCCCACCTAAATTTGGTAGATAGTGTGGGAGCAGAATATGGGGGGGGGGGGGTAATTGATGAAGGAGTGAGGGATGATGAGGGGTGAGTCACTCGCATGAGATTGAGAGGAAAAGTGCCTAACATGTAGTACTTAAATAGATATAATGAAAATAATTATGGAAACAACATAGAATTGAGTGGGATCTATGTTGGTCATTAATTAGTAAAACACCCACATTTTATTGTAATTCCATGGTGGCATGATAATCATCTGGGGAATTCTCGGAGTAGAGAATGTGGAAGAATTCGACTTTGGGGACGAGGGGGGGAATGGAATGGATCTAGTGGAAAACAATGCTCAACTTGGCTTCAGAAGGATTGGCGCCAAGGAAAAAATGGTGAATGGTGTTTTTGGAATCTCCAACAATGAAGAGGCATTGGGGGTTCAGGGAGGAAGCCAACTTGACCCCCTGATACAAGGCGTAGGCTCCAACTTGATTGTTTAAGGCAGTGCATAAATTACAAGAATAAGAAAACTCAATATTTCCTCTTAGGTCATAAGGACCCACTCGGCCCTCCCCCTGCTCCCCAAACCCACCACACCTATGGCCCCTATATTTAAAAGTAAAGAATATGTAATTAATTGTCCATGTAATGTTACATAATTGTGAAACAATGAATTTATGTAATAGTATATTATGATGTTGTCATTTAATGTTTTTACTGTTTCGAAAATAGAAAGTGAACAAAGAAAACTAAGACTCCTAAATTTATTTATTTAGATGTGAGTTTAAATTCACAATAAAATCTCAAAACTTAATGTTATTGTCTTGTATAAGATTTCATAAACCAAGTTGTAATGGGTTACATCACTACATACACATCTAATATGTCATACATACATATAATTAAGAATTTTATGTTTTTTATTTTTTATTATTTTTTTAATAATAATTAATTTAAAATTAGCCCCCAAGGAAATTCAACTAGTGATGGCCATGAAAATGGAGTGTTATGTGTGAGGAGGTTCAAGGTTCAAATCCCCTTGATTCACCTATGTCTATAGAAGGTGTATATGTAGGCACGTAGGGGTTATAGTGGTAGTGGTTTGAATCAACGTAAGCAACTAGGGTTTCTAGTGGTAGTGGTTGGAGTCAACATAGGCATGTAGGGGTTATAGAAGTAGTGGTTGGGATCAACTCTGCGTCATGCACGTATGAGACTAGACCAATTCTTTATTCCTCTATTCATAAAAAATAAAATAAATAAATAAATCATAACTCAGTTGTCAAACTAGCAGTGAGGACAACTATCTCTGGTTTCTATCTGCGAATGCAGGTTGACTCATCATCGTTATTAAAGGAAAACCACACCACCTGAAATGACTTGATAGTGGTCCGTAAGAGGCCATGCTTTAACTCCTACCAGATGTTTTTGGGTCTTGGGTTGTTAACATGTCTCCTTACATAAGAGAAAGACAAACTCTTAGCCACACAAAAGTAGTTTTAAGGCATAAACTAACATTTATGTAGTATTCCATTTGGCATAAAGCATCCCTATATATATATATATATATATATATATATATAGATATATATATATATATATATATATATATATATATATATATATATATATATATATATATATATATATATATATATAACGTTAAGAGGATGGTTGACATTATAACAAAATACATGTGTACGAGATGATACATTTGATCTGAAAATGGGACACTTAGGCTTCTTGTCTCACTTACAAGAACCTCTCCCATTTCCAAAGCTTGAATATTCCCAATTCTTTAATGATTAACCAATGCGGAATTAAGAAATGCTTGAAAATATAGGCATATGCGTGTTTTTATTGTTGGCTATTATGTGCTTTAAAATATGTTGTGTATGCTGACATTTAAATGTGCTTGAACATATAGATAAATGCATATAACAGTGAATAATGCAGTAGTAAAACAATATACATAAGACAACAATTTAATGAGGAGTTCACCCAAAACTCTTATGGGCTATGTCTCCATGAGCTCTTGTCAATTTGACTTGGCTCTTTGGGATTATGGCTTAAATTCTTTTACAAGTCCGTGACTCAACTCCATATGGTTTACAAATGAACCAACGGGCTCAGAATACCATCTTACCCCTGGCTATTGCTGCAAACAAATCCAAACTCCCTTGGACTTGATTCCTTCAATCAGTGCTCCTGGATGTCTTGAGCTTATTCAAACACTAATTCCATTAGAATTCTACATTTCCTCAATTGTTGAAGCTAACAACACGCTCGAATTCAGGCTGGCCCTGACTCTCTGGCTCTTGGGCTCTCTGTGGGTCTCTTGGCCTCTTTTTCTTTCAGGCTCTTTGTTCCTCAGGTTCCTTGGGATCATTACCATTTGTGAGCTCCCCCTCACTGACTCTACAATAGTGGGATTTATCCCTCGAGATGGCTCGAACTCCTCGAGTCCACCAAGAATAACGCTTCTAGCTCTCGTGGATGGTTACCAAAGCCTCTTTGGTTCCCAAAATGCCTTCCTCTAGTCGTGCCTCTCTTATTGTGCCTCCAATTATTCCTCTCTCGCCGTGCCTCTCTGGTCGTGCCTCTGGCTATTCCTCTTTGTCCGTCTGTTCGCCTCCCTGTCCACGTTTTCATCATTTTCCTAGGCGGGGAACAATGATGTTTGGAATAGAAACGGCTTGGGAACGAAAGGTGCGGCGGGCGCAGGCCAACCCTTTCTCTAGAACTAAAATCCAAAAATAGGCACATTTTAACCATACACAATGATGTATGGCAATACATAAAAAAAAAACAGGAAATACATTGAAAACCCGACTTAACAGACTAAGCCTGATCTCAAAAAATTATCAACCCGCATCTATAATATTTCGGTTCCACACATTTGTTGCAAATCACGATGTCGTATGGTCTAAAGGCCCAATGCTCCCTTTTGGCTTTACTTCGATCCGATCTGTGATCTTCGATCACTCCGATCGGCGTTATCGCATCTCGACGTATCGGCCCATCGGCATTTCGACATATCGGTGGTCGGCATATTGTCGGTTCCATGGCCCGCATCCCTTAAGCTTCCCCGATCGCCGATCAACAATCAGATCTTGATCGTTGCTTCCCTTTTCTAATCCGATAGTTGTAATGCATTCATCACAATCGGCCCATCGCACATCTTAAGGCCTCGGGGCACTGGTCCTTCTTCCATGGATCTGTGCGATGCGATAAAGCGGCAACCGCTGATGGCCCAAGGTCCTTCCCTTTGAAACAATTGCGGTGTGATACTTAACAATGATCGCTCAAACAAGGCCATGTGGCCCAATCCTGGCCTACCATGTGTCAGCTGTGGATTGGCCCGTGAGCCTATACTAAAAATCAAAATTTTCAATATAGTTCAAAATTTAATGAAATTGCCTCATTTTCTAAAGACATTGGGCAATTTTCATTTTACAATAACTCCTTCATCTAGAGTCCATTTTGGTCCATTCAAGTTGTGTTGGATTTAGAATGAGTAGATCTCTACAATGAGACTATTTCTAGGAGCAACCTGAAATTTTCATTTTCCTCTTATTTACAAAGGATTTGTGCCATTTGGCACCTTTTACCTCTTATATGAAGTCTTTTAGACTTAGAGATTTATCCAGGATCCATCTTTGGATCACAACTTCCCACTAAAAGAACTTTTGGTCTCCAAATGACTGATATACTGATCTGAAAAATAAATGAGAGTGACTCACCCTCTTCTTTCAGCCTCCCTACACTTGCCTTTGCATAGTGCCTCTAAACCAAAGTTTCTGACCACTTCCCTTCTTAGATGGGCTAGTCTTCTTGGGAAGAACTGTCTTCCTCCTTGCCTTCTTGCAGAACTTCTACTGAAATGGTCATAGAAGGTAGTTTGAGCTTCTTTGCCTTGATCATTGATCCAAGGTGGCTCAAACAAATGTGAAGTACATTTTCTCCACAAAACTTTCATTTGTACCTATTTGACAAGCTGCCAACAACACTGTTAACAACAACAGGCATATAAACAACAACTGGATGGACTAAACTCCTGCTTCAACAAAAGAAATAGATTTTCACATCTTGTGAACACCTCCATGTCTTACATCTACATACAAATTATGGACTAGCTAACAAGCCCACAAAACATGCCTTTAAAGCAAATGACCCTTCAAGTCAAGCATGTGGAAAAAGACCATTAAGATTCTTTTCAAAAGATGAAACAATTTCATCACTATCTCCACCAAACCAACTTTACATGCATGTTTACAACAAAGCAATCAACCTTTCAAGTCAATTACACACACATGTTTTGAAAACAAGGAAAACATCAACATCCCTGTGTTCATGCACATCATGCTCATGCATGCATTTCATCCTTCAACTTTCGCTTAAGTACATTGTACTTTCGAAGCTGAAATGCACATAATGTTGCAGCACAAAGTGAGTCTCCTACTCAACTTCTCCATTCACCTTCTTGGTGGAAACCTGCAACTTGCATTCAATTACCACAAAAATGCAAATAGATGCATCATATCCATAGGCATGCAACTTTTAATTGGATAAGAATTCTAACCATTTCTTACCAATCCATTTCAAAGGTCCCTCCTTTGTTTGTACATCAGCATCAATATGTGAATCATCTTGAGATAGATCATTCATGGAATCTTCCTTTCCATTTCTGCCATCTTCTCTTTCCACCTTCTCCTTCAACTTTTGTGGAAGCATTGCTAGATTCCAAATCCAACACCTTTTAGCAAGATGCCCTTGCTTATGGCAATAAGTGCACTACATGTGCATCCTCTTGAAAACATGATTTTCCTTGTCCAATGGGTCTTTGGCTGCTTACTTTCTTTCCTTCAAAATTTTCCTGTATGTGGCCATTCTCTTCCAACATCTAGAAACATGATTGTTATCCAAACCACAAAAGGAACATGCAATTCTTTTCCCATATCTATGTGGAAATTTATCATGCTTTGCAAAATCAAAAGGACTATGGTTAGCACTAGATTTATACCTGCCTCTTTCACCTTTATTACCTTCATGAGCAAGTGAAGCAAATGAAGAAGTGGGTCCCTTTGGAGTCCCATCAATCTTTTCAAGGCTGTTAGAGTTTCCACAACTCTCTGGTTCAAGGGTGTGCTTCTGAACACATACACCCTGCAAATGATGTTTCAAGCCATTGCATTCCTCCTGAACACAATCTTCACACTCTTGAGATAGAGGACTTGCAATGAAACTCCTTCTTGGAATGGTTTCAATGGCTTTCATGGCAGCTTTGGAACTCTCTCCATAAGACTGTCCATAGCCAAGACCCAAATATTTAGGCCTTTCCTCAACCATTATTGGTTCAATAATACCTTGTGCATGCTTTCCCAAGCCCTTGCCTTCATAGCCCATCTTGGACATTATCTTGGAACCTATGCCTCTAGTATGCTTTTCAAAAGAACTAATATGAGCATTCTTAGAAGAATTTGAAGACAAACTGGAATGGCTTACCTCTTCTTCAAGCTAATACTTGACTAAGGTTTCTTTGGCAACAAAGAGTTGTGACTCTAACTCATGAATCCTTTTCAAGTTCATATTTGCAATATGAAGTTGCCTCTCCATTTCCTGTAATATGTCAGCAAGCAACTGCTTCTCTTCCTTCGTGGAATTCAGCTGTTCTCTAAGTATGTTGCTTTTCCTTCCATCCTCATACATTTCTCTCACCATATCCATCATGGTGGAAAATTATTGCTTCATGTCTTCATCAGAGAATCTTGTGAAAAGATAAGAATTTGAGGACCCATTTGTAGAAGTTTTCATTATGAAAATGAACAAAAAACTTCAACAAGATAAATAAAAAGCTTATTTAAGCAACCTCTTGCAACAAACCTCTTGTGCTTTGGATTGCCTTGAGGTCCTTTGGGATAGAAGAATTCCTTCAGCCCTTATCCTTCTTGTCCTTCCTGCACTAAGCTATTAATAGCTTCCCCTTTACCTCTGCAAACTCAGAAAATAGTCAGTCTGTAAAACAAACATACAATCAGCCTCTCACTGTTCAAACACCTTTCAGATAAGAAGTCTTTGCTTTGTCAATCAAGCATTCTGATATAACCTTCCTAAAGGTGTGGCTAATCAATTTTAAGCTCTGATACCACCTGATCTGAAAATGGGGCACTTAGGCTTCTTGCCTCACTTACAAGAACCTCTCCCATTTCCAAAGCTTGAATATTCCCAAGACTTTAATGATTAACCAATGTGGAATTAAGAAATGCTTGAAAATATAGGCATATGATTGTTTTTATTGTTGGTTGTTATGTGCTTTAAAATATGTTGTGTATGCTGATATTTAAATGTGCTTGAACATATACATAAATGCATATAACAATGAATAATGCAATAGTAAAACAATATACATAAGACAACAATTTAATGAGGAGTTCACCCAAAACTCTTGTGGGCTAGATGTCCATGAGCTCTAATCAATTTGACTTGGCTCTTTGGGATTATGGCTTAAATTCTGTTACAAGTCAGTGACTCAACTCCATATGGTTTACAAATGAACCAATGGGCTCATAATACCATCTTACCCCTGGTTGTTGCTGCAAATAGATCCAAACTCCCTTGGACTTGATTCCTTCAATCAATGCTCCTAGCTATCTTGAGCTTCTTCAAACAATGACTCCATCAGAATTTTGCATTTCTTTAACTGTTGAAACTAACAGCACGCTCGAATTTAGACTGGCCCTGACTCTCTGGCTCTCGGGCTCTCTGTGGGTCTCTTGGCCTCTTTTGCTCTCGGGCTCTTTGTTCCTTGGGTTCCTTGGGATCATTACCATTTGTGAGCTCCCCCTCGCTGGCTCTACAAAAATGGGATTTATCCCTCGAGATGGCTCGAACTCCTCGAGTCCACCAAGAATAATGCTTCTAGCTCTCGTGGATGGTTACCAAAGCCTCTTTGGTTCCCAAAACGCCTTCCTCTGGCCATGCCTCTCTGGTCGTGCCTCCGACTATTCCTCTCTGGCTGTGCCTCTGGCTATTGCTCTCTATCCGTCCATTCGCCTCCCTGTCCGCGTTTTCATCATTTTCCTAGGCAGGGAACAATAATGTTTGGAATAGAAACAACTTGGGAACAAAAGGTGCAGCAGGCGCAGGCCAACCCTTTCTCTGGAACTAAAATCCGAAAATAGGCACATTTTAACCATACATAGCGATGTATGGCAATACATAAAAAACGGGAAATACATTGAAAACTCGACTGAACAGACTAAGCCGGATCTCAAAAAATTATCAACCCGCATCTATAATATTTTGGGTCCGCACATCTGTCGCAAATCGCAATGTCGCATGGTCTAAAGGCCCAATGCTCCCTTTTGGCTTTGCTCCGATCTGATCTCCGATCTCTGATCGCTCCGATCGACGCTATCGCATCTCGACGTATCGGCCCATCGGCATTTTGGCATATCGACGGTCGGCATATCGTTGGTTCCATGGCTCGCGGTCCTTAAGCTTCCCCAATCGCCGATCAACGATTAGATCTTGACCGTTGCTTCCCTTTGCTGATCCGACGGTTGTAATGCGTTCATCACAATCGGCCCATCGCACATCTTAAGGCCTCGAGGCACTAGTCCTTCTCCCATGGATCTGTGCGATGCGATAAAGCGATAATCGCTTATCGCAATCGCTGATGGCCCAAGGTCCTTCCCTTTGAAACAATTATGATGCGATACTTAACGATGATCGCTCAAGCAGGGCCATGTGGCCCAATCCTAGCCTGCTATGTGTCAGTTGTGGATTGGCCCGTGAGCCTATACTAAAAATCAAAATTTTCAATATAGTTTAAAATTTAATGAAACTGCCTCCTTTTCTAAGGACATTGGGCAATTTTCATTTTACAATAACTCCATCCGGAGTCCGTTTTGGTCCATTCAAGTTGTGTTGGATTTAGAATGAGGAGATCCCTGCAATGAGACTATTTCCAGAAGCAGGTTGTGATTTTCATTTTCCTCTGATTTACAAAGGATTTGTGCTATTTGGCACCTTTTACCTCTTATATGAAGTCTTTTAGACTTAAAGGTTTATCCAAGATCCATTTTTGGTCAACATTACATAATAATGTGCTATTGACCCATTAATACGAGAGGTTGTATATGAGATTTAAGCAAGTACATTATCTAGAAATAAGCATATACAACCCCACTCATTAATAAGTCAATAGCATTGTATGGCTACCCTTTTTTGTAAATATTGACTACCTTTTTTATAACTTCACGATGGATAATATATATATATATATAGTAAATTAAACATAGACAATGTCATTTATAAATATAAAATATAATATTTATATAATTATTTAAAATAATAAATAATTTTGAAATCAACGATTTTTTTGGATAAACTTTTGAAGATATTATATTTTTTAATATGTAAAATTTAAAATTTATATTTTAAAAAAATCAATATTTAAATATATAAATTTATTTTTAAATCATTTTATTAATAATTTAAATAATTTTATTACTATTTTTTTTTAATTTGCACATTAATTAATATAATAAAATAAAACTATTGTGAATCCCAAACAATTTAAACAATGAATAAATGACTCTCACTTTGAGGAGAGATGTGATAAATCTGTTAATAATAAAAACACAAGATCCTTTTTGAAAATTTCAATAAATATTCGTTAAAGACTTTCGCTTTGGTTTAAACAATGAATAAATGGCTCTCACTTTAAGGAAAGATGTGATAAATCTGTTAATAATAAAAACACAAGATCCTTTTTGAAAATTTCAATAAATATTCGTTAAAGACTTTCGCTTTGGTTGAGCTGTTCATACGGTCATAGTTACTGAGACTCCAGTTCTGGGCTATCCAGTTGAGTGCCAAATGATGACACCAAAAAGAAAAGAAATATTTTGTATGCTCAGTATAGGTTGGAGACAACTTTTATGTGATAATTGGTAGATTGAAAAGTGGGGAATTTTTATTTGAGAATTGATTGATGCCAAAATAATTTGGAAAAGTCTGTGTTACATGGCCGGCAAGTTTTAACCTGCATGTTGTTAGTCAACTTCTTGTTTTTAGGTGGTAGGGCCTTTGGTAAACAAAATTGGAATATTTGTTTCCTTCCTCAACCTAGGTTTTTAGTTCAATATGTTTAAACCACTTTATCCAGAGAAATAAAAATATGTAACTTTATATGCAACCATTGAAAAAAAACTCCCTTTTATTTTACCAATGTTGAGGTGCAATGTCCACATTATCTACCTACTTTTAGGTTAAAGTAAATATTGTTAATAAGTGTAGCATTACTTTTAATTTTAAATATTTATTTTCCAATAATAATTTTATTTGGATGCATCAATTTTTTTTTTTATAGATTTTGGGATTTTTTTATCATTTTTATTCAATTTTTTATATAATTGAATTAATTTTAGATATTGTATATTTTGATGTTGAAATTAGAATATGTTGAAGTGAAGGTGAAAGTTTAAGCATTGTTTTAATAAAGGTTTATTCACTACACCTGTGATAAAATGTGTAGGGATTATACAAGTTAAATTTGAGAATTATTTCATTTCTTGAATAATGTTTATTTTTATTTTTTTTTCATGATTTGAATTTAGTAATTTTGATATAAAATAATTATCTTTATTTTGAATGAGATTCTAAGGAAAGGCTTGATAAAGCTGGCACAAT
The DNA here is from genome assembly GCA_031772625.1 of Pinus tabuliformis. NCBI lineage: Eukaryota > Viridiplantae > Streptophyta > Pinopsida > Pinales > Pinaceae > Pinus > Pinus tabuliformis. Next base: position 609,379,437 of record CM062810.1, read on the forward strand.
ACTAACTAACAAGAGCATAATGATAGCACGATGTTAGATACACAATTTTTAAGACCAATCTAACATGGATCTTGCCTATAATAACATTATCTTTTGGCCCAAGCACTCCTATCTATATTTGTGCTTTTCTTTGGTCAAGATCATTTGAAGGGTTCATTTACTATTTTGATCAAAATAACATTACTTATTGTGGATCAATAACAATAACTCTATGCCACTTGTAGCTTTGCAGCATCAAGCGGCTATCTAGCTTGGTATGCATGCTTTCCAACACAAGGCCTAGGAGGCTTTTGATCCCATGCATTATCATAGGTAATTGTGTCTATTTTCTTTCCATATTCAAGCATGTATGCTAACTCAATAAGGTTTCAATCTAATTATGTTGTACATGTAGCTTTGGAGACAAAACCAAATTTCAAAAGGAGATATTAAAACTACCACTACTACTATGAGCCAGTCTCATTATGCAACAAGAAGGCAATCAAGCATCGATAAAGGATGCTACCTAATAGTAGGACAAGGTAGAACAAGTTCCACTAGCTCAGTCTAACTTCAATATCAATCAGTAGCCCTTGCTTTAACTTTTTTTTTATAAGCTTTTCACCTTGAAATTATCTTGATTGGTAAAAGTTGACCTTTCACTATAGCTTGGTAGGGATGTTAACCACAATATTAATAGCAACAAGGGGTTAGGATGGTTATCAACCAACGAATGAGGATCCATCCAATCAGCAACATGAGGTCACGTAAATTGGAAAAGATTTCAACTATAACAACCCTAGTGAAAATTCCATGTAATAAAAGCTAATAAAGGCAAAATAATACCACGGTTAAGGGACACTTATTCCAAGCTGAATGTTGCGAAAAGATATCCTAGTGGGCATCACTGGATGTGTTTATGGTTAAAGGAAATTGGCAAAGGAAAAGGCAAAGGCATTAAAAAGACAAAAGTGTATTTTTGACACATTTATTTATGAAAATAAAGGAAAATAGGAGAAAAGGAAGGTGAAAGGTCACAAGTTGCATGTGAGGAAGAAAATGAAGGAAAATAAAGTAAAATGAAGAAAATAGAAGCCTCACTGATAAAACGGCTTCTGAGGATAAGTTGAAAATCTTTTGTTAGTTCAGTTTTGGAGCTCTCTCGTTATTCTCTCTCTCACTCACTCTTGGACACTTAGAGTTTTCTTGGAGCATTCTAGCCTTGGAGCAAGGAAGGAAAAGCAAGTAAAGGAAAGGAAGGAAAACAAGGATCAAACAAGGAAGAGCAGGATCAAGCAGCTTCAGCAAGAATACTTGTAGGTAACATATTGCATGTGTGATTTCCTAGCTAGTTTTGACATGCATGGCTTTGCATGTTGGTGTATAGTTCTCTCGCTGTCGGTGGCATGGTTTTGCAGGGTTATGACAGTGGTTTTCAACCTAGACTTGCCTTTTCCGGATAGTCATGGTGTGATGGGATTTTTTTCTCGGTTTTGAGCTTTGGAATTGCCGAATGGTTTTGGAATCTGGGGCGGAGGTGATCTCAGGAAAATTCCCAAAGGCCTCGGAATCCCTTGACCGATTTTGGCAGGACACACTGTTGGCTTAGGGGGTCCTGACCCGAGTTCAAAGTTAGTTGCACCAACCGAAAAATCCCTACACGACTGGCCCTTTCGGCAACAACCAGCGTAGCGCAGGCTACAGTCTTACTCAAAGCAGTAAGTTTCTGCATCTAGCGACTACTGTGATGTCTTCCAGCGCCTCAGATCTACCTTCGCACAGATTGATACACTCCTAGGGAAAAATGCTGCAACTTTGTCAAAATGGCCCTCGGACCTTCGCGAAGGTTTGCAATCAGTCTTTGCGGACCTTTAACGGTCAATCTATCTGCTTACATGCATCAGAAAGCAGTCTTAGATTAGGGTTCGTGCAATTTTACTTAAGTTATTAATAAACATCTGAGCATTCATCAGAGTCTTTGCAAAATTCCTTAAACATGCCTTGTGTACATCGTTAACAGTTATTCAACAGAATCATGCAACATTAAATCAATATTCCATAAAACACATCATTCATTACAAACAAATATCGTAAAGAGAAATACATAAGAATTCTTTGAAAACTATCTTTTTTGATCTTCAATTCAGGATTATAGATTTTAAATCAATGAAAATCTCTTGGCCTGCAAGCCTAATTATACAGTTGTGCCCTCTTCACCCTACAATCCCAGACTCAAAACTACCCTTCGCACTTAGCTGTAGGGGTCCGCACACTCAGCTACGGACTCTACCTAGGCCTCTGTGCACTCAACTGCAGAGCCTTTCTTCTCCTATCTGACCCACTTCTCTTTGCCAGCACTTCTCTTCTATCTACCCATTTCTTATCTATCTCTTGTCTTAGACTCTCTAAGACACACTTATTTATATCATTTTTCATACAATGCCATGGTCTGCGGACCATGGGTGGGTCTCAAAACTGACTAAAACTTTACATAAAACAAGGGAAAAACCCCTTTTGACTCCTACTCATCTACGCGCTCCGCATCCACAAATGCGAAGACTTTACATAACTACAAAAATGTATTAAAACTTGGGTTATCTTAACCCCAAAACTAACCCAGGGGACCCCATCCCAACAGGCCCCCAACACAAATATTGTGACTCGCCCTCGAGTCACTCGGCTGGCGCTGCAATCTTACTGCAAAGATCCCCCAGCTCCACCTGGATCACTGCGACTTTGGCAGTGCTCTGAGTTGTTGCCTACTTGAATTCTTCGACCAATTGTTTCATGGTTGGTCCTTCTACGGCCAACCTCATCGTCTGTTGTTTCTACTGCAAGCCTTTAAGCTTATCCAGAATAGTAGTTGTGACTTGATAAGCTTCTTCCAACCATGGTTGCAACCTGGCCTTCAACAAGGCCTCCTTTTTCTGCGCTTCATCCACATGTGCTAGGAGTTGCTTTCCTTCGTGCAGTTTAGCAAGGCGTTGCACTGGTGCTATGGAGTGCACAGTTGCCTTGACTTCATCATATTGTCACTACAGCTCCCTGACCTCTGTTTTCAGTGTCTATAGGTTCAGATCCTCCTATAGATTTGTCACTATCTCCATAGCTTGCTCGAATAATGTCGTACATTCAGCAACTGTGGCATCTAGGGTAGTCATTCCTTCCTTTATCACGGCTCCGCGCTGCTCCCGGACCTTAGGCGGATTCGTGGGATGCAACTTTAACTACAGCTCTGTGATCTTCATGTTAAGCTCAAACTGGATTCGTCCAACCTCTGCTTTAGCTTCACGCACACCAACAACAAGTTTTCTAATCTTTGCTTCTGGTTGTGCATCGATGTGAAACTCAGGCATTGTCTTGCATGCCTCGGCGACTGCTGACTCTAGTCATGAACTATGCACCTGTAGCGTCTCCTTTTCCTTTAGATCTTGTGTCTTTTCAGCAAACATCTGCTCATTGTTCACTTTGTACTCGTTGATGAGGTTGAGAGCGTGCTGCTCCCAGGCTCTCAATTCATCTTCCACCCCTGCATGCAGCGCGTGGAGGGTCTCGTTGGAGAGTGCTGCTATATTCAATTCGATGTTTTTTATAGTACTCAAGATAATGCAGTCATCAACGGACTTTGCGTGAAAAGACCCTTCTGGAAATGCTATGGTTCTGAGGTCAAGGGTCCTTACTAACTCAACTGCTTGGCTCATCCCATGTGCCAGGCTCGCTTGCTCCATGGTCGCTTGTCCGGTGCCCACCTGTATCTTGTTTGCTGGATCTGCAGCTCACGCAGATCTTTTTGGACACTCCCCAACGTCTGCATGTATTGCTGCTCAAAATACTGCAACACTTTGGTTTTGGTATCCTTAGTTTTATCCCTGATCTCATTGAGATCGCCTTCTGTTAACACCATGGGATCCACCTATGATTTATCTGATTTCTGCTTTTTCCTTGTACCTTCCTGCTGCTCCTTGCCATGTTTCTTCAAAATGAATGGGGTGCTCTTTCTCTCATCTCCTCCACCGCCTTGCCCTAAAATTTCTTCCTCGTCTATCTCTGGTGAAGGTGACTTGTCACCTTTTTGTGACTCGCTTTGTTCATGTTCCACCTGCTCCTTGGCAGTGCATTCTTTCTCCACACGAGCCTTTTTAGTGGCTTCTTTCTTTTTCTAGGCGACCAAGTTATGCGCAGGCTACTTAGCTGCCTCCTTCTTTTTCGTTGCAACAAAACTCTCCACACCTGTGCTTGGTCCTACAGCTAAGTCTGACGAGGCGCGTCATTCTGCTGGCCACTTCATGACGACTGCCTGCACATTTGTTTCTGTGACCAAATATGGCAAGTCATGCCATTTATGCTCTGGGTCCTTCCGCGCTTGAATGTATACTCTATGAAAGTTAGCCTTGAATGTCGCATATGTTGACAGCTATGTGAACAAGGTTGGGGACAACCTCGGACGCTGATTAATGGCCATGCAGAGAATCATTTCCATAAGGACCCAATTTTTTTTTTTTGTAACCTGCGCGGGATCGTTTGTGGCCCATAAGGAAGCGAATTGCGCTACCTCCGGCAATCCTTCCTCAAGCGGAGGAAATTGGTTGTCCTCTGATAATTCCCATGCAACAAGCACAATCGACAGCAACAACCAAGCATAGTGGAACGACTTGGTTTCATCTTGGGCCTCTCGGCAGTTCGCTAGGAACTCCTGGCAGAGGTATCTTGACCAATTAAATTGTATGCCCTTCGTGCACTGTGTAGCCAGGGAAACTATAGGTGCCAGAACTTCATCCGCGTGGAATTTCCTCATCACCTTCCCTACTAAGATCTAGGTGGCTAATTGAACTGTTGGGTCTATTATAGACATAATTGAATACCCTCGCGACTTCTTCACGAGGCCGTAATATCTCTTCATTCTTTCTGCGAGGTCCTTCTCCCCCGTCTTTCCGCCAAACTCCTTGGCCGGGTTCATGCCCTTATAAGGCAGGTGCATGATTCTATGAATAAGCATATATGTGATGGGTATAGGCCCTCCTAGCCATAGACACCCATTGTGCACCAATGTGAGTAGCTGGCGCACACAAATTGTGTTAATGGGGGTGCGGTGATAATGTGGCACCCATAGAAAATTGAGCAACCCTGAATGCTCAACACCACGGACCCATTCCTTCATTTCTAATGTTGTAACTCCTGATTCTGCATAATATACTCTTCTCATGTACTTGTCCATCACCAAGTGTGGAAACCTAGCGTGGTCTGTGAGGTCCCAATCCTCCATTTTCAACAACGGGGTCCTTGCGAGCCATAGACCTTCAAATGGGACCTGCTCAGGTAGCAGGGGTGTAGATATGGTGAACTTCTCAGAATCTGGGTCCTTCGTGAACTTCGTTTTTCCCTTCTGCAGAGGGATATACTCTAGTAGCCTGGTCATGGGTTCTACTCCTTCACCATTAGTGTCTTCTATTCCCTGGCCTTCTTCCGCCTCCAGGTCCACTACTTTCTCCAGCTTCTTATCTTTCTTTTGCTTCTGCATTTCAGTATCTTCACTCCTTATGCCCTTGAAAATCGGCAGCTTCATCGTGTTCACCATGTTGAATGGTGGTGGTAGAGGTGGAGGTGTGGGTGAAGGTGTATGCGGTGGAGGTGAAGGTGGAGTGGATGGATGATGTATTCGTGGTAAACCCTTTTTTATCAATTGGACAACACTTTGTGGTGAAGCCTGCACCGCTCCTTTGTCATCACTTGAAGGAGGTCTGATTAACGGACTATATCCTGGACCTGATCTCTCTTGATCTCTAAAGAGTATTCCGCTTTGTGTAGCTCCGAACATCAAGGCAATATCATCACCCGTTTTTCACACAACAACTTCTTAATCCACGTATTCAAAGGTATTAAGTACTTACTTCTCGGTCCTTTGAAAAATATTCGCTCTACTTCATTGTAGCTGACTGAGGTATCAACTACAAATTATATAACAAGTCCTCCTATAACTCGATCAAGCCAGTGATCAACAACCCGCACGATCTTGTTTTCATAGGCTTCTAATCGTCACACTAATTCTGGAGTCCACACTATCGGATTATCGAGCTTCCACCTTCCTTGACTATCTGTCAATTTAGCCAACCACTCATACAGTTCAATGGGGAAGGTGCATAAAAATATTTTGTGTATCTCTGTATACAGATACCTGTTCAAACACTCTTCCTTTGATAGGGGCAGATTCCTGTTTTCTTGTGCTGCGAATTCGTGAATCTTTTGATCCAACCACTTTTTAATTTCTTTCTTGGTCGGATTCCAATGATGCGACATCACACATCTCTTTCAAGCAGATCCTGGTCCCGGCAATGGAACCATTTGTTGGCTTAGGGGGTCCTGACCCAGGTTCAAAGTTATTTGCACTAACCAACAAATCCCTACACTACTAGCCCTTTCGGCAACAACCCACGTAGCATAGGCTGCAGTCTCACCCGAAGCAGTATGGGGGGATGCAAGAACCAAGTTTCTGCATCCAGAGACTAGTGTGATGTCTTCCAGCGCCTCATATATTCCTTCGCGCAGATTGATACACTCCTAGGGCACACTGCTGCAACTCTGTCAAAATGGCCTTTAGACCTTCGCGAAGGTCTACGATCAGTCTTTGCGGACCTTTAACAATCAATCTATCTACTTACGCACATCAGAAAGCAGTCCTAAATTAGGGTTCACGTAGGTTTACTTAAGTTATCAATAAACATCAGAGAATTCATTAGAGTCTTCATGAAATTCATTAAACATGCATTGTGTACATCATTAATAGTTATTCAACAGAATCACACAACATTCAATCAATATTCCATAAAACACATCATTCATTGACAACAAATATCATAAATAGAAGTAAACAAAAATATGCAAGAATTCTTCGAAAACTGTCTTTATTGATCTTCAATTCAAGATTACAGACTCAAAACTACCCTGCGCACTCAGTTGTAGGGGTCCACGCACTCAGCTGCAGACTCTACCTAGGCCTCTACACACTCAACTGCAGAGCCTTTCTTCTCCTATCTGACCCACTTCTCTTCGCTAGCACTTCTCTTCTATATACCGATTGTTTATCTATCTCTTGTCTTAGACTCTCTAAGACACACTTATTTATAGCCTTTTTCATACAATGCCATGGTCCATGGACCATGGGTGGGTCTCAAAACTGACTCAAACTTTACATAAAACAAGGGAAAAACCACTTTTGACTCCTACTCATCTACGCACTCCACATCCACAAATCGTGAAGACTTTACATTAATTACAAAAATGTATCAAAACTTGGGTTATCTTAACCCCAAAACTGACCCAGGGGACCCCATCCCAACACACATGGTAAATCATGAGGGAGGATTCTTGATTTAAGGCCTACTGATCTGGTGTGGATTGTCGTAAAGCCTGAGAGACTAACATCTCATTTTAGGGCCTAGCGATCCAGTGTGGATTGTAGTAAAGCTTGAGAGACAAGGAGATGGAAAATTCCTCATGGATAGTGATGGAGTTCGGAGGCATTCCTAGCTCGGTTTGGTTTTGTGATCTCAGTGCCGGTTTTGGTGAGATCATGGTTTGGTGAGGGTGGAGGTGGTTTAACCTCTGGATTCTCTTGGTTGTTTTTGAATTGGTTTATCCGTGAGATCCCACATTCATGCTTGGAATATGGCACAGGGGTGATTGGTTAATAGAAAGATTTGGTTTAGCCATGTCTATGGTCAAGTGGTACACGGAAGTACCGAACCTAGTCAGATTTTCCTATGTTTAATAAAAGATAAGTTCTCTTGATTTTGTACTTATTAATATGTGGATTTAATGGCTGTTATCTCACTGTTATTTTCATGGTTTAATGCCAGTTATAAGCATGGTTATATGGCTGGTTATTGTCATGTTTATTTCATGTATTTACTTGTAACTAAAAGGATAATGGATACAAGACCTAATTGGTGTTAAAACATTTAAGGGAAGAAGGTGGTGATCCTTCTTGTCAAGTCTCATATGAGTTATCAGTCATTTATGCCCTGTCTTGTATTCATTTCCTCTAGATTGTAGTGATGCAAAGTGTTTGAAAAAATGTCAGTCTCAGTTGGGGATGGTTAGGCTCAGTCATGGAGTCAGTTTATGATTTGTAAGACTTTTTATTATGTAAATAATGGATTTTGGAAGTGTCATTGAATTCTGGGTAGTAATCTGGGCTCTAGGCCTGAAAAAGTAGCTCAAATCCCAGGGACATTGGCACAACACTGATAAAAATAATCCTTGGACACTAGCATGCCATGTTGTAGGAGCATCCATAGCTCTTTGGACACTAGCCTGCCCATAGAATGGGAGAGTTCGGGGGTTAATTGGTCTAAAAACACAGTGACGCTCAGGGATTGGTTACCTGAGAGGTTGGGAAGGTTCCTGAGGGTCTTGTTCCTGATGTGGAAGGTATGTATGGTGTGTTTCCGTCAGTTCCACTTCCTTTAGGTGACTTAGGAGGTCGAATCATATCATAGTAACTTCTCATCACATGTTTACCTCGATTGGCCAGTTACTTGGGTAGATGTGGGAGGAGGGTGTTACAGAGTAGTAACAAAGCATGGTTCATCCCTCAGGTTGGATGGGTTGTGTGTTGGTCATGCATTCATATCGGTTGCATATGTGTTTCTTGTGTTGTAAAATCATGTGCTTATTGCAGTTGCATGGTGTTGATCATGGTTGTGGTGATGTCTCCATGTGAAGGTTGATGGTGTTGTTGTGGGATGTGTCATCATGAGTGTATGGTTGTATATGCATTTTTTATGCATGTCGGTGTCTATATGTTGTTATGCATGCATTTTCATGGTAAAGGTTGTTGTGCATTAGTTCAATGTATGTAATTAGGTCATCATGATGATATTGGTATGTTATGATGATAATGTCTTGAATGAGGTAAAGCATGAGATGCAGACCATCAAAGTAAAGTTGCAACATTGGACCTTGAGGCAAGAGCATGTCATCATACAGGTTTGTAGGTTGGGCATGAAGGTATCTAGGTTAAGGATTGTTATATGCATTATGGTTATGTGTATGCAATTCATTATATTGATGTTATGGTTACATACATGATAAATGCTATTTGATTAGTGTAGTTATTAGGTGTGTGTTATATTCTTTCCATGACTACCCCACGCTTAGGGGGGTCACAAGGGGGGTGAAAGATCCCCTTGTACGTTGTGCCGGGTGCAGTAGGGGGGTCATAGGGGGCGATTGTCCCCCCTATTGGGGGGTAATCAGGGGGGCGGTAGCCCCCTTGAATGGGGTCTGGGCTAGTGCCCGGGAATTTTTTTTGGACCCTATATTAGGTGGACGGACCTACCTATGGTTTTGTGCATGGATTTCACACATGGTTTTGGGCATGATGGTTTTCTATCCATGGTATTTTGTAGATCTGGTCAAGGGAACTACGGTTATGTTCTAATCCAAGGTTAATGGATTGGGGTTTATGGATGCTTTGACATGTATATATATGTATTGTAACATTGAAAGAAATATAATGAAAAATCAATCTAGTAGTCCCAATTTTGGGATCTAGGGGAAAATATCTGTGTATATCTATTTTATGTTTTATGCTTTCGCCATTGTTTATTTTCTGATTTTAAGAATTTGTTTGCAGATAATTTATGTACGAGGTTAAAACCTACAGTAGTCATATGCACATGTGTCAGATAGTCATGAATGATAGTAACCCACGGTTGTATGCATTGCTATTGTTGCTCTATGTTAGATAACTTGATGATTATGTTATATGTTGTTGATGAGCATGTTATATGTTAATTTATTGTTGTTACATGTTAGCTAACTTGATTATTGGGGTTATAGCATTAATATCTTGATGTTATATGTATGATGATAAATTGGAATGGTCTATGCAAATGGTTAGGGTTATGACATTCAAGTATGAGTTAATATAATTGTGATATTGTGTTGTACTAATCTAGATTGATCGTACATAAGCAATTGTTATGCAGGAACGACAAATGTTTATGAGTTTATGATGTGAACATGTTAGTTATTGTTATGGATATCATCACCTTATTTATGGTTAATTTGATATGTTGTGAAGTTATATCGTGCTAATATAGATTGGTTGTGCAGACAAGATAGTCTCCCCTAAGATACATTAAGATATGAGTTGGCTTATTTCATCTATTTGGTGTTTAAGTGTTTGGTGTGTATTATGTCGTCTAATTGATTTATTTAAGATTATAGGTTGCAAGTTGGTTGAATGTTTGATGAATTGCATAATATGAGTAAGTGTTCCAATGATCTTGTTTAAGATGATTGTACTAACACATATGTGTTGAGATAGCTAACATGTACTTGAGTGTAATAGATGAAATTTGTAGCATTATGTCTAATGACTATGAGTTGACTATGGATTATGACATGATTGTTAGTCTTGGTAAAGGTTGATTTCAAATTGATAGATATGATTATCTTGATTTGGAACATGTGGTTGACATGTGTGAGCAGTTGCAGGGTAACATGCTTAGCATAAGTATGACAAGGTAAGGTAACAAATATGTTTTTATGTTTATTTATACCCTGACAATTTTGTTTTTATGGTAGTGTGATGCAAGTAATTGCATGGCAAGAGAGGTTGCCATGAAATCTTGAAGAAGGCTTAGGTTGAGATTTCCTTGGGAACCATTGGGATTGAGTCATGGTGTCTAGTTAGTCTTGTGCTTTTGGTATTTTTTGATTTGATGCACTTGATTTATGGGGTTTTTCTTTTTTTTTGTTATGTCTGGTGCAAGGCCTTTCTAGTTTGTTTGTGGTGTCGTATTGTTATTAAATTTAATGGTTTTATTCTTGTTTGTTTTTTATCTTGCCTTTTATGTCTTGAGGGTCTTGGGAATTGGTTGGGAAAGATGGAATTTGATGGAACTATAGGAGAGTTATGTGGAACAACAGGTGATCTAAGGCCTGGTTGAAGCTCAATACATGTAGAAGGGTAGTTGAAGGCAAGTGTATGACAACTAGTTGGATTGGTTGGGTCCATTGAGGTAAATGGACGGTGATAGGAAAATCATGAGAAAGCTAACAGAAAAGGTAAAGTGAATGGATGTGATGCATCCGATTCCTTGGCTATGTGGGAACGGTTGTTCTCAATATTGTGCATGAATAAAGGAATTTCTCTTAACCTTTACCTTGAAATCTAGTAATTAGGTTGTGACCATGATTGCTTTATGCTAATGTCTATATGCATATATGTATGTATGTGCGTTTTTATCTGATAGAGTCATCATGGATCATGATTTTTTATGTTGATGTTTATATGTATACATGTATGTATGTATGTTTTTGTTTGACAGGGTTGTTAGGGATCATTTTTGTGGAGGAATGATTTCTTATGTAGGTGAGTGGCATGACGAGGTTCCTGGTCTTATGGGGAATCAAGTGGGGAGAGTAGTCATGAAGAATATATGAGGTCGGTATCATGTGGATATGAGTTGATATTGTATGCTGGTATTATGCCTATGTTTATGTTATGACAGGTAACTCTGGGGGATACATCTGTTGATCAGTGGTTGTCATTGATGTCAACCCAAGCAGCACCAGGGGCTTCTCTGATCTTGCATGGGAATTTTGACTTGAAAAATTACTCTATTTTAAGTCAAGGATCTTTTATATGGATTCTACTTGTCGAGATGTTTCCGTTGATATATGGCACGCCACGTAGTTCTTCACGGTTTGAGAGATATTCGTGTTTTAAGTTAGTAACCCTAGTTAGTGGCTAAAACCCTATGGGGTTGTGGCATGGAACTCATAATTGGTTGTGGTCATTGAATAGTCAATAATTAATAATGTTTTTTTGCTCCTAAAATCCCTCCAAAGTTCACTTGTTTAGGACCCTCTCAACTCAAGACATTCATATAAATAGTGACCTTCATATCCTCCTCTAGTCGGGATTTTGTGGTTTTAAACAAGCCATCATGGAATTTTTACTATACCTTTTTTTCTGTGAAGCTTCAGAAGATGAAATTAAAACCCATTTGAACCGAAATCTTGATGAACCTCGTGACTAAATTTTAGAACTTGGCTCGCTATATTTTCGGATATATGATTTGAGGAAGTTAGGATTTTTGAAGGATCCTGAATTCCATGTCAAACATGCAACGTTGGGAAAATCATAATAAATTTCTCTCTGGGAATCAGATTCAAATTTCGTAAATAGTGACAGAATGATGATAGAGTTTAGTTTGTTAGGTATTATTTTCAGGGCCGAAGGTCGCAACAGTGACACATGGCACTTCGTACAAGTTCACTCTACTGAACTAGTCTATAATTAAGCCATCATGGGAGATTGAGAATAGCTCTTTCTTGAAGAATCCAATCTTGATCAGACATATGGGGTTGGAAAGAGGACTCATAGTGCTACCACAGGATGAAATTTTAGACCCTAGAGATATGAAATTACATAGATACAAAAAATTCAATATCGAGATCCTAGAAGGGAAGAAAAAACATGCATTCAAGGATCACTGCAGTAAGGACCACACATCAACAGTCAAGAGACAACTTTTGGATACAGTATTGCATAGAGTCTAGGCCTATATCAAGAGTGGGAGTCTTTGTCTACTGCTGCAACAAGTCAACAACAAAAGTGACAAGCACACTTCATGTATGTATTGTAATTTTAATTTGTATTTTATTATGCACTTACATGTGTTTTGTAGGCAGCGATAAGTTGAAGGGTATTTTGTTTTGTTTTGGGATTGGTTTCTCTGGGAAAATTTTGCATGCAGGTAGAAGAAGATTCAAGTACAACATCAAACAAGAATTCAAGAGCAGATGTATCAAATCAAAGGAAGCATTGCAGCTGGACATCCTTGAAAACATAGCAACCATCCAGATATCATGAAGTATTGTTAAGGCCAAGAGTCATCATTGTAAAGTTGTAAAAGAGTCATCATTATAAATTTGTAAAAGAGTCATTCTACCTAGAGTTGAAGAGGCGGTGTTGTGAGGTATAGGGGTCACTATTGGGATGATGTCACGGTTGGGTTGCAGATCATAGAGTGATTGGGTATTTGGTCAAGTACATGAAAATCATTGTACATCTTATTGTATCGTGGATTGTTGTCCCTGGTTTGGGAATCCAAAATCTTGTCCTATTTCAGTCATTGTAGGGTGACAGGGAGGTGCTAGGCAGGTGTAAGAAGTCGCTTATAGGTTGGGGCCTGTGAACACTTCAAGGTGGTAGGGTGGTGCTAGGGCGAGTTGTGGCTCGCCAGGGTTTTGGGGCATCCATCCAGTTAATTACTGAAGAAACCAAGGCGTTGGGGGGTCCTTCCAGTGGGAGCTGGAGAAGAACAATTTTCTAGAATTCTAGGAAGTTGTTGCTTTCATTTTAGTTGGGGCTGAAGATTAAATAATTTATTAGAAAAGCGTTCGGTGGTTTTTGTAGGAATTTACAAGGTAAGTTCCTCAGACAGAACACCAAAGGACACTGCTCACAACCAGATCGCAGATCAATACACCAGTATTTTTGACGTGGTTAAAACCCTCAAAGAGGGAAATAGTCCACGGCTTGAGCCAACACGGCCACTTCAGACAATTTATTAATAAAAGAATGAAAATTTACATAAGCTTCTCTCATAGACGGATTACCCTACAAATGACCCTCCATGCACTTTAAATAGAAATCATGGACCAATCGGGTGTCAAGCCACGGATCAAGTGTCGGTAATACCGAGGAGAGAATGAACCATCAGATCACTACATACCGTGACTGTCAGATTGTAAGTTACAAAATGTACAAGGTAAAGAAACACACTTTACCTAAATCTATACCTAACTCTATACTAGACCAAGTTGTACTTAACTATTTCCTATGTGTCGGAATATCCTAACATCCCCCCTTAAGAACAACTTGGGATAGGATTGAAGGATTTACAAATATGACACAATAGGAGAAGGAAGGAGGCACTAGAGCCTATCCCCCCTTAGTGACAACTTCCTGAACTCCAACCATAAATCGAAGTTTAATGAACTTCGCCTCTGTGAGAGCCTTTGTAAAGATGTCTGCAACTTGATCATCTGTTGAACAATATTGCACTTCAAGAACATGGTCATGAATGAGCTTTCTGATGAAGTGCATGTCCAATTCAATGTGTTTGCTGCGCTGATGTTGGACTGGATCTTTGCATAGCTGAATGGCACTTTGATTATCACACAAAAGTGTAGTCGGATGCTGCTGCTGAAAGCCAAACTCTGACAGGATCTGACGAATCCACAAGGCTTCCTTACTAGCTTCTACGGCACCACGATACTCTGCTTCTGCTGATGAAAGAGAAATGGCACCTTGTTTCTTGCAAGCCCATGTAATAGGTCCTGAACCAAGAGTGAACACATAACCGGCAGTAGACTTCCGATCATCAGGGTCACCAGCCCAATCAGAATCAGTGAAACCAACCAATAGAGGAGCTGCTTCGACACTGTAATGAATTCCAAACTGAACTGTACCTCGAACATAACGAAGTATTCTTTTAGCTGCTTTCCAATGACTTTCATGTGGGTTTTTCATAAACCGAGCAACAAGGCCAACAACAAAGGAAAGGTCAGGACGAGTATGGGTTAAATACAAAAGTTTTCCTACAAGTTGACGGTATAAGGTAGCATCAACTTCAGGAGAAGTACAAGTGACTGAAAGTTTGACCCCAGACTGAAAGGGAGAAGGGGCTGGCTTACAGTCTTCCATGTGAAAATGGCGTAGAATATCACAGGCATACTTGGACTGAGAAAGGGAAATACCTTCCTTGGATTGCAAGACTTGAAGAACGAGAAAATAATGTAAGTGTCCTAAGTCTGTCATTTCAAACTTCCTTTTAAGGCTAGACTTCACATGGTTTATAAGGTTGGGATCACTACCAGTCAGGAAAAGATCATCAACATAAAGAACAAGAATGATAAGAGACTTGCCCACTTTCTTGGTGTAGACAGTATTGTCAGAATGACACCTAGAGAAGCCAGATTCTAAAAGAAAGTTATTCATTTTGGCATACCAGGCTCGAGGAGCTTGCTTGAGACCATAAAGGGATTTCTTAAGCCGACATACAAGGCTGGAGTCTGTTTGTATAAAGCCAATAGGTTGTTCCATATAGATTTCTTCATGCAAGTCCCCATGCAAGAAGGCGGATTTAACATCCATCTGATGGACTTCCCATTTGAAAGAAGCAGCAAGGGAAAGAACAAGGCGGATAGAATTCATTTTGGCAACAGGGGAGAAGGTTTCAGTGTAGTCAATGCCTTCAACTTGTGAAAAACCTTTAGCAACAAGATGAGCTTTACGTTTATCAACTTTCCCATCCGGTCCATAGTAAACCCATTTGCATCTAACAAGTTTTCGTCCCTTTGGTAGAGGAACAAGATCCCATGTATCATTTGCCAATAATGAATGATATTCTTCATTCATATCTGCTTCCCAATCTGGATGGCCTGAAGCTTCTGCAAAGGTGTCAGGATCATAATTTACTAGAGCTTGAGCCAGTAAAGAAGAGGCTCTGTCAAACTGAGAACGTGTGCGTCGCTGATCTGTAGGATCACCGACAAGATCACCTGCTGCATCTCGAGTAGCACGAACCCATTTTGGAAGTTGAGGAGCTGAAGGAGGATCCTGAGAAGATGGGGGAGGAGTTTCATCCTCGCTTTCATCATCTGAAGAAGAAATATTTTCAAAAGTAGAAGAGATAGGGAGAGGTGGCACATCCGCCAGACTAGGCTCGCAGGCCGATATATTTTCATCAAATTTTACATCTCTTCTAATGATAACATTTTTGGACTTAAATGGAATAAGTCTATAGCCTTTGACATCTTCAGAATATCCAACAAAAGTACATTTTTCACTCTTAGGTTCTAAATCTTTATGCTTTTCATCTGGAATATGGGCCCACGCTTCACTTCCAAAAACACGAAAGTGACTTACATCTGGTTTGATTGAGCTCCATGCTTCTTCTGGAGTGATATTCTTTAAAGCCTTAGTAGGAGTGCGATTTATTATGTAATTTTCACAGTTAATTGCTTATGCCCAAAAACTAAGACCAAGTCCTTTAGATTGTAGCATACAATTAGCCATTTCCTTTAAGGTGTGATTCTTCCTTTCAGCTACACCATTTTGTTGTGGAGTATATGGAACAGTATGTTGCATTTGAATTCCATTCTCAGTGCAAAAGTTGATGAATGTGTTTTTAACATATTCTCCGCCATTATCAGATCTTAGCTTAAGAATTTGATGTCCAGATTGTTTTTCAACAAAGGCCTTGAAGGCCAAAAAGGTGTTAAATACTTCACTCTTGAGTTTTAAGAAGTATACCCAAGTGCGTCTGGAGAAATCATCAATGAAAGTTAAGAAATACTTGCAGCCAGAGAATGAAACAACTGGAAGTGGACCGCATAAATCACTATGCACAAGCTGTAAAGGGGCTGAGGCGTGCCAAGAGGCACGTTTTTCAAAACTGTCCCGATGATGTTTTCCGAGTACACATCTAGAACAAACACCATCTATGCAAGATACCATAGGAAGACCTGTCACCATATTTTCTTTACATAGATGCTGAAGGGAGCGATAGTTTAAGTGACCAAATCGCTCATGCCAAAGTTTGCTCACTTCATCGTTATGAGCAACAAATACTGAGGGAAGATTTGATGACCCAAAGTTGTGAAACTTATACAACCTTGTAGAATCATCAGCAATGCCAGTAGCTAAAATCTATTTAGGATCTCTTAGGTCCTTGATTACAACATCATGAGGTGAAAATTCAATGATTTTACCTTCACCTGAATGAGTTATCTGATATAGAGATAGAAGGTTGCAGGATAAGGTTGGAACACATAATACATCATTAAACTGACCATTGTCTAGATGAACAGTTCCAGTCCCTACAACACTAAGAGATCTATCATCACCAACATATATATTTTTGGTGTTACAATCATTTAAAGAAGAAAACATGGCTTTGTTTTTGGCCATGTGATAAGAAGCTCCAGAATCAATGAGCCACTCATGAGAATGAGAAGAAGAAGATACATTTAGTGCATAGCCAGACTGAGATGCTTGACAACCACATGCAGAAAGTGCCATTCCTGAAGATGAAGTTGAAGTTGAAGATTGCTCCAAATGGATGTTATGCTTCTTCATTGCTGCTTCCAAGGCTTCCATATTCTTAAAGCATTTGGATTCTAAGTGGCCATCTTGATTACAAAAGTTGCAATGTCTATCAGTCTTCTTCCCTTTGTTTTTATTTGTCTTATAATTTTGTTGAAATGATTTTTCATTTTCAGGCTGAAATTTCTTAGGACCCTTGTTTGGTTTAGGACCATTCTTTTTAGGATATGACTTCTTAGGATTCTTTGAATTTGGTTGCTGCTGGGCGGCTAACGCTTTCTTGGAAGAGTTTCCAAGATTAAGAAGACCAAGGTGTAAGAGTTTTTCTTGTTCTCTTATTAAAGAATCACAAAAAGAGTCAAAGGAAGGGGACTTGTAGTCTGTTCCTTGAGAAATGAAGGCTTCTCTTGTAGAATGGAAGGTGGAAACAAACACAGAGTAGGCTGGTCCCAACTTAGTAAGAATGGAATAGATAAGGTTAATATCTTCTTTCTTAACCTTAACACCTTCCAAGAGATATCTAAGGGTCTTGAACTTGGACAAGAAATCTTCAATGCAAGAAAAATTATTAGGGTCCAATGTAAGCAATTCATTTTCAAGTTTATGGGCTCTAAGTTCGTTTTTAATCCCAAAAACTTTATTGATTTGTTTCATTGCTTCATCAGGAGTATCAAGTTCTGCAATATGGAATCTAAGATCTGGAGAAATAGGCATCCCTATCAATCCACGTGCTTGATCTTGCCTATTTTCCCATTTAGCAGCCTTATCTTCATCCTTCGGTTTCTTTTCTTGGCCTGAGGCTATTCTGTAGAGACCTTTACTTCTAAGTAAATCCTCAATGTAGGACAACCATTGGAAGTAGTTGGTGTTGTCAAGGGTAACTTGGTATTGACTTTCCATTTCAACGGAAACTGAAGCTAAAGATGCTGAAACTAAGTGTTCCAATGGATAGATCTCGAAAAATTAGGCTGTTTCAAAAAAACTGTTCTGAAAACGGCTTCCAGATGAAGAAGTTATGGCTTTTTGAAAAAAAATTGATGAAGTCTCCGACGAAGTGCGGGAATGTGCAGATATGAAAAATCCGCCCCCAAAAAAAATGGAGATTTGAACCCAAGACCTCTACTCTCTTAAAATAGCTTTGGACCAATTGAGCTATACAAAAAATTTGAGAGAGAGAGAGAGAGGGGGGGGTTGATGCTTTGGGTTGCGTGCTTGCTTTGAGAAGGCTCTTTTTCCCTACAAAACAAAAAACACAAAACCCAACACGGACATACAAAAAAAAATGAACCTTGCGGCTCGAAGTTACCTTTAGCCGAAAAACTAAATATTTTCCTCAATGTTTCTGATTTTCCGAGATCACACTAAGGCGCAGGGAAAAGAGCATACACATGAGAAAAATCCTTCCTTTCTGTTTTTGATTTCCCCAGATCGCACAGAGTCGCAGGGCAAAGAGCATACGCAGAAATGAAAGGTATAGATCCGGTAATAAAAAAAAGCTAAATAAACTGAAACCGAAATAAACAGAGAGAAAATAACTGTAAACTACAAATAAACACTGTATACCTCCAGATCTTAAAAATGACGCAGCTAGGGCTACCGGAAACCTTTTCGCGTGAAACGAAAGGGGTTCCTCACTGGAACAGATGCTCCCAACACAACAGAGCAGTCCTCTCGACCTGAAAGCAGTCAGAAATAGTAGATCTAGGAAACGGCAGTTGGATGCAGTTCTACCGGCTTCAGATTTGGATCACCAACGGACACGGCCCTCAAATAGCTCTGGTACCATGTAGGAATTTACAGGGTAAGTTCCTCAGACAGAACACCAAAGGACACCGCTCACAACCAGATCGCAGATCAATACACCAGTATTTTTTATGTGGTTAAAACCCTCAAAGAGGGAAACAGTCCACGGCCTGAGCCAACGCGGCCACTTCAGGCAATTTATTAATAAAAGAATGAAAATTTACATAAGCTTCTCTCATAGACGGATTACCCTACAAATGACCCTCCATGCGCTTTAAATAGAAATCATGGACCAATCGGGTGTCAAGCCACGGATCAAGTGTCGGTAATACCGAGGAGAGAATGAATCGTCGGATCACTACATATCGTGACCGTCGGATTGTAAGTTACAAAATGTACAAGGTAAAGAAACACACTTTACCTAACTCTATACTAGACCAAGTTGTATTTAAGTATTTCCTATGTGTCGGAATATCCTAACAATTTTTTACCTGGAGGGGGTTTTCCACCTAAAATTCTTATGCCTATTGTGTTCTTTTATTTACTGTTATTACTACATAAACATTAATAATAATTGAAGATTAACCAATGCTCTGAAGAGATTTAAAAGTGCTAATTGCTAGGAATACTGATTCACCCCCCCTCTCAGTATTTCCAACAACATCAGTGGAATGAAAGCAGTGTGGTCTACGACATGTTGGGACAAGCATGGATAAGACACTGGAAGCAAGGTTGCTTGGAAGAGACAGTGTGGTTTTGGAAGTGTGGTACTACTATTGTGCATATATTGTATATGTTGTACATATTGCATCTGTGATGTTGTGCACATGCGATGTTGTGTATATATAGTGTGTGTACATGTTGTTTATGCAATGTTAGGTACAGGGTGGTACAAATAGTTTGTGCGAATTTTGCATATGCAGTGTTGGTTATAGATGGTGTTATGTGCATGTTGGATATGTGATGTTGTGTACATATTGTACTGTGTGCATGATGGTATGCGATGTTGTGTGCATATGGTGTTGTGCACATGTTGGATATGCAGTGTTGTATACATAGGGTGCTATGTGCATGTTGTATATGCAGTGCTATGTATATATGGTGTCGTATGCATGTTGTGTATGTGGTGCTATGTACATATGGTGTTGTGTGCATGATTGTACAAGTGGTACTTTGAGCATGTGGTTCCGTGTACATGATGTAAATATGGTGTTATGTGAAAGTGGTGTTGTGTACATGTCGTGCATATGGTGTTATGTACATGTGGTGCTGTGTACATGTCGTGCATGTGGTGTTGTGTACGTCTAGCGTTGTGTACACATTGTACAAGTGGTACAATGTACATGTGGCATTGTGTACACATTCTGTAGGTGGTGTCGTGTACATGTGATGTTGTGCACACGTTGTGCAGGTGGTGCTTTTTACAAGTGGTACTATGTACATGTTATACATATGGTACTAGTGTACATGTGGTATTGTGTGCATGTCGTACATGTTGTGTTGCGAACATGCAGTACTATGTATGTGAATTGTGTAGTCGTGGTATCATGACATATGTATTCATTTTGTTGTACTTTGTGTACGTATTTTTGTTGTGTTGTACACCAGGTGTAGGCATATGTATTGTGTTATGGTGTACACCAAATGTAAGTGGTATGTATTGTGTTTTCTTGTACACTGGGTGTAGGTGTATGTGTGGTATGTGAGGTGTAGGTGCATGTATTGCATGGTGTTGTATGTCATGTGTGGTTGTATGTGTGTGATGCACACCATGTGTATGTGCACATGGATGAGGAGAAGGCACTATGTGTTTGTCGAGTGTGGAAAACGATCTGGTGTGTGTACGGAATAAGGACGAAGGTAAAAGCTAAGTATTGATTCAAGGATAAGTATCAATATTTTATTTCAGTTTTATTATGCATGTGTTTTATGATTCTGGTCTATGATGATTACATGTGATATAGGATTCTGGTTTATGATGGTTACATGTGATTTATGATTTTGATCTATGATGGTTGTGATTTGAGCTAACCTGATGTTATATTTTTATACATAATGATTTGGTTAAAGACGCTAGTTTGACTTGTTGTGACAGGAAGTGAAAAAAATTGCAAGTGTACCTTGTTGACGGGCTACCAATGAGGTATGATGTGAATTTATTTCAATTTATTTTGAATCTAATGGGAATTATGTGCTTGGTACAAGAAAGCATGAAATTCGTGGTTGGGTGGTCGAAATTGATGGCAAACATTAACAACAACAACAAAAGAAATTGAAATAGGTAGTAGTATGTTGGTAAAGCACTTCAGGAGTAGGGCCATTATGGGACACTAGTACCCAATAGTGTCCATTGATTTCCATGAGAATATATGACCAATATGATGGTTTTGAGGCAGGTATATGCCTTCGTTGTTGAACTTCCAATGTGAGGAAGCCTTGCCAAGGGATGGATCGCCTAGGATAGGGGATGTTGGGGAACTTGGACGGTGGGTGACTGCACGAAAGGGAGGGTCGGGGATTGATTTTTTTTTTGTCATTAGCATTTCCAGATGTAATCATATGCGCATTGGGAGTGCACCCTGGAATAATGAGCCAATAACTGTTCGTTGAGAGGACAAGTGGCATAGGATTATAACGTTGGATATTGGATGCAGTTTGACTATGGCAGTGGATTCTGGACTTCCTGGGAAGGAGGTGAATCCTGGTATTATTTTGAGGGTGGAGGTGTGAGCCTCTGGATTCCCTTGTTGATTCATATGGGCATCATATCCTTTTATTTACTGATTTAGAAAATGTGCATATGCGTATATGTGGTTATTGTAAATACCGTAATGAGTTGTGTTATAAATCTCCAGTATGCAGTATGTTGTCATGTTGTCATGATGTTTTTCTTTTGAGCATGTCATTCATTATAAATACTGCAACGAGCTAAGTATAAATCTCCATGGGCAGTATGTTTTCTTTTTAGCGGTTTTGCTGAGGTCATGGTGTGGTTTAACATCGACAAGCTGTTCCCCCAAGGGGGAGGGTTCTGTAACAACCCTAGTGAAAATTTCATGTAATAAAATTTAATGAAGGAAAAAAAAAGACCACGGTTAAGGGACACTTATTCGAAGTTGAATGTTGGGAAAATATATTCTAGTGGGCATTACTGGATGTGTTTATGGCTAAAGGAAATTGGAAAAGGGAAAGGAAAAGGAATTAAAAAGACGAAAATAATTTTTGGCACATTTATTTATTAAAATAAAGGAAAATATGAGAAAAGGAAGGTGAAAGGTCACAGGTTGCATGTGAGGAGGAAAATGAAGGAAAATAATGGAAAATGAAGAAAATATAGGCCTCATTGATAAAAAGGCTTCTGAGGATCAGTGGGTAAGCTTTTGTTAGTTCAGTTTTGGAGCTCTCTCATTATTCTCTCTCTCTCACTCTTGGACAGTTAGAATTTTCTTGGAGCATTCTAGCCTTAGAGAAAGGAAGGAAAAGAAAGAAAAGGAATGGAAGGAAAGCAAGGATCAAGCAAGGAATAACAGGATCAAGCAGCTTCAACAAGAATACTTGTAGGTAGCATATTGCATGTGTGATTTCATAGCCGGTTTTGACATGCATGGCTTTGCATGTTGGTGTATGGTTCTCTTACTGTTGGTGGCATGGTTTTGCCAGGTAATGAAAATGGTTTTCAACCTAGCATTTCGTTTTCCAGATAGCCATGGTGTGATGGGATTGTTTTCTCGGTTTTGAGCTTTGGAATTGTTAGATGGTTTCGGAATCTAGGGCGGAGGTGGTCTCAGGAAAATTCCCAAAGGCCTAGGAATCCCTTGACTAGTTTTGGCGGGATACACGGTAAATCCTGAGGGAGGAGTCTCAGTTTAGGGCATAGTGATCTGGTGTGGATTGCGGTAAAGCCTGAGAGACTGGTGTCTTGGTTTAGGGCCTAGTGATTCTGTTATCACTGAAAAGATTTCAAAGGAAAAGGGTAAGGTAAGGGAGAATTGGTCTTGGTTATTCTCATGCTCCTTTCATGCATAAGAAGCACATGGCAAAGCTCAGGTTCAACATACATCAGAGTTTTCCATTTAAACTCAAGTAAGGCAGTTAGCACTCAAGAAGAAGAATGTAGCTTTGAGGAAGTCAGAAAAGAAATTGATGTCTACCAACCTTGAGATTGCCCATTCAAGGAAATGGATTACTTACAAGGTATAAACATCAAGCAAAGGAGACAACATGGTCAGCAGAAGGATTCGAAGACAAGCATAAGAATGAAAAGCATAAAAAGGGGGAACTTTCTCTCCTTGTTTTTAACCAGTCAACTTCTAGGAGCGTTTCTGAGTAGTTAAAAAACTCATCTCTAAAAAGTGAAAGAGGTTTTCATTCCTAATATACTTAAGTACAAAAACCTCTTCCACTTTCTCCAAATACATTATGATCTGAGAGAAATTAATGACCAAAGTTGCGCTACGAAACTGCTGTAGGTGTCGTTTTTCATCTCCTGTTTTACACCTGTTTTTCAAAGACACATTCTGGGAAGTGGGAAATATGTTTCAAAAAACCAAGAGAGGTTTTTGTTAAGCATGGATTGGTTCATAAAAGCCTCTTTCATTTTTTCCAAATACAGCATTTATGAGAAGATATGAACTCTGTCCCAAGACCTATGTTTCAGCCAGAACAGTTGCAATGTGGTTGCTATCAGTGATTGATTCCTTTAATAGTGAAAGTAAAGTGGCCATCATGGAAGCAGGGGAACACTTCTTGTGGTTGCAAATTCAGGAGCAGCTGGAGGTATATTACAATTTAAATTACGTAAAGATACAGTTGAGCCAGCTACAAGAATCTCCATAAAGAAATCTCACTGCAGCGGGAATTTTGAAAGGGATGTTGCTGCAAAGGTGTAATCAGATCACTTGAGAATGTTTGAGCCCTAATCGAAAAGGAAATACAAGAAATGAAGACATATACACGTGCTCAACCTTGCGCTGCGAAATCACTGAAGCAACGTTTTTCAGGAGAAAAACTGTTTTAGGTGGTTAAATTCCAGGAGGTCTCTAGAGAAACTGAAAGCATATTTTTGGAAATTGAAAGAGGTTTTTATTCCTAACACATTGAACTAGAAAAACCTCTTTCATTTTCTTCAAATTGATTATGAGCTGGGAGAAACGGGTGACTAAAACTTGCGCTACGAAACTGCTGTAGGTGCAAGTTTTTCACAGGCATATTTCTCTGTTTGACACAGGTTTTTCAAAGACACATTCTGGGAGGTAGGGAAGGTTTTTCAAAAACCCAAGAGAGGTTTTTGTTCAGCATGGATTGGTTCACAAAAGCCTCCTTCAGTTTTTCCAAATATATTTTGTACGAGAAGTTATGAGCTCTGTCCCAAGACCTATTTTTCAGCCAGAACAGAGCAAGGGACAGTCTCCTAGTTTCTAGGAACACCAAAAGGATGAGTCATCAAGGGCCAGCTGGAAGGTTATGGGCTTCATCAAATTCGACTTCATGGATTTTTGTTTGTCAAAAGGAGTGTTTAATGCTTAGATAAGGTTGTTGTAATCATGATAAGGAGATACACTCCTAGTTGTATTAGGTCTCTAGGACTGCTAGTTAGGTGTCATTTGCATTTAATAGTTAGTTTTGAGTGTCATTGGGTGTCAGGTCAGGTAGAATTCGAATTTTCCTCATCCTAGAAGAGGAATCTAAGTTGTGTAAAGAGCTCTATATATAGCAGAAGAGCTGATGTACAAGGGGTTGGAAATTTTATGCAAAAGCTTGTATTTGGCCTATGTAAGACTCATTTTCAGTAATACATGCTTGACTTTACTTCTCAGGATTCATGAAGGATTTTTTATGTTCAGAATATGTGATGTTGTCCTTTTCTTAATTCTTACAGTGGTATGGATGTATAATCACTCAGAATTCACTGAATGTGCTCTGACTTCCTGTATACATTTATAAACTGTGTGGTCCCATATGAGTTTATGTTCTGAATGTTTAAATGCTGAATGCCCTGACTTCCATGTAAGGTTGAGTTCATTGTTATACTGAAGCATTTCTTGACTCCATAAGCCCAATGGATGTTTACTGATCATGTTCAACCATTCATATTTTTCACTTGTTTCATAGAGTTAGCCATCTAATCTTTATCAAAATCATTAACCTTTGAGAGAGCCCTCTCAGGTTGAGGAGGCTAAGCCTCAGCTTAAAGTAGGTTTGAAATAGTTACTTAGAGTCAACCTGACCAGCAGCCTATCAGGTTTTGATTTTGAGATAACATTTTGGTGCGTCTGCGGGAGTCTGAAGATTATTCATTCCCGAAATCAAGAGACTGAACTTCTGAAGGTAGCAGGAGCTCAGACATCATTTTGAGGCTGCAAAACTACCTTGGCGACTCCACACATCGAATAAGAAATTGGAAGGTGACTCCACTGCTAGAAGATCAGTAGCTTGATGAAGTTACAAGATGAGTTCCATTGCAAGAATAAATGCCAGGTATGCCCCTATGAATCGGTCTCATATCCCTGGTTTTCCAAATCCTATGCCCAAGGTTGATTGGTTAGATGATCTTCCAATATTCAAAGATGAAAAGAAAGACAATGTTGCTCTTCATTTGGTTAGGTTTCATATGCATGTACGCAGTCTTAAGGTTCATTTCCCTGAAGATTGTCTCATGAAGATGTTTATGACCACTTTAGAAGGAAAAGCATGGTCTTGGTATAAAAATTTGGAAAATGGTTCAATATATTCGCTTGCTAGTTTTCATGATGAATTCTATGAGATGTATAAAGAATGTTATCCTTCCTTATTGCTACTCAAAGATTGCTGTAGACATTCTTTAAGTCTTATTCAATACTTGGAGGATTGTTATAATGATGATGAATTTATGGATGAAGAAATTTTAGAGGCTTTTCATAACAATGCATTTCAACACCAAGAAGAAAGTATAACATCTCATGAAACGCAGCATGAAGAGCAGCAAGGGTTTACTTGTGAAAACCATGTTTCATCCTTTGATATGAATGAAGAGATGCAGCAGTATTCTCAGTCTTCGAATCATAATGAAGATGGAAATGATTACACACAACAAGAAGAAATACTGGAAGAAATTTTTTATAATCCTCAGGCAGAAGAAAAGGTTGTTCATTTTTGTGATTCCTTGCAGCAGCTTACATCAAAGAATGATCACAATAGTGAGGAAAATTACATTGTCTATGGGAATCATGCAGAAAGGAAGTTGGATAGCACATCAAAGGAATTTTGTGTGGCTAAGGATCAGTTGTCTAAAGAGATAGAATGTTACGATGATTATCAAAATAACCATGTTTTCTTTGACCCTATAAATGAATACATGGCAAAGTTTTGCACATCAGTATTTCAATTTCATTTGCATTATGAAGATCATATACATTACAGGTTGATTTGGTCATCTCACTACCATGGTTATTTTGAGGTTGAATGCAGTCAAGAGCCTCCCATATCAGAGAGGACAATTGATTGGCTTTATTGGAAATATCATGTTGCTTGAGCTACAAGTGGAGCTTGCAGCTGATAGGGTAGGTAGGTAGGAAAATGCAAATAAGCTCAAGGTTGACTGAGCATTTTTTTTTTTTTTTCAATAGTGGTAGATTTCTTTCTCTCACAATGATCATCAAGTTTAAGCCCGAGGTGAAGGCCCAAGAAGCTTAAAGGGGATGCTTGTCAAACAAATTTCCGTTTATCATAAGAGGATAAGGCACTGGACCTGCGAGTTCTTAGTGTACCACAAGGGCACACTATCCCAAGTGGAGCCACTGTTATCACTGAAAAGATTTCAAAGGAAAAGGGTAAGGTAAGGGAGAATTGGTCTTGGTTATTCTCATGCTCCTTTCATGCATAAGAAGCACATGGCAAAGCTCAGGTTCAACATACATCAGAGTTTTCCATTTAAACTCAAGTAAGGCAGTTAGCACTCAAGAAGAAGAATGTAGCTTTGAGGAAGTCAGAAAAGAAATTGATGTCTACCAACCTTGAGATTGCCCATTCAAGGAAAGGGATTACTTACAAGGTATAAACATCAAGCAAAGGAGACAACATGGTCAGCAGAAGGATTCGAAGACAAGCATAAGAATGAAAAGCATAAAAAGGGGGAACTTTCTCTCCTTGTTTTTAACCAGTCAACTTCTAGGAGCGTTTCTGAGCAGTTAAAAAACTCATCTCTAAAAAGTGAAAGAGGTTTTCATTCCTAAGATACTTAAGTACAAAAAACTCTTCCACTTTCTCCAAATACATTATGATCTGAGAGAAATTAATGACCAAAGTTGCGCTACGAAACTGCTGTAGGTGCAGTTTTTCATCTCCTGTTTTACACCTGTTTTTCAAAGACACATTCTGGGCAGTAGGAAATATGTTTCAAAAAACCAAGAGAGGTTTTTGTTAAGCATGGATTGGTTCACAAAAGCCTCTTTCAGTTTTTCCAAATACAACTTTTATGAGAAGATATGAACTCTGTCCCAAAACCTATGTTTCAGCCAGAACAGTTGCAATGTGGTTGCTATCAGCGATTGATTCCTTTAATAGTGAAAGTAAAGTGGCCATCATGGAAGCAGGGGAACACTTCTTGTGGTTTCAAATTCAGGAGCAGCTGGAGGTATATTACAATTTAAATTACGTAAAGATACAGTTGAGCCAGCTACAAGAATCTCCATAAAGAAATCTCACTGCAACGGGAATTTTGAAAGGGATGTTGCTGCAAAGGTGTAATCAGATCACTTGAGAATGTTTGAGCCCTAATCGAAAAGGAAATACAAGAAATGAAGACATATACACGTGCTCAACCTTGCGCTGCGAAATCACTGAAGCAACGTTTTTCAGGAGAAAAACTGTTTTAGGTGGTTAAATTCCAGGAGGTCTCTAGAGAAACTGAAAGCATATTTTTGGAAATTGAAAGAGGTTTTTATTCCTAACACATTGAACTAGAAAAACCTCTTTCATTTTCTTCAAATTGATTATGAGCTGGGAGAAAAGGGTGACTAAAACTTGCGCTACGAAACTGTTGTAGGTGCAAGTTTTTCACAGGCATATTTCTCTGTTTGACACAGGTTTTTCAAAGACACATTCTGGGAGGTAGGGAAGGTTTTTCAAAAAACCAAGAGAGGTTTTTGTTCAGCATGGATTGGTTCACAAAAGCCTCCTTCATTTTTTCCAAATAAATTTTGTACGAGAAGTTATGAGCTCTGTCCCAAGACCTATTTTCCAGCCAGAACAGAGCAAGGGACAGTCTCCTAGTTTCTAGGAACACCAAAAGGATGAGTCATCAAGGGCCAGCTGGAAGGTTATGGGCTTCATCAAATTCGACTTCATGGATTTTTGTTTGTCAAAAGGAGTGTTTAATGCTTAGATAAGGTTGTTGTAATCATGATAAGGAGATACACTCCTAGTTGTATTAGGTCTCTAGGACTGCTAGTTAGGTGTCATTTGCATTTAATAGTTAGTTTTGAGTGTCATTAGGTGTCAGGTCAGGTAGAATTCGAATTTTCCTCATCCTAGAAGAGGAATCTAAGTTGTGTAAAGAGCTCTATATATAGCAGAAGAGCTGATGTACAAGGGGTTGGAAATTTTATGCAAAAGCTTGTATTTGGCCTATGTAAGACTCATTTTCAGTAATACATGCTTGACTTTACTTCTCAGGATTCATGAAGGATTTTTTATGTTCAGAATATGTGATGTTGTCCTTTTCTTAATTCTTACAGTGGTATGGATGTATAATCACTCAGAATTCACTGAATGTGCTCTGACTTCCTGTATACATTTATAAACTGTGTGGTCCCATATGAGTTTATGTTCTGAATGTTTAAATGCTGAATGCCCTGACTTCCATGTAAGGTTGAGTTCATTGTTATACTGAAGCATTTCTTGACTCCATAAGCCCAATGGATGTTTACTGATCATGTTCAACCATTCATATTTTTCACTTGTTTCATAGAGTTAGCCATCTAATCTTTATCAAAATCATTAACCTTTGAGAGAGCCCTCTCAGGTTGAGGAGGCTAAGCCTCAGCTTAAAGTAGGTTTGAAATAGTTACTTAGAGTCAACCTGACCAGCAGCCTATCAGGGTCTAATTTTGAGATAACATTTTGGTGTGTCTGCCGGGAGTCTGAAGATTATTCATTCCCGAAATCAAGAGACTGAACTTCTGAAGGTAGCAGGAGCTCAGACATCATTTTGAGGCTGCAAAACTACCTTGGCGACTCCACACATCGAATAAGAAATTGGAAGGTGACTCCACTGCTAGAATATCAGTAGCTTGATGAAGTTACAAGATGAGTTCCATTGCAAGAATAAATGCCAGGTATGCCCCTATGAATCGGTCTCATATCCCTGGTTTTCCAAATCCTATGCCCAAGGTTGATTGGTTAGATGATCTTCCAATATTCAAAGATGAAAAGAAAGACAATGCTGCTCTTCATTTGGTTAGGTTTCATATGCATGTACGCAGTCTTAAGGTTCATTTCCCTGAAGATTTTCTCATGAAGATGTTTATGACCACTTTAGAAGGAAAAGCATGGTCTTGGTATAAAAATTTGGAAAATGGTTCAATATATTCGCTTGCTAGTTTTCATGATGAATTCTATGAGATGTATAAAGAATGTTATCCTTCCTTATTGCTGCTCAAAGATTGCTGTAGACATTCTTTAAATCTTATTCAATACTTGGAGGATTGTTATAATGATGATGAATTTATGGATGAAGAAATTTTAGAGGCTCTTCATAACAATGCATTTCAACACCAAGAAGAAAGTATAACATCTCATGAAACGTAGCATGAAGAGCAGCAGGGGTTTACTTGTGAAAACCATGTTTCATCCTTTGATATGAATGAAGAGATGCAACAGTATTCTCAGTCTTCGAATCATAATGAAGATGGAAATGATTACACACAACAAGAAGAAATACTGGAAGAAATTTTTTATAATCCTCAGGCAGAAGAAAAGGTTGTTCATTTTTGTGATTCCTTGCAGCAGCTTACATCAAAGGATGATCACAATAGTGAGGAAAATTACATTGTCTATGGGAATCATGCAGAAAGGCAGTTGGATAGCACATCAAAGGAATTTTGTGTGGCTAAGGATCAGTTATCTAAAGAGATAGAATGTTACGATGATTATCAAAATAACCATGTTTTCTTTGACCCTATAAATGAATACATGGCAAAGTTTTGCACATCAGTATTTCAATTTCATTTGCATTATGAAGATCATATACATTACAGGTTGATTTGGTCATCTCACTACCATGGTTATTTTGAGGTTGAATGCAGTCAAGAGCCTCCCATATCAGAGAGGACAATTGATTGGCTTTATTGGAAATATCATGTTTCTTGAGCTACAAGTGGAGCTTGCAGCTGATAGGGTAGGTAGGTAGGAAAATGCAAATAAGCTCAAGGTTGACTGAGCATTTTTTTTTTTTTTTTCAATAGTGGTAGATTTCTTTCTCTCACAATGATCATCAAGTTTAAGCCCGAGGTGAAGGCCCAAGAAGCTTAAAGGGGATGCTTGTCAAACAAATTTCCGTTTATCATAAGAGGATAAGGCACTGGACCTGCGAGTTCTTAGTGTACCACAAGGGCACACTATCCCAAGTGGAGCCACTGTTATCACTGAAAAGATTTCAAAGGAAAAGGGTAAGGTAAGGGAGAATTGGTCTTGGTTATTCTCATGCTCCTTTCATGCATAAGAAGCACATGGCAAAGCTCAGGTTCAACATACATCAGAGTTTTCCATTTAAACTCAAGTAAGGCAGTTAGCACTCAAGAAGAAGAATGTAGCTTTGAGGAAGTCAGAAAAGAAATTGATGTCTACCAACCTTGAGATTTCCCATTCAAGGAAAGGGATTACTTACAAGGTATAAACATCAAGCAAAGGAGACAACATGGTCAGCAGAAGGATTCGAAGACAAGCATAAGAATGAAAAGCATAAAAAGGGGGAACTTTCTCTCCTTGTTTTTAACCAGTCAACTTCTAGGAGCGTTTCTGAGCATTTAAAAAACTCATCTCTAAAAAGTGAAAGAGGTTTTCATTCCTAAGATACTTAAGTACGAAAACCTCTTCCACTTTCTCCAAATACATTATGATCTGAGAGAAATTAATGACCAAAGTTGCGCTACGAAACCGCTGTAGGTGCAGTTTTTCATCTCCTGTTTTACACATGTTTTTCAAAGACACATTCTGGGCAGTGGGAAATATGTTTCAAAAAACCAAGAGAGGTTTTTGTTAAGCATGGATTGGTTCACAAAAGCCTCTTTCAGTTTTTCCAAATACAGCTTTTATGAGAAGATATGAACTCTGTCCCAAGACCTATGTTTCAGCCAGAACAGTTGCAATGTGGTTGCTATCAGTGATTGATTCCTTTAATAGTGAAAGTAAAGTGGCCATCATGGAAGCAGGGGAACACTTCTTGTGGTTGCAAATTCAGGAGCAGCTGGAGGTATATTACAATTTAAATTACGTAAAGATACAGTTGAGCCAGCTACAAGAATCTCCATAAAGAAATCTCACTGCAACGGGAATTTTGAAAGGGATGTTGCTGCAAAGGTGTAATCAGATCACTTGAGAATGTTTGAGCCCTAATCGAAAAGGAAATACAAGAAATGAAGACATATACACGTGCTCAACCTTGCGCTGTGAAATCACTTAAGCAACGTTTTTCAGGAGAAAAACTGTTTTAGGTGGTTAAATTCCATGAGGTCTCTAGAAAAACTGAAAGCATATTTTTGGAAATTGAAAGAGGTTTTTATTCCTAACACATTGAACTAGAAAAACCTCTTTCATTTTCTTCAAATTGATTATGAGCTGGGAGAAACGGGTGACTAAAACTTGCGCTACGAAACTGCTGTAGGTGCAAGTTTTTCACAGGCATATTTCTCTGTTTGACACAGGTTTTTCAAAGACACATTCTGGGAGGTAGGGAAGGTTTTTCAAAAAACCAAGAGAGGTTTTTGTTCAGCATGGATTGGTTCACAAAAGCCTCCTTCAGTTTTTCCAAATACATTTTGTACGAGAAGTTATGAGCTCTGTCCCAAGACCTATTTTTCAGCCAGAACAGAGCAAGGGACAGTCTCCTAGTTTCTAGGAACACCAAAAGGATGAGTCATCAAGGGCCAGCTGGAAGGTTATGGGCTTCATCAAATTCGACTTCATGGATTTTTGTTTGTCAAAAGGAGTGTTTAATGCTTAGATAAGGTTGTTGTAATCATGATAAGGAGATACACTCCTAGTTGTATTAGGTCTCTAGGACTGCTAGTTAGGTGTCATTTGCATTTAATAGTTAGTTTTGAGTGTCATTAGGTTTCAGGTCAGGTAGAATTCAAATTTTCCTCATCCTAGAAGAGGAATCTAAGTTGTGTAAAGAGCTCTATATATAGCAGAAGAGCTGATGTACAAGGGGTTGGAAATTTTATGCAAAAGCTTGTATTTGGCCTATGTAAGACTCATTTTCAGTAATACATGCTTGACTTTACTTCTCAGGATTCATGAAGGATTTTTTATGTTCAAAATATGTGATGTTGTCCTTTTCTTAATTCTTACAGTGGTATGGATGTATAATCACTCAGAATTCACTGAATGTGCTCTGACTTCCTGTATACATTTATAAACTGTGTGGTCCCATATGAGTTTATGTTCTGAATGTTTAAATGCTGAATGCCCTGACTTCCATGTAAGGTTGAGTTCATTGTTATACTGAAGCATTTCTTGACTCCATAAGCCCAATGGATGTTTACTGATCATGTTCAACCATTCATATTTTTCACTTGTTTCATAGAGTTAGCCATCTAATCTTTATCAAAATCATTAACCTTTGAGAGAGCCCTCTCAGGTTGAGGAGGCTAAGCCTCAGCTTAAAGTAGGTTTGAAATAGTTACTTAGAGTCAACCTGACCAGCAGCCTATCAGGGTCTGATTTTGAGATAACATTTTGGTGCGTCTGCCGGGAGTCTGAAGATTATTCATTCCCGAAATCAAGAGACTGAACTTCTGAAGGTAGCAGGAGCTCAGACATCATTTTGAGGCTGCAAAACTACCTTGGCGACTCCACACATCGAATAAGAAATTGGAAGGTGACTCCACTGCTAGAAGATCAGTAGCTTGATGAAGTTACAAGATGAGTTCCATTGCAAGAATGAATGCCAGGTATGCCCCTATGAATCGGTCTCATATCCCTGGTTTTCCAAATCCTATGCCCAAGGTTGATTGGTTAGATGATCTTCCAATATTCAAAGATGAAAAGAAAGACAATGCTGCTCTTCATTTGGTTAGGTTTCATATGCATGTACGCAGTCTTAAGGTTCATTTCCCTGAAGATTGTCTCATGAAGATGTTTATGACCACTTTAGAAGGAAAAGCATGGTCTTGGTATAAAAATTTGGAAAATGGTTCAATATATTCGCTTGCTAGTTTTCATGATGAATTCTATGAGATGTATAAAGAATGTTATCCTTCCTTATTGCTGCTCAAAGATTGCTGTAGACATTATTTAAGTCTTATTCAATACTTGGAGGATTGTTATAATGATGATGAATTTATGGATGAAGAAATTTTAGAGGCTCTTCATAATAATGCATTTCAACACCAAGAACAAAGTATAACATCTTATGAAACGCAGCATGAAGAGCAGCAGGGGTTTACTTGTGAAAACCATGTTTCATCCTTTGATATGAATGAAGAGATGCAGCAGTATTCTCAGTCTTCGAATCATAATGAAGATGGAAATGATTACACACAACAAGAAGAAATACTGGAAGAATTTTTTTATAATCCTCAAGCAGAAGAAAAGGTTGTTCATTTTTGTGATTCCTTGCAGCAGCTTACATCAAAGGATGATCACAATAGTGAGGAAAATTACATTGTCTATGGGAATCATGCAGAAAGGCAGTTGGATAGCACATCAAAGGAATTTTGTGTGGCTAAGGATCAGTTGTCTAAAGAGATAGAATGTTACGATGATTATCAAAATAACCATGTTTTCTTTGACCCTAT
Source organism: Pinus tabuliformis (assembly GCA_031772625.1). NCBI lineage: Eukaryota > Viridiplantae > Streptophyta > Pinopsida > Pinales > Pinaceae > Pinus > Pinus tabuliformis. Next base: position 609,413,283 of record CM062810.1, read on the forward strand.
AAATGAATACATGGCAAAGTTTTGCACATCAGTATTTCAATTTCATTTGCATTATGAAGATCATATACATTACAGGTTGATTTGGTCATCTCACTACCATGGTTATTTTGAGGTTGAATGCAGTCAAGAGCCTCCCATATCAGAGAGGACAATTGATTGGCTTTATTGGAAATATCATGTTGCTTTTGGATTGGTTTATCCATGAGATCCCACATTCATGCTTGGAATATGGCACGGGGGTGACTAGATGAAAGAAATATTTGGTTCAGCCATGTCTATGGTCGGGTGGTACATGGAAGTCCTGAACTTGGTCAGATTTTCCTATGTTTAATAAAAGCTAAGTTCTCTTGCTTTTGTACTTATTAATATGTGGATTTAATGGTTGTTATCTCAATTTTATTTTCATGGTTTAATGTTGGTTATAATCATGGTTATATGACTGGTTATTGTCATGGTTATTTCATGTATTTACTTGTAACTGAAAGGATAATGGATGCAAGACCTAATTTATGTCAAAATTGTTAAGGGAAGAGGGTTGTGATCCTTCTTGTCAAGTCTCATATGAGTTATCAATCATTTATGCGTTGTCTTGTATTCATTTATTCTAGAGTTACAAGAGATGAAGGTTTACAAGAGCTGCAAGAACCTGATCCACAACCAGTTCTTGGGTCTTATGATTTTTTTATGAGCAAGGGCATATAATACCTACCAATTTTGCAGTCCTCATGCTCCTTGAGCTTGTAAAGGAAAGAGGTAAAACCCACTAGTGGATGAAAATTACAAGGTTTAATGGAGTTGAGGATGTGGGCTTGATGGAAGAAAAGATGAAGAAGATGGGTGAGGAGATGCCTGACTTGATATTCAAGGAGGAAATTATGAGGGAGTAGTTGTAGATAGAAAACCAAAGATTAAGATACCAATTGCAAGAGAAAGATGAACAACTTTCCACCATGGAAATCTTGGCTATGGAGGCCATTCAATGCAGATACCCATCTAAGACCTATGCAATGTTTGTCAAAGAGTAGTGGCTTCAATTTCAAGTCAAGACTTTAGCACGATATGGGTCACTTCCTTTTCAGGTCTACTAGAAGTTCATTGATTTTTTTCAAAAGGACAGTGTTGAAACAGAGCTAAAGTGGTTAAGCTCTACATGCATAATATGATTTTAACTAATATGAACTTTTGGGATCCTAACTCAAGGCTGTGATATGTAGAGTTAATGGCACTAACCTCTTGGATTATCCATGAGGAAGTTAGGGTTAAGGAGATTAAGAGGGTCATGTCTAGGGAAGAAAATGATCCTTTATAAATTAGAGCGGAACTAAAAAGTCCTCATGTTGTTCAGCAACCATAAAATCATCTATGAGGATCCTAAATTAACACCCCTCTACATGGAAAACAAGAACAAGAAATACTACAGTTTGAGGATATTTTCAAGCTGCTAGGAACCGAGAGTGTGCAAGACTTCTAAAGGAGATGGCATGCTCTACCACATGGTTTAAAAATCAAAGAGTGTCATTCCCCAAAGAGGTTAAGGAATGCTTTGGAAAGGATGCCCCTATATAAAAAAAAATAGTTCAAAGGCTAAAGAGAAGACAGATTGGGCTCAAAATCAACCCTCCTTTTCTATTGGGGTTAGAGGAGAGGAGAGATCAAACAAAAGAGGAGAGAGAATGGGAAGAGGTAGAATTAAATGCAGGCTTCCACCCTGAGGAGGGAACTCCATCAGAGTTACCTTGGGATGTTAGGGAGGTACCTTGGGATGTTTTCTGCAATTGAAAAATAATAATTAAATAATAATAATAATAATAAATAATTTAATTAATTAATTAAATAAAAAGATAAGAGCCGACCTATTTTCTTATTTCTTTTGTTTAATAACTTATATATATACCCTAATTATAGCTCTTGGATACATCATTATGATTTTAAGAATATCTATTGACGCATTCTCCCCTGATGATGGACTCACTTGGTAGTCCGAAACGTTGGGTTCATAAAACTCTACAACATGTCATTCCTCCTCTATCTAAAATTGACAATTTCTTTAGTAGTATTTTAAAGCATAAAAAACATAATCTTTCTTGTGTGAAGGTAAGAATATTGGGTCACAGGGTTGAGAACTATCATTTTCACTTGTCATCCTACAATAAGCACCCTATTTCTCTCCTTAACAACTTATTCAAGCAGACTGTTCACCAAGAAATCTTTTCAGATTTGTTAGATGCCATTGTTTGCATTTCTCCTTGTGCAAGTTGGGCTCTTGAGTGGCACTAAGCTTGAAAATTACCTCATACACCCTTATTATACATTTTCCCACCTTTCCTTGCCTTTAGATCACCTTCTATGCCCACAAAGTGCTATTAGATTAGATCCTATAGCAAAACACGACAATCCTGGAGCACCCTGTATCGATCCTGTAGTATTGCACAGAAACCCTCCAAACTCGACTATAATTGACCTTTAAGCTTGATTTTTGGCCTCTTAGACCTATGACTCCTAGGTTTTGAAACTGAGATTGAGGAAGATCAAAGACCACTAAGGACTTTCTTTTCCATCACTGCAATTCATTTCTTCAATTAGAGTTAGTAAACAGGTTCATGAATTGAATGGTACAAGGATGGTTTACATGGTTACTTCTTGAAGCATCTAATGAACTTAGTCACTAGAGTATGATCTCTTTTGAATGCAACCATTTAGAATTGATTTCATGCTCTTTAATTTGTGCAACTAGACTAGGTTTTCTTTCTCTGTCTTATGTTTCCTACAATAGGTTAGGGTTTCAATTTCAAACATTTAATTCCTACGAGTAGATTATAATTTTGTTTTATCCAATATTTTCATTCCTGCAAGTAGATTAGAGTTTCCTTTCATGCAACATTTTCATTCCTGCAAGTAGATTAGAATTTCCTTTTATACAACATTTTCATTCCTGCAAGTAAATTAGAGTTTCCTTTCATGCAACATTTTCATTTCTACAAGTAGACTAGAATTTTCTTTTATGAAACATTCTTTACTTCTTGCAAAATTTGGATTTAGTTTGTAGAATGGTCTATGTACACCTTGGTTTGATTCACTGCCTCAGAACAACTTGAGTAGAACTTACATATTGTGCATACAACATTGTGACCTCTTAAGTTTGTACGAATCCCATATTGACAAATTAAAGTTGGTAGCCCTAGGAGTTGCAACATTCTTGTTGTAATCCCAAAGCTCATCACATGGGTAATGTATGTTTGAACTATATGTCCTCAATATGGGTTCTGAGCACCTCACATTCATCTTGCATCTAGTGGATTAGATTCCTATTTTGGATAACAAACTCCATCAAAAATTTAACCCAAGCTTCCAAATTAGCTAAGTGGACCCAAAAAGAGAAAAGGGTGGACTAAAGGTCTTCAGTTGTGTTATCACGATGGTTCAAAGTCACCCTGCAAGCGAAAAAATCCCCATAATCCATGTAAGCAGGGACAATTAAACAATGCAGATAAGGATGAATGGATATGACAATGAAACAATACAAAAAGGGGGTGGGAACTCTAGCAAGAGCAGGAGGAATTATGGTCATTGCATGACTAAGAAGCCCTTAAAATGTTTGTCCCTTCCCATTAGGGTCATACCCATGCTAGACCATGATAAATCTTCTCGATGAGCATATCTTTCAAGAGAAGATAAGTCCCACCTTAATTTGGTAGAGAGTATGGGAGCAGAATATGAGAGGGGGGAGTAATTGATGAAGGAGTGAGGAATGATGAGGGGTGAGTCACCCACATGAGATTGAGAGGACAAGTTCCTAGTATGTGGTACTTAAATAAATATAATGACAATAATGATGGACATATCATAGAATTGGATGGGATCTATGTTGGTCATTAATCAATAAAACTCCCACATTTTATTGTAATTCCATGGTGGCATGATAATCATCTGGGGAATTGTTGGACTAAAGAAAGTGGAAGAATTCAACTTTGGGGATGAGTGGGAGAATGGAATGGATCCAATGGAAACTTGACTTCAGAAGGATTGGTGCCAAGGAAAAAATGAGAATGGTGTTTTTGGAATCTCCAACAATGAAGAGGCTTTGGGGGTTTAGGGACAAAGGAAACTTGACCCCTTGATACAAGGCGTAAGCTCCAACTTGATTGTTTGAGGCAGTGCATAAATTCCAAGAATAATAAAACTCAATATTTCCTCTTAGGTCATAAGGACCCACTCCCACCCCTCCCCCTGCTCCCCAAACCCACCACACCTATGGCCTCTACGTTTAAAAATTAAAAATTAAAAAATAAAATATGTAATTAATTGTCTATGTAATGTTACATAATTGTGAAACAATGAAGCTATGTAATAGTATAGTATGTTGATGCCATTTAATGCCTTTAATCTTAATATGGTTTTTAGGGTTTAGAAAATAGAAAGTGAATAAAGAAAACTAAGACATCAAAATCCTATATTTATGTATTTAGATGTTGGTTTAGATGTGAGTTTACATTCACAATTAAATCTCCAAACTTAATGTTATTGCCTTGTATAAGATTTCATAAACCAAGTTGTAATCGGTTACATCACTAGATGCACATCTAATATGTCATTCATTCATACATACATACATATAATTAAGAATTTTATGTTTTTGGTTTTTTATTATTTTAATAATAATTAATTTCAAATTAGCCCCTCGGGAAATTCAACTAGTTGATGGCCATGAAAATGAAGTGTTATGTCTGAGGAGGTTCAAGGTTCAAATCCCCTTGATTCACGTATGTTTGTAGAAGGGGCATATGTAGGCACCTAGGGATTATAGTTGTAGTGGTTGGAATCAACGTAGGCACCTTAGGGTTATAGAAGTAGTGGTTGGGATGAACTCTGTGTCATGCAAGTACGAGACGAGATCAATTGTTTATTCCTCTACTCACAAAAATAAAATAAATAAATAAAACATAACTGAGTTGTCAAACCAACATTGAGGACAACCTCTCTGGTTGCTATCTACACCGTTAATCAAGGAAAACCATGCCACCTTTTCACTCCTGTCAGATGCCTTTGGGTCTTGGGCCATTAAAATGTTTCCTTACACCGAGAAAGACAAACTCTGTTTTAAGGCATAAACTAAAAGCAAAAAGAGAACCACAATTATATACTTTACATTTATGTAGTATTTTGTTTGGCATAAAGCATCCCTATATATATATATATATATATATATATATATATATATATATATATATATATATATATATATATATACATATACATATACATATACATATACATATACATATACATACACACACATATATATATATATATATATATATATATATATATATATATATATATATATATATATATATATATCTATATAGCAGGATGGTCAACATTATAACTAAATACATATATTCCAGTCGGTAAGGTATATAATACTGTGCTATTGACCCATTAATGCCGAGACTATATATGTCCACGTTGGATTTAAGCAAGTACATTATCCAGAGATGGACATGTATAGTTCCGAGAATTAATAAGTCAACAACACAATAAATATTGATTTCTCTTTCTTATAACTTGACACTACCCACAAACTATATATATTCTAAATTGTACATTCACAATACCATTTATAAAGATGAAATATAGTACTTATAAAATTATTTAAAATAATAAATAATTTATAAGATTTGAAATTAACGATTTCTTTAAGATAAAATTTTGAAGATATTCCCTGTTTTTAATATGTAAACTTTATCTTTAAAAAAATAAAATATTTAAATAATTTTATTATTAGTTTTTCAAATTTCGCATATTAATTAATTTAATTGAGTGGAGAGGCTTATTCTACAGCAAGCGTGTCTGTCAGTTATTAAAATTGAAATTTTTCTCATCTGGGTTAAAATAAAAAAATCTAAAAATCCAAAAAAATTAAATAACTATAAAAACATTTAAATAATCTAGACTCAAAAAAAAAAATTACACATCAAAAATTAATTTTTTCTCAGCTCATATTAAATCCATATTTAAAATAAATCTATATTAGTAAAATAAAATTATTATAAATCCTAAACCACTACTTTAGGGAAAGAAAATGTGATAACTCTGTTAATTATAAAAGCACAAGATATTTTTTAAAATTTCAATAAAGATCCGTAAAAGCCTCCCTTTGGTTGAGCTGTTCACACGGTTATATATATATATATATTATAAAAGTTGTCTCCAACCTATACTGAGCATACAAAATATTTGGACACGACAAAATATTTTGTATCCTCAGTATAGGTTGGAATCAACTTTCATGTGATAATTGGTACATTGAAAAGTGGGGAATTTTTATTTAAGAATTGATTGATGCCAAAATAATTTGGAAAAGCCTGTGTTACATGGCCGGCAAGTTTTAACCTGCATGTTGTTAGTTAACTTCTTGTTTTTAGGTTGTAGGGACTTTAGTAAACAACTGTCGTTATCTTTTAATGAAAATTGGAACTTTGTTTCCTTCCTCAATCTAGGTTTTTACATCAATATGTTTAAATCACTTTATCCACAGAAATCAAAATATATACCTTTATATGCAACAATGGAATGCCTTTTCCCTTTATTTGACCAATGTTGAAGTGCAATGTCACATTATCTACATTCTTTTAGGTTAAATTAAATATTGTTTAGTAATTTTTCCGTAAGTGTATCATTACTTTTAATTTTAAATATTTATTTTTCTGTAATGATTTTATTTGGATGCATCAATTTTTTCATAAAATTTGGGATTTTTTTATCATTTTTATTAAAATTTTATATAATTCAATTAATTATGTATAAAATATCCTTTAATGTTTTATGAAATTAGAACATGTTGAAGTGTAGGTAAAGAATAATTATCTAGCATTAAAGTTTTAATATTATTTTAATAAATATTTGTTTTATTATATTTGTGATAAGTAATGGTTAGTAAAGTGGAGAGGGATTGTGCAAGTTAAATATAAGAATTATTTCATTTTTTGAATAATGTTTATTTGTTTTATTTTTTCATGATTTGAACTTAGGCAATTTAGATATGAAATAATTAAGCATGTTTATTTTGAAGTGAATTGTAAGGAAAACCTTGATAAAGTTGGCACAATACCAACTAGCAAGGGCATAAAGATAGCATGATGTTAGATATGCAATTTTTAAGACCAGTCTAACATGGATCTTGCCTATATCAACAATATCATTGGCCCAAGCACTCCTATCTAGATATGTGCTTTTCTTTGGTAAAATCATTTGAAGGGTTCATTTACTAATTCGATCAAAATAACATTACTTATTGTGGCTCAATAACAATAACTCTATGCCACTCGAAGCTTTGCAACATCAAGGGGCTATCTAGCTTGGTATGTATGCTTTCCGACACAAGGCCTAGGGGGCTTCTCATCCCATGCAATATTATAATTAATTGTGTCTATTTTCTATCCCTATTTAAGACTCAATAAGGTTTCAATCTAATTATGTTGTACATGTAGCTTTGGAGACATGCATAAATTTCAAAAGGAGTTATTACAACTACCAATACTACTATGAGACAGTCCCATTATGCAACAAGAAGGTAATCAAACATCAAGAAAGGATGCTACCTACTAGTAGGATAATGTAGAACAAGTTCCACTAGCTCAGTCTAATTTCAATATCAATCACTAGCTCTTGCTTTAACCTTTTTTTATAAAGCTCTTCACCTTGAAATTATCTTGATTGGTAAAAGTTGATGTTAACCACAACATTAATAGTAGCAAGGGGTTAGGATGCTTATCAGCCCATCAACCAGCTAATAGGGATCCACCCCATCAACAACATGAGATCACATAAATTGGAAAAGAGTTCAAAAACTAAAATATGCAAACAAAAACTTAACAACCTTTGTACAATGAAGAGATGGTAGTTCATTTATTGTATAGTTGTATTGGGTATACTAACTAAGTGATAGTTGAAAGGCCAAAAATGTTTGGGTGCACTGCATATTATATGAATTCTAAGAAATCCAATGTATAATCAAACAAAAAAATAGATGCACTTGAGCATTTCAACAATTGAAATAAGACAAAGTTGCAACAGTATTGTTATCACATACGTAACTCTTTTTCTAGTAAAAATGATTTTGATGTATAGTATACCTCCTTAAGGTTATGATCTCATGCATATTATGCCTCCTTATGGCTATGATAGTCATGTGTATTATACCTTCATATGGTTATGATAGTGATTGTGTAGGCATTGTTCATTCCTTGTATCATATTAGTGTTATTTGAATCATAGGCAATGTAGGCATATGACTATAAGAACTTGTGTGGTTCTCATGGGGCTTATTTGTTTGTTCTCATGGGAATGTGTTCTAGAGTAGTAAGAAATCACCCTTTCCTTACTAAGGCAGGTGAACCACCTCTAGGTAAAGACCCCTAGCCACCTACAACAAATCTATACATAAAGCTAGGGGCATTTTAGCTAGATCTAATCCAAAAAAGATTGTATTTACATTAATGTTAGCACTTTTCTTTTGATCCTCCCACCCACTCTAAAATAATGATAGTACTCATAGTCCCATCAAGGTGATGGAATGGGAACTGGAAATACATGTATCAAGTCAATCTCTCTTCTATAGGTATGCCACATAACAATCAATGAGCATCATGAGTAGAGTACACGAGGGGAACGAACTTGGCTATGTAACTAATGATGTTGGAATTTGCATCTACCTGTATCTATTTAGTGCTTAGTGCACTAGTTCTTTTTATCTCCCTTGGCGGCTAAATCAAGTATTAGATCTACTATTAGCTTTAGCTTTGCTCCTTCCCATCTAACCTATGTTCCCTCATTTTCTCCCACTATCCTATCCTTACTTTTGCATCATTTACTACTATACAATAAACTAAACAAAAAATTATTCAATATTTTCCCCAACAATTAATGACTTTATCTCCAAACAAATCATAATTCAACATATCAAACACTTTAACCTTCATTAATACACCTTAACAATATTGTTAATATTATAATCATCTTTACAACTTTATTTTATAAAAAAACAACAACAAAATTTCACATAATGTAAATTTATATCAAACATCGATAATTTGTACATTACTTTGGTTTATATCCATATCACCCTGGTTTAACATCCATTAACAATGCCTTATAACCCATAACTGTTTTTTTTTAACCCAACTATTATACTCCAAAGACATTGTCACCTAATTATTTATAAAAAAACACATTGTTACAATATTCATTGGTTGGGTTCATTTTCCATTCATTAATTGCACATATTCACTTTCCGAAGAATGTTATCACATCAAAACAATTCGGTAGCGATAGCTAAATGTTCCTCGCCGACATTTAGTTGTGTTAGGTCCTCTGTAATTAATAACTCCTTTTATATTGAAATCCTTCAAATTATTAACCTTAGTTGACATCCCATGGGAATCTAATTTGAAATGTCTAATCAACTGGAATTGTTTAACATTCTTGTTGATATTTATAGGATTGATATTAATATAACATTCCTGTCGGTATTTATATGATTGATGTGGTCATCTCAATGTAAAAATAATATTAACTTATAATCGAAGTTCTTGCAAATTTGAATGTTAATTGACATTTTATGGAAAAAAATTATTGTGGCAGAGTGTGTACAGTTTCGTTATTATGATGTGAGATATTATATTACCATTGTTTATATATATATAATTATAATTATAAATTATTTTTTAGTAAAATTTATATTATTAATTGAGTTTAAATTAATATAGTTTTATTTATTTAGTAAAATAGATGGTGATAGGGAATATTGTTAAAGCATTTTGTGATGTGAAAAGTATTGGTTTCAAATTAAGTGGGCAAAAATCCAGTCATATTAGGGGTTGGTGTGGCCCAAACCCGATGCTATCCCTAGGTGATTTTGACATATCTCCAGGGGATTTTGACAACTTAGATGCAATTGACTAGCAATTTTGTCAAGCCAAAAATTAAGCATATAGTCATTTCAGAACTCACACAACTTAGCATAAAAATACATATTTTTATAATTTTTTAATAGTTTTTAATTTTTACCTAAACATAATTATAACGAATGTCTAGATAATTTTTAATGAATCTCTAGATAATTTTTCTACAACAACAAAATTGTTGAGAATATTTTCGCAACCTCTAATTTATTGATATAAATTTGAAACCATAAATTATTAAAACATGAATTCTCTTTTTTATATTGCACCATCACCGAACTAAATCATGTCCAAACTAAAGAGATAATTATCAATCATTCATGATATTATCACATCACTTTTTGATTAATTAACTTGCCTGCAACATTATTAATTTATCAATATAACAATTCATTGTTAATTTTTTTTTAATTAAAAAAACAATATCATAACTCCCTGAAATTAATATTAGACACTATATATGTGGATCAACGGTTGAATACATTAACCTCCTTTCTTAAGAGCATAGAATGATAATATCATAATTCCCTAAAATTAATATTATACATGGTATATATGTGCTTGAATGCATTGACCTCCTTTCTTAAGAGCATATACCAGAAGGGAAAAACTATCTACAATAATCTCTGCAAATTGATATGTATCCAATTATTACAATTGGTATAGTTCAACAAATCTCATTCTTTCGCATATAGATGTTATAGCAATCTCACCTCACTCCAATTGGGCTGAATATGTGATACATACTCATAAAAAATAAAAATAAAAAGTTAAAAAATGAAAAAGAAGGAAGTTTGGATATTATTTAGAAAAAGGAAGTTTGGATATTATTATTATTATAGGAAATTAATATAGTAGAAATTTTATATTTTATTACCGGTAATTTTATTTTTTATAAATGTCAAAATTTAATATAATAAATTTTTTACATTTTATCACTAGTAATTTTACTTTTTCAAATGTCAAGATTTAAAATTAATATGAATATAAGTTAATAAATGAATCAACTTGTTAGGAATAAATCAATATAATTTTATTTGAATTAATCAATCTTTTGAAGTGTAATCATTTCTTTAAATTTTACACTCTAAAATTTTTTTTAATCAGAATTTGATTCTTTACACAAATAATAAATCTAAAATTAAAATGAATTTACACTCATTTACTTAATATCTATAATTAATTATTGGTTTTTTTTAAGCTTAGTAAGATTTTCTGATTTTCGAGTTTACATGTCTATAATTCGTCCTCTACAAAGAAAGGGTAGCACAAGATTCAAACTCAAGATCTGTGATTTGGTGAGCCTTCATTCCACAACCATCACCACTTGAACTACACCAGAGAAACAATTACTATTTTTATTATTATTAATATTAAAATTTTATATTTAATTAAAATAGTGAATATTTATTTTAAATTTTAAATTTATTAAAAATACAATATTCCATATGAAAAATCACTTGCTTATATAATTTTTTTAATGAGTTTTTCTTTTCTCACAACCTTAATTACCTTAATACTAATTGTAAAAGGATTTGTGTAAATTAAAAACGTGTATTTAATTACTCCACATTTTGTGGATTAGATATCATAATCTCCCAGCTCTTTGGGATTATCTCCAGGTCGCTGTTTGATGGAATCAAGTATCTGGGTTTTCGCCTTAAACCTAAGGCATATTCAAAGGATGATTGGAGGTGGCTTATTGAACGTTTTCATAGCAAGATTTCGTTATGGGAATTCAGGTCTTTATCTCTGGGTGGAAGGGTAGTTCTCGCCCAAGCAGTATTGATGCAGCTGTCGGTCTACTGGGCCCATCTCTTTCTTCTTCCGGCTAGCATTATTCAGGCCATGAACAGAATCTCTGCCAATTTTATCTGGGGGGCAAAAGCGGAAAGAGGCAAAATCCATCTTTCAAAATTGGACTTCTTATCTTTGCCAAAAAAATTGGGTGGTTGGGGTCTGAAGGATATAAGGATTTTTGGAAAAGCCCTTGTCTGCAAATCCTTATGGAGGGGCATTTTTGACACAAATCCATGGAGTGCAATTATCCGCCATAAATATCAAAAAGGAAGGAGCTTGGAGTTCTGGTTCAGGTTTGGCTCTATTGGTATCAAACAGGGGTCTGCTATTTGGCTTAGTTTCAAGAGAATTGAGCATTACTTTCTTGACAATCTTAAATGGAGAATTTTTTCTGGTAGGAAGATCTTCATTGGTCTCGACTCTTTTGCTGGTTTCAAAGGAAATCTACAGGTTCCAGATCCTCTTCTTTTTCACCTCCACAGGTCTGGTATTTTCACTTGGAACAGGATTATTGATAAATGGGAAGGACCCTATCCTTTGCTTAAGAATGCTGCTGATCTTGGTATCCCTCAGGCATTGTCTTTCCTCTGGGATAACCTCAAATTATCCATTGATCAAGCAGGTCTGAAGCGGGCCGGGATTGATGACCATATGGTATGGTCGTTATCTCTCTCAAACTCACAAGCAACTGTCAAGGACATCTACTCGGATCTCATTTCTAAGAAAATTAAGCCGGCTAGAAAGATTTTCCCAGTGTTATGGTGGAAGCTCGCCTGCCCCCTCAAAGTGATCATTTTCTCTTGGCTTGTCTTTTACAACAAGAATTTAACTTGGGAAAACTTGAGGAAGCGATCTTGGCATGGTCCCAGCAGATGTGTGTTATGCAAAATGGAGGAGGAAACGAACTTCCATATGTTCTTCAATTGCATGGCCTCCCAACAAATCTGGTATGATCTTGCTTCGTATTTTTCTTTTCAGCACCCTAACTTCACTTCTGTTGATGCAGCTTTTGCATGGTGGGGAAGACAAGATGCTATCAAACGCCCAATCCTTCCCACAACAATCTGGTACCTCTGGAAATGGAGGAATTTAAAATTTTTTGAGGATTCAAACATTTCCTTCAAATATGTGCTGTCTTCTGTCTCAGCACTCTATCCTCCTATCTCATGACTGCAGCACGTCTTGGAGGGTATAGAGTTTATATTTTTGATCCTGAAGGTTGTAATCAGAAATACTGTGGGTTTCTTCTCCCATTCCTGAAGTACAGTGAGTCAATGGTGGTGATGACTTTTTCCTCAAGTTTTCAATATGTTCCTATGTGATGCTACAGCTCTTCCTTTTCTAGATGCTATGCTGTTTTTCTCCTAAAATATTTGTCCTCTGCTTTTCTTTCTGTAAAAAAAAAAAAAAAAAAAAAAATCCACATTTTGTTTGTAAAAGTAATTCGGTGTAAATTTGATTGTTTAGTGAGAAGGACGTGTTCTATCGAGATGACTATATTTCCATATTCGAAGTATTCAAAGCGTAGTATCAATGAGAGAAAAACCATATCTTCATTTAAAAAAAATTAGAATTTTGTTTTTTAAGTCAAAATCATTTTTATAATTTTTTTTTGAGTTTTTCTTTTGGTTTCTTAAGTGAATGAATGGTTTTATTAAGATCGAGAAGCCAAAATAATTTTAAATATATTTTTAAGTAATATTTTTTAAAATAAAAAATATTAGGGGTTTAAAATATTTAATTTATATTTCAAATATCAAAAATTTTAAATGTAGAGTTGATTAAATACATATTAAATTAAAAAAACTAAACTGATATAAACGTTAAGATAGAAATAAACCATGGCAATAGGAAAATATTAAAAAATAGAAAATAAACAATGGCAAGTTATAAAGATTCAAATATTTGAAGTTTATATATAAAATTGATGTAGAAAAAAATAATTAATATAAACATTTAAATATATGAGAAAATTTAAAGATAAAAAAATAAACAATGATATATCATAAGGATTTACATAATATATATAGATTTTACTCTAAAATATTTTTATTAGCAAAATTAGTTAACTTTAAACTTCACCACTCTTATATTGTCAACTAAATATTACAAGATAGCAGTGAATGTCCACTTTGGTCCATACCTAAGACCAATGCACTCATACATTACCCGATCTCTATCGACATTGGTGAATATTCATCATCATCTCACCATCTCTTTCATCATCCTTACACCGTGCTCTATTTATTGAGCTGAGAGGCTCATTCTACAACGTAGTAGGGGGATGTGTAAGTTTGTCTGTTTGGGAGCTTATGGGCTTGGGCTACCACCTGTGCAAGTAACTAGATTAGTCACAACCTCCACAACAAAGTGTAGGCATAAGGCAATGGTTTGGTTGGTGACAACAAAGGCAAGAAGTCCATCCTCGAGGGGTCGCGGTAGAAGAACCAGGGGGGCCTCAGCAACAGGGCATCCCAACTCCTCTTGAGGCAGAACGTGAGGCCAAAATTCAGTCTCCGACATCATAAATGATGCAGCTACAGCCTATCATGAAGGCACGTCAGACGAAATTCGATAGTTACTCGAAGAATGGGAAGTAGATCTGAACAAGTAGGCCGACACGATGGAAATTGACACGGAAGACTGGCGAGCTATGGTGCCGGACCCAAGGCAGACCCTTGGCAAAATATTTGGAACAAATTTCTGTGGGTATGGCAAGAAAAATAGATGATTTTCCTTACTACAAACAAGAATCTCAGAAGCTCCAATTTCAAATGCAAAAGAAAGATGGCCGACTTCGGCATATTGAAGAACACCTTTCTTGTATTCTCCCACAAACAGAGCTCCCGGGATCCAATGTTAAGGACCCGACTCCCGTGGAGTTCGCGTCTGTTGATAGTGCAAAGTAGTATGATAGTTGGTCTCTCAGTGTTCTTTTATTTTTTGTATGCAGGAAGCATTCAATTTTCAATATGTTGATAGTTATGTTTTTTGTTGAGAAATGGCAATAAGAAATTCCAGTTTAATTTTTCCTTAAATTAAAATGTGAATTTAAATCGAATTTTATTCTCATAGTAACTTGTAAATAGTTAATTAAGTTTAATTAACTTAATTAGCTTAGGAATTTCGAGTTGGAAGTCTTTCTGTAGTCATGTATATGTTCTCCCTAAATTTTAGGGGTCCAATATGAGTTTAAATTAAGTTGTAATTAGATAACTTAGTTTACTGAGTTATGGTTAGTTAAATTAGTTCTAACTATTTGTGGAACTAATAGAGGACTAACAGTTAGTTGGTGCACTGGTGCATCCACAAGTGCTACTCCAGTTAACTGAAGATTCCCTCATGAGAAACTCATGCATGTCAATTCAGAGAAAGACCCAGTTGAGACTAGAGTGCAGGGACATTGTACTATCAGTTGTATGATTTACTGAATTGTAAATATCATGCATGCAATTGGATAAGGACCTATGTTTGGATTGCGCAGTTTTAGAAGCATGAATTCCTTTTAAATATGGGTTATTCATCTTGGGAATTGTGCAAGGAAATAGGGGCTTGGTACGCAGTGGAAATTGGCTAAGTGTTGGCTAAGAGTGGGCTTGCGAGACAGAGAGTTGAGCATACTTGTGCAGAATTTTTCTAGTGAGAACAAGCTTTGTATCTTCACTTATATTTTTTATTAACGCAATACAAATAGGCAAGGTTTTGAGCAGTGGCTTTCCCCAGGAAAAGTTATTGTGTTATGTGTCATTGATTTATCTTCTTCTTGTTCATATTGTTTTCATTGATCTATTGGATTCCGCTGGTTGAAAGTAGAAGTAGATTCTTGTCTCTTGCTTTAGTAAATTGCATGAGCTTGCGAATCTACAAGAAAATTCTAAATGGTATCGGATCTGAATTCAAAATACTAGAGGAGATTTCGAAGTTTTGAGTTTTGGGTTACAAGTGAAGTTAAAATTTGCAATACATACTTCAGGATCGGAAGATGGCATTCTACGGTTTGCAGCTTGAATATACCTTGGAAGGCATCTCTAATTATATAGCCTGAAGGGATAGAATGGAGGTTGTACTGGAGGATAATGGCTTGAAGGAATTCATTGATCAAGACATTCCTAATCCAGTAGCATTAGATGCATAGAATCTGGCAGAATGAAAGAAGTGTTTGGCGAAGGCGAGGCGGATAATCCTTGAGGGAGTTCGAGACTACATTGTATTGAGTATCCATGGCAAGGAAACTCCGTATTCTATGTGGAAAGCATTAACATACTTGTATCAGAACAACAATGATGAAAGGAAATTGGAACTGAAGGACAAACTTCAAATAATCAAAATGGAGAAAGGCAAGACTATTCCAAAGTACTTGACCAACTTCACTTAATATCGTGATGAACTTGGAAGTGTTGGAATCATGGTTGTCGAGGATGATATGGTGATTCTTGCTCTTGTGGGACTTCTAAAGAGTTGGCATATTTCTTAGGACTCTGTCAATGGTTGGGAGAAGCTGTCAGATTGGAAACGATTGCGGTCATATTTGATGCAGGAGGAGATCAGGAGTAACACTAGGGATGGCTCTTCATCAAAGACTGATGATGAAGAGAATTGTGCCTTAGCGATTAAGGCAAAGAAGGGGAAATGGAAAGCTTCCCATTCCAAATCAGATTCTTTCCATGGAGGTAAGAAGAAATACATGACGAAAGTGAAATGCTTTCATTGTCATAAGTTGGGCCATTTTGATACAAATTTTCCACTCAAGAAGTCCAAGAAAAGTCCTTAGGAGGAGTGACGAGTGAGGCTTTGGCCTCTCAATTCGAAATGGACTTTTACCTCATTGCATTCATGGTGTCATCAATGATGGGAAGCGTATGGTACTTAGACAATGGAGCTTCATTCCACATGACTGCCAACAAGGAGTTATTCAGTGACCTAGAGGAGAAAGATCTCCAGATGCATATCGAGATGGGTGACAATGGGAGGTATCGTGCTACTGGATTGGGCATGGTTACTTTTCAAAGGGAGCATGGGGCTCCAATCACCTTGAATAATGTTATGTATGTGCTCGAGTTGAAGAAGAACGTGGTATTCATTGCCATGCTTGAGGATAGAGGCTATGATGTAATCTTCTCGAAAGGAAAGGTGTTCCTTCGACACATAGCCACGGGTCAAGCAAAGAAGATAGGGATTCGGGTGAATAATCTCTATACACTGGAGGTAGAGGATTGTGGTTCTTTGAGCACGAAAGTAGAGATGGTGCAAATCCGAGATGTTGGCGAGTTGTGGCATAGCCGATTGGGCTACTTGCATAATGGGGCTTTGAATATCATGCATCAGATCTCCATTGGTTTTCCCAAAGGTACACTAGAGAAATTTGATACATGCAAGGGGTGTACTTTAGGTAAATACACCAAGTCTTCCTTTCATGAAAGAGACAGATGAGTAGAGGCTATTCTAGAGCGAGACTGTTCAGATGTGTGTGGACCATTCTCAATAGCATCCATGACCAAACACATGTATTATGTTATTTTTGTTAATGACTTTTCTCGAAAATGTTGGATATTTTTCATGCAAAAAAAAGATCAAACCTTCACAAAGTTTTGTGAGTTTAAAGCATTGGTGGAGAAAGAGTTGAGCAAGAAGGTTAAAGATCTATGGAGTGATAACGGCGGTGAGTATGTCTCAAATGATTTTAAGAACTTCTGTGCAACGGAAGGGATTAAACGGGAGTTTATGGCACTCCATAACCATTAGTAGAATGGGGTGGCCGAGAGGAAGAACAAAAGCATAGTAGGGGCAGCGAGGGCGATGTTGCATGATTAGGGTCTCCCACTACACTTGTGGGTCGAGGCATGCAACATAGCGATTTATGTTCAGAATCATAGCCCGCATCAAATACTTGGGATGAAGACACCAGAGGAGGCTTATTCCGGTAATAGGCTGGATGTTAGTCACTTCAGGATCTCTGGGTCATCGGTATATTTCCATGTGACCAAAGATGCATGGAAGAAGCTTGAGCTGACAACAAATTTGGGGATATTTGTGGGGTACACTGACACACCTCACAACTATCGAGTGTACTTTTCGACCACTAGGATGATAATAGTTCACAGGGATGTCAGATTCAATGAGGAGAAGGCCATACAAGTTTCCCTTGAGAAGGAGCTTCAACTACATGCGGTTGAGGAGCTTTTAGCTCCTAAGGTTGAGGAGCCTCAGATTTATGTGCAACAACCACATGCAGAGGATCCGGGAGTGGAGACATCGACTCACGCAGAGTCTTCCAGAGTTGAGAGAAAGCGCACCAAAGAGGCCGATAGAGTGTTGTCAGATGCTAGAGAGAATGTGGGAGCACCCACATTACATCACAGATAGAGGAGGTCACCTGACAGGTACACTGGATACATGGCTCTTATGAGCGGATGTGTTGTGACAGAGCCATCTTCCTTTGAGGAAGCAGTGCAACAACGAGTTTGGGTTGATGCCATGGTGGAGGAGTATGACTCCATAGCTCGTAACAATGTTTGGGATGTGGTTCTAAGACCAGATAATAAGTCTGTGGTGAGCTCTTGTTGGCTTTACAAGGTAAAGCAAGCTGCAGATGGTAATGTGGAGAAGAATAAGCCTAGATTTGTGGCACGTGGCTTTTCACAGGTAGAGGGGATTGACTATGATGAGACCTTTGCTCCCATTGCAAGGTACTCGTCGATCAGATCTATATTGGCACTATCAACGTAGATGGGTTGGAAGATATATCGGATGGATGTAAAGACAATGTTTCTTAATGGCACGATTGAGGAAGAAGTGTACATAGAGAAGCTTGAAGGTTTTGAAACCTTCGACCATGAGTCACATGTGTGCTGGCTTAAGAGAGCGTTGTATGGGTTGAAGAAAGAACCTCGTGCTTGGTATACCAAGATTGACAACTACTTCATCGGGTTGGGCTTCACGAAGAGTGAAGTGGATGCGAATCTGTACCCAATAGTGGTGGAAGGTAAACTGTTGATCATTGTACTTTATGTTGATGATCCCATACTAACAGGTGATGATCAACTGATCAAATCCTGTTTGAGATGAAGGACTTGGGGTTCATGCATTACTTTCTGGGCATGGAGGTATGGCAGGGTGATGGGGAGTTGTTTGTGTCTCAAGGAAAGTATGCCAACGAGATACTCAGGAGGTTCCACATGGAGAGCTACAAGACTATGGAGACTCCTCTAGCTAGTAACTGGAGGAAGGAGGATGCTACTTCAAGAGAGGTAGTGGAAGCTACTATTTACAGGAAGCTTGTGGGTTCACTCATGTACTTGGTGAACACACGACTAGATTTATGCTATGCAGTTAACTAGCTAAGTCAAGTGATGGTTAGGCCTACCAAGTTGTATTGGAAGCTAGCAAAGCATGTATTGAGATACCTCAAGGGCACTACTCAGTATGGATTATGGTATAGACAGACAGAGGGAGTGAAGCTTCAAGGTTTCATGGATGCAGATTGGGCGGGGATTCCATCCGACTGGAAAAGCACATCAGGAGGGATTTTCAGTATTGGGTCAATGATAATTTCTTGGTACAATAGGAAACAGAGATCGGCTGTACTCAATTCGACAGAGGTAGAGTACACGACTGTAATTTAGGAAACATGTGAGGCCATCTGGATGAGGAAGATCTTGGTTGGTCTGTTTGGTCAGCATATGGATCCGACGGTGATTTACTATGATAATCAGAGTTGTATCAAACTCTCTAAAAATCCAGTTTTTCATAGTCGGTTCAAGCATATTGATATCTGATATCATCATCTCAAAGATTGTGTATTGAGGCGAATCATGTTGTTAGAGTACATTCCCATGGAGGAGCAAGATTGGGCGGGGAGTCCATCCGACCGGAAAAGCACATCAGGAGGGATTTTCAATATTGGGTCAATGATAATTTCTTGGTACAACAGGAAACAGAGATCAGTTGTACTCAATTCGACAGAGGTAGAGTACATGACTGTAATTAAGGAAACATGTGAGGCCATCTGGATGAGGAAGATCTTGGTTGGTCTGTTTGGTCGGCATATGGATCCGACGGTGATTTACTACGATAATCAAAGTTGTATCAAACTCTCTAAAAATCCAGTTTTTCATGGTTGGTTCAAGCATATTGATATCTGATATCATCATCTCAAAGATTGTGTATTGAGGCGAATCATGTTGTTAGAGTACATTCCCATGGAGGAGCAAGATTGGGCGGGGAGTCCATTCGACCGGAAAAGCACATCAGGAGGGATTTTCAGTATTGGGTCAATGATAATTTCTTGGTACAACAGGAAACGGAGATCGGTTTTACTCAATTCGACAGAGGTAGAGTACACGACTGTAATTTAGGAAACATGTGAGGCCATCTGGATGAGGAAGATCTTGGTTGGTCTGTTTGGTCAGCATATGGATCCGACGGTGATTTACTACGATAATCAGAGTTGTATCAAACTCTCTAAAAATCTAGTTTTTCATGGTCGGTTCAAGCATATTGATATCTGATATCATCATCTCAAAGATTGTGTATTGAGGCGAATCATGTTGTTAGAGTACATTCCCATGGAGGAGCAAGATGCTGACATTTTGACAAAGGCATTGTCAAGATGTAAATTCGAGTTTCACAGAGACATGATTGGGGTAGCTGATAATCCCTTTCTTGTTGAGAGGGAGTGTTGAGAAATGGCAATAAGAAATTCTAGTTTAATTTGTCATTGAATTAAACTAATAATTAAAATCAAATTCTATTCTCATAGCAACTTATAAATAGTTAATTAAGTTTAATCAACTTAATTAGCTTAGGAATTTCTAGTTGGAAGTCTTTTTGTAGTCATGTATATGTTCTCCCTAAATCTTAGGGGTCTAGTATGAGTTTAAATTAAGTTGTAATTAGATAAATTAGTTTACTGAGTTATGGTCAGTTGAATTAGTTCTAACTGTTTGTGAAACTAATAGAGGACTAACAATCGGTTAGTGCACTAGTGCATCCACAAGTGTTACTCTAGTTAATTGAAGATTCCCTCATGAGAAACTCATGCATGTCAGTTCAGAGAAAGGCCTAGTTGAGACTAGAGTGCAGGGACAATGTACTGTCAGTTGTATGATTTACTGAGTTGTAAATATCATGCATTCAATCAGAGAAGGACCTATGTTTGGATTGTGCAGTTTTGGAAGCATGAATTCCCTTTAAATATAGGCTATTTATTCTAGGAATTGCGCAAGGAAATAGGGGTTTGGCAGGCAGTGGAAATTGGATAAGTGTTGGCTAAGAGCGGGCTTGTGAGGCAGAGAGTTGAGCATACTTGTGCGGAATTGTTCTAGTGAGAACAAGCTTTGTCTCTTCACTCATATTTCTGATTAACGCAATACAGATAGGCGGGGTTTTGAGCAGTGGCTTTCCCTAAGAAAACTTATTGTGTTATGCGCCATTGATTTATCTTTTTCTTGTTCATATTATTGTCATCGATTTATGGCTTCCGTTGGTTGAAAGTAGAAGTAGATTCTTGTCTCTTGCTTTATTAAATTTCATGAGCTTGCGAATCTACAAGAAAATTCTACATTTTTAGGCATATAGAATTTAGGCAATGCAAAGACAATCAAACTTATTTAGCTTGGTTAGAAAGACTTGTTATTTTTTGTTACTAGATGACATATCACGTTGTTAGGTGGCCGATAGGCTTGGTTTCCCTCTGGGCAAGTTGAGGCCACCTAACGATCTATGTAGGTGTAACTTGCTTTTTATATATTAATGAAAAATAAGGACCTAGCAAACTTTCAAAAAAAATTTGGCATATACTTACAAATATATTAATAATAAAAAAACCATTTTAATTTGTGTGATAAAGTGTTCCAATGTACATGCGATGCAAAATATTTTTATGTAAATTAAGTATATATTATATATCATTAAAAAAAATGTATATATGATTAAAAAAAAAGTTTTATGGTTAAAACTTTTATTTGGTCCTATATATATTCTATCTAGCATTCAAAAATACAATTTAAACAATGAAAAATAACCAATCATATTTTACACTCTATTTTTTTTTTATGTGAACAAATTTGATCCCTCTTAACTCGTTTTAGATCCATACTTAAAGTGAATCTGTGCTAATAAGCATAAAAAAACCTTATAATGAAACTTAAAACAAAATAAATAGCTTGACCAATTAATTCTAACTATAATTAATTTCCCTTCTACCATTATCTTAGTCAATTATGCACTTATCCCTGAATATAATCCCTTTAACTACTCTACTGGATTATCAACTTCCATCAGCTACTTAACTGCCCATCGATTTCCAGTGATGTAACTCTTCTTAACTTCCATTTATTTTTATTTCTTATCATTAATTTCAACTTAAAATAATTTGATAATATCACATGAATATATTAATCATATAATTAATTGGATTTAACTGTTTAGAAAGAAAAAAACAGTGTATCCCAAACAATTTAAACAAAGAATAAATGACTTTCTCACTTTCTAAAGCGAAAGATGGGATAAATCTGGTAATAATGAAAAACACAAGTTCCTTTTGAAAATTTCAATAAACATTCGTAGAGGCCACTTTCCTTGGTTGCGCTTTTTCATTCGGAGATAGCGATTCAGACTCCAGTATTGGCTGTCTACTCCACGTAAAAATTTCACCATTATTAGGAGTATCTAATTTAGATCCCAAATAGCGTGACACCAAAAAGAATTATATATTTAAATCCGTTGTATCCAAAGTCCAAATATTCTGTACGTTCAGTTTAGGTTGGCAGGACTTTTATTTGATAATGGTAGATTGAAAAGTCGGGAATTTTTATTTGAGAATTGATTGATGCAAAAAAAAGCTCGTAAACTTCTGAGTTATGTGCTAGGCCAGTTGCAACATTCTTCTTGTTAATTAATTTTTCTTTTTAGTGTAAGGACGTACGTAGGGACTTTAGGTTTTTCAATCTTTTTTAAGATGAAAATTGGAATTTATTATGGGTTATTAGTAAAAAATGGATTATAGTTACAATAAAATTTTGAAGAAAATATATATATGATGGTAAATTAATGTTTTTTTGGATTAATTTAAGAGATGTCCAAAATCAACTCTCATGACTATCTTATAACACAAAGAGTTATCCAACAACCTACAAGCCAAATGTACCAGATCTTATGATTTATGATTTAGCAAGAGTTGAGACTTTTGGAAATAAGGATGAGGCGATATATTACCAATAACTACATAAACACAAAGACAAATGACCTGAAAACTTAGCCAGAACTAAAAGACCAAAGTTTGTCATCAACTAATATAGCTCAATATAAACTAAAGACAAATAGATAGCACAAAGATGTCCATGTCCTGACAAAATATATCGGCTATCAATTATCTCCCAAGCATCTAAGTGAACAAAAAATCTCAAAAGACATAATTACAGAGATAATGAATGGCCAAATAGGAAATGAGGTCTCCCCTTACTCATAACATGTGTGCCCTAATGCTTTTCATAAAAGACGTATCCTTCCTCCTCATAGAGACCCTTCTTGGAAAGATTATCTACCTGAAGATTGAATTTCCTATATATATGCTAAAAGGATAGGTTGTGGAGAAGGTTCTTTAAAGTTTTAATTATGCCCATCCAACATTGTAAGATAAGAGTCTGAATTTGATTTATCCCAGTGAACCGATTAATAGCACACTTTGAGTCCTCATAGGCCTGCAGAGAAATGGCATTAATGGAAGCAACAACATATAGAAGGGCCCAAGTGGCTATGACTTAAATTTTTGTCTTAGATCCTTCCCCAAGATTTAGCCAAATATAATAAGAAACATTTCCTTAAAGAATGATATATGCCCCACCACCACAAGTACCTCCCTGTTGTGCTCCATCGAAGAAGCCAACATTGTCTGACATGGATACTAGGGGAAAGGAAAGGTGACGAGGCTTCCTGGGCTTCTGAGATGAGAAGTGTTCAAAGAAAAAACCAAGAATATGTGGCAAAATACGAGAGATATTAAGGAAAAGACTCTAAAAAAAGATGCTTATTGTGAGCCTTCCATATACCCCACGCCATGAATATAGGCAGAGCCTTATACCTTCCCATCATGTGATCCCACCATTGGAGACAAGTTTCTAAAAAACTCATCGGACCACCATCTAAAAGGCTGAGAGAGGATAGAGCATTTTTCCATAGTACTTGCACGAAGTCACATTGGAAAAAGAGGTGATCTGTCAATTTTGGACCTTTCAAACCACGATGGAGCAAGTTATCCCAAGTCAAGATTATGTTGTCCAAGGCTAGCCGGATGAAACATCTGAGTTTAGGAGGAATATACCATTGCCATATTTTTCGGAACCACCATTTTCCCTTAAATTGAATTATTGGGATGGGGTCCCTTGGGTAAGTTTTGGGGTTAAAATAACCCAAGTTTTGATGTAATTTTTGTAAATAATGTAAATTCTCTGCGATTTGTGGATGCGAAGCGCGTAGATGATTAGGAGTCAAAGGGGTTTTAGCCCTTGTTTATGTAAAGTGTGAGTCGGATTTGAGACCCACCCATGGTCCACGGACCATGGGATTGTATAAATAGGTGTGTCTTAGAGGGTCTAAGGCATAATGTGAATGTTTGGGTGAAGAGAAAGGAAAGTAAGGAACATGTAATAGAAGGAAGAAAGGCTTCGTAACTGAGTGCGCAGAGGCCCAAAGTAGATTTCGCAGCTAAGTGCATTGACCCCTGCAATTGAGTGCGCAGGGAAGTTTTGAGTCTGTAAATCCGAACTGAAGATCAATAAAGAAAGTTACTGAAGAAATCTTGTGTATATCTGTTTATCTATGTTATTTATGCTTGTGATATATGTTACTGATGAATAAAGTGTTATGAAATATTGATCTAAATGTACACGCAATCCTATTGAATAACTGTTAAATGATGTACGCAAGCATGTTTATTTAAGTTTGCGAAGACTGTGATAATTTATGTTATGTTTATTAAATACTTAAGTAGATCTGCGCGAGCTCCGATCTAGGGTTGTTTTCTGGTGTGCGGAAGTGGATGAATAGACCGTTAAGTGTTATGAAACCAACACACAAAAAAATAGAAAAGAAAGATCAACACCTTAGAAATTAGCCTCCTCGAGGGGGCAACCTCCTTTACATTACACAAACGAACAATTCTTGGATGATGCAAATGACCAAAACCTCCTTTCTATATATAAGAGTCTAAGGGGTCACAATATAATCAAAGCCGACATAACAATAATAATATAAGGGCACAACAATAACAATAGTGGGCTTCTATGGGGCACTATAATAACAATATGGGGACAATAGGGCACAACAATAAGAATAAGGGCTACAATGACAATAGTACTAGGGGAATCACTAGTATTATAGGGACCTAACATGCCCCTCTCCTTCAAAAAAGTGTTGTCCTCAATGTTTGAGTAGTTCTGGATGCTTATGTATAAAATTCTCATCCTCCCATGTGGAATCTTCAACGGGTAAGTTCTTCCACTTGACAAGATACTCCGAAAATGATCGATTTCGCAGCTGTCGAGTTCTCGTTTCTGTGACTGCTTCAGATTTCAATATGATTTTTCCTTCCTCGTCAAGTTCTGGCAATATTGTTTGAACTGGGAGCTTGTCACCAATAACATTCTTTAAGCATGAAACATGGAAAACTGGATGCACTCGGGAAGCTGTAAGAAGCTCTAATTTGTATGCCGTAGCACCAATCTTTTGCAACACCTTGTACAGACCATAATACTTTGGTGATAATTTATTATCCTTCTTAGCTTGCTTGAGGGACATTTGTTTATATGGTTGTAGTTGTAGAAATACCTAGTCACCTATATCGAAACTTCTTTCGCTGCGATGTTGATCTGCTTGTTGTTTCATTCTATTCTGTGCCAAAGTTAGGTTATCCTTTAAGAGTTGGATAACTTGTTGTTGATGCTCGATGTGATATTCCACTGCTTGAACCTTAAAATTTTCTCTTAAATATGATGTGATGGACGGTGGGTGATATCCATAAAGTGCCATAAATGGGGTCATTTTGGCTGCAGTATGGAAGGAATTGTTATACCACCATTCAGCCAAAGGTAACCATTTGACCCATTGTGTCTATTTATCAGATACAAATCATCGAAGATATCCTTCTAAACATTTGTTTACTATCTCAGTTTTCCCATCAGATTGAGGATGATAAGATGAGCTATGAGCTAACTGAGTACCAAGACAAGAAAATAATTATGTCCAGAAATTTCCAATGAAAATGGGATCTCTGTCGCTTACAATAATCTTTGGGTTTCCATGTAGCTTTTGAATTGTTTCCATAAATGCAGTAGAAACTTTACTAGCTTTAAATGGATGAGATAATGCACAAAAGTGTGCATACTTGGTAAGTCTATCAACTACCACCATGATGACACTGTTTCCTTCGGACTTGGGTAAACCTGCGATAAGATCCTTTGAAAGCTCCTCCCAACGTTGACTTGGAATGGATAAAGGTTGTAATAGACCCGGGGTCTTAATTGATTCAACTTTATTTTGTTGAAAACCAAACATTGCGCCACAAACTTTTGAATATCAGATTTAAGGCCATCCCAAAAATATTCCTTCTTAACCCTGTGGTAAGCTTTTAAAATCTCGAGTGCCCTCCTAAGGGAGAGGTGTGCAATTCCATAAGAATATTTTGTTTGAGTTGGGAATTCTGACATAGGTATAAGCGATCTTTGTACCATAACGAATCATTTTTCCAGCTAAATGTATCATATGTACTGGGATCTTGTTGTATCTTTTGAATGTGTGCCCACACTTCTTTGTCATTCTTCCATTCATCCCTTGCTTTGTTTATTCAATTTGGTTGGATAATAGAAATGGCACAAAGCAATGCATCCACATCCTCATCCTTTCTTGAGAGTGCATGTGCCACAACATTTTTCTTCCCTTTTTTGTATATGATTTCAAATTCATAACCCAACATCTTTGTGACCCATTTTTGCTGCTCTTCTGAAGATAATCTTTGTTCTAAAAAGTATTTAAGACTATCATGATTCGTTTTTACCTTGAAGTGTCTTCCTATTAGGTAGGGTCACCATTTCTTAAGTGCACGTAGTATAGCCAACATTTCCTTCTCATAAATATCTTTGTGTAAATACTTTCCTTTGATTGGACAACTTTCGAAAGAAATGGGTCTTTCTTCTTGCATTGAAACAACACCAATTCCATTTCCGGAGGCATCACATTCCACAATAAAGGTTTTTGTGAAGTCCGGTGTAGCTAAGACCGATGCTTGGCACATTGTTTCTTTAAGATGTTCAAAGGCATTCATTGCTTTTGGAGTCCATAAAAATGCATCTTTCTTCAATAATTTTGTTAGAGGTGCTGCTATCCTCCCATAATTCTTAACAAACTTGCGATAATACCCTGTCAACTCGAGAAATCCTCGCAGATGCTTTATGGATGTGGGGATTTTCCATTCCTTAATGGCTTTAATTTTGCTAGGTCTACCTTAACACCTTCATGAGATACAATATGGCCTAGATATTCCACCTCTTGCACTCTAAAGAAACATTTGGAGCTTTTTTCATTTAATTGTTTCTCCTCCAATAGTTTGAGCACCTTGTAAACATGTTGAACATGATCCTTCCAAGAATTTCTATAGATTAGTATATCATCAAAAAAATACTAACACAATTTTTCTAAGGAAGGGTTTGAAAATGGAATTCATCAAACCTTGAAATGTAGAAGGTGCATTGGCAAGGCCAAAAGGCATGACAAAAAATTCATAATGACCCTCATGAGTTCTAAATGCTATTTTAGGAATGTCTTCAATATTCATTCTAATTTGATGATATCCTGAATGAAGATCCAACTTGGTGAAGTAAATTGATCCATGCAATTCATCCAATAGTTCATCAGTGACAAGAATGGGAAATTTATCTTTAATAGTGAGCTTGTTGAGCTCCCTATAATCCAGACACATGCACCATGATCCATCCTTCTTGTGCACCAATACTACTAGAGCAGAGAAAGAAATTTGACTAGGTTGAATTATACCAGCCTCTAGCATTTTTGCAACCATACGTTCAATTTCACTCTTTTGGGCATAGGGATATTTGTAAGGCTTGATGTTTGGAGGAACACTTCCTAGAACCAAATGAATAGCATGATCATGATCATGAATAGGTGGGAGACCTTTGGGAGTCTCAAATACCTTGGAATGATTGTCCAAGAATTTTTGGACATCTGGAGAAATAGATGATTTCAATGCAGGAGCCTCTAGCGAACATAATTGTGCAATTATGCCTCATTGTTATTTCTTTAGAAGATTTGTCATTCCATTAGAGCTGATTAACTTTCATGGTTTCCCTGCGATACCTCTTAATTCAACTTCCTTTCCTTCTGAAGAAAATTTCATGAAAATTAAAAGCTATTGTACCCAAGGATTGTAGTCATTGGACTCCTAGTACAACATCAACACCACCCATTGGAATGGAAAGCATTGGGCTATTCAATACATATTCTCCCATGGATAGCTTGATATTATGACACTTTCCAGAGCAATTTATGGTTCCTCCACTTGCAACCATCACTTGACACTCTGGTGCTGGATATAGGAAGCAATTCAATTCCTTGGATATCTTACAATGAATAAAATTATGGGTACTGCCCAAATCAATCAACACTATTACCTTTTTCTTCTTGATATGTCCTTCTATCTCGATAGTTTAAGGAGTGGTAATTCATGCCAATGCATTACAAGATATGGTTAGATTCATTTCTTATTTCTCTAGGGTTTGTTCATGGTGTATATCCTCTGCTTTTGACATTTCTTGTTCATTTTCTTCCTCCTCTTCACAATCTATGTAAAATAATTTCTTCTCAACACACTTATGACCTTTAGTGTATTTGCTATCGCAATTGTAACAAAGCCCTTTTTCTCTTTTTTCTTCCAATTGTTGGGGTTCAACCTTGTAGGTTGTGGAAGGCTAAGGGAAACAACACTTCCATCCTCATAGTTGTGAGTGGTAGGCTTCCTTGTTGCCATAATTTTGCTTTCCATTTTTCTTGCCAACCTGAATGCCTTCTCCAATGAGTCAAGTTCCCAAATGTGAACCTCATGTTGGATGTTATCCTTTAAAGTCCCTATGAACACATCAATCCTATGCTCCTCTGGAATATCTTTTACCCTTATATCAATTTTTGGAAGTCCTCAATGTGCTCCATCATTGAATCCTTTTGTTTTAGGTTTATCAATTGGCTAAAAAAAGTGTTGCTTTTTGTATCCTCATAATGTGCTATCATTTCTTCTGTAAAAATTTCCCAAGTGACAATTTTTGTTTACGAGAGAAAATCCGTTGATACCATGCAAACTGATTTGGTTCCAAATATAAAGTTTCAATGCGTACCTTTTGTGTGTTTTGCACATTATGGAGATCGAAAAATTTCTCCATCTGTAGTATCCATGTTGTAGGATCCTTGCTATCAAACTTCCTCATATCGATCTTTGAAACATGGTGGGTCTTCAATCCAATGTTAGGGTCTATGAAATCATGATTAACATTTCTTTTGTTCTCATCATGAATTTCCTTTACTACCTTTTCACCATTAGTAAGCATTTCTTGTAGCAACTTAGTCAAAGCTATCTTCAAATATTCCATGTTGCCTTTCAATTTTTCTTCTATACCATCCATATTAGCGTCCATGCCATTCATCTTAGCTTCCATGCCATACATCTTAGCTTCCACGTCATCCATCTTAACTTTCATGCCATTCATATTAGCTTCCATGCCATTTATCTTAGCTTCCATGCCTTTCTTTAAACCATCAATCTTAGCTTCTGTTACCTTTTGTGAGAGTGAAATTTGTTGCACTTGGTCTCGTAACTTTGATATATCATGTTGCATTTCTTCCTCTTCTTCATGAGTCATGCTAGAGATTTCAGGTTGCTTACTAGGTGTTTCCATTTTCTTTCTTTGGGGAATCAATTAATTATAATTATGCTTCACTATGACCTTTTAACTCCAAACTAATTTTTCAACCCAAACTTATGCAATATTTTAAAAAGACTACACACCTTGTTTTGCTTTGTAGAAGCTTGATATTTAATTTGTTGTACCTTTGTAATTGTGAACCTCCAAGGTCTGAAATTTCTTTCTGAGATAGCCCTCTGAATCCTCTTTCCAATTCCACCAGTTTGATCAAAGTTTGATTTTCCAAGAGAGAGTTATGCCCAATCTCGTAAGATGACCTGATTATATAATTTTTCAATAGAGAGAACTTATACGATGTGCCATGTGTCACGGTTTCGATCTTCGGATCTAAAAAATATACAAAAAAACTAAAATTCGTCCTCTTTCTGTAACTTCTTATGAAATTTCAATCTGATGCTCAGAGAGAAAGTTATGACAATTTTCCCAAGGTCACCTGTTTGGAATGTAATTCAAGAGTCTGCAAAAACGCTAACTTCCTCAGATCATATCTCCGAAAATTTAGTGAGACAATATCTGAAATTCGGACTCAAGGTTCAAAACAATTTCATCTCAAATCGGTTTTGTTTATAACTTCTGAACCATCATAGAAAAATAGTTATAGCAAAAATTCCACGATGACCGGTTTGGAGCAGCTAAACCCTAGAATCCAAATCTTTGATCCCAAATGTTATGAAACCAGCTCACAAAAATATAGAAAAGAAATATCAACGCCTTAGAAATCAGCCTCTTCGAGGGGGCAACCTCCTTTACAGTACACAAATGAACAATTCTTGGATGATGCAAATGACCAAAACCTCCTTTCTATATATAGGAGTCTAAGGGGTCACAATATAATCGAAGCCGACATAACAATAATAATATAAGGGCACAACAATAACAATAGTCGGCTTCTATGGGGCACAATAATAACAATATGGGGACAATAGGGCACAACAATAACAATAAGGGCTCAATGACAATAGTAATGGGGGAATCACTAGTATTATAGCGACCTAACATTAAGGGTCTGCAAAGACCAATCATGGATCTTCGCGAAGGTCTGAAGGTTGTTTTAAAAGAGTTGCAGTACCCGGCCCTAAGGTCTTATAGATTTGCGCAAAGGAAGATATATGGTGCTAAAAGACATCACACTAATCTCTGGATGCGGAAAATTGGTTCCAGGATCCTCCCATACTGCTTTGGGTGAGACTACATCTTATGGTACGTGGGTTGTTGCTGAAAGGGCCAGTAGTGTAGGGTTTTGTTGGTTGGTGCGACTAACTCTGAACCTAGGTCAGGACCCCCTAAGCCAACAAATGGTTCTGTTGCTAGGACTAGGATCTGCTTAAAGGAGATGTGTGATGTTGAATCATTGGAATCCAATGAAGAGAGAAGTTGAAAAGTGGCTGGATAGAAAAATTCACGAATTTGTGGTGCAGGAATACATGAATCCACGCCTGTCAAAGGAGGAGTGGTTGGATAGGTATTTGTATACGAAGATACACGAAATTTTCTTCTACACCTTCCTGATCGAATTATACGAGTGGTTAGCTAAGTTGGAAGATGGTTAAGGGAGGTGGAAGCTTGACAGTCCAATAGTGTGGACACCAGAACTGGTACGACGATTAGAAGCCTCTGAAGGCAAGATCGTGCACGTTGTCGATCATTGGCTTTATCAGATTATAGGAGGATTTGTTAAAGAATTTGCAGTTGATATCTCAGTCAACTACAATGAAGTGGAGCAACAATTTTTCAAGGGAACGTGAGGTAAGTATTTAAGATCTTTGAATACCTGGATTAAAATGTTGTTATGTGAAAAACGAGTTATGCCATTGCCTTAATGTTTGGAGCTACGCGAAGTGTAAAATTATTTAGGACTTGAGAAGGATCAGGGTTGGAGTATAGTCCCTTGATTGGACCTCCTGTAAGTGACGATGAAGGGGCAGAAAGGACCCCGTTGTGAAGCGTTGTTCAATTAATCACTCAGGGGTTTCCTCAAATAAATCATCCATCCACTCCACCTCCGCCTCCACCTCCACCGCATACACCTTTGCCCACACCCCCACCACCGCCACCCCCATTCAACATGGAAAACACAATGAAGCTACCGATTTTCAAGGGCATCGGAAGTGAGGATACATAACAGTTTTGGTTTGTTGCGGATGCTGTGTGGATAACGCAAAAAATCACTAATGATAATATAAAGAAGGCACAATTGGTTACCGTTTTGCAGGATCACGTGCAGACTTGGTATATTAAGTACTATTATAATAATCCTTTGTCATCGCTAGTAGATACTAAGGATGATTTAAACAAATAGTTTAGTAAGCCTAAGTCTAACTCGTAGTCAGTAGTTAGATTTAAGGAAATCACGATGAGGGTTGATGAGACACCTTGGGAATTAGATCAAAGGTTAAAATGTGTGATTCAAGAAGAAAACATGCATCTCACAGATGGTCAACATCGTGAATGGTTCATAGCTTCACTCCTGCCCCACCTAAGAATTTCTTTGTCGCAACAGAAGATAGGAACTTAGGCAGAAGCCCTAGGGATTGTGATGAGATTGCATGCAATACCCATTCAGTATGCGACCTTAGGGGTACAACAGATTCACTCTCAGTTACAAAGCCTCTGCTTAGAATTGTAAAGCTTGAAGAAAGACAAGGAGACCAAACTATAAGTGTGCGCGAAAGTCTGGTGTTTGAAGTGTAAGAGCCAGGGGCATGATAAGGACCATTTTCCTGTATTCACGAATTATATTACAGGAGGGGGAGCAATTCCCCTAAAGCTGGAAGCCCCAGTAGGACTGAGCATGGGGGCTGCACTATTTGTCAGGTTGCTGGAAAACATGTTATGGATAATTGTCATTTTCTTCAAAATTTCGTTCAGACACTATAGCAGTTGTTCTGTGACTTCTGTAAATCAGTGGGCCACTATGAGAGCCACTGTCACAGCTATGAGATGATGATGGGAAGAACACCTACATACCGGATGAAAGCAGAAACTTGACCTCCTGATTAGGGCAACAGAGGAGCATGCAGAGGTTTTCAGGGACGAGGACGAGGCCAAGGAGGAGGAGGGCCTGGGAGAGGTCGAGGTCAGGTTATCTATTACAACTGTGGAACACCAAGGCACTACGCATGGGAGTGTTAGAATCAGACATGCCCGTCATGTCAATACTGCAGCCAGTTTGACCAGACCATAGAAGAATGCCCAGTGCTGATAGCTAAGATGCAGGAGAATAAGGCGCAGCCTCAGCAGCCGACATAGAACTTGCAAATGATGAGAGTTGAGGCCCGCAAAGAGGATCAGAGTGTGAATATAGTGTTGAGAAGCAGAATAATGACTCGCAGTACTCGCAGTTATAAGGGAAAACAACATGAACAGGACGGATGGGTTTGCAAGGCCCCAAAAAAGGAAGTTGGTTTTGATATGGAGTGTGTGAAGGAAACATTTATGGAGGCCAAGGAAAGCTTCGTTGAGCCATCCACCTCAGGAAGCCATAACAAAGTGCAAGAAACCAGCGTGCCTACATTTATCCCTCTTTTCTTACCACGTTCTTGGAGACCTATATGAAACTACTACACGACAGCAAAGTTGCGAAAGGCTTGCAGGAGTTAATAAACAAATGCACTGGCAAAGAGAACACCCTTGATGGATACTGCGTAGTTAGAAAAATTGCAAACATAAGGCAAGAACAGGGCGCAAGATGAGGCTCACTGCACAGATAGGAGATTATGAGATGGACCAGGTCATCTTGGATCTGGGGTCCGATGCGAACATTTTGCCAAAGAAAACATGGGAAAGAATGGGGAGACCTGTGCTGCAGTGGTCTTCGATCTAGCTCAGAATGGTGAACCAAGAGAAGATCATCCCTATGGGACGACTATATGGAGTAACAATTGATATAGAGGGTGTGAGTGCTATGGCTAACTTTGACGTGATAAACATTGTTGATGACAATAATCCATACCCTACGCTCCTTGGAATTGAATGGTCCATTGACATGAATAGGGTCATCAATTTAAAGAAGAGGACGATGTCGTTTGAAAGGAAATCGCTTTGGGTTGTAGCGCCTTTGGACCCTGTAGAAGGGGCGCACTACACTGAACTAGTCCATGATTATGAAGAAAGCGAAGATGAACTGGATCAGATCTACAAAATAACAGCGTGAGATCAAGACTGGATCAATTCGACGGTAGATGGGAGGATTGCATGGGATCGAGAGAGTTCCTACACCTCTGATTCAAATGAAGAGCTGGAACATTGGAAGAATCATTTGCATGAAGTATCTACACTGTGCTGCAACATGATGACTAAATTGTTGCACTGTTTTTCATCGGAGGTAAGGAATTTACCCTATTATGATGGTTTAACTGATGTAGATAATTTTTTGGATGCCTTTGAGCGTGAAGTACCCAAGCATCACCACTTCCAAGCGTTAGATTTGGCACTGTGCACTACGCTCGCATGATGGTGGGGTATGCACAAGGATAGCTTTGATGGATGGTGAGATTACAGAAGGAGGATGAGGTTGTAGTTTGGGCATCCTAACACCATCTTGACTGAGAAATATGATTGGAGGGATGATCCACGCGATCACCTAGAAAAGTGGACTAAAGTTTATGTAACGTAGTTGCAGCCAGAGTGGGTACATTTATTTTGCCATACTTTAGACACAATCCCCATGAAATGGTATTTGGAGACAGAGCTTCGCCATGGCACTGCAGAGTGGCATATATTGAGGGAAGGATCCTTATTGACCTTTAGTTTTGAAGATGGTTTCGTGAGCATCGATGAAGCCCTACAGGAGATTAAGGTAGTCATCTTTAGAATGCCGCAAGAACCTCTGGAATGGGTCCAGCCAGATTGGAGCACCTAGTTGCGCCATGCACTCGAATGTTATAATGTGATCGATGAAGAGGAGGATGATGATCCAAGAAATATTAATATTACAAAGGCAGAGGGGCATCACGAAGCCGAAGGTCTAGAAATAGAGAACTCGAACATCACCGCACCGTTGAAGACAAAGCAAGTCAACATTGGTATTGAAGCAGAACCAAAGTTTTCAAAGATTGGAGATTATTGGGATGATGCCACTATGGATAAAATTGCTAAGTTACTCCGCGAATACTAGGATACTTTTCCTACCAAGTTTTCAGACCTGAAGGGAATAATAGGCAACTTGGGCATTATGAAGATTACTCTAAATCTGGAAGCGAAGCCTATTAAGCAGAGGTAGTATCATCTTAATCCCAAATACAAGGAAAAGGTTCGTCAGGAGTTGGATAAGATGCTGGAGGTGGGAATCATAGAACTTATGGAGGAATCTAATTGGGTAAGCCCGATGGTGGTTCAGGAGAATAAAAATAAGGGTGAAATAATGATTTGTGTAGATATGAGGAAGCTTAATGATGCCTGTATCCATGACCCATTCCCAACGCCATTTATAGATGAAGTATTAGACAATGTTGGAGGGAAGGAGGCCTACTCGTTCATTGATGGATTTTCTAGGTACCATCAGATCAATATCGTGCCATAGGATAGGAGAAAAACAACCTTTGCAACAGAATGGGATTGTTTCTAGTATATTGTGATGCTGTTTGGACTCAAGAATGTGCCTGCGATATTCTCTCGTGTAGTTATAATAGCATCTAAGGAATTCATTCATAAGTTCTTGGAACTATACTTTGATGACTGGAAAATGTTTTGGTTAGTGAAGCACCATGTAGAAAGTCTACGCTTAATGTTGGATACGTGCCGCAGGTACCAGATCACGTTGAATTTGAAGAAGTGCTTATTCTTTGTTCCCTTTTGGATTTTTCTGTGTCAAGTGGTGTGCAAGCAAGGGATGATGGTGGACCTTGAATCTTGAAGAGGACCGATTCTTGGCAACTTAGTGACTCCTAACCATTAGTTCTCTGATCATATTCTCTCTGGGATCGGCACGACTCTGTTAGCTTGATCCTTCTTCTGGTCTGGAGGGGGTGCAACCATCCCTTCTTCCAGTGGTGGCGGGCAGGCTAACTAATCTCCTTTCTCCACTCCCTAACTTGCGGATTACTCGTCCTCGTACTTATTGTCGTTCTTGTACTTATTGGGCTAGTAATCCTAATCCTATGTATCTCGTGTCACCCGCTTGCATACTTCCCTCCTATGTCCATTCTTAGGCTATCAATCCTTCTTCTATGGGTACGGTGGTAGGCGGGATAGTCTCCAATCATCCGGACTCTTCCTACTAGTTGGCCTACAGTTCGAAGTCATGCTTTGGGATGGAATTGTCATTGGTTGGACGTTATGGGTGCACGATTCTGATTCTTCCGATTCTGAGGATGATTCCGATTCAGATTCAAAGTCTGATTCTAAGTCTGATTCTTCTTCAGATTCTTTCAATTCAGTGTTTTTCAGAGTCTAGTCCGGCTCCGATCCTCAGAGGACCTACGCCGCAGCTCGACATCCCGCAACATGACTTCATAACAGCAGCGTGACGCCAATATAGGCTAGGCGGGATTGCCTCGCCGAACCATCTGGATCACAGCCACAGCCACAGAAACTGGCTCTACTCACTCTCATGTGACAGTCTCCCCCGATAAGGATGGGGAGAGGACCCTTCAGGCCCGGGGATGAGCAACAGACTTGACTTATAAAGGATCTAAGGCTTGTCCTCCCGGATATCACCTTAGGCCTCGTTGATATCCGGGAGGACAAGCCTTAGATCCTTTATAAGTCAAGTCTGTTGCTCATCCCCGGGCCTGAAGGGTCCTCTCCCCATCCTTATCGGGGGAGACTGTCACATGAGAGTGAGTAGAGCCAGTTTCTGTGGCTGTGGCTGTGATCCAGATGGTTCGGCGAGGCAATCCCGCCTAGCCTATATTGGCGTCACGCCGCTGTTATGAAGTCATGTTGCGGGATGTCGAGCCGCGGCGTAGGTCCTCTGAGGATCGGAGCCGGACTAGACTCTGAAAAACACTGAATTGAAAGAATCTGAAGAAGAATCAGACTCAGAATCAGACTTTGAATCTGAATCGGAATCATCCTCAGAATCGGAAGAATCAGAATCGTGCACCCATAACGTCCAACCAATGACAATTCCATCCCAAAGCATGACTTCGAACTGTAGGCCAACTAGTAGGAAGAGTCCGGATGATTGGAGACTATCCCGCCTACCACCGTACCCATAGAAGAAGGATTGATAGCCTAAGAATGGACATAGGAGGGAAGTATGCAAGCGGGTGACACGAGATACATAGGATTAGGATTACTAGCCCAATAAGTACAAGAATGACAATAAGTACGAGGACGAGTAATTCGCAAGTTAGGGAGTGGAGAAAGGAGATTAGTTAGCCTGCCCGCCACCACTGGAAGAAGGGATGGTTGCACCCCCTCCAGACCAGAAGAAGGATCAAGCTAACAGAGTCGTGCCGATCCCAGAGAGAATATGATCAGAGAACTAATGGTTAGGAGTCACTAAGTTCTACCCACTTTACTCGCGCAACTGATGAATCTTGAAGAGGACCGATTCTTGGCAAGATTCCATCAGCAAGTACAGAAGGAGCATGAAAAGACATGGCACGATTGACACATCAAGCTTCGCACATTCAAGGTAAACGATATGGTCTTGTTGTATGATAGCAAATTCACTAAGTTTTCATGAAAATTTCAGATGCATTGGCTGGTGCCATATATTATCAAATAAATTATAGATGGAGGCGCAGTTCAACTCGCGAAGTTGAATGGAGAACATTTTCCTGTAGGTTTTAACCCCTTATAGAAATCACCTGCATATGAATTCTAAAACACAGAAAATAAGCAATGCGAG
This sequence comes from Pinus tabuliformis, assembly GCA_031772625.1. Lineage (NCBI taxonomy): Eukaryota > Viridiplantae > Streptophyta > Pinopsida > Pinales > Pinaceae > Pinus > Pinus tabuliformis. The sequence goes on from CM062810.1 coordinate 609,450,824, forward strand.
AGCATAACACATAAAACACATATACATAGAGATTTTCTCCTGGATCCCAAAACTGGGACTACCAGCTTGATTTTTCATTATATTCCTTTCAATGTAATACATATTTATACATGCCGAAGCATCCAATACCATGGACTGAAAACCATCGCTTCCAAAACCATGGACTGAAAACCATCACATCCAAAACCACGTGTGAAAATCATGCACAAAACCATAGGTAGGTCCACCCAACCTAATATAGGGTCCAATTTTTTATTTTATTTATTTATTTTTATTTATTTATTTTAATTTATTTATTTTTATTTTATTTATTTATTTTTATTTTTATTTTATTTTTATTTTTATTTTTATTTTTATTTATTTTATTTTTTATTTTTTATTTTTTTATTTTATTTTATTTTATTTTTTTTCCGGGGCGCTGTGTCAGACCCTGTAGAGGGGGGCTACCCGCCCCCCTCAAACCCCTTGGATAGGGGGGATTGTTCCCCCCCTGTGACCCCCCCGCTATGTAATCGGCGCAATGCTCTAACCCCCAAGATAACTACGTGCGCTAGTCATGGAAAGAATATAACACAACCCAACATTCTCCCACTTGTTGTTTTCTTTCCACAGGGGGCCACAAGAGAGCTTAGTAATTTATCTAGCCCTGCAACATCCATTTTTTATCTACACCTAGAGAACTTCTTAGAGCTCACAATTTTTTTCAATGCATTGGCAATATTCTTTAAAGTCTCCACCTTTACCAACAACTCCTTTTTGTGTTATTTCATATCCCTCGCAAATTGATACTGAACATCAATGTGCTTTATCTTTGAATGGTAAGCAGGGTTCTTTGCCAAGAAAATTGCACTTTAGTTGTTACAGTCTATCCTTATAGCTCCCTGTACTAACCCCATACTTGAACACAATCTCTGCAACTAAACTGCTTCCTTTCTTGCATGAGTGGCTGCCATGTATTCTGCCTCTGTAGTTGATAGTGCCACTATAGATTGTTTCTTACTCATCCAATGGACTGCACTTCCAAATAGGTTAAACACATATCCACTTGTAGATCTTCTCTGATCTAGATCTCCAGCCCAGTCTACATCAACAAAGCCACAAATATCCAAAACTCTATCCAATCCTGGTCTTCCTTGGTAGCACAAACCATAATCACTAGTGCCACACAAATACCTAAAAACCCACTTCACTGTTGTCCAATGCTCCTTCCTTGGTTTTGTCATAAACTTGCTCAATACTCCCATTGCATGTGAAATGTCTAGTCTGGTACAGACCACCGCATACATCAGGCTACCAACTATACTTGCATATGGAACATGGGACATGTCGTCTTCCTCTTCTTATGTCTTGGGACATTGTTTGGTAGATAAAGTTACACCTACAGGAAAAGGAACCTTCACCGGTTTACTATCCTGCATATTAAACCTCTGCAGTATTTTCTCAACATAATTCCTCTGGTTTAATCAAAGCTTCCTCTTTGCCCGATCTCTTTTAATTTCCATGCCCAAAATATAGTTTGTAGCACCAAGATCTTTCATGTCGAATTTGGAGGAAAATTGGGTCTTCAAATCCTGGATAATTTCTTTGTCATTTCCAACCAGCGACATATCATCCACATACAAAACCAGATAAATAACACGGTCACCAATTAATTGAAAATACACACAGTGATATGCTTTTCTTCTGGTGAAGCTAAGTCCCCATATAAATGTATCAAATTTCTGATACCACATCCTTGGTGACCGTTTTAACCCATACAACGACTTCTTTAACTTGCATACCAGTTCTTTCTTACCCTTCACCGCAAACCCTTCTGGTTGCTTCATGTAGATCTCCTCTTCCAAATCCCCGTGAAGGAATGATGTCTTCACATCCATCTGTTCTACCTCAAAATAAATAGCAACAACAACAAATAAATGTAATCTAACAGAAGCTACCTTGGAAAAAGGAGAAAAAATATCACCAAAATCAATTCCTGGTGCTTGGGAATAACCTTTTGCTACCAAATGAGCTTTGTATTTCTCCACCTTTCCTTCTGCATTTGTCTTCTTCTTGAACACCTATTTGATGCCAATGGGTTTCCTTCCAGCCGGAAACTCCACCAGATCCCAAGCCTCATTTTTGTGCAAAGATTCCATTTCATCAACCATGGCCTCTTTCCAGAGTTTGCCATCCTCTGAATCTACTGCTTCCTTCACAGTTCTTGGATCATCATCAGTAATAGATAAAGAAAAATTTGAACAGAAAGCAGATGGACTATACCTTTATGGTTGCCTTCTTTCTCAAACTGATCTTCTCACACCTGAAGTTTGCAGCTCTTCATCTTCTGATTCCTATTTTGCTATAGAGTCTGATTCTTCCTCCTTAAGCTCAAACTCTATCTTCGCAGGTTCCTTTGATGGGACTTCATGTTTAATAACATATTTCACCTCTCTGAACACCACAACTTGGTTTACACAACCTTCCTTGTTACTGGCTTCCAAAGCTTATAACCCTTTAAACCATCCTTATACCAAATAAAGATGCACTTTTTAGATTTACTATCCAACTTGGTTCTTTTCTCCTTTGGAACATGTACATATGAATCACATCCAAATATCCTCAGATGTGAAAGAGAGGGTTTCTTACCAATCCATACCTCTTGTGGAGTCTTATCCTCCAATGTTGATGAAGGTGATCTGTTGACTAGGTAACATGATGTCTCCACCACCTTTGCCCAGAATTCCTGTCCTAACCCAGCACCAGTGAGCATGGTTCTTGCCATTTCCATCAACGTCTTGTTCATTCTTTCTGCAAATCCATTTTGCTCAGGTGTATATGGAGTAGTCTTCTGCCGTGCTATACCACACTTCTTACAGAATTCTTCAAATTCCTTACTACAAAACTCTCCATCGTTATCTGTCCTCAACACCTTTATCTTCTTCTCTGTCTGGTTTTCCACCAAAGCCTTAAATTCTTTAAACATGTCAAAGACTTCAGATTTCTTCTTAAGGAAATACATCCATGTATTCCTTGAGAAGTCATCTATAAATGATACATAGTACACAGAATTACCCATTGATGGAACCCTCACAGGTCCAAACACATCACTGTGCACAAGCTCTAATATCTATTTTTCCCTCTTACCACCAGAGGGGAAACTCACCTAATTCTGCTTCCCATATATACAATTTTCACAGAAATCAAAATCAGAGAGCTATTAATCATACCTTCTCTCCAATATGTCTAAGCCTTTGATGCCACAACATGGTCTTCTCTCTAGATACCACTAGATTTTCTGCTCCACTTTCAGGAACCACAGAACTATTGAACCCATCAACAATAGTGCTACCTTGCAGCTTGTACAGAGTTCCAATTCGAAATCCCCACATCAATACCAGTGCTTCCAAAACCATCTTGTAGGTATCCTTCTCAAACACATTTTTTACACCTGCATCATCTAGCTTGCGTATAGAAATCAGATTTCTGGCTAATGCAGGAATATGCAGAACACCCAAAAGTGTTCTAACCCTTCCACCTTGCAACTTCAACTTTACTTTTCTGCGACCAACGATTCTAGCCTTCCTATCATCCCCCAAGAAGACATCACCACTATCATATTTCTCATACTCGCAAAACCACTCTCTATGGGGAGTGAAGTGAAAGGATGCACCTGAGTCAATCAACCATGCCTCAGGATCTACATGTGTACTTGAAGAAGCCAAGTACACATCCCCACCTTCATCTGAGGTGGTTTTCACCTCTACAGAAGGAGCATCATCAGATCCCTTTACTTTGTTAGGAGCTTTAGATTTATAGTCCCTTTTGTAGTGCCCTTCCTTTCCGAATTTCCAGCACACCACCTTTACAAGTTTTCCAGGAGATTTAGATCTCCCTCTAGATTTAGATCTCCCACTCGATGACTTATTTTTGTTTATGTTCTGGGACCGTCCTCGTATAGACAAGGCATCACCATTTTGGCTCTCCATATTTTCCCATCTCGTCTCCTCCGTCAGCAAGGATGAGACTATTTCATCAAACTGTAAGGCAGTTGCATTGCTACCTATTGCAATAACTAGACTATCCCACGAATCTGGTAGAGAACACAACAAATTGATGCACTTATCTTCATCTAAAATTTTAATATCAATAGATAATAACTGACTTACCACAGTATTAAATGTGTTCATATGCTCTGCCACTGAGTCTCCATCTTTCATCCTCAGGTTATGCAGCTTTTTCTGTAGGAACAGTTTATTCACTAGAGACTTAGATTGGCACAAAGTCCCTAACTTGTCCTACAAAGCCTTAGCCGTAGCTTCCCATGATACATTCAGCAATACTGAATCTGAGACACATAATCATATTGTGCTCTTTACCTACCGATCCAACTTCTTCCATTCTTCATTGGAATCTCCCGTTGGTTTAGTACCCGGATCTACCTCGATCCACTAATCTTTATCCACTAACAGATCCTCCATCTTGAGTTTCCACAACTCAAAACTCTGACCATTAAATTTATCGATCTCTATCTTTCCATTGCTAGCCATCTTCTTTCACCACCAGAATCGATCCCGCATATCTCCACTGAACATGGTCTACCACAGGCTCGAGAAAAACCCCTTAGCAACAAAGGTGTCCCCTTGAAGCCAAAACAACTCTGATACCAAATGTAGGTTTTAACCCCGTACAGAAATCACCTGCATACAAATTCTAAAACACAGAAAATAAACAATGCGAGAGCATAACACAGAAAATAAATATACACAGAGATTTTCCCCTGGATCCCAAAACCGAGACTACCAGCTTGATTTTTCATTATATTCCTTTCAGTGTTATAATACATATTTATACATGTCGAAGCATCCAATACCATGGACTGAAAACCATCACATCCAAAACCATGGACTGAAAACTGTTGCGTCCAAAACCATGTGTGAAAACCATGCACAAAACCATAGGTAGGTCCGCCCAACCTAATATAGGGTCCAAAAAATTTTCGTGAGCTAGTCATGGAAAGAATATAACACAACCCAAATTTTTTGAGAAGAGTGAATGGTAGCTGCTTGAAGCTGTACACAGGGGATCCTCTACAATTAATATATGGCGACATGACAATCTTAGTGATCCAGGCAGTTGCAAGGGAGTGCGGGACTATAAACTACACTGCCAAGGTTCGAGGACTACGTAGTAGGTGGGCTACATGGAAGATGATGAAGATACAACCTATGAAGCTATGCACAGAAAGCTACGCTATGGAGGGAGGTTCCATGCAACATAGTAGAAAAGTGACCATTGAAGTCACTGTTCATGACTTGACAGCCAAAATACAGTTAAGAGGAGCGGGTTGGCAACATTTAAGGCCAAAATATTTGAAGATTTGCCACCAAAAAAACATTAATTGTCGAAATTTGGGTGGAACAGTCGGATTTGAATTCAAAACCTCCTCTAAATTCTGCATGCTAGCCCAATAGAGAACACTTTGCGCCATTCGAGTTCTTGTTGAAGTTTGTTGTCTTTCGATGAGACGAGCATTTTAGGAGGAATTCTTCGCCCACATAGACGTGTCTCTAGAAGCGCGTGAGTTGTTTATGGAGAAGATGACCTCCACCAACCTCTTCGAAGCTTTGAGTTTAGAAGCCATTGTATCTAACGCTCCAGGACCAGAAGTATCCAGTGTTGAAGCTACGCCTGCAGTGCCCACGGCACCGAGGTCGCCAAGGCCAAAACACTCCATGGCAAAAGAAAAACAACCTGCCACACAAGAAAAGCAGAAAAAGTTGGTGCAGGTATGCACTTCGGCAAGGAAGTATACCACGACACCAACACAGAAGAAAGATAAGAAGCCAACAAAAGGAAAATAGAAGGCTGTAGACCTAGAGGTTGAAGAATGCCTGGAAATGAAGGACATTGATGCCGAAGGAGCGGAGCCCATCACAAAGCTCCCTCAGTATATCCCTTAAAGGAAGGGAAAGGCAAAGATTACTAAAGACCTAGACTTGGAGAAATTCACTATCTCCATGCCCGCGCTACCTAAGCATGTGCCCTTTGAAGGTCTACGGCTTGCACGAGTCTTGCTATTGAAGATGGAGGATTGGGATTGTTATTATCTAGATTGAACCTCAAGTTGAAGGAAGGCAATGTCAGGGTAACCACAAACCATGCTTAGCCAAGTAGCTAGCCCTACTAGGCCGGGAGAGGGCTCTCTTCGTAAGGATCTCAGCCAAAATGACTGGATTAGGAAAAAGATATTAGGCTAGGTATAGTAGCACAAGGTTTGATTTGATTTTGAAGGGGTTTTTCTGGATCAGGAGGAGCCAGACAGTTAGGGCTAGGGAATTAGGTCAAAATTGCAGGGTGTTCAATGGGGCAAGGTAGGTATAAGGATTAGAACTCTAGGGTTTGATGGGTGAAGTGTTTTAAGACTAGTGAGAAGCTAGGAAGAGCATGTGATTACTATGGATCCTTCCTAGACTGTAGAAAACATGAAATGGTGAATATTTCCCCAAAGCAGAGTAGTGATATTATGAATTCTACCTATCAACTTGAAAACATTCACTTAGAAGCAATGAAATGATTAATGAAGTACAAAAAACATTCTAACATATGATCACAAGAGAAGAAACTGAAATAAACTTCATACCACATGGATCCCAAAGCAATTGCTGTAATTTTTATTAATCTCCTATTAAACTGCTACAAAATGATGTACAATCAAGGCATACACATCCAGCTGAGTCCAACCCTTTACAATGAGAAAGAAGAAGAAGATATAGGAATTGTTTCAACCTCCTCAAATCCTCAGGGGTCGAATCCCTAATATGAGGAGCTAATCTAACCAACACTGAACAAGAAATAGGAATATAGGCATCTTAACAACTTGCCTCTAAAAGTGAGAAAACTGATTCATTTGTGCTCAAATTGACTTTTAATCTAATGAATCTACCCTCTACTACTAATTATCCATCATATTTACAAGCCAAGTCATCATTTACCATAGTAAAACATCCTCCATGAGAGAAAATCCATGAACACAGTCAAAACATAGAAAAATAGCCATCCTGTGCAAAATTTGCCCTACGCGTAGCACCACTGGCCCAATGCGCAGCGCCATTTTCAGGTCCCTTTTGGAGGCCTTTCCGGCATCCAAATTGAGCTCATGATAGCTCATTGGAAAGTTCTTCAAGTATAATTTCCAAAACACCTAGAATTTCTTCATTTGAAGCTCATTTGACCCCTCAAACGTTGATTCTCCCAAGACTGCTTCTGTGTGTCCAAAAAGTGGCAGAAAGGTCATTTTTAGGGTGTTTTTTGACCTTTTGGTGGACCAGTTATGCCCCAAAAACTTAGAAAATCCATAGGGTGCATGTACTCATTGCTTTGAATCCAAAAATGCAAGCCATTTGTCCATTGGGTGCCCCTAGGAAAAGTGCAGTGCCAGTGGTGCTGCGCGTTGAGCCAAATTTTCTGTGTGTGCAATTTCCAAAATTTGCAAAAAACAAAATCTTCTCCAAACTTGACCAAAATTGGTGAGCAACACCACCATCAAGCATATTTATGAACCAAGGAAGCTTTAGCAAGCAACCTAAGCCTATCCTCATCTTTTTTGCCCTTTAGAGCATGCCTTAGCCTAGCTTTCATCTTTTTGACCCTCATGTTGCAAATTTTGTTTAGGGTCCTGTAATGGTAGGCCATGTGCCTGATTATCTGGTTATCCCTATTGGCCTTCTGCAACAACTTCTCTAGGTGCAAATTGACTCTCTCAAGCCAAATCTCTCTATCATCCTCAATTTCCTTCTCAATAGGAGACAAAGTGATCGGTGCCTCCTTGTCACCTTGTCGTTTTACCTTGAGAAGTTCCAACTCCATGAGGACCTGCTTGTTACTCATCCACTTGTTCTCTTGTTCCAAATATGTGATGACATACTTGGCTCTCTCCAAATTTTCCATCAATGCTTGGACTTGAGCCTCCTTTTCCTGTATGATGATGTCCTTTATTATTTCTTCATCTTGATCCTCTAAGTCAATTATTTCCATGCCATGATGAGTATAATGCTGCTCCGGCTCATCATGATCTATCAAATCAAATTCTCTCTCTCTCTCCTCATCATCAAAACTTTCCTCTAACATCTTTTCTTTCCCTTTGTGCAACTGTTGCACCCGTACCTACTGTGTTGATGAAGAAGGCAAAGCCCCTTCCACATCCTATGGAGCAAGCATTTGCCTATGAGTTGATGAAGAAGGCAAGGTCCCTTCCACATCCTGTGGAGCAAACACTTGCCTTTCAGCTGCAAACAATCTCCTTGTGTCCCTCTGGTATGTCAGGTAGGTCTCGAGCACCTCAGCAGCTCTAGTCTCTTTGGCCTTCTTATCTGTCTTCACCTGAGCATTGCTAGCAGGTCCACCTGATTCTTGAGAAAATTTTGGGAAGTAGGGAGGGATGTTAGGAAGCAGGGGAAAGTGGAATTTCAAGGATTGAGTGAGGGGAAGGGGTCCAAAAGGGAAAAACATAGGCCTAACCTAGAAAAGTGTCAAATTGTAGCAATAGGCTAGGGTTTGTGGGAAAATGATGAATTTGAGGGATATCAGTGATGGGAAGTGTTTAAGAAGGTATATTAAGGATAGGGGAAGGTGTATGAGCATCAGGATACAAGTTTTGTTGATGATTTGACCATCCAAGAAAAATTACCTTCAAAACCTTAGGAGAGGGAAATGAGCCTTACCTAAGCACAACTGAAGCACAAACAAGGTGTAAAATGACCCATTGGAACCTGAAATAATGATGACAACTCTTTGAATGATGGTACACTCAGCCGAATGGTGACATGAACCAATACTTGGAAGACTTTGGAAGGAGTGAAAACAAATCCTAGACCTAATACCCAGTGACCAAATTTTTACTTGAAGACTCACTGAAATGAAAAAAAATGACTTTGACACCCTAAGACCACTTTATAAGAGCATATTTGATCACTGGTGGCAGTATGCAAACACTGACTCTAACAAGGACCTCGCAGATCACGCTAAGTTCCCTCACTTAGCAACTGAAAAATACATGAAGTAAGTTTACTATGAAGAAACAAGTGCCACAGCGTTGGAAACAAAGGAATGGGTCTGCAGTATTGAGAAATCAAGATTTCTCAACTTGCTATGGGTGCCACATTACCACCGCACACCCATTAACACAATTTTCATACGCCAGCTACTCACTTTGGTGCAAGATGGGTGTTTATGGATAGGAGGGCATATCCCCATAACTAACATGCTGATTCATAGGATTACACACTTGCCTCATGAAGGTCTGAACCCAGCTAAGGAGTTTGGCGAAAAAACAGGGGAAAAGGACCTAGCAGAACGAATGAAAAATATTATGAACTTGTGAAGAAGTCGTGCGGGTATTCCATTTTGTCCATCTCAGACCCTGCAGTTCAATTGGCCGCACAAATATTGGACAGAAAGGTGATGAGGAAATGTCATGCGAATGAAGTTCCGATGCCCGTAGTATCTCTAGCGGCTCCTTGCACGAAAGGCGTACTATTCAATTGGTTCAAGTACCTATGCCAAGAATTCCTTGCGAATTGTCGCGAGGCCTAGAATGAAACCAAGCTGTTTCATTACGCTTGGTTGTTGCTCTCCATTGTGTTGGTTGCATGGGAATTGCCGGAGGATAGGCCGTTTCCTTCGTTGGAAGAAGGATTACCGAAGGCAGCGTAGTTCACCTCCTTGTGGGCTACAAATGACCCCGCACGGATCATAGAGATGAAAATCTTTTGGGTCTTGATGGAAGTGAGTCTCCGCATGGCTGTTAACCAGTGTCTAAGGTTGTCCCCAACCTTGTACACACAGCTGTCATCCTATGCCACATTCAAGGATGAATTTTAGAGGGTATATATCCAGGCGTGGAAGGATCCAACGTGTTATCACTTAGAACTAAAATTGATATATGTAACTTTTCATCCTAGCCCGATGACAAAGGTTAGTGCTAGTTTATTTTTGTTTTAATTTTCTTCCCTTAGAATCTGAAGTTTTGAAGAGTTTTTGAGTCAAGTTATTCTCAGCTCCCATTGGTTCCCCTCCATCTACCATTGTTTTATAGCCACCTGTTATCTTATGTCAGTCACCGTGCCTTTTTGTAATTTCGCAGCGCAATCCTGATTAGGCAGTTTCACAGCGCATCATTCAAATTTAAAACTGACAGCGCTGTGAAATCATGGATTCGTACATTTCGCAGCGAATCTTTCCCGAAATGTCAAATCCGTTAGGTGAGTCATAGGCCGTGTCTTCTCATGTCAGCTCATGTACCCCTCTTATCACATTTCACCACTCATTGCCACTATCACCACCACTAGATATGTTGATATGCATGAATCATCATTTCCAAGAAAGACCACCGTGCATAAAACTTAATGATGGTCGTAAGTCTTGCATGAAATGAAAAATCTGCAAGATTACAACTTGAAAGATTTTAAACGGCAAAATTTAAAATTCAACTGCAAAGATAATCAAGCGAGGCTGATAATCAAGCGAGGCTGAATTCAAATAGAAGCTGAATCACAATTCTAACCGGAGCTAGTAGTCATTGTTTGCGAAGATTTGGAAGAATCAATGGAGAAAAAGGAACACAGATCCGGCAAATGTCTAAGGACTGAGCCTGAAGGCTTAGATATAACGCTGAGAAATAAAGAGGTGGAGAAAGCATTTAAAAAGGCCGGGTGCTGGAATTTTTGCAAAAAGTTACAAGGAGGGCACGCACAGGTAACTAAAGAATTTGCACTTAACTTCACAGGCTTGAATTCAAAAGTAGCCATGATAGAATTGCAGGTTTCGCCAGAAGTGATATCTACTGTGACAGAGATCCCATGAGGACAAGAGCAATGGTTTAAAAATTTCAAGTTTGACATGAATCCTTGCAAGGAGTTTTTGAAGGATGAATTTGTAAATGAAGATTTAAGTAAGGCAGTGCCCAGGAGTTATGTCAAAGAATATTATGCTCATTTACTCACCTGCATACAGAAATATCTGACTTGTGAAGGAAGGTATAACAAGGTTTACTCTTACCATTTTAAACTCCTTTTGCATTTCACCGGGAAGGTCTCCATAGACTTACCTTTTTATCTTTTCCGTAGTTTGAGTAAGATGTGTGATAAGGTACAGCTGAGGAAAGAGGATTGTGAAACCTCTTTGTTTCATCATGGTTTGATCAAACTACTGGTTTTAGATGGGCTCCAAAAGGTAGACAGAGATTGGAATTCATTCATTTTTTATGGCTGGCTTCAAAAGCCAGACTGGCCTCACTCCTCTACCTGCTAGAGATTTTACAATAGCTGAGCTCCAAACAGAAGCAAGAGCTAAAAGAGTTCCAAATTCACAAGTAAGAAAACGAGTGAAGCCAGTCATCATCCAAGATCAACCTCAGCAATCAACTAAGGAAAAAGCTCATGGTAAAAAGACTGTACCTGAAACAAGCACATCTGAAGTAGTCTCAAGGATAAGAACAAGAAGCCAGAGGAATAAGGAAATAGGTAAAGCTGTAGCAGTCGAAGAAAGTCCAGTGTCCAAGGGAAGTTTAAATGCCTTATTACAGGCTATTGACTTTGAGCAGTCTCTACCAGTTCAAATTGAGTTGATACAGTCAGAAAAAGAAAGCACCAAGAAAGCCAAGGCCTCAAAAAGGCTTAAATTTGATGAGCCAGCTGAAGAGTTTGTTTTTAAACCTAGAAGACCTATGACAAGGAGATTCCAGCAAGTACAGGAAGCACTGTCAAGAACAGAGGAAACAGGGGAAGAGACACAACGTTGGCAAAAGAAAAACACAGGCAAAACAGTCATCACATCTAAAGAAGATAATATAGCAGACCTGAAGAGCCAATTAAAATCAGCTAAGCATGAGATTGCCAAATTGAAGAAAGCTGCTAGAAGACATGCAGTCATACAAGCAAACTATTATAAAAATCTATGGAAAGGGAATGCAACTGTAGAAGCCCAGGTGAATTCAGTGGTTGATGGCCATTCACAATTTCACACCTGGACAGTACCAGCAATCAAAGAAGCCAAGTACATCAGAAGGATCAATATGCAACTGAGAGCTGGGAATAAGGTTATGAAGAAACAAATTGAAGATCTGAAGGCACAGCTAAGCCAGCTTAAAGGACCTGCTAAATGAGTTTTCATTTCAAGTAAGATTCTATTTCAAAATTTTGATAAGTTTGCTTGATCTTATCTTTCTGAAGAAATCTAAATCCCTATTTGGCCTTTGGAAAGTCTAAAGAAGTTTTTGGCAATCAAGCACTCGGTTAATAAAGGTCTCAGGTTAAAAACAAGTTGTTTTAAATAACTCAGCAGTTTCGTAGCGCGCTACGAAACTGCTGAAAGTGATGATTTCAACGTAAATCAAGCAGTTTTGAAGTTGAAGCGGGAAAATTTTGAAGGACAGTTGTATACAACGAGAACACCTGAAGTTACAACAGCCAATCAGACTAGCACAAGTGGAAATAAATAGTTTGAATCAAAAAGTGGCATTTTGTCATATCATAAGGAAATTGAAGCATGTATCAGACAGCTTGAATACGTTTTCCTTTTTTGTTTTCGAAACAGTGGATGACACATCATCAAATCAGGTTTCATAACAGCGGACAACACATCAAAACGTGGCCACCGTCATATTTTGAGGGACAACAATTAAAAAACCGACTTATGAAGATTCGAAGATCATACAGCCGAGAAGCAAGGATAGTATCCTAATTTTTCTGGAAAGTGAAGAAGATACAACATCCAAGGTTAACATGGAGCATTAAACACCCATCTCAGCCAAACTGAAAGAGAACCAGATGTCATAGAAAGGAATCATCTTAATTAAAGCCATCATGCATGTAATATGGAATTAGAATCATAGTTGATTTAGATCTCTAAAAAACTCCAGTCAACACTTTGTTGTATTTATTAAGTAGTTAGAGTTTAAGAGTTGTCAGTAATAGAAGTAGTTTTCGAATTCCCCTCATGCTGGAGGAGGAATCTCGATCAGTTAGAATAAGAGCTCTATATATAGCCGAAACAGCAATGTAATCAGGGTTGGAAAATTTTATGGAAAAGCTTGTATTTGGCCTATGTAAGACTCATTTTCAGTAATACATGCTTGAATTTACTTCTCAGGATTCATGAAGGATTTTTTATGTTCAGAATATGTGATGTTGTCCTTTTCTTAATTCTTACAGTGGTATGGATGTATAATCACTCAGAATTCACTGAATGTGCTCTGACTTCCTGTATACATTTATAAACTGTGTGGTCCAATATGAGTTTATGTTCTGAATGTTTAAATGTTGAATGCCCTGACTTCCATGTAGGGTTGAGTTCATTGTTATATTGAGGTGTTGTTGACTCCATAAGCCCAATGGATAGTTTTGTTTAATGTGTTTCCACCATTCATATTTTTCACAGTTGTTCTATAAGAGTTAGCCATCTTATCTTTAATCAAAATCATTAATCCATCAAGAGAGAGCCCTCTCAGGTTGAGGAGGCTAAGCCTCAGCCTAAAGTAGGTTGAAATAGTTACTTAGAGTCAACCCGACCAGCAGCCTATCAGGATCTGATTTTGAGATAACACAACGCAAAAGTGGCATGATTTGCCATATTTGGTGACGAAGACCGATGTGCAGGAGGTAGTGGCGTGATGGCCAGTCGAGTGGTGTTCCCCTTCAGATCTAGCTGATGGGCCAAGCATGGGTGCTGAGAGTGTTTCTGTGAAGAAAAGGAAGGAGGTAGTTAAGTAGGATGCATAGAAATTGGCTGCGCAGAAAAAGAAGGACGCTGCAGAGAAGGCTCAGGTTGAGAAGGAACATGCTGCCAAAGAAAACGCAAAGCAGGAGCAGTGCGAGACCTAGAAAAGTGACAAGTCACCTTCGCCAGAAAATGAAACCGAAGAGCTTACAGGGCAAGGCGACAGAGGCGAGGAAGGGAAGTGCACCCCCTTCATTCTAAAAAGGCAAGAATTGGAACAACAAGATGGATCGAGGAAGAAGCAGAAGGCTCAGAAAACACAGGTTGATCCCCTAGTGCTCACAAAAAGTGATCTGGATGAGATCAATGATAAAGTCAGGGACGTCGCCAGAGAAGTACTGCAGCAGTTGGAATAACAGTACATACAAACATTGGGAGGAGTCCAGAAGGATCTTTGAGAGTTGCAACTCCAAGTAACCAAGATCCAAGCAGATGTAGGGAAAGTGAGTGGCATAGTAGGCAGTTCGGCGCAAGGTGAAAGTACAGGCGCAGAGCTAATTCCGTGGTTGTTGGAGGATGGGCGAGTCTTCCCCTTGCTTGTAGGTTCGATCTGCGCTGACACCAAGGAATAATGTGCCCTCCTTGATAGAGTCCCGAAGATGGGCCTGAACCTCGATGCGATGCATTTGGATTCATTGCATGCATTATTACAAGGAGTTGTGGAAGAGCTTCGCATCCAAGAACAACAAGCACTTAGTGCTGTTAGCGAAATCAAGGTTAATAATTAGCAGTTGTTCTTTGCGAAGATGTAGGTTCTACGGGAAAAGGAGGCGCTCCGGGCACACAGTTCTCAGAGGCATGCAGAACAGTGCCTGAGCTTCATATTCTCGAGGACGCACAGCCAGAAGCAAAGATTAGAAAATTAGTTGCTGGTGTGCGCAAGGCCAAAGCTGAGGTTAATCAAGTTCAATTTGAACTCAACATGAAGATCACCAAGTTGGAATTGAAGATGCATCCCATGACTCCGTTGGAGGTCCAGGAGAAGAGAAGAGTCGCGATCAAGGAAGGACTAGCTACTCTGGATGCCACAGTTGCAGACTGCACAACAGTATTTGAGCAAGCCATGGAGTTGGTCACAAATCTTCAGAAAGATCCAAACCTGTAGACATTGAGTAATGAAATAAGGGAGCTTCAACGACAATATGATGAAGTTCGGGAAACGGTGCGCTCAATCGCACCATCACAATGCCTTGCAAAATTATAGGAGGGGAAGCATCTCCTAGCACAGGTAGAGGAAACACAGAAAGAGGAGGCCTTACTTAATGCCAGGCTGGAGCCATGGTTGGAAGAATCTTATTAGATCATGACAACCATCCAAGATAAGCTAAAGGGCTTGCAGCAGATGCAATAGACAATCAGGCTTGCCACAAAAGGACTAGCTACAAAGAAGCTAGTTGAGGAGTTCAATTAGGCAACCACATAGAGTGCTGTGGAGGTTGCAGTAGTGTAGGTGGAGCTGGGGGATCTTCACAGCATGATCGCAACGCCAGCCGAGTGACTCGAGGGTGAGTCACGATCTTCGTGTTGGGGGCCTATTGGGATGGGGTCCCCTGGGTCAGTTTTGGGGTTAAAATAATTCAAAGTCTCCATGATTTGTGGATGAGGAGGAGTCAAAGGGGTTTTAGCCCTTTTTTACGTAAAGTGTGAGTCGGCTGTGAGACCCACCCATGGTCCTCAAACCATGGGATTGTATAAATAGGTGTATCTTAGAGAGTCTAAGGCATAATGTGAATGTTTGGGTGAAGAGAAAGGAAAGTAAGGAATGGGTAGATAGAAGGAAGAAAGGCTCCGCAACTAAGTGCGTGGAGGCCTAAAGTAGAGTTTGTAGTTGAGTGCATGGACCACTGCAACAGAGTGTGCATGGAAGTTTTAAGTCTGTAAATCCAAACTGAAGATCAATAATGAAAGTTACCAAAGAAACCTTATGTATATCTGTTTTTCTCTGTTTATTTATGCTTGCGATATATGCTGTTGATGAATAATGTGTTATGAAATATTGATCTAAATGTATGCGATCCTATTGAATAACTATTAATGATGTACGCAAGCATGTTTATATAAGTTCGCGAAGACTGTGATAATTTATGTTATGTTTATTAAATACTTAAGTAGATCTGTGCACGCTTTGATCTAGGGTTGTTTTATGGTGCGCGAAAGTGGATGAATAGATTGTTAAGGGTTTGCAAAGACTGATCATGGAACTTCGTGAAGGTTTGAAGGTTGTTTTAACAGAGTTTCAATATCAAGCCCTAAGGGCTTATAGATCTACGTGAAGGCAGATCTAGGGCTCTAAAAGACATCACACTGATCTCTGGATGCAGAAACTTGGTTCTAGCATCCCCCACACTGCTTCGAGTGAGACTGCAACCTGTGCTACACGGGTTGTTTCTGAAATGGATAGTAGAGTAGGGTTTTTTTGGTTGGCGGAACTAATTCTGAACCTAGGTCAGGACCCCCTAAGCCAACATGAATGAAGGTAGAAATAATCACATCATAAGCAAGACTGGTTGTAACCTATCTAAATGAGGAATTTCCTAGCCATACAATAGATTCCTCCTCGTCAGATAAGATAAGACTATTGATATTCAATTTGGAAATAAATCCATCTCATTCATACACCAACAGGCCCTGTAACCCTAGATCAAAAAATCGCTTCGGCTTTCCATTGAAAATTACCTTGGAAATATGTCTAAAAACATCACATAGCCTATAAAATCCATGTGCATTAAGCTGAGCAATAGCTCTAAAGATAAAATATAGAAATATGACCCTCTAATAAAATGGTATTTTTCAAGGATAACATGTTTTCCATTTCCCGCCTTCTAGGTCATCCAAGATGTTATCATGGAAGGGCTGACAATAAACCTCTCCATATTTTTTTTTCCCAAGAAAAAAATTGTAATTTCCATTATCAAAAAGAAAATTACATGTTGTATCATCTGCATAATGGATATGAAAAATATTAGATATGGACCAAGCCATTCTATCCAGTTCCATGTTCATTAGGACCATCAATATATACATAAAAAGACATAAATATATACATGTAAATAACATCATAAACTGATCATATAGTTCAAAACAAAGAAAACAAAAATGCTTATAGTCGTCAAATGATCATGGCAAATCATTCAGAATCATCCCCATCCTATTCGATGAAAGGCCGATGGAAGTACTGATAAATATCCTGATCTCGGTGTTCTTGAATTATCCACTGCCCCTTGTGTTGCTGCGCGACCTCCTTGGAAAGAACGTCAGAGATCGAATTCCTTTCCCTGTATATATGCAAGCATACAATAAAATAAAAATGTGATTTTAGTGTGATGAATTCATCCAGTAAACCCCTGAGTGTGTGCACGTGACAATGAGATGTAGAGTTGATCCAATTGATAACAAGTTTTGAGTCCCCAAAGATTTGAATCCTATTGCAGTTTTGTTCAAGTGCAAAAATGAGAAGGTGTCTGAGACTGTTGAGTTCAGAATAATTGTTGGTGCCTCTCCCCAATCCCATTTTGAGCTTGAAAAAATGTGTTTTTGTAATGTAAAGTACTGCTCCACCCCCACATCCGTTGTCTTGTGCCGACCCATCAAAATATGCCCAAGGGAAAGTATGATCAATTACTTCAGGAGTAATGACACGGATGGGTTTTGATGCTAGTTCCTCAGGAATCAAGTGATATAATGTGACAATGTGATTGCAAGTCATTGTCCATTGGAAGGGTGCGTCCTGGAATATGGATCGATTCCTGACCAGCCATATACCCCAACATACTAGCAGAGGGAGATTCCTGATTTTCTGTGATGCTGCAGAATTCCACCAAATTTGCCAAGCATTTGTGAGATGAGTCCCATTCCATCTGATCTTGATATTAAGGGAGAGATAAATCTGTTGCCACACCTGACATGTCACTGGGCAGTGTAGGAAGAGATGATCTATGTCTTCAGCCTGTTCCTTGCAAAGACAACATCGAGATGGACCATGAAATGCACGATGATTGAGATTATCATTGGTAGGTGCTTTGTTTGATAATATACACCTGTTACACTAAAAAATGTCACCATGGCTATATACAGATAGTATGGCTCTATCAACAGTCATGCTATCCTCCTGGGCAAGTCTTATGCCTCTGCTCTCCATGTCAAACTCCAAAAAGAGAGAAAGTCTTTGTAAATGTGTTTATCTCTGGGTACGCAGATTCTCTCGGCCTTACCTGCGTGTACGCACCTAATGTTCACAAAAGCTGCGTACTTGTACGCTCTGTATGTAAAGGGGCAGGTGCGTACCCCTGTAAAGGTCAAAAGGCGCGAGTTCCATCTTTAAAAAGTTACTTGTGGTCATTTCTAGAGCATTCTAGAAGGTTGTTCGACGTGTATTGAGCGCCTCCAGATGGTTCATGTACCCCTATGAAAGAGGAACTTATCTCATCAAAAGAGGAGCTATCCCATCCAAAGAGGGGATTATCCCATTGATGGTGGACCTGATTAACTTCCTCTTGAGCACTATAAATACAGGCATTGGGCCAGAAGGAGGGGAGGTTGAAAGCTAAACATTTCTAAGGGTAGATGCTGCTGGAATTAGGACTCCCATTTAGAAGCTTGTGAGGAGAGATTCCCATCCTTTCTTGTTTCATTTGGAAGTGGGTGAGCTTTGTCAAAGTAAAGGAGAACTCTTGATGGACCCTGGGAGGGACTTGCACAACACCAAGGCCCAGGTTGTAATTGTTCCTTTTGTTTCCTATTAATGCAAATGAGTCCATTCTTCTCAATAACTTGTTATTTATGAGTTGTTTCATGTACTCCTTGGTCTATATGTTAAATATGTTTTATTTTATGAGATTATCAAGTGCTATTTAATCGTTTGATTGTTAGTGAATGCAGGTTTCGAAGTGAAGGAGGAGCTCATCTGGATCGGCGAGGCTGGACTACTACAACAGCGTTGGACTACAGGTAGGATCTAAACACTTGATTTCTTGTATGGTAAATGCATGTTTAGAGAAGGATTGCTCTTGTTTGTCTTGTTTGTCACTAGAGAGTCTTAGACTCCTAGGGAGGTTGGTTGTGTCCGCACTATCGACTCTTTCCACCTGACAAAATGGCGACTCCACTGGGGAATCCATTGATGTGAAAGTTTTTTCCTTTGTATGCAACTTTGATCTGAGAAAAGTCATTTATTTTCTGGTTTTTGGCTGTGTGACTTTGTATTTGGGTGGGCTAGCTTAGGGTTAAATTAGATTTAGTTTTTCTTGGTTTTTCCAGTAGTACGCACCCTCTGAGTATTGCACAGTGCGTACCTGTACGCACTGTTGCTGTGTGCACAGAGCGGGCCCGCACCTGGCTTAACAGGTTGCCTGCGTACCCTGCTAAAAATTAAGAAATTTCCATTTTTTACATTTTTTCTCTTAGATTTTGCTTTTTCTTAGTTTTTACTGCCCAGATCCATTAGTCTCCTGTCAAAGATCTTCACCTGAACTTGTTTCGATAGCATTGAGTGTTTTAGTGGATTTCATAGAAGTTTAAGCCCTAGGGTTTGATTTTTGAGTAGGTCCTGTAGTGACTTTGGCGGTAGAAGTTGTCAAGCCTTAGATCTCTTTGGTTTTGTCAGCCTTCTTAGGAGTCGGACCTGTCATAAAAGTCTACCTGTGAGAGCAACTTACCTTTGAGTTGTCTCTTTGGCGAATTTCGAAGTGCTTGTTGATTGAGTATTGAATTCCATTTTACAAAAAGAACAAAAAGATTTGAGTTTTGTTTTGACTGGTTTTTGATTCTGCATTAGCTGGTCCTTGGCTTGATTGTGGTCAAGTAAAACAACCTAGAATCATCCTTGTAGGCTTTTGCCTCGTTAGGTTTGCTTTAGAGTAAATTTCCTTTTGATTTGCTTGTGAGTCAATTTTTCATAGATTTTATAGATTTTGAGATTGATTTTCGTTAAAATAGATTTATATGCTTTATTAAAAAAAAAAAATACAAAAACATCTCCTTTGAAAAGTTTTGTTTCAAGTAGCTTTTGGAGTATTTTGAAAGAGAAAGAATTTTTCGTGCACGTAATTAGTGGTCATGAGTTGTATGTTTTGAAAAGATAAAGAGAATTGTTTCTTTGATTGTCTTTGTTAAGAAAGTTCTTTTCTATAAAATTTGCATTCTCTCAACTCTCTTAGCTACGAGATTCATTGAAAAAGGAAAGTAGTGCAAATCATCTTAGGTGCATTTTTGTAGTGGTTGCGAGTCGAGTCTACACACCACCAGTTTCATCTCCACTACCTTTTGTCTTTAAAGAAAACCATAAAAATTAACGCTTAAAGTAAAATCAACATAGTAACTTTTTCTTTTACTAGGGCTCTGAAGCACCAATATAGATCAGGCTAGTGTCTTGGAGTAGGAGAGTAATTAACTCTCCAAGACAGCAAAACCAAACAAGTAGCTTATCTTGTGGTAGAATAAATCCAACTGTTGCATTTATACTCTGGGAAAGCTCCTCTTAAAGGAGAAGCACGAGCTCGTGTCCGAACCAGTGAGGGGATCAATCCTCCCTCGTTGGGAACGACGCCAGACACGCACGTATTACAAACGGTAAACCTCGGATTAACCATTGTCGAGGAGCCAGGGGTCACTTATCGGTAAACCTTGGATTGTTGTCAAGGAGCCGGTAAGGGGATTGAGCTTGATACTCTGCCCTTGCGTGCTGTCGGAGTTTAGACTGTTCCCCCAGGTGTATTTGTTGCTGTTGGTAACCTTAGTGACCATAATCTTAGGATTCTACCAAGGTGACGGTGGAGGGAAGATCCCACTGTACCTGGAGCAGACGTCGGCTAGACTCACTTGGATTTTCCGGGGGGTTCACTTCACTCGAGACGGTTAAAGTGGAGGAACTTGTGCCGGTCTATTCATTAAGCAGGTTGTCGGGGTAACTTTTCCACCCTCCACTTCTGTACTGAATTCGACGATGTTGGGTTTCATCTCCAACTAGTGTTTTCGGTCCGGAAGGCTACTGTTTGTGCATGGTTTGACGCCCTAGATTCTTTAGGCGTGTGATTCAAATTTGTTTGGTTCTTTAGCGACTTTAGGTGGTTTGATTTGAGATTTTACTTTGTTTTCGTGTGTAGTAGTTAAAAGTTTTTAGTTGTGGCGGAATTACCGAGACAGTCCCGTAGACTTCGGGGCAAGTCACCTGAGATTGTTACCGGAACTGATTTGTTGAGGAAACTCCGTAGATCACGGGGTGGACCTCCTGAAGACGTCCCGGGTTAGTACGAAGGATTGAAGGTCCTTGTAACTCCTCCTAGTGGCAGTAGAGTAGGATCACCTGAAGAAGGAGAGTCTTCCTTGGTAGTCCATCCAGATTACCAAAGTCTAGAGACAGGTTATAATCCCGAAGCTGTTACAGTTTCCGAGCTTGCTGGTAGTTTTTCATCTACTAGTGATTTAGGTGAGGAACCTGAAATATCTGAGCCTGTTACTCCAACTTCTAGTGTTCCAGATTCACCAAGAGTAGAACGAGTTATCACCGAAAATCTTCCTACTGGTTTGATCGCTATTGAAGAACTTGCTCCAGAGGAAGAAATAGGCGTCTCTAACCTTGAAGATCAACTTACTATTGATCTAAGGGAGCGTGAATCTATCTTTTACAGTCCTCCTAGAAGTACTACTTGGTACCTTTCGTTAACTAACTATTTAGACAACTCAGGGTTAAATTTTTCTCCACCTCGTACTCCTTTTCCACCTGGAGGTATTTATACTCCTGTAAATATGTCTGGTCAGTCGTCCGTGTTCACTCAGTCTTCTGAATCTTTCTTACACGGCGGTCCTTCTGTTCCCACCGGGTATCAGTCACTTTCTGGTACCTTTGCGGGGGCATCTCCTCAACCCATTGATCATGGGTTATTAGCTGGAAACAATGGTAATAGATCGTTGGGTGTAGGGGACATTTACATGATGTCAGGATCAGTTCCCGTTTCTCAACCTCAAGGTGGCCAATTACCGCCTGGGGGGCAGCCTCAATTAACGCCTGGGGGGCAACCTCAAGGTACACAAATTGTGTCTGGGGGGCAACCTCAAGGCCAGTATGTACCTATGGTACAATACATGCCTCAAGGTCAACCCCAGCCTCAATATGTACCCCAGGGTCAACCTCAGTATCAATATCAACCTCAAGGGTATCAATCTCAAGGTCAAGGTCAACCCCAGTATCAGTATTTACCCCAAGGTTATCAACCTCAAGGTCAATACTCGAGTCAAGGTTATCAACCACCTCAAGGTCAGTCTTATGTTCAAGGTCCGGGAAATGTACCTTTCAATTATCAATCCTACCCTCAACCTGGTTATGGATCTCAGTATCCTCAACCTGTTACGGGTCAATACCCTGGAATGATAGTGTGGGATCCATCACAAGGTCAACAGGTGTTGCAGCCAAGTATACAGTTGTTACCTCAAACGGACAACCCGTAGTTTCTGGTTCCACCCCAGCAACCGCAACCTGTCCAGTCAAATGTTCAAACTTCTGTAACTTCGGTAGTTACTCAGCCGCCAATTGCACCTAGTACTCCATCTCAAACGGCTGCTGCAACTACCGCAACATCTACCACACTTACTTCTGGAGTATCGACAGCTCCGGTTTCTACTGTCTCTGCAACCACCCCTCAGACATCTTTACCGTTGTCCGGATCTACGATTCAAACCACGGTCCAGATGCCTATAGGTCAGCCTGGTTTAAGTACGGTTGTCACAAGTCAACCACAATTTGTTATCAACAGTACCAGGGACAGTACCAATACGGGCAAGCTGTCCAACAACCAGTTTACCAGTATCAACCGTATCCTGGGTACACTTATCAACAACCTCAACAACCCCAGTACGGTCCGGTTAATCCTGGTTTTCCAGGAGGATATAATATCCCGAATGCAATTCCTGTTCCAAGTTATCCTGGATATCCTTCTCCTGGGACTGGTCTTGTGACCCAGAGTTTTAGAGATCCTAACCGGCAATTACCGTTTATCGCAACTTTGGATTTACCAGACTTGACGCGCCTAACGAACGATCCAATAAATTATCTTCCGTTCTGGCCGCCAATGCCAAATAAGTTGCCCAGTGATATACCCAAGTTCGAAGGTAAGTCTGGAGAGGATCCGTCAAATCACGTGATGACTTACCACCTCTGGTGTGCTTCAAATTCTATCTCGGATGATTCGATCCGCTTACGTCTTTTCCAGCGTACACTCATTGGTCTCGCGGCCAAGTGGTACATTGAGTTACCACGGGCCTTTTTTTACAATTTTAGCCAGTTAGCTACCTCGTTCTTAACTCACTTTCAGTTGCCGGTCAGATACGATAACGACACGAGTTATTAACTTCACTAAAACAATCGACGTCCACGTATATTTCGATCACATCATGAGTGGAGACGTCGAAGAAGGTTAGTGAAAGTTTTTATTCCGGACCAAATCTTAGCTGAATGGTTTGTTAAATCATTATTACCGAAGATTACTGAAGATGTAGCTAAGGCCGGAGTAGTTACTGAGGAGCAAGTCATTGCTCAAGCGCAGTACCTTGACTTAGTTTACACTCAGTCGGGTACGTTACACGAGAAGATCCCAGATCTTCCAAAATCAAATCAAATCGTTGCTGCTCCTTCGGGATCTCATGCCGCTGATGGTATGATTGGTACGGTGAACACAAAGAGCAAGAAGAAGTCTTCCAAGAATTCTACTACTCCTATAATCACCTTGCCTGATTCCCCGACAGGAGAGTCTTCTCCTGAACTTTCCGCCGATATTCACGCTGTAGAGTCATCTACGGCCAAATCAAAAAACGGTGGAAAGAAGAAAGGAAAGAAGAAGGCTAAAGCAGACAAGGCTCCGAAGGAGAAAACAGAAAAGTCGGAAACCAATGACGAAAAGCGCAAACCTCGATATCCTTGTCTTATTTGTGAAGAGGATCATTTTACAAGAGATTGCCCTCATCGGGCCGAGGTTGTGAAAATAGTCAAAGGTTCTCCCACTCCTGCTGTGTTGAAAGATCCATTTCCAAAGCAGGAGAGTAAGATGATAGGTTCTTCCTTGACTGCCAGTGAAGAACCCATTTTGATGATGTCTCATGTGAGGATTGCGACTCGATCGCAAGATTATGGTAGTAAGAATCCTGTTGATGGTAAGGAAGCAGAATCTTCTCATTCTAATCCATCAACCTCAGCTCCTGGTTCCGATCCACTACAGATCGAAAAACCTAACCCGGACTTAGTAATCAAACCGCCCGCCAAGGGTGTACTTCGAAGGTCTGCTTTCAATCCACATGCGAGAGCGGCCCAGAATTACAACATTGTTGAGGACTTAGCTGTTTCACCCTCAGCAATGTCGGCTTTAGAAGTGCTGCAATCATGCCCAGCACAACGAAAATTACTTTTGTCGGCTATCGGAGCTGTTGATGTTCAGGACCCGAATCTGATAATCTTCGATCTAGAAAGTAGTACACCGCGCCTACCCCATCAAATGGCTTTCCAGATTCCAGTGATAGTCAAAAACAGGCCTATTCATCGGACTGTAATTGATGAGGGAGCTTCCACGTGTATTATGTCGATTCAGTGTTGGAGATCGCTTGGTTCTCCTTCGCTGAACCAATCCCCGACCATCCTTAAGGCCTTTGATGGCCGTGGGTTCCGTCCGTTTGGTATTCTACAGGAATTGCCTATAGGGGTAGAAGGTAAAACCGTTAGTCTGGATGTGGAGGTGGTTGATGCCCCTCTAGACTACAACCTTCTTTTGGGTCGAAGTTGGTCATATGCTATGACAGCGGTCGTTTCATCGGTCTTCAGAGTAATAAAGTTTCCACATAACGACAAGATCGTGACAATTGATCAGCTGACATACTTTTCATCCAACCTAGCCTCTTCAGAGAGTATCCAGCATGTCGGTAAGACGACAATCCCTTATAGGGACGTTGGCGTAGGTTTAGTTAAAGATTTTAGTTTACTGGGAACTTTTCCTTTCCCTCCAATCAACGCAGACCCTTCATTTGCATCAATTCATATGATTACATCAGACACCATTATTTACGACGATCCTTGGATTGTCCCATCTGAATCTGAGATAGACTCATTCGGTGATGCTATGCCTTTGAGTCCATATGAAATTGCTTATGAAGCCGTCGTGTCTTTTACCGACTCGCGTTCAACCCAAATCGACCAAATGAATGTGGTCAGTGAGGAATCACTTTTCACATCAACCTCAGAACGGATAGCGTTTCCCGAAGTCGTGTCATCTGACGAGCAACTTCGCAAAATCCTAAGTGTAGACGATCTACCATGGGAAGATCTTCATCATAGATCTTCGTTTTTACCTGAGGGCGATGTCTTTGAAAATGATTTTTCATCAATCTTTACCGCTGAATATGTCAAAGAAGCTCAAAATCCAACGAAACATCCTGATTCAGAGTTGAATTTAGGGAATATTTCTCGAACTATTCCCATTGACATTTCAGTGAAGCCCGGAATTGTTGAGAACATTCATATAGGTGCCTCATGTACAGAAGATGAAATTCAAACTTACAAGGCCCTATTCCAAGAATTCCGCGATGTGTTTGCCTGGTCTTACGAGGAAATGCCAGGAATCGATCCTGCCATTGTTGTTCATGAAATAAAGACCTACCCGGACGCTAAAACCGTCCGGCAACGGTTGCGTCAGATTCACCCTCGAAAAGCAGCTGCGATTAAAGCAGAAGTCGAAAAGCTGTTGAAAGCAGGTTTCATTTATCCAATCCCGTTAACGGATTGGGTATCGAATATTGTTCCGGTTAACAAGAAACAAGGAACAATAAGAATCTGTATCGACTATAGGGATATAAATCGAGCTTGTCCAAAAGACAACTATCCTACGCCCTATATCGATCAAATAATTGATGATTGTGCCGGAAGTGAAATGTTTTCCTTTATGGATGGTTTTTCGGGCTATAATCAAATCAATATTCTACCTGCCGATCAACCAAAAACGGCATTCATTTGTCCATGGGGGACATTTGCTTACTGCAAATTACCTTTTGGGCTTAAGAATGCCGGAGCTACTTTTCAACGGGCGATGTCTTATGCATTTCATGACATCAAGCACATTGTGCAACCGTACCTCGATGATTTGCCTGCTCATTCTTTACATCGAGCCGATCACCTTGTCCACTTACGAGCAATCTTTATGAGGTGTAGGCATTATCGTATTCGGTTGAATCCGCACAAGTGTGTATTCTGTATAGAAGCGGGTCGATTGCTGGGATTTGTTGTTTCAAAAGCCGGCATTCGTGTCGATCCCTCGAAGGTCGAAGCTATCATCAAATTGCATCCTCCTTCGAGTTTGCGCCAACTCCAAAGTTTGCAAGGGAAAGCAAACTTTTTACGCCGATTCATTCCAAACTACGCCGAGGTCACTAAGGGTTTTACACGGTTGTTGAAACAGAACGCTCAATTCTTTTGGGATGAGATTGCCCAACAATCTTTTGATGCACTTAAGCACGCGTTGACCCATGCACCGTTGTTGCATCCTCCCAACTACAACCAGGACTACTTCTTATACCTCGCAGCTTCACATTCCACTATTGGAATGGTGTTAGTCCAAGAAGATGAATTCGAAACGGAACATGTGATATATTATCTTAGTAGGACGTTAAACCCCACTGAGCTAAAATATTTGCATGTGGAGAAATTGGCCCTGGCAGCCGTTCAAGCTATCCAGCGTTTTCGTCACTACATTCTTCTTCGCAAAACTACAGTTATTTCAGATTGCAACCCTATGATTTATATTTTGACTAAAAAACCGCTAGGGGGCAAGTACTCTAAATGGATCGTTATCCTGCAAGAGTTCGACTTGGAGTTCGAGATGTCCAAGTCTAAGAAATCCTTAGTTTTTGCGAAATTGATGTGTGATTTCCCGTGTGCTGACACTGAAACTGTGGTAGAGGAGTCCATTGCGGACGAATCTTTGTTTCTTATCAGTACTTTAGATCCTTGGTATGGGGATATAATCATCTATCTCCAAACCCAAACCTTTCGGCCTGAAGCTTCAAAGTCGGAGCGTCGGAAAGTTCGGTTTCAATCCCAGCAATACAGAATTATTGGAGATACACTTTATCGCTGGGGGGCAGACTTGGTTTTTCGACGTTGTTTAACTCACGAAGAGGCTGAGAGGGTTTTGAATGATTTTCACTCTGGAGCGTGTGGCGGTCATATGTCTGGGTATGCCACAGCTCAGAAGGTGTTGCGTGCTGGCTATTTCTGGCCGTCCATGTTTAAAGATTGTATCATTGCGGTCCGAAAATGCCACAACTGTCAAGTGTTTGATCGCAAGATGCGCGCACCACCTGCTCCTCTCCACCCTATAATTGCCGTTGGTCCTTTCGCCAAATGGGGTATCGATTTTATTACTTGTAACCCTCACTCGGCCGGGGGGCATGCGTATATCATCCTCGCGGTTGATTATTTTACTAAATGGGCCGAGGCGATGCCTACATTCGACGCAAGCGGCAAAACAGCTGCAGTTTTCGTATTCAATCACATTATAACTAGGTTTGGTGTCCCGCAAGCGATCATCACTGACCATGGGAGCCATTTTCGAAACATCATGATGACTGAGCTTACAAGCCAGCTTGGTTTGCGCCACGATAGCTCTACTCCTTATTATCCGCAAGCCAACGGTTTGGTTGAGTCTATCAACAAAGTTCTGGTTATCATGATCCGACGAATCATTGGTATTCATCGGTCGAATTGGCACAACATGTTATTTTCAGCGCTATGGGCATACCGAACTTCAGTGAAAACTTCAACAGGGTTCACTCCTTTCCAGCTAGTTTATGGCTTGGAAGCTGTGTTACCCATTGAATGTGAAATCCCATCACTTCAAATGGTTGTCGAATTACTCCCAGCTACTTCCGAAGAGGAGAAACGTTTATTATACTTAGCTCAATTATATGAGACTCGACGTGACGCTGCATTGGCAATCGAGACTCACGCGAAGCGAATGAAAGCTCAGTATGATAGAAATGTGACCCCTTGAAGTTTTTCGGAGGGAGACCTAGTGCTATTATATGATCAAGCTAACGATAAGCTAGGTGCTGGAACATTCGTTCCTATGTGGCATGGACCCTACATTGTAAAGTGAAAGCTAGCAAAAGGGGCCTATGAGCTGGTAGATTTTGATGGGGACTCTTTGGGTAAACCCAGAAATGGACTTTACCTAAAGAGGTATTATGCTTAAATGATGGGTATGGAGAATTTTTAGTTAGGTTAGGTTTTCTTTCTAGCTAGTATGTTTGTTAGTTTAGATAGTGTGCTTAGCTTAGAAAGTGTGTTTTTCGTCGTTATTATGGCTTATCTTGGTTTTACTCTTGATATTGCAGAGGTCGACGCCTCTCCAAACGTACATTGGATTTGCCGATGGTGCTTGTCGTAGTACACGGAATATCTCTTCCGCAGCTTGGGTTATCTATTCGCCCTCTGACGAGTTAGTTTCTATGCATGGGGTGAGCCTCGGTCAAACAACGAACAACATTGCAGAATACAGTGCAGTGGTTGAATTATTGTCTGAATCTATTTCATTTGGAATTCGACGTTTGATAGTGAGGTTAGATTCTGAACTCGTTGTATTACAGCTTAATAGAGTATATGCCATTAGAAATCCTGTGTTATTAAGGTTGTTTTTGAGAGTGCGTCTCTTGGAACGTGAATTTGATTACATTGAATATTAGCATATTCCAAGATCTTTAAATACATTAGCAGATGCAATTGCTCCTCGAATGTTGGACAGACATTTGCGATAATCATGCAAGTGAATTTAAAAACATTTCATCACATATGTTAAACAAGATAAGCCGGTAATAATATATATATATATATAGATAGGAGTGTGTCAAAAAATATACATCGTCTTCGATCATAGGTTGAAAAACACCTTATGATCGGCAAAAATGATAAGTACAAAAAACCAAAATGTCACATGTGTCTACAAAGTGACTAGCCAATCACTGGTGATACTCTCTATATGACACCACTGCACGAGCTACTCTACACAAAAAACTCCTAAAGGGTCCG
Source organism: Pinus tabuliformis (assembly GCA_031772625.1). Taxonomy (NCBI): domain Eukaryota; kingdom Viridiplantae; phylum Streptophyta; class Pinopsida; order Pinales; family Pinaceae; genus Pinus; species Pinus tabuliformis. The sequence continues at coordinate 609,479,634 of CM062810.1, forward strand.
GGACTGCGACTACATAGCGCTGCAATCTGATAGGAATGTCATCTATAGTCGTCTCTGGTATACCCGCCGTCAGACGCTCTAGATCCTGCTCCAACTCAGCTAGTGTCTCTGCAGCCGCGTCTTGTGGGGCTGGTGCCGGTGCAACGGGCTGTCTCCTCTCAAAAGCCCGGAGATTGGCCGGACGCCGTGGACCTACATCTGCATTTTGAAACATTTTACTGTCAGTTTGAGACGATATATATAAAAAACAAAAAAAAATATAGATGATCTAAAAAACTTGTGAAAAATGAAAGTACCTCTGTCATCCCATTGTTCTCCCTATGGAAGAACCATGTCCGGATCATTCCGAAAATACATTCCGGCATAAGGAAAATCCTGAATCGCAAAGACCTGGTTTTCCAACCAGTGAAAGTAACCATCAGGAAATCGAACAACTGCTACTCCCTCATCAGGATGCCGGGCCATTACCGCAACCCATCTCGTCAACTTAGGCTTCCGAGCAGCCCCAACTGGAACAGTAAGATGCTGGGGGATCAGCATTGGAACTCTCTCTAGGGCAAAGCTCACAACCAAAGGCCCATATCCAAAGGTCTTCAATCGTCTGGTCTTTGCCCTAGTCAGTTGGCCCTTCATATTGGCCAACACAGCATCGCACCAGTTGAAAATGGTGCCTTGGTAGCAATCTATCGCCATCCGCATTTGGGACCCGGTGGCAATGTGCAAGGCGGCTGCGCCGCAGAGTCTGGTAACAGTAAAGGCTATCACCATAAGTTCAGGCAGGGATATGTACTTGATTTCTATCCCTCTCTCCTAGTTTTGATTGTTGCACCACTCTAGCCGGAGGCTAGCAAGGGATTGGCCACCCGGCCTAGTCCCGGACAGAGTCAGTTGCTCGCCCCTATCAGGCAAGCCAGTGAGAAAATATATGTCGGAGGACTCTATCTCGAGCTGGTTCTCTCCGATGTAGAAGCACTGATCCTGAACGTTCCACCTTTCAACCAGCCACTCAAGGAATGACACCTAGCCCCTCATGCCAGGTATGGCCCAGTATTTGTACAGACCGCATGCTTTTAACGCATCAATGGAGGGTTGATGATTTATTGCGGCCAAATCAACGTCCTCGTGTTCTCTTTCTCTCCAATCTAGCATGGTGACTGCCCTACACACCAAAAAACAATAGTTAGAATTCATTAAATAAAATTTGGTTGGTTGAAATTGGAGTTTGGGGTTTCAAAATGCGTGTTTCACGGGGTACGCACCCCGCGTTCAGAACACAGAGCGGCGGTACGCAGCTGGTCTGAAGGCGGGCTGCGTACCCCGACCTTTTTCCTATATACGAAAAAGGTCGGGGTACGCAGGTCGCCCATGGGGCACCTGCGTACCCCGAGAAACATATCCTAAAACCCTAAACCCCCTAAAAAATCAAACTAAAACTTGAAATGAAATTCTAAACGGATGAAATTGAAGAGGAGGATGTTGTGGAATACCTGAAAGAGACGGCGCTCGATTCTGACGGTCGGATTCTCCGCAATGTCCACGGGAAGTTTCTTGCCAAAAGCCCTTTTCTCAACCTCAACAGTAAAATGGTAAAAATGACATGGTAAAAAGTCTTTTTATAGGTTTTTTGGATGAATGAATGCTAAGTTTGTTTATTTTTCACCATGAAAGGATATTTTTCAATGTATTTTTGCCTATCTTAAACAGGTATGAGTAATGTGTTGTTTTTGTGCAGGACAAAAGGATTTAGAGGGAAAATTGTCATTTTTCACGAACCAAAACATCAGAGTCATCTTTTAAGCCCTTTTCTGACTCCTAAAATATGAAAAGATTGCCGAGCGTTTCTTTTACACTCGTTAAAACGGAATTAGAAGACGGTCCCCTTATAGCCCTTTTCTGACCGTAAAAACAGGAAAAGATTGCCGGGTTTTTGTCGTTTCAAACTCGATACTGGAAATAAAACGACGTGTCCTTGATCGCTTTTTACTTTTCAGATCAGTGGCACTAATCATGAAAGTACTCCTTGGTCGCAAGATCAAGCGGTTCTCCCAGGTATTATTTTATACTTTTTCGGGCTTGGGGGACACAAATTTACGAAAAAGTTCAATCTGGAGTCTTCTTAAGTTTTTCAGACTCTCTAAAATTGAAAAACGCCGAGTTTCTCCTATACTGGGCTTGTTAAAATTTCACAGTAAAGGACCTGTTCAATTACAAACAGGAACGAACCACTCCATCCTAGGGTTCGAATCAAAACTAGGTTGGACTCATCCGAAGGATGAGCTTATAATCAAGCATATGTTATCCTCCTCAAGCTTGTTAAAAAATAAAGAGGTACTTGCCAGAAATGGTGGGGGAAAAGAGAGAAGAATGAGCCTATTTGTTATCCTTTGTCTCAGAAGAAACCTTATTACCACTCTTGAACACGACACTTTTCATTCACTTGGGTTGGGAAATTCTTTGCCTCATAGTTGATCAAACCACATTGAAAGTCTTCAGCCGGGTTCCGGGGATTAACTTTGAGTCATTCGTTACCAAGCCATCTGTTGTGTCGTTATGTGTTCAAGAGGTCTGCAAACTAAACTTTCATCTGCAAAATACTTGTCATCCATTTTGACCATCCCTGAGTCAGTCCTTACAGCAATATTTCTTCAACTTGAACTATGATTTCGTGTTGTGGGCTTGCCTGCAACGGGTCGCTTTCTATCGACATCAGCACATTATCTATAAAGATGACTTAGAGATCGTCAATACCTTGAAGTCTGCATGCATCAATGGCAGGTTTCTCGCCTTTGACGTCAGTTTACATCATTGACTTTCGATCGAAGGATTCCGTGAAATGTTCGACATCAACTCATTCATTCACATCTCATGGATTGTACTGGGTACTTTGAGAACCATTGACATTACTGGTGGTCTCTCTCACACTTGTTAACAGTTTACATCATCGACTGGTAATCAAGTGGTTTCTACCATGTTCGACATCAACTCATTTATTCGCATGGCTAGAATCGTACCAATTCGGGGAGTAGAAATGAAGACCCTGGATCTAGTTCCCACCATCCAGGCTGCGAGGAGTTTTGTATTCATTATCTAGTAGAATAATCATAAACAGATGGTTGCGTCCATACTGTGTCTACAAAAGTCTATGATTATGATGTACTGCAAGATCATTCCTATATCAGAGTAGTTAGTCAGTTAGTTAAAGTTTTGATCTGAGTATGGGAATGCCTACCTTAGCAATGATATAATCTTATACATGTATTTTGTGTTGAAAATTGCAGGTTCTGACCAGGCTCTCCACGAGATAATCCTTGAAATGATAAAGCGCTTCACCCTTCCTAGATAATACAAAACCCTAATCTACTACAGGCTTCGCACTTTAGGGGGCAATCCGTTACACTAAAAAATGTCACCATGGCTATATACAGATAGTATGGCTCTATCAACAGTCATGCTATCCTCCTGGGCAAGTCTTATGCCTCTGCTCTCCATGTCAAACTCCAAAAAGAGAGAAAGTCTTTGTAAATGTGTTTATCTCTGGGTACGCAGATTCTCTCGGCCTTACCTGCGTGTACGCACCTAATGTTCACAAAAGCTGTGTACTTGTACGCTCTGTATGTAAAGGGGCAGGTGCGTACCCCTGTAAAGGTCAAAAGGCGTGAGTTTCATCTTTAAAAAGTTACTTGTGGTCATTTCTAGAGCATTCTAGAAGGTTGTTCGACGTGTATTGAGCGCCTCCAGATGGTTCATGTACCCCTATGAAAGAGGAACTTATCTCATCAAAAGAGGAGCTATCCCATCCAAAGAGGGGATTATCCCATTGATGGTGGACCTGATTAACTTCCTCTTGAGCACTATAAATACAGGCATTGGGCCAGAAGGAGGGGAGGTTGAAAGCTAAACATTTCTAAGGGTAGATGCTGCTGGAATTAGGACTCCCATTTAGAAGCTTGTGAGGAGAGATTCCCATCCTTTCTTGTTTCATTTGGAAGTGGGTGAGCTTTGTCAAAGTAAAGGAGAACTCTTGATGGACCTTGGGAGGGACTTGCACAACACCAAGGCTCAGGTTGTAATTGTTCCTTTTGTTTCCTATTAATGCAAATGAGTCCATTCTTCTCAATAACTTGTTATTTATGAGTTGTTTCATGTACTCCTTGGTCTATATGTTAAATATGTTTTATTTTATGAGATTATCAAGTGCTATTTAATCGTTTGATTGTTAGTGAATGCAGGTTTCGAAGTGAAGGAGGAGCTCATCCGGATCGGTGAGGCTGGACTACTACAACAGCGTTGGACTACAGGTAGGATCTAAACACTTGATTTCTTGTATGGTAAATGCATGTTTAGAGAAGGATTGCTCTTGTTTGTCTTGTTTGTCACTAGAGAGTCTTAGACTCTTAGGGAGGTTGGTTGTGTCCGCACTATCGACTCTTTCCGCCTGACAAAATGGCGACTCCACTGGGGAATCCATTGATGTGAAAGTTTTTTCCTTTGTATGCAACTTTGATCTGAGAAAAGTCATTTATTTTCTGGTTTTTGGCTGTGTGACTTTGTATTTGGGTGGGCTAGCTTAGGGTTAAATTAGATTTAGTTTTTCTTGGTTTTTCCAGTAGTACGTACCCTCTGAGTATTGCACAGTGCGTACCTATACTCACTGTTGCTGTGTGCACAGAGCGGGCCCGCATCTGGCTTAACAGGTTGCCTGCGTACCCTGCTAAAAATTAAGAAATTTCCATTTTTTACATTTTTTCTCTTAGATTTTGCTTTTTCTTAGTTTTTAGTGCCCAGATCCATTAGTCTCCTGTCAAAGATCTTCACCTGATTGAACTTTTTCGTAAATTTGTGTCCCCCAAGCCTAAAAAAGTATAAAATAATACCTGGGAGAACCGCTTGATCTTGCGACCAAGGAGTACTTTCATGATTAGTGCCACTGACCTGAAAAGTAAAAAGCGATCAAGGACACATCGTTTTATTTCCAGTATCGAGTTTGAAACGACAAAAACCCGACAATCTTTTCCTGTTTTTACGGTCAGAAAAGGGCTATAAGGGGACCGTCTTCTAATTCTGTTTTAACGAGTGTAAAATAAACGCTCGGCAATCTTTTCATATTTTAGGAGTCAGAAAAGGGCTTAAAAGATGACTCTGATGTTTTGGTTAGTGAAAAATAACAATTTTCCCTCTAAATCCTTTTGTCCTGCACGAAAACAACACATTACTCATACCTATTTAAGATAGGCAAAAATACATTGAAAAATATCCTTTCATGGTGAAAAATAAACAAACTTAGCATTCATTCATCCAAAAAACCTATAAAAAGACTTTTTACCATGTCATTTTTACCATTTTACTGTTGAGGTTGAGAAAAGGGCTTTTGGCAAGAAACTTCCCGTGGACATTGCGGAGAATCCGACCGTCAGAATCGAGCACCGTCTCTTTCAGGTATTCCACAACATCCTCCTCTTCAATTTCATCCGTTTAGAATTTCATTTCAAGTTTTAGTTTGATTTTTTAGGGGGTTTAGGGTTTTAGGATATGTTTCTCGGGGTACGCAGGTGCCCCATGGGCAACCTGCGTACCCCGACCTTTTTCGTATATAGGAAAAAGGTCGGGGTACGCAGCCCGCCTTCAGACCAGCTGCGTACCGCCGCACTGTGTTCTGAATGCGGGGTGCGTACCCCGTGAAACACGCATTTTGAAACCCCAAACTCCAATTTCAACCAACCAAATTTTATTTAATGAATTCTAACTATTGTTTTTTGGTGTGTAGGGCAGTCACCATGCTAGATTGGAGAGAAAGAGAACACGAGGACGTTGATTTGGCCGCAATAAATCATCAACCCTCCATTGATGCCTTAAAAGCATGCGGTCTGTACAAATACTGGGCCATACCCGGCATGAGGGGCCAGGTGTCATTCCTTGAGTGGCTGGTTGAAAGGTGGAACATTCAGGATCAGTGCTTCTACATCGGAGAGAACCAGCTCGAGATAGAGTCCTCCGACATATATTTTCTCACTAGCTTGCCTAATAGGGGCGAGCAACTGACTCTGTCCGGGACTAGGCCGGGTGGCCAATCCCTTGCTAGCCTCCGGATAGAGTGGTGCAACAATAAAAACCAGGAGAGAGGGATAGAAATCAAGTACATATCCCTGCCTGAACTTATGGTGATAGCCTTTACTGTTACCAGACTCTGCGGCGCAGTCGTCTTGCACATTGCCACCAGGTCCCAAATGCGGATGGTGATAGGTTGCTACCAAGGCACCATTTTCAACTGGTGCGATGCTGTGTTGGCCAATATGAAGGGCCAACTGACCAGGGCAAAGACCGGACGATTGAAGACCTTTGGATATGGGCCTTTGGTTGTGAGCTTTGCCCTAGAGAGAGTTCCAATGCTGATCCCCCAGCATCTTACTGTTTTAGTTGGGGCTCCTCGGGAGCCTAAGTTGACGAGATGGGTTGCGGTAATGGCCCGGCATCCTGATGAGGGCGCGACAGTTGTTCGATTTCCTGATGGTTACTTTTACTGGTTGGAAAACCAGGTCTTTGCGATTCAGGATTTTCCTTATGCCGAAATGGATTTTCGGAATGATCCGGACATGGTTCTTCCACAGGGAGAACAATGGGATGACAGAGGTACTTTCATTTTTCACAAGTTTTTAAATCATCTATATTTTTTTTTTGTTTTTTATATATATCGTCTCAAACTGAAAGTAAAATGTTTCAAAATGCAGATGTAGGTCCACGACGTCCGGCCAATCTCCGGGCTTTTGAGAGGAGACAGCCCGTTGCACCGGCACCGGCCCCACAGGACGCGGCTGCAGAGACACTAGCTGAGTTGGAGCAGGATCTAGAGCGTCTGACGGCGGGTATACCAGAGACGACTATAGATGACATTCCTATCAGATTGCAGCGCTATGTAGTCGCAGTCCCGGGACCCTTTAGGAGTTTTTTGTGTAGAGTAGCCCGTGCAGTGGTGTCGTATAGAGAGCATCACCAGTGATTGGCTAGTCACTCTGTAGACACATGTGACATTTTGGTTTTTTGTACTTATCATTTTTGCCGATCATAAGGTGTTTTTCAACCTATGATCGAAGACGATGTATATTTTTTGACACACTCCTATCTATATATATATATCATTATTACCGGCTTATCTTGTTTAACATATGTGATGAAATGTTTTTAAATTTACTTGCATGATTATCGCAAATGTCTGTCCAACATTCGAGAAGCAATTGCATCTGCTAATGTATTTAAAGATCTTGGAATATGCTGATATTCAATGTAATCAAATTCACGTTCCAAGAGACGCACTCTCAAAAACAACCTTAATAACACAGGATTTCTAATGGCATATACTCTATTAAGCTGTAATACAACGAGTTCAGAATCTAACCTCACTATCAAACGTCGAATTCCAAATGAAATAGATTCAGACAATAATTCAACCACTGCACTGTATTCTGCAATGTTGTTCGTTGTTTGACCAAGGCTCACCCCATGCATAGAAACTAACTCGTCAGAGGGCGAATAGATAACCCAAGCTGCGGAAGAGATATTCCGTGTACTACGACAAGCACCATCGGCAAATCCAATGTACGTTTGGAGAGGCGTCGACATCTGCAATATCACGAGTAAAACCAAGATAAGCCAGAATAACGACGAAAAACACACTTTCTAAGCTAAACACACTATCTAAACTAACAAACATACTAGCTAGAAAGAAAACCTAACCTAACTAAAAATTCTCCATACCCACCATTTAAGCATAATACCTCTTTAGGTAAAGTCCATTTCTGGGTTTACCCAAAGAGTCCCCATCAAAATCTACCAGCTCATAGGCTCCTTTTGCTAGCTTTCGCTTTACAATGTAGGGTCCATGCCACATAGGAACAAATTTTCCAGCACCTAGCTTATCGTTAGCTTGATCATATAATAACACTAGGTCTCCCTCCGAAAAACTTCGAGGGGTCACATTTCTATCATACTGAGCTTTCATTCGCTTTGCGTGAGTCTCGATTGCCAATGCAGCGGCACGTTGAGTCTCATCTAATTGAGCTAAGTATAATAAACGTTTCTCCTCTTCGGAAGTAGCTGGGAGTAATTCGATAGCCATTTGAAGTGATGGGATCTCGCATTCAATGGGTAACACAGCTTCCAAGCCATAAACTAGCTGGAAAGGAGTGAACCCTGTTGAAGTTTTTACTGAAGTTCGGTATGCCCATAGCGCTGAAAATAACATGTTGTGCCAATTCGACCGATGAATACCAATGATTCGTCGGATCATGATAACCAGAAATTTGTTGATAGACTCAACCAAACCGTTGGCTTGCGGATAATAAGGAGTAGAGCTATCGTGGCACAAACCAAGCTGGCTTGTAAGCTCAGTCATCATGATGTTTCGAAAATGGCTCCCATGGTCAGTGATGATCGCTTGCGGGACACCAAACCTAGTTATAATGTGATTGAATACGAAAATTTCAGCTGTTTTGCCGCTTGCGTCGAATGTAGGCATCGCCTCGAGCCATTTAGTAAAATAATCAACCGCGAGAATGATATACGCATGCCCCCGGCCGAGTGAGGGTTACAAGTAATAAAATCGATACCCCATTTGGCGAAAGGACCAATGGCAATTATAGGGTGGAGAGGAGAAGGTGGTGCACGCATCTTGCGATCGAACACGTGACAGTTGTGGCATTTTCGGACCGCAATGATACAATCTTTAAACATGGACGGCCAGAAATAGCCAGCACGCAACACCTTCTGAGCTGTGGCATACCCAGACATATGACCGCCACACGCTCCAGAGTGACAATCATTTAAAACCCTCTCAGCCTCTTCGTGAGTTAAACAACATCGAAAAACCAAGTCTGCCCCCCGGCGATAAAGTGTATCTCCAATAATTCTGTATTGCTGGGATTGAAACCTAATTTTCCGACGCTCCAACTTTGAAGCTTCAGGCCGAAAGGTTTGGGTTTGGAGATAGATGATTATATCCCCATACCACGGATCTAAAGTACTGATAAGAAACAAAGATTCGTCCGCAATGGACTCCTCTACCACAGTTTCTGTGTCAGCACGCGGGAAATCACACATCAATTCCGCAAAAACTAAGGATTTCTGAGACTTGGACTTCTCGAACTCCAAGTCGAACTCTTGCAGGATAATGATCCATTTAGAGTACTTGCCCCCTAGCAGTTGTTTAGTCAAAATATAAATCATAGGGTTGCAATCTGAAATAACTGTAGTTTTACGGAGAAGAATGTAGTGACGAAAACGCTGGACAGCTTGAACGGCTGCCAGGGCCAATTTCTCCACATGCGAATATTTTAGCTCAGTGGGTTTAACGTCCTACTAAGATAATATATCACATGTTCCGTTCCGAATTCATCTTCTTGGACTAACACCATTCCAATAGTGGAATGCGAAGCTGAGAGGTATAAGAAATAGTCCTGGTTGTAGTTGGGAGGATGCAACAACGGTGCATGGGTCAACGCGTGCTTAAGTGCATCAAAAGATTGTTGGGCAATCTCGTCCCAAAAGAATTGAGCGTTCTGTTTCAACAACCGTGTAAAACCCTTAGTGACCTCGGCGTAGTTTGGAATGAATCGGCGTAAAAAGTTTGCTTTCCCTTGCAAACTTTGGAGTTGGCGCAAACTCGAAGGAGGAGGCAATTTGATGATAGCTTCAACCTTCGAGGGATCGACGTGAATGCCGGATTTTGAAACAACAAATCCCAGAAATCGACCCGCTTCTATACAGAATACACACTTGTGCGGATTCAACTGAATACGATAATGCCTACACCTCATAAAGATGGCTCGTAAGTGGACAAGGTGATCGGCTCGATGTAAAGAATGAGCAGGAAAATCATCGAGGTACGGTTGCACAATGTGCTTGATGTCATGAAATGCATAAGACATCGCCCGTTGAAAAGTGGCTTCGGCATTCTTAAGCCCAAAAGGTAATTTGCAGTAAGCAAATGTCCCCCATGGACAAATGAATGCCGTTTTTGGGTGATCGGCAGGTAGAATATTGATTTGATTATAGCCCGAAAAACCATCCATAAAGGAAAACATTTCACTTCCTGCACAATCATCAATTATTTGATCGATATAGGGCGTAGGATAGTTGTCTTTTGGACAAGCTCGATTTATATCCCTATAGTCGATACAGATTCTTATTGTTCCTTGTTTCTTGTTAATCAGAACAATATTCGATACCCAATCCGTTAAGGGGATTGGATAAATGAAACCTGCTTTCAACAGCTTTTCGACTTCTGCTTTAATCGCAGCTGCTTTTCGAGGGTGAATCTGACGCAACCGTTGACGGACGGGTTTAGCGTCCGGGTAGGTCTTTATTTCATGAACAACAATGGCAGGATCGATTCCTGGCATTTCCTCGTAAGACCAGGCAAACACATCGCGGAATTCTTGGAATAGGGCCTTGTAAGTTTGAATTTCATCTTCTGTACATGAGGCACCTATATGAATGTTCTCAACAATTCCGGGCTTCACTGAAATGTCAATGGGAACAGTTCGAGAAATATTCCCTAAATTCAGCTCTGAATCAGGATGTTTCATTGGATTTTGAGCTTCTTTGACATATTCAGTGGTAAAGATTGATGAAAACTCATTTTCAAAGACATCGCCCTCAGGTAAAAACGAATATCTATGATGAAGATCTTCCCATGGTAGATCATCTACAGTTAGGATTTCGCGAAGTTGCTCGTCAGATGACACGACTTCGGGAAACGCTATCCGTTCTGAGGTTGGTGTGAAAAATGATTCCTCACTGACCACATTCATTTGGTCGATTTGGGTTGAACGCGAGTCGGTAAAAGACACGACGGCTTCATAAGCAATTTCATATGGACTCAAAGGCATAGCATCACCGAATGAGTCTATCTCAGTTTCAGATGGGACAATCCAAGGATCGTCGTAAATAATGGTGTCTGATGTAATCATATGAATCGATGCAAATGAAGGGTCTGCGTTGATTGGAGGGAAAGGAAAAGTTCCCAGTAAACCGGAATCTTTAACTAAACCTACGCCAACGTCTCTATAAGGGATTGTCGTCTTACTGACATGCTGGATACTCTCTGAAGAGGCTGGGTTGGATGAAAAGTATGTCAGCTGATCAATTGTCACGATCTTGCCGTTATGTGGAAACTTTATTACTCTGAAGACCGATGAAACGACCGCTGTCATAGCATATGACCAACTTCGACCCAAAAGAAGGTTGTAGTCTAGAGGGGCATCAACCACCTCCACATCCAGACTAACGGTTTTACCTTCTACCCCTATAGGAAATTCCTGTAGAATACCAAACGGATGGAACCCACGGCCATTAAAGGCCTTAAGGATGGTCGGGGATTGGTTCAGCGAAGGAGAACCAAGCGATCTCCAACACTGAATCGACATAATACACATGGAAGCTCCCTCATCAATTACAGTCCGATGAATAGGCATGTTTTTGACTATCACTGGGATCTGGAAAGCCATTTGATGGGGTAGGCGCGGTGTACTACTTTCTAGATCGAAGATTATCAGATTCGGGTCCTGAACATCAACAGCTCCGATAGCCGACAAAAGTAATTTTCGTTGTGCTGGGCATGATTGCAGCACTTCTAAAGCCGACATTGCCGAGGGTGAAACAGCTAAGTCCTCAACAATGTTGTAATTCTGGGCCGCTCTCGCATGTGGATTGAAAGCAGACCTTCGAAGTACACCCTTGGCGGGCGGTTTGATTACTAAGTCCGGGTTAGGTTTTTCGATCTGTAGTGGATCAGAACCAGGAGCAGAGGTTGATGGATTAGAATGAGAAGATTCTGCTTCCTTACCATCAACAGGATTCTTACTACCATAATCTTGCGACCGAGTCGCAATCCTCACATGAGACATCATCAAAATGGGTTCTTCACTGGCAGTCGAGGAAGAACCTATCATCTTACTCTCCTGCTTTGGAAATGGATCTTTCAACACAGCAGGAGTGGGAGAACCTTTGACTATTTTCACAACCTCGGCCCGATGAGGGAAATCTCTTGTAAAATGATCCTCTTCACAAATAAGACAAGGATATCGAGGTTTGCGCTTTTCGTCATTGGTTTCCGACTTTTCTGTTTTCTCCTTCGGAGCCTTGTCTGCTTTAGCCTTCTTCTTTCCTTTCTTCTTTCCACCATTTTTTGATTTGGCCGTAGATGACTCTACAGCGTGAATATCGGCGAAAAGTTCAGGAGAAGACTCTCCTGTCGGGGAATCAGGCAAGGTGATTATAGGAGTAGTAGAATTCTTGGAAGACTTCTTCTTGCTCTTTGTGTTCACCGTACCAATCATACCATTAGCGGCATGAGATCCCGAAGGAGTAGCAGCGATTTGATTCGATTTTGGAAGATCTGGGATCTTCTCGTGTAATGTACCCGACTGAGTATAAACTAAGTCAAGGTACTGGGCTTGAGCAATGACTTGCTCCTCAGTAACTACTCCGGCCTTAGCTACATCTTCAGTAATCTTCGGTAATAATGATTTAACAAACCATTCAGCTAAGATTTGGTTCGGAATAAAAACTTTCACTAACCTTCTTCGACGTCTCCATTCATGGATATGATCAGAAATATAAGTGGACGTCGATTGTTTTAGTGAAGTTAATAACTCCGTGCCGTTATCGTATCTGACCGGCAACTGAAAGTGAGTTAAGAACGAGGTAGCTAACTGGCTAAAATTGTAAAAAGAGGCCTGTGGTAACTCAATGTACCACTTGGCCGCGAGACCAATGAGCGTACGCTGGAAAAGACGTAAGCGGATCGAATCATCCGAGATAGAATTCGAAGCACACCAGAGGTGGTAAGTCATCACGTGATTTGATGGATCCTCTCCAGACTTACCTTCGAACTTGGGTATATCGCTGGGCAACTTATTTGGCATTGGCGGCCAAAACAGAAGATAATTTATTGGATCGTTAGTTAGGCGCGTCAAGTCGGGTAAATCCAAAGTTGCGATAAACGACAATTGCCGGTTAGGATCTCTAAAACTCTGGGTCACAAGACCAGTCCCAGGAGGAGGATATCCAGGATAACTCGGAACAGGAATTGCATTCAGGATATTATACCCTCCTGGAAAACCAGGATTAACCGGACCGTACTGGGGTTGTTGAGGTTGTTGATAAGTGTACCCAGGATACAGTTGATATTGGTAAACCGGTTGTTGGACAGCAGGCCCGTATTGGTACTGTCCCTGGTGCTGTTGATAAGTAAATTGTGGTTGACTTGTTACAACAGTACTTAAACCAGGCTGCCCTACAGGCATCTGGACCGTGGTTTGAATCGTAGATCCGGACAACCGTAAAGATGTCTGAGGGGTGGTTGCAGAGACAGTAGAAACCAGAGCTGTCGATACTCCAGAAGTAAGTGTGGTAGACGTTGCGGTAGTTTCAACAGCCGTTTGAGATGGAGTACTAGGTGCGATTGGCGGCTGAGTAACTACCGAAGTTACAGAAGTTTGAATATTTGACTGGACAGGTTGCGGTTGCTGGGGTGAACCAGAAACTACGGGTTGTCCGGTTTGAGGTAACAACTGTATACTTGGCTGCAACACCTGTTGACCTTGTGATGGATCCCACACTATCATTCCGGGGTATTGACCCGTAACAGGTTGAGGATACTGAGATCCGTAACCAGGTTGAGGGTAGGGTTGATAATTGAAAGGTACATTTCCCGGACCTTGAACATAAGACTGACCCTGAGGTGGTTGATAACCTTGACTCGAGTATTGACCTTGAGGTTGATAACCTTGGGGTAAATACTGATACTGGGGTTGACCTTGACCTTGAGATTGATACCCTTGAGGTTGATATTGATACTGAGGTTGACCCTGGGGTACATATTGAGGCTGGGGTTGACCTTGAGGCATAAAGAGGTACTTGCCAGAAATGGTGGGGGAAAAGAGAGAAAAATGAGCCTATTTGTTATCCTTTGTCTTAGAAGAAACCTTATTACCACTCTTGAACACGACGCTTTTCATTCACTTGGGTTGGGAAATTCTTTGCCTCACAGTTGATCAAACCACATTGAAAGTCTTCAGCCGGGTTCCGGGGATTAACTTTGAGTCATTCGTTACCAAGCCATCTGTTGTGTCGTTATGTGTTCAAGAGGTCTGCAAACTAAAATTTCATCTGCAAAATACTTGTCATCCATTTTGACCATCCCTGAGTCAGTCCTTACAGCAATATTTCTTCAACTTGAACTATGATTTCGTGTTGTGGGCTTGCCTGCAACGGGTCACTTTCTATCGACATCAGCACATTATCTAGAAAGATGACTTAGAGATCGTCAGTACCTTGAAGTCTGCATGCATCAATGGTAGGTTTCTCGCCTTTGACGTCAGTTTACATCATTGACTTTCGATCGAAGGATTCCGTGAAATGTTCAACATCAACTCATTCATTCACGTCTCATGGAGTACCCAGTACAATCCATGAGACGTGAATGAAAGAGTTGATGTCGAACATTTCACGGAATCCTTCGATCGAAAGTCAATGATGTAAACTGACGTCAAAGGCGAGAAACCTGCCATTGATGCATGCAGACTTCAAGGTACTGACGATCTCTAAGTCATCTTTCTAGATAATGTGCTGATGTCGATAGAAAGCGACCCGTTGCAGGCAAGCCCACAACATGAAATCATAGTTCAAGTTGAAGAAATATTTGCTGTAAGGACTGACTCAGGGATGGTCAAAATGGATGACAAGTATTTTGCAGATGAAAGTTTAGTTTGCAGACCTCTTGAACACATAACGACACAACAGATGGCTTGGTAACGAATGACTCAAAGTTAATCCTCGGAACCCGGCTGAAGACTTTCAATGTGGTTTGATCAACTGTGAGGCAAATAATTTCCCAACCCAAGTGAATGAAAAGTGTCGTGTTCAAGAGTGGTAATAAGGTTTCTTCTGAGACAAAGGATAACAAATAGGCTCATTCTTCTCTCTTTTCCCCCACCATTTCTGGCAAGTACCTCTTTATTTTTTAACAAGCTTGAGGAGGATAACATATGCTTGATTATAAGCTCATCCTTCGGATGAGTCCAACCTAGTTTTGATTCGAACATTAGGAAGGAGTGGTTCGTTCCTGTTTGTAATTGAACAGGCCCTTTACTGTGAAATTTTAACGAGCCCAGTATAGGAGAAACTCGGCGTTTTTCAATTTTAGAGAGTCTGAAAAACTTAAGAAGACTCCAGATTGAACTTTTTCATAAATTTGTGTCCACCAAGCCCGAAAAAGTATAAAATAATACCTGGGAGAACCGCTTGATCTTGCGACCAAGGAGTACTTTCATGATTAGTGCCACTGACCTGAAAAGTAAAAAGCGATCAAGGACACGTCGTTTTATTTCCAGTATCGAGTTTGAAACGACAAAAACCCGGCAATCTTTTCCTGTTTTTACGGTCAGAAAAGGGCTATAAGGGGACCGTCTTCTAATTTCATTTTAACGAGTGTAAAAGAAACGCTCGACAATCTTTTCATATTTTAGGAGTCAGAAAAGGACTTAAAAGATGACTCTGATGTTTTGGTTAGTGAAAAATAACAATTTTCCCTCTAAATCCTTTTGTCCTGCACGAAAACAACACATTACTCATACCTGTTTAAGATAGCCAAAAATACATTGAAAAATATCCTTTCATGGTGAAAAATAAACAAACTTAGCATTCATTCATCCAAAAAACCTATAAAAAGACTTTTTACCATGTCATTTTTACCATTTTACTGTTGAGGTTGAGAAAAGGGCTTTTGGCAATAAACTTCCCGTGGACATTGCGGAGAATCCAACCGTCAGAATCGAGCGCCGTCTCTTTTAGGTATTCCACAACATCCTCCTCTTCAATTTCATCCATTTAAAATTTCATTTCAAGTTTTAGTTTGATTTTTTAGGGGGTTTAGGGTTTTAGGATATGTTTCTCGGGGTACGTAGGTGCCCCATGGGCGACCTGCGTACCCCGACCTTTTTCGTATATAGGAAAAAGGTCGGGGTACGCAACCCGCCTTCTGACCAGCTGCGTACCGCCGCACTTTGTTCTGAACGCGGGGTGCGTACCCCGTGAAACACGCATTTTGAAACCCCAAACTCCAATTTCAACCAACCAAATTTTATTTAATGAATTCTAACTATTGTTTTTTGGTGTGTAGGGCAGTCACCATGCTAGATTGGAGAGAAAGAGAACACGAGGACGTTGATTTGGCCGCAATAAATCATCAACCCTCCATTGATGCGTTAAAAGCATGCGGTCTGTACAAATACTGGGCCATACCTGGCATGAGGGGCCAGGTGTCATTCCTTGAGTGGCTGGTTGAAAGGTGGAACGTTCAGGATCAGTGCTTCTACATCGGAGAGAACCAGCTCGAGATAGAGTCCTCCGACATATATTTTCTCACTGGCTTGCCTAATAGGGGCGAGCAACTGACTCTGTCCGGGACTAGGCCGGGTGGCCAATCCCTTGCTAGCCTCCGGCTAGAGTGGTGCAACAAGCAAAACCAGGAGAGAGGGATAGAAATCAAGTACATATCCCTGCCTGAACTTATGGCGATAGCCTTTACTGTTACCAGAATCTGCGGCGCAGCCGCCTTGCACATTGCCACCGGGTCCCAAATGCGGATGGCGATAGATTGCTACCAAGGCACCATTTTCAACTGGTTCGATGCTGTGTTGGCCAATATGAAGGGCCAACTGACTAGGGCAAAGACCGGACGATTGAAGACCTTTGGATATGGGCCTTTGGTTGTGAGCTTTGCCCTAGAGAGAGTTCCAATGTTGATCCCCCAGCATCTTACTGTTCCAGTTGGGGCTCCTCAGGAGCCTAAGTTGACGAGATGGGTTGCGGTAATGGCCCGGCATCCTGATGAGGGCGCGACAGTTGTTCGATTTCCTGATGGTTACTTTCACTGGTTGGAAAACCAGGTCTTTGCGATTCAGGATTTTCCTTATGCCGGAATGGATTTTCGGAATGATCCGGACATGGTTTTTCCACAGGGAGAACAATGGGATGACAGAGGTACTTTCATTTTTCACAAGTTTTTAAATCATCTATATTTTTGTTTTGTTTTTTATATATATCGTCTCAAACTGACAGTAAAATGTTTCAAAATGCAGATGTAGGTCCACGGCGTCCGGCCAATCTCCGGGCTTTTGAGAGGAGACAGCCCGTTGCACCGGCACCGGCCCCACAGGACGCGGCTGCAGAGACACTAGCTGAGTTGGAGCAGGATCTAGAGCGTCTGACGGCGGGTATACCAGAGACGACTATAGATGACATTCCTATCAGATTGCAGCGCTATGTAGTCGCAGTCCCGGGACCCTTTAGGAGTTTTTTGTGTTGAGTAGCCCGTGCAGTGGTGTCGTATAGAGAGCATCACCAGTGATTGGCTAGTCACTCTGTAGACACATGTGACATTTTGGTTTTTTGTACTTATTATTTTTGCCGATCATAAGGTGTTTTTCAACCTATGATTGAAGACGATGTATATTTTTTGACACACTCCTATCTATATATATATATATCATTATTACCGGCTTATCTTGTTTAACATATGTGATGAAATGTTTTTAAATTTACTTGCA
Organism: Pinus tabuliformis; assembly: GCA_031772625.1. Lineage (NCBI taxonomy): Eukaryota > Viridiplantae > Streptophyta > Pinopsida > Pinales > Pinaceae > Pinus > Pinus tabuliformis. Next base: position 609,497,237 of record CM062810.1, read on the forward strand.
TGATTATCGCAAATGTCTGTCCAACATTCGAGAAGCAATTGCATCTGCTAATGTATTTAAAGATCTTGGAATATGCTGATATTCAATGTAATCAAATTCACGTTCCAAGAGACGCACTCTCAAAAACAACCTTAATAACACAGGATTTCTAATGGCATATACTCTATTAAGCTGTAATACAACGAGTTCAGAATCTAACCTCACTATCAAACGTCGAATTCCAAATGAAATAGATTCAGACAATAATTCAACCACTGCACTGTATTCTGCAATGTTGTTCGTTGTTTGACCAAGGCTCACCCCATGCAAAGAAACTAACTCGTCAGAGGGCGAATAGATAACCCAAGCTGCGGAAGAGATATTCCGTGTACTACGACAAGCACCATCGGCAAATCCAATGTACGTTTGGAGAGGCATCGACATCTGCAATATCAGGAGTAAAACCAAGATAAGCCAGAATAACGACGAAAAACACACTTTCTAAGCTAAGCACACTATCTAAACTAACAAACATACTAGCTAGAAAGAAAACCTAACCTAACTAAAAATTCTCCATACCCACCATTTAAGCATAATACCTCTTTAGGTAAAGTCCATTTCTGGGTATACCCAAAGAGTCCCCATCAAAATCTACCAGCTCATAGGCCCCTTTTGCTAGCTTTCGCTTTACAATGTAGGGTCCATGCCACATAGGAACAAATTTTCCAGCACCTAGCTTATCGTTAGCTTGATCATATAATAGCACTAGGTCTCCCTCTGAAAAAATTCGAGGGGTCACATTTCTATCATACTGAGCTTTCATTCGCTTCGCGTGAGTCTCGATTGCCAATGCAGCGTCACGTCGAGTCTCATCTAATTGAGCTAAGTATAATAAACGTTTCTCCTCTTCAGAAGTAGCTGGGAGTAATTCGACAGCCATTTGAAGTGATGGGATTTCGCATTCAATGGGTAACACAGCTTCCAAGCCATAAACTAGTTGGAAAGGAGTGAACCCTGTTGAAGTTTTCACTGAAGTTCGGTATGCCCATAGCGCTGAAAATAACATGTTGTGCCAATTCGACCGATGAATACCAATGATTCGTCGGATCATGATAACCAGAACTTTGTTGATAGACTCAACCAAACCGTTGGCTTGCAGATAATAAGGAGTAGAGCTATCGTGGCGCAAACCAAGCTGGCTTGTAAGCTCAGTCATCATGATGTTTTGAAAATGGCTCCCATGGTCAGTGATGATCGCTTGCAGGACACCAAACCTAGTTATAATGTGATTGAATACGAAAACTGCAGCTGTTGTCATCATGATGTTTCAAAAATGGCTCCCATGGTCAGTGATGATCGCTTGCGGGACACCAAACCTAGTTATAATGTGATTGAATACGAAAACTGCAGCTGTTTTGCCGCTTGCGTCGAATGTAGGCATCGCCTCGGCCCATTTAGTAAAATAATCAACCGCGAGGATGATATACGCATGCCCCCCGGCCGAGTGAGGGTTACAAGTAATAAAATCGATACCCCATTTGGCGAAAGGACCAATGGCAATTATAGGGTGGAGAGGAGCAAGTGGTGCGCGCATCTTGCGATCGAACACTTGACAGTTGTGGCATTTTCGGACCGCAATGATACAATCTTTAAACATGGATGACCAGAAATAGCCAGCACGCAACACCTTCTGAGCTGTGGCATACCCAGACATATGACCGCCACATGCTCCAGAGTGACAATCATTTAAAACCCTCTCAGCCTCTTCGTGAGTTAAACAACATCGAAAAACCAAGTCTGCCCCCTGGCGATAAAGTGTATCTCCAATAATTCTGTATTGCTGGGATTGAAACCTAATTTTCCGACGCTCCAACTTTGAAGCTTCAGGCCGAAAGGTTTGGGTTTGGAGATAGATGATTATATCCCCATACCACGGATCTAAAGTACTGATAAGAAACAAAGATTCGTCCGCAATGGACTCCTCTGCCACAGTTTCTGTGTCAGCACGCGGGAAATCACACATCAATTCCGCAAAAACTAAGGATTTCTTAGACTTGGACTTCTCGAACTCCAAGTCGAACTCTTGCAGGATAACGATCCATTTAGAGTACTTGCCCCCTAGCAGTTGTTTAGTCAAAATATAAATCATAGGGTTGCAATCTGAAATAACTGTAGTTTTACGGAGAAGAATGTAGTGACGAAAACGCTGGACAGCTTGAACGGCTGCCAGGGCCAATTTCTCCACATGCGAATATTTTAGCTCAGTGGGGTTTATCGTCCTACTAAGATAATATATCACATGTTCCGTTCCGAATTCATCTTCTTGGACTAACACCATTCCAATAGTGGAATGCGAAGATGCGAGGTATAAGAAGTAGTCCTGGTTGTAGTTGGGAGGATGCAACAACGGTGCATGGGTCAACGCGTGCTTAAGTGCATCAAAAGATTGTTGGGCAATCTCGTCCCAAAAGAATTGAGCGTTCTGTTTCAACAACCGTGTAAAACCCTTAGTGACCTCGGCGTAGTTTGGAATGAATCGGCGTAAAAAGTTTGCTTTCCCTTGCAAACTTTGGAGTTGGCGCAAACTCGAAGGAGGAGGCAATTTGATGATAGCTTCGACCTTCGAGGGATCGACGCGAATGCCGGCTTTTGAAACAACAAATCCCAACAATCGACCTGCTTCTATACAAAATACACACTTGTGCGGATTCAACCGAATACGATAATGCCTACACCTCATAAAGATTGCTCGTAAGTGGACAAGGTGATCAGCTCGATGTAAAGAATGAGCAGGCAAATCATCGAGGTACGGTTGCACAATGTGCTTGATGTCATGAAATGCATAAGACATCGCCCGTTGAAAAGTGGCTCCGGCATTCTTAAGCCCAAAAGGTAATTTGCAGTAAGCAAATGTCCCCCATGGACAAATGAATGCCGTTTTTGGTTGATCGGCAGGTAGAATATTGATTTGATTATAGCCCGAAAAACCATCCATAAAGGAAAACTTTTCACTTCCAGCACAATCATCAATTATTTGATCGATATAGGGCATAGGATAGTTGTCTTTTGGACAAGCTCGATTTATATCCCTATAGTCGATACAGATTCTTATTGTTCCTTGTTTCTTGTTAACCGGAACAATATTCGATACCCAATCCGTTAACGGGATTGGATAAATGAAACCTGCTTTCAACAGCTTTTCGACTTCTGCTTTAATCGCAGCTGCTTTTCGAGGGTGAATCTGACGCAACCGTTGACGGACGGGTTTAGCGTCCGGGTAGGTCTTTATTTCATGAACAACAATGGCAGGATCGATTCCTGGCATTTCCTCGTAAGACCAGGCAAACACATCGCGCAATTCTTGGAATAGGGCCTTGTAAGTTTGAATTTCATCTTCTGTACATGAGGCACCTATATGAATGTTCTCAACAATTCCGGGCTTCACTGAAATGTCAATGGGAACAGTTCGAGAAATATTCCGTAAATTCAGCTCTGAATCAAGATGTCTCATTGGATTTTGAGCTTCTTTGACATATTCAGCGGTAAAGATTGATGAAAAATCATTTTCAAAGACATCGCCCTCAGGTAAAAACGAAGATATATGATGAAGATCTTCCCATGGTAGATCATCTACACTTAGGATTTCGCGAAGTTGCTCGTTAGATGACACGACTTCGGGAAACGTTATCCGTTCTGAGGTTGGTGTGAAAAATGATTCCTCACTGACCACATTCATTTGGTCAATTTGGGTTGAACGCGAGTCGGTAAAAGACACGACGGCTTCATAAGCAATTTCATATGGACTCAAAGGCATAGCATCACCGAATGAGTCTATCTCAGTTTCAGATGGGACAATCCAAGGATTGTCGTAAATAATGGTGTCTGATGTAATCATATGAATTGATGCAAATGAAGGGTCTGCGTTGATTGGAGGGAAAGGAAAAGTTCCCAGTAAACCGGAATCTTTAACTAAACCTACGCCAACATCTCTATAAGGGATTGTCGTCTTACCGACATGCTGGATACTCTCTGAAGAGGCTGGGTCGGATGAAAAGTATGTCAGCTGATCAATTGTCACGATCTTGCTGTTATGTGGAAACTTTATTACTCTGAAGACCGATGAAACGACCGCTGTCATAGCATATGACCAACTTCGACCCAAAAGAAGGTTGTAGTCTAGAGGGGCATCAACCACCTCCACATCCAGACTAACGGTTTTACCTTCTACCCCTATAGGCAATTCCTGTAGAATACCAAACGGACGGAACCCACGGCCATAAAAGGCCTTAAGGATGGTCGGGGATTGGTTCAGCGAAGGAGAACCAAGCGATCTCCAACACTGAATCGACATAATACACGTGGAAGCTCCCTCATCAATTACAGTCCGATGAATAGGCCTGTTTTTGACTATCACTGGAATCTGGAAAGCCATTTGATGGGGTAGGCGCGGTGTACTACTTTCTAGATCGAAGATTATCAGATTCGGGTCCTGAACATCAACAGCTCCGATAGCTGACAAAAGTAATTTTCGTTGTGTTGGACATGATTGCAGCACTTCTAAAGCCGACATTGCTGAGGGTGAAACAGCTAAGTCCTCAACAATGTTGTAATTCTGGGCCGCTCTCGCATGTGGATTGAAAGCAGACCTTCGAAGTACACCCTTGGCGGGCGGTTTGATTACTAAGTCCGGGTTAGGTTTTTTGATATGTAGTGGATCGGAACCAGGAGCTGAGGTTGATGGATTAGAATGAGAAGATTCTGCTTCCTTACCATCAACAGGATTCTTACTACCATAATCTTGCGACTAAGTCGCAATCCTCACATGATACATCATCAAAATGGCTTCTTCACTGGCAGTCAAGGAAGAACCTATCATCTTACTCTCCTGCTTTGGAAAGGGATCTTTCAACACAGCAGGAGTGGGAGAACCTTTGACTATTTTCACAACCTCGCCCCGATGAGGGCAATCTCTTGTAAAATGATCCTCTTCACAAATAAGACAAGGATATCGAGGTTTGCGCTTTTCGTCATTGGTTTCCGACTTTTCTGTTTTCTCCTTCGGAGCCTTGTCTGCTTTAGCCTTCTTCTTTCCTTTATTCTTTCCACCGTTTTTTGATTTGGTCGTAGATGACTCTACAGCGTGAATATCGGCGGAAAGTTCAGGAGAAGACTCTCCTGTCGGGGAATCAGGCAAGGTGATTATAGGAGTAGTAGAATTCTTAGAAGACTTCTTCTTGCTCTTTGTGTTCACCGTACCAATCATACCATCAGCGGCATGAGATCCCGAAGGAGCAGCAGCAATTTGATTCGATTTTGGAAGATCTGGGATCTTCTCGTGTAACGTACCCGACTGAGTATAAACTAAGTCAAGGTATTGGGCTTGAGCAATGACTTGCTCCTCAGTAACTACTCCGGCCTTAGCTACATCTTCAGTAATCTTTGGTAATAATGATTTAACAAACCATTCAGCTAAGATTTGGTCCGGAATAAAAACTTTCACTAACCTTCTTCGACGTCTCCATTCATGGATGTGATCGGAAATATACGTGGACGTCGATTGTTTTACTGAAGTTAATAACCCCGTGCCGTTATCGTATCTGACCGACAACTAAAAGTGAGTTAAGAACGAGGTAGCTAACTGGCTAAAATTGTAAAAAGAGGCCCATGGTAACTCAATGTACCACTTGGTCGCGAGACCAATGAGCGTACGCTGGAAAAGACATAAGCGGATCGAATCATCCGAGATAGAATTCGAAGCACACCAGAGGTGGTAAGTCATCACGTGATTTGATGGATCCTCTCCAGACTTACCTTCGAACTTGGGTATATCACTGGGCAACTTATTTGGCATTGGCGGCCAGAACGGAAGATAATTTATTGGATCGTTCGTTAGGTGCGTCAAGTCGGGTAAATCCAAAGTTGCGATAAACGGCAATTGCCGGTTAGGATCTCTAAAACTCTGGGTCACAAGACCAGTCCCAGGAGGAGGATATCCAGGATAACTCGGAACAGGAATTGCATTCGGGATATTATACCCTCCTGGAAAACCAAGATTAACCGGACCGTACTGGGGTTGTTGAGGTTGTTGATAAGTGTACCCAGGCTACGGTTGATACTGGTAAACCGGTTGCTGGACAGCAGGCCCGTATTGGTACTGTCCCTGGTGCTGTTGATAAGTAAATTGTGGTTGACTTGTTACAACAGTACTTAAACCAGGCTGCCCTACAGGCATCTGGACCGTGGTTTGAATCGTAGATCCGGACAACGGTAAAGATGTCTGAGGGGTGGTTGCAGAGACAGTAGAAACCGGAGCTGTTGATACTCCAGAAGTAAGTGTGGTAAACGTTGCGGTAGTTGCAGCAGCCGTTTGAGATGGAGTACTAGGTGCGATTGGCGGCTGAGTAACTACCGAAGTTACAGAAGTTTGAACATTTGACTGGACAGGTTGCGGTTGCTGGGGTGAACCAGAAACTACGGGTTGTCCAGTTTGAGGTAACAACTGTATACTTGGCTGCAACACCTGTTGACCTTGTGATGGATCCCACACTATCATTCCGGGGTACTGACCCGTAACAGGTTGAGGATACTGAGATCCGTAACCAGGTTGAGGGTAGGGTTGATAATTGAAAGGTACATTTCCCGGACCTTGAACATAAGACTGACCCTGAGGTGGTTGATAACCTTGACTCGAGTATTGACCTTGAGTTTGATAACCTTGGGGTAAATACTGATACTGGGGTTGACCTTGACCTTGAGATTGATACCCTTGAGGTTGATACCCTTGAGGTTGATATTGATACTGAGGTTGACCCTGGGGTACATATTGAGTCTGGGGTTGACCTTGAGGCATGTATTGTACCATAGGTACATACTGGCCTTGAGGTTGCCCCCCAGACACAATTTGTGTACCTTGAGGTTGCCCCCCAGGCATTAATTGAGGCTGCCCCCCAGGCGGTAATTGGCCACCTTGAGGTTGAGAAACGGGAACTGATCCTGACATCATGTAAATGTCCCCTACACCCAACGGTCTATTACCATTGTTTCCAGCTAATAACCCATGATCAATGGGTTGAGGAGATGCCCCCGCAAAGGTACCAGAAAGTGACTGATACCCGGTGGGAAAAGAAGGACCGCCGTGCAAGAAAGATTCGGAAGATTGAGTGAACACGGACGACTGACCAGACATATTTACAGGAGTATAAATACCTCCAGGTGGAAAAGGAGTACGAGGTGGAGAAAAACTTAAGCCTGAGTTGTCTAAATAGTTAGTTAACGAAAGGTACCAAGTAGTACTTCTAGGAGGACTGTAAAAGATAGATTCACGCTCCCTTAGATCAATAGTAAGTTGATCTTCAAGGTTAGAGACGCCTATTTCTTCCTCTGGAGCAAGTTCTTCAATAGCAATCAAACCAGTAGGAAGATTTTTGGTGATAACTCGTTCTACTCTTGGTGAATCTGGAACACTAGAAGTTGGAGTAACAGGCTCTGATATTTCAGGTTCCTCACCTAAATCACTAGTAGATGAAAAACTACCAGCAAGCTCGGAAACTGTAACAGCTTCGGGATTATAACCTGTCTCTAGACTTTGGTAATATGGATGGACTACCAAGGAAGACTCTCCTTCTTCAGGTGATCCTACTCTACTGCCACTAGGAGGAGTTACAAGGACCTTCAATCCTTCGTACTGACCCGGGACGTCTTCAGGAGGTCCACCCCGCGATCTACGGAGTTTCCTCAACAAATCAGTTCCGGTAACAATCTCAGGTGACTTGCCTCGAAGTCTACGGGACTGTCTCGGTAATTCCGCCACAGCTAAAAACTTTTAACTACTACACACGAAAACAAAGTAAAATCTCAAATCAAACCACCTAAAGTCGCTAAAGAACCAAACAAACTTGAATCACACGCCTAAAGAATCTAGAGCGTCAAACCATGCACAAACAGTAGCCTTCCGGACCGAAAACACTAGTTGGAGATGAAACCCAACATCGCCGAATTCAGTACAGAAGTGGAGGGTGGAAAAGTTACCCCGACAACCTGCTTAATGAATAGACTGGCACAAGTTCCTCCACTTTAACCGTCTCGAGTGAAGTGAACCCCCCGGAAAATCCAAGTGAGTCTAGCCGACGTCTGCTCCAGGTACAGTGGGATCTTCCCTCCACTGTCACCTTGGGTAGAATCCTAATATTATGGCCACTAAGGTTACCAACAGCGGCAAATACACCTGGGGGAACAGTCTAAACTCCGACAGCACGCAAGGGCAGAGTATCAAGCTCAATCCCCTTACCGGCTCCTTGACAACAATCCAAGGTTTACCGATAAGTGACCCCTGGCTCCTCAACAATGGTTAATCTGAGGTTTACCGTTTGTAATACGTGCGTGTCTGGCGTCGTTCCCAACGAGGGAGGATTGATCCCCTCACTGGTTCGGACACGAGCTCGTGCTTCTCCTTTAAGAGGAGCTTTCCCAGAGTATAAATGCAACAGTTGGATTTATCCTACCACAAGATAAGCTACTTGTTTGGTTTTGCTGTCTTGGAGAGTAAATTTCTCTCCTACTCCAAGACACTAGCTTGATCTATATTGGTGCTTCAGAGCCCTAGTAAAAGAAAAAGTTACTATGTTGATTTTACTTTAAGCGTTAATTTTTATGGTTTTCTTTAAAGACAAAAGGTAGCGGAAATGAAACCAATGGTGTGTAGACTCGACTCAAACCACTACAAAGATGCACTTAGGATGATTTACACTACTCTTCTTTTTCAATGAAATTCTTAGCTAAGAAAGTTTAGAGAATGCAAATTTATATAAAAACAACTCTCTTGGCAACGAAAATCAAAGAAATAAAACTCTTTATCTTTCCAAGCATACAAACATGACCACTCATTACGTGCACGAAAAATTCTTTCTCTTTCAAAATACTCCAAAAGCTACTTGAAGCAAAACTTTTCAAAGGAGATGTTTTTGTATTTTTTTTTTTAATAAAGCATATAAATCTATTTATCGAAAATCAAACTCAACATCTATAAAATCTATGAAAAATTCACTCAAAAGGAAATTTAAAGCAAACCTAACGAGGCAAAAGCCTACAAGGATGATTCTAGGTTGTTTTACTTGACCACAATCAAGCCAAGGACCAGCTAATGCAGAATCAAAAACCAGTCAAAACAAAACTCAAATCTTTATGTTCTTTTTGTAAAATGGAATTCATTACTCAATCAACAAGCACTTCGAAATTCGCCAAAGAGACAACTCAAAGGTAAGTTGCTCTCACAGGTAGACTTTTATGATAGGTCCGACTCCTAAGAAGGCTGACAAAACCAAAGAGATCTAAGGCTTGACAACTTCTACCGCCAAAGTCACTACAAGACCTACTCAAAAATCAAACCCTAGGGCTTAAACTTCTATGAAATCCACTAAAACACTCAATGCTATCGAAACAAGTTCAGGTGAAGATCTTTGACAGGAGACTAATGGATCTGGGCAGTAAAAACTAAGAAAAAGCAAAACCTAAGAGGAAAAATGTAAAAAATGGAAATTTCTTAATTTTAGCAGGGTACGCAGGCAACCTGTTAAGCCAGGTGCGGGCCCGCTCTGTGCACACAGCAACAGTGCGTACAGGTACGCACTGTGCAATACTCAGAGGGTGCATACTACTGGAAAAACCAAGAAAAACTAAATCTAATTTAACCCTAAGCTAGCCCACCCAAATACAAAGTCACACAGCCAAAAACCAGAAAATAAATGACTTTTCTCAGATCAAAGTTGCATACAAAGGAAAAAACTTTCACATCAATGGATTCCCCAGTGGAGTCGCCATTTTGTCAGGCGAAAAGAGTCGATAGTGCGGACACAACCAACCTCCCTAGGAGTCTAAGACTCTCTAGTGACAAACAAGACAAACAAGAGCAATCCTTCTCTAAACATGCATTTACCATACAAGAAATCAAGTGTTTAGATCCTACTTGTAGTCCAACGCTGTTGTAGTAGTCCAGCCTCGCCGATCCGGATGAGCTCCTCCTTCACTTCGAAACCTGCATTCACTAACAATCAAACGATTAAATAGCACTTGATAATCTCATAAAATAAAACATATTTAACATATAGACCAAGGAGTACATGAAACAACTCATAAATAACAAGTTATTGAGAAGAATGGACTCATTTGCATTAATAGGAAACAAAAGGAACAATTACAACCTGAGCCTTGGTGTTGTGAATGTCCCTCCCAGGGTCCATCAAGAGTTCTCCTTTACTTTGACAAAGCTCACCCACTTCCAAATGAAACAAGAAAGGATGGGAATCTCTCCTCACAAGCTTTTAAATGGGAGTCCTAATTCCAGCAGCATCTACCCTTAGAAATGTTTAGCTTTCAACCTCCCCTCCTTCTGGCCCAATGCCTGTATTTATAGTGCTCAAGAGGAAGTTAATCAGGTCCGCCATCAATGGGATAATCCCCTCTTTGGATGGGATAGCTCCTCTCTTGATGGGATAAGTTCCTCTTTCATAGGGGTACATGAACCATCTGGAGGCGCTCAATACACGTTGAACAACCTTCTAGAATGCTCTAGAAATGACCACAAGTAACTTTTTAAAGATGAAACTCGCGCCTTTTGACCTTTATAGGGGTACGCACCTGCCCCTTTACATACAGAGCGTACAAGTACGCAGCTTTTGTGAACATTAGGTGCGTACCCGCAGGTAAGGCCGAGAGAATCTGCGTACCCAGAGATAAACACATTTACAAAGACTTTCTCTCTTTTTGGAGTTTGACATGGAGAGCAGAGGCATAAGACTTGCCCAGGAGGATAGCATGACTGTTGATAGAGCCATACTATCTGTAAATAGCCATGGTGACATTTTTTAGTGTAACAGATTTTCTGTGATGTTGCAGAATTCCACCAAATTTGCCAAGCATTTGTGAGATGAGTCCCATTCCATCTGATCTTGATATTAAGGGAGAGATAAATCTGTTGCCACACCTGACATGTCACTGGGAAGTGTAGGAAGAGATGATCTATGTCTTCAGCCTGTTCCTTGCAAAGACAACATCGAGATGGACCATGAAATGCACGATGATTGAGATTATCATTGGTAGGTGCTTTGTTTGATAATATGCACCACATGAACAATCGGGCTTTATGTGGTGCCTTAAGCTTCCAGAGAGGTCGCCACCACCAATCCGCCCCCATAGGTTCCTGTTCTGATATAAGAAAAGTGTATCCATCCCGGGGAGTGTAGCGACCGTGAGGTGCTGCAGCCCATATGATTTCATCCTCCCGGTCAGTAATCCTAATATGTGACTCTTCTAGTGCCCCAATGAATCTGTTCCAATCCAAACTCCACCTCTCTGGTAACTTGAGGTCCTGTGCAGATAACCATTCTTGTGAGAGCCATGATGTGTTCCTTTTGTCTGCAATATGTGAGAGTTGAGTGATACCTTCCAGTTCAAGTAATTGTCTGAGCTCCAGTGGTAATATATGTGCATTTCCACATCCCGACCAAGCATCAATGCCAAGTCGAACGAGCTCACCATTTCCAACCCGCCATGCCAATCTTGCTTAATGACAATATGGAGTGTGTGATAGCTTTCCATATGATGGAGGAACTAGTGATCTCCCAGTTCGGCCTATGAATCCATTCCATTACTGATAGAGGGTATATATATTTATAATAAACCACCTCTTTCCATAAGCTATCAGATGTAATAATCTGCCACCCCATCTTTGTTGCAAGCATCGTTGTGAATATGTTCAGATCCTTTATACCCCATCCTCCCCATTTTTTTGGTTTTCCAATTCTCTCCCATTTTACCCATGCAAATTTCCTATCAACATTTTTCCCTCTCCATAAGAATCTACAACATAATTGTTGTATTCTGTTGATGATGCCTTTTGGTATCCAGGCCAACGCCATCCAGTATATTGGTATGGCCTCCAATACAAATTTTATAAGTGTCAGTCTGCCTGCTCTAGAAAGCCATCTCTATTGCCAAATGTTGATGTGACCTTCGATTTTTGCAATAAGCCAAGTCCAGTCTGCTATGTGGTAATCATTAGGCTTGAGTCTGAAGCCAAGATACTTGAGACCAACCTCCATTTCTTGCCTCATGAATTGAAATTGATGAAGTGCATGTCTTTGCTCATTTTGTAAACAGGACACCAACATAATGGTTGATTTGTTGTAATTGGGCACCATACATGTAGCTTTACAAAACATGGATAGAATATTCTTGAAGAAAGTGGTGTCATGGATAGATCCATCTAAAAAATAAGTACATCATCTACAAATAATAGATGCGTTAGATAGGAAACATCTGTCATCTTGACACCACCTAATGACCCATCAACTCGAGCATTGGATATGAGTCTACTTAACCCTTCCATGATCAGGAGGAATAATAGGGGTGATAATGGACACCCTTGTCTAAGGCCATGTTTAACATGGAAAAAATTGGATGTAGCCCCATTGATGAGTATGCTATATGATGCAGATGTAAAACAACACATAATCCATTTTATGAAAGAGTGAGGAAAGCCAATATGGGTCATTATAAGTTGTAGGTAAGTCCAACTTGCTCTGTCAAATGCTTTTGATAGGTCAATCTTGAGTATGATACTCTTAGTGTTCTTGAGCTTAATGGAGTGGATCCCTTCTTGTGCAGTCCCAATGGCTTCATGAATCTGGCGATGGTTGAGAAATGCAAATTGTTCCTTGGATATCATCTTAGATAAGATGGGCTTGATTCAGATTGCAATGATTTTCGAAATGATTTTGTATATGCAATTGCATAAGGAAATAGGTCGATAATCATCAAATGATTGAGGGTTATCAACTTTGGGAATGAGTGCAATAAATGTAGAATTGAACCCCTCGTGCATCTTCCCCGAGAGTCTGCAGTCCTCAATTGCTATGAGTAGATCAACTCCAATATGATAAAAAAAGGTAAGGTAGAATTCAATAGGCCATCCATTTGGTCCCAAGATTTTGTCTTTTTTGAACCACTTCAGTACAACTTCGATCTCCCCCAATGTGACCAGCTTGTTTAGTGTCTCCTCTTCCTCTACCTCCACAAATCTAGGCAATGTCCCGACTATGCAAAGTACTTCTACAATGGTAGCTTCTCTAGGCGCCCTGAACATTTGGGAGAAATGTCTAGTACCCATGTCGGCAAGCTGATTGAATGTATTGGCTTCCCTTCCATTATGATCTCTTAATGTCCAAATTGTATTACTCAGTTTCCGCCCTCTGGCACATTGTTGAAAGAATTTCGAATTTTCATCCCCAACCTTTAGCCATATAGCTTTGCTCTTTAATCTCCAAGTCTCCTCTTGTTGTCTCAGGAGTTGAATCTTCTCTGTTTCCAACCTTATCAGGTGTTCCTTTCTTTCCATTGATGAATAACTAGCACTACTAGTGCCCTCCATCTCCAATATGTCAGATTCAATTTTCAGAATAGTAGCTTCATCCCTTATCTTTTTCCCTTTAGCCCATATTATAGTCTTGTGTTTGATCTGGGCTAAATTGTTGGCTATCACCTCAGCCGGTGTGGAGTTGTTATCTTGTCCACAGTGAATCTAGGATTCCATTACTATTTTGTGTAATTCTTCTTCCACCAGCCAAGCTGAGTTAAATTTGAAAGGAGAATTTAGCTTATAATTGGAATTCATAATTTCCAAATATATCGGGAAGTGATTTGATATACCCCCTGATCCCACCCACTATCTTATTTTGTCCAGCCTCTCCACCAGTGGTGCTTTAATAATAAATCGATCCAATCTTCTAGCCAGTGCATCCTCGCCTATTCTCCTATTTTGCCAGGTAGGTTGTATCTTGGCCGAGTCAATGTTCATGAGGTTATTATTATCCAACAGGTGCTCAAAATACTTTGTCAAGGGATCAGTCTGAGCCCTATTACCCCATGATTCAGCATGTCCCAAGGAGAAGTTCAGGTCTCCTCCTATAATGATATTGTCATTATTCATAAGAGATGTAGTCATCATATTATCCGAGAATCCCACCCTATTATGATAAGGTCCATATATATTAATCAATCTGAGTGGTACATCAATTTCAGTGGCTGTAATGTCAGCTCCCAATAATCCTTCACCTCCCCATATATTGTTGATCTTGATAGTCTTGTTATTGAATCCCATGGTGCATCCCCCAGATCTCCCTCTCACATCTAGTGTATGGAATGTCCAGCCAGGGAGTATGGTCGATAGTATAGTGTTGATAGTTCCCCCCTCTCCCAAAGTCTCTTGTAGAAATAAAACGTCAATCCTTACATTGCCTAAAAGTCTTCTGAGTGCCAGTTTCTTGTCCGGGCTGGCCAAACCCCTGCAGTTGAAGGATAAACACTTCATGGGATAACCCCATCAGGGTTTCCTTGTGCTCTAAGAACTCGGTCAATGGATATATGAATGCTAGTCGCCACCTCGATACCAGCCCTATGGATGGATTTAGAAATGTTGGATTGCCTGCCCCTAGGAAATTTATGAGCTTTTGTGGGGGTGTCCTCACCCAGTCCGTAGGTGTGGGGTTTGGGGTGGGCTAGTGATCGAAGGTTATATCTATGTGAGCTATTTCTGGATGAATCCTCCCATTCGGGATGAATTGAAGGTGAACCCATAATAATGGAAGGCTCAATAGCCAGTACAATGGGGGAGCTAATGCAATAGGATAAATAATGGGACTCAAATTACATGCATCTAAACCCAAACCTGATGCTTCTAATGATAACATAGCAATGCCAGTATTCATAAAATTATGAGAAGAGGGAGGAGAGGATATGAGAGTACCCAGAATCATTTCAGGCCCCTTTGAGTGTGATCGAGTGACCCGAGCATTAGGTGTCCGAGCGCCCGCTTGATGAAGATCCTCCCCATCCACCCTCCACCTTCTCGGGGGTTTCGCTGCTATGTTCGGTGCAGAAGTTGAGTCAACATCCGCTTGAGTCTGAGTGCCCATTGTAACTAGTCTTCTGGGGGTCTCAATAAGCACATTTGTAATCAGCGGGCAATCCTTATACAAGTGCCCAACCTCATGACACCTTCTGCACCGAAATGGTATCCCTTCGTAATCGAGGATCTGCCATCTTATTATATCCCGGAATTGTAGCCGAAGGATTTCAACTAATCCTTCTCTGGTATCCAGATGTACCAGAATCCTGGCAATGGCTAAGCTGTCAGATTCCATATATGATCTATCATGATCAAGATAAATGCCCAGGTCATCCCCAATGCATCTGAAAACATCATCCGACCAAAATTGTAGGGGCAATCCCGGTAGTCTAACCCATATAGGACCCGCCCCCATTTTCTCTTTCTCCGGGTTGAATAGTGGCGACCATCGCTTGAGAAGAACCAGAGTCATCTCAATGTGCCAGTACTTGGACAAAACCCAGTTGGCCTGGTCTGGTCGCGCGAATATAAGAGAAAACCAACCTCTTGTCATGGTAAGAACTGTCGGCAACTGATCCAGTAAGTGTCCCTAGATCTCCACTGTCCAGTGCTTTAACCTAGCAGGGGTGTAATTCCGACCTCTAACCCGACCAACAATCATAGTGCTTTCAGTATTCACGGCCTGTGCCATACTGATGCCCTCTCCAAATACCAATAATCGCCCCTATTCACGCACCTTGGTACATTTGGATTTTTTCTTTCCCCCTAACCTCTGTGAGTGGTTTACCAGATTTTGGTCAGTCTCCTCGGGTTGATTCTCATCTGAATCCGATGCTCTGATTTCCTCATTTGCTTGTTCCTGTCGTGGAATGCCATCAAAGCACCTAGATGTGCGAGCCGAGTGTGGAGGTCGCGAGCCTTGTGGGTCAACACCTGTAAAACCTTGTGTGATATGCCCTATATTGTCAATGCCAAATGTGTCTGCCCCAAATACGCTCGTGCCCCCACCTGCCATGAAATTCTCACCATGAACATTTGTCTTCTATCCCTGCTGCTCGTATTCCCAATATTGGAGCTCAGATGGCGACGAAATTTGCAAAATCGGGTGAGTCTGGTCCTCCTGGTAGTGTAGGTAATCCACATTCACAGTTGTGCTTGGGTGAATAAACCCTAGGTCATTGATGCTTCCCTCCACATCAACCATCTCCGTTATATATGCTTCTACCTGGACGTCCGGTTCTTGGGGTGGCTCCGGTGTATGCCCAGCTGGTTGCTGATGTGGATCCTCCACCCAAATTTGGGTAGCATCCATTGAATCTGAAGAGTAATCGACGAGTTCCTCTTCCATACAAATGATATTCACACTATCACCATTCCAATTTCGTATGCTATGTTGTTTACTGCAATCTTTGACAAGCTCTGGCCCAGTTGTTTCAAAATCTATCATCCATCATTCGATCTCCGCTGCCTGTTGACTCGGTTAATCCGCGCTAACCAAGTGGTACTCCCAACCGCAGCGGTCATGTGCCCCTGGTGCTCCTTTCCATGTCTGCCTCCCATAAAACTCTCCATATATTTGAAGCCTCAGAGTATTTCTAAGGTTAGATAGATCGCAACCATTCAGAAAAAGGCTGATGCTTTATATATTTATCAGTAATGAGGTTGCTCCATAAATGTGAGCCTTGTTATAACCCTCCAAAGATTTTTCATAGCCAGTGCTAAACTAAGCCAATGAAGATTTGTAAAACCCCATCACCCACGACTTTTAGGATGGGACAACACCTCCCATCGTACCAAGTGAGATACACCATTAATTTTCTTACTCCCCTAAAGAAAGTGAAACATTGTGATGTCCCTCAGCTTAACAGACTTTATTGTAAATTTATGTATATAAGTTCAATTTTGGAAGTTCGTATGCTACATTAGAAAAACAGACACATATTTAATTATCAGTGGTCTTACAACTATGGAAAATGACTGATGTATAGTTGTTGTTGTAAAGTTGTCTTTATGTTTTATTTTGTGAATAAAGAAAAAACTGGAAATTATGGCTAGGGAAAAATGGTTGAAGGAGGATAAAAGGCTGCAATTGTATTTTTCGAATAATTATTATCCATCAAATTCCTAGGCATCTAATCTGGGTGATTAGATTTAATTATGGAAAATTATTAAATTTTCATTTAAAGGTTTCCTAGAAAATAGGAAGTTGTCTTCAGAAGTGGGAAACAAAGGCTCATAAATGAGCAATTATCTACCTTCCACCTATTGGTGAGGTGGATGCAGTTAATAACCACCCAAGAAGGTGGTAGATGGATATTATGTGATAAATCTCAAGTTTTTGTCTCTATAATTCAGAGAAAAAAAACAATAGAGACTGAAAAGAAACAAAGAGAATAGACAAAAAGTATTTGCATATCTTCTTTTCTCGGGGGGACAAGCAAAGGTTATTGTGTCATGGTTGGGAGGAACCTAGTAGCTAGGGGGTCTAACTTTGTTATCGAGTAGAAATATAAATTTTGGTTCTATTACTGAAAAGAAACAAAGAGAATAGACAAAAAGTATTTGCATATCTTCTTTTCTCGGGGGGACAAGCAAAGGTTATTGTGTCATGGTTGGGAGGAACCTAGTAGCTAGGGGGTCTAACTCTGTTATCGAGTAGAAATATAAATTTTGGTTCTGTTATTATATGTAAATTACTGTATGTGTCGTAAACTATGAAAGACTGTTAATTAAAACAAAACTGTTTGAATTCAAGATGGAAACCATAATTTTATTCGGCATGAAAAAGAAAGAATGAGCTGTATCACAAAGGTAAAAAGAAAAATATTGCATTTACTATTTTAATTGATTTCTATTCCACATGATTGACGCATATACAAATAGATTGCACGTAGTAGTAAAAGAAATTTTTAGTTTGAACGGGAAAAATGATGTTGCATCATATCTAATATAATGCACTGCGTAAATCCCCCATACTTAAATTCAAAAAGAGTCAAGGGATCTCTACCTGAATGGATCATGAGGCACAATACTTGCTAAGGTTTTGCAAATGGGGTAGCAAGCTAAGTGGGCTTGATTGTGGGGAAAAACTCCACAGTTAAGCGCGCTTGAGCCAGAGGAGTTCTGGGATGGGTGGCCTCCTGGGAAGTCCTGGTTACCGGGTGCAAGCCCCGGAAGTGATGATTGATGCTATGTGATTCGTTCTCCACATTTCACTAGTTTCAATCCCACTTCTTCACCCCTGTGAGCATCACCCGATGCAATGAGTGCTAAGTGAACTATTCAAAAATCATGAGATATTAGTCACTTTACGACTACCTCTCATGGAAATGGTCATACTTTGAATGACTTACTTAACGCAGTTGAATCCCAAAAATGATATCTAATATAATGCACTGCGTAAATCCCCCATACTGAGATTGTTAATTGTATGAAAAACTTGGGTGAAGAAATAAAAGAGGCTGTTGTGGTTGAAAAAGTCCTAAGATCATTGTCCCCCAAGTTTGAATCTAAAGTGTCTGCAATAGAAGAAAAGGAAAATCTACGAACTCTTACTATGTCTCAGCTACACGGAATTCTAACTGCTTATGAAATGAGAAAAGGAGGTCCATCAGACAGGAGAGAAGCTGCTTTTAAGGCTTCAGGCAAAGGAGACTACTATGAATCAAGTCACGTGCTAGAAGAAGAAGAAGAATCAAATTTTGTCAGAAATCTTCAACGGGGTACTGGAAGGTTCAGAGGTAAGCTACCTTTTAAATGCTTTGCTTGTGGAAGAGTAGGTCATTATGCTGCCAAATGTCCTCATAAGGATAAGATTGACAAAGGAAAGGAACCTGCCAGATGGAACAAGAAACATAATGCAAATAAGAAAAGCTACTACACTCATGAAGACAGTGATGGTCTATCAAATAGTGATGAAGATGAACGAGGTAATGACTATAAACTTTTAATGGCAATTGAAGATGATGATTACATGGATGCTATAGATGTGGATAGTTTTTATGAAGAGATTTCTAGACTTAAGACATGTATAGAAGAAAAGAATATGATCATTGATACTCTACAATTTCAAATTGATGAAAAAGAAAAATATCTTGAAAAGTTAGAAGGTGAAATTGTTGGCCTTAGAAAAGAAATTGAGAAAACAAAGGCTATTAATCTTAAGTTTGTCAAAGGATCTGAAACTCTGGATGAGATCATCAATGTACAGCGTTCTCCACTAAACAAGACAGGTCTGGGGTATAATGGAGAAACATCTCAAGCATCCGCCTCAAAGAGTTATCTTGATGCAGCAAGAAGGAATGAGCAAAAGCACAATGGAGATCACCAGGTAAAGCAGGGACGAATTACATCAAGAACGAACAAAGACTATCAGGTAAACCAGGGGCAATCTGTCTTAAGGATGAAAAAAAGCTACAACCAGCCACAGGGAAAATCTTCTCAATTTGCTTCAAGAATGGATGACAATAGAAATTACAATCATTTGGCCGGTAGATTTGATAATCGCGGAAATTTCTTCAATGGGCAATGTTTCTCTTGCCATAACTTTGGTCACAAAGCAGCTCAATGTGTTGCATATAAAACAATCATGACTAGAGAAGCTCAAAAACAAAGAAGTATGATCGGGATTACAAAAAGGACCTATAACAACTTTTCGGCTCTTGAAAATGAAGTTGAATGTTCTATTTGCAATAACTTTGGTCATGAAGATTCTGAATGCAGGAGCAGGTTTCAGCAGACAAAGGAACAAGCCTCAAGCACCAGAACATGGAGAATAAAGGAACCACAAACAGAAAGATGTGGGATAGCATTTTATGCAGAAGGACAAGAAAATCTATGGTACATTGATAGTGGATGTTCAAAACATATGACAGGTGATAAAGAAAAACTTGAATCATATTCTGATTTAGAAAAGGGAAAGAAAGTCTCTTTTGGAAATGATACTCCTGCAGCTATAAAAGGAAAAGGCACTGCTCAGTTAAAAGAAAAGGTCAAAGCTGGAAATGTTTTGTATGTTGATGGATTGAAGCATAATATTCTAAGTGTCAGCCAGATGTGTGATCAAGGAACCGAGGTGATATTTAGATCAAACGGATGTCGTGTTCGTGATCTTGATACAGGTGAAACAGTGATCAAAGGTAGAAGAACTCCAAATAATCTATACATATTTGAAGAAGGACAACAACAATGCTATTTGAGCAAGGATGATAAACACTGGTTATGGCACCGGAGGTTGGGGCATCTAAGTTTTTCACAAATAAGGAAAGCATGCAAATATCAGGCAGTTCGTGGTCTTCCAGATATCAAAATTCCAGACAACACCATATGCAAATCATGTTAGTTTGGAAAGCAAACCAGAACTAACTTTCAAGAGAAGGAAGGATCAGCTAGCATGCCTCTTGAGCTAGTCCATACAGATGTATGTGGTCCATTTAGGAAAAGGACACCTCGAGGAGAAGAATAATTGATATTATTCATTGATGATTTCTCCAGGTTTGTTTGGTTAGGACTTATGAAGCACAAAGACGAATCATTCGAGAAATTCAAATCCTTCAAAGCCTTGGTTGAAAATGAATCAGGTTACAAAATTAAGTGCCTCAGGTCTGACAGAGGTGGGGAGTTTACCTCAAATGAATTTTTCGATTTCTGTGAAGAACATGGGATAAGAAGAGAATTCTCTACAGCTAGAACTCCTCAGCAAAATGGAGTGGTGGAAAGGATGAACAGAACAGTCCAACAAATGGCTCGTGCTATGCTGGATGAGTCTGGAACTCCTGCAACTTTCTGGGGTGAAGCCGCATATGCTGCAGTTGTTATTCTCACAAAATAAATGTCCGAGTGAACAACACTCAAACTCCTCATGAGCTCTGGTATGGTGAGACTCCTTCGGTAAAGCACTTCAAAATCTTTGGGAGCAAATGCTATATTAAGAATACTGATGAGCAACTTGGCAAACTTGAACCTATAGCAGATGAAGGCATTCTTCTTGGTTATTCTCCACACAGCAAAGCATATAAGTGCTACAATAAAAGACTTGGAAGAATTGTTGACAGCATTGATGTAGTGGTTGATGAAAATGGATACATTCCTAGGCAAGTAAATCATGAAAATATCGAAGAAGATGAAGACTACCCTCAAAGACAGAATGATGAAGAAGAAGAACCTCAAGAAGCACCAGAGGAACAGATAAGGATAGAAGAGAAGACTCCATCCCGGTACGTTCAGAAGAATCATCCAAAATCTTAGATTTTGGGGCAGAAAGAAGCAGGTGTACAAACAAGAAGAACAATTGCAGAAGCTTCAAGCTATTTGGCATTACTCTCCTCCACTGAACCACAAAATGTAAAAGAGGCATGCAAAGATGAATGTTGGGTCAAAGCAATGGATGAAGAACTTGAGCAGATCGAAAAGAACAACACTTGGGAGTTGGTTCCTAGACCAAAGGATAAGAATGTTATAGGGACAAAATGGGTCTTCAAAAATAAGTTGAATGAAAATGGGGAAGTAATTAGAAACAAGGCAAGACTTGTTTGTAAAGGGTATGCGCAACAAGAAGGAATAGATTTTGAGGAAACTTTTGCTCCTGTTGCAAGACTTGAGGCCATCCGAATGTTCCTTGCTCTCTCAAGCTTTCAAAAGTTCAAAGTATTTCAAATGGACGTGAAATCAGCCTTTCTGAATGGAGACTTGGAAGAAGAAGTATACATTGAGCAGCCAGATGGTTTCATTCTTGGAAATGATCCAAATCTTGTATGCAGACTGAAAAAGGCTCTCTATGGTCTTAAACAAGCTCCAAGGGCTTGGTACTATCGTTTGGACAAATATCTTCATCAACAAGGTTTTTCAAAAGGATCAACAGATAGCAATCTTTATATAAAAATTGAAAATGACAAATTGCTAATACTTGTTGTGTATGTAGATGACATTATCTTTGGCAGCAATGAAGAATCTATGATTCAAAGCTTTGCCTTGGTGATGCAGAAATAATTCGAAATGTCCTTGCTTGGAGAATTGACATATTTTCTTGGCCTGCAAATCCAACAAAAGGAAGGAGGGATTTTCTTGTCTCAAACCAAGTATCTCAAGCAGATTTTGAAGAAATATGGCATGGAAGATGCAAAACCAGTATGTACACCCATGGTCACAGGATGTAGCCTCAGTGCAAATGATGAATCAACAGCAGTACATCAACCAACCTACAGATCTATGATTGGAAGTCTACTTTATTTGACAGGTACCCGACCAGACATCATGCATGCAGTGGGAATAGTTGGAAGATTTCAGGCAAATCCAAAGGAAACTCATCTTCAGGCAGTAAAGAGAATCTTCAAATATCTTCAAGGGACTCAAAATTATGGCTTATGGTATCCTAGAGATACAGATCTCACACTTCATGCTTATACTGATGCAGATTGGGCCGGAAGCGTGGATGACAGGAAGAGCACAAGTGGTGGTGCATTCTTTATGGGTTCCAGATTAGTATCTTGGTTCAGCAAGAAACATAGTTCGATTGCCTTGTCTACAGCTGAAGCAGAATATGTTGCTGCTGCATCTTGCTGCACTCAACTCCTTTGGATGATGCAGACCTTGCAGAATTTTCAAATCACTTGTACACCACTCATCTCCATCTTATGTGATAATACAAGTGCAATCAACATCTCAAAGAACCCAGTCATGCATTCAAAAACCAAGCACATACCAATCAAGTATCACTTTCTCCGGGAACAAGTGCTTGAACAAAAGGTCAAGTTGGAGTATGTTCCTTCTAAGGAACAGGTTGCTGATATACTCACCAAAGCATTGCCTAGAGAGACCTTTGAATACCTCAGGCAAAAGCTGGGGGTTGTTGATGCATCATCTTGTTGTTGAATCTCTTCTGATTGTTGGTTGTACGCAAGGTTCATCTGAAGTATATGCGTACATGTGCTGGGTTGTGGATTGGTCAAAGATCGAATGGCACAGGTTCAGGGGGAGCATATCATGCATTGTTGGCATTATGGAGGAAGTACAGAAGGAGATCATGGATGCTGGTCTGAATATTGCTACAATACGTCTCTATCTCTTTCATGGTCATTTATGGTGTTTGATGGATTATGGTTATTCTTTGCAGATCTGGTTTATAGTCAGGGGGAGCATGTTTTTAGGGGGAGCATAACCCTTTGCCCTTGATGTCAAAGGGGGAGAGTGATTGGTTGTTGTTGCCATCAAGTCCAAAGGGGGAGATTGTTGGCATTATGATACATATGTTGTACTTGATGGCAACCCACTCATCTCAGATGATAAATTATAGTGCAACAAAGTTCACGCACTTTCATGAAGATAAAAGTTTATTTCATGAAGATAAAAGTTTCTTTCATGTAGAGAAAAGTTCACGCACTTATATGTAGAGAAAAGTTTATTTCATGTAGAGAAAAGTTCATGCACTTTTATGCAGAGAAAAGTTTATTTCATGTAGAGAAAAGTTCACGCACTTATATGCAGAGAAAAGTTTATTTCATGTAGAGAAAAGTTCATGCACTTTTATGCAGAGAAAAGTTTATTTCATGTAGAGAAAGGTTCACGCACTTTTATGCAGAGAAAAGTTTATTTCATGTAGAGAAAATTTCACGCACTTTCATGCGGAGAAAAGTCCCTTTCATGAAGAGAAAAGTTCACGCACTTTCATGGTTGGCTCATGGTATTAGTCCGACAGTTTTTGATCCTATGGTTTTGGTTCGTGGTATTGCATCCAAAAGTGTTGATCTCACGCACTTTCATGGTTGGTTCATGGTATTAGTCCTATAGTTTTTGATCCTATGGTTTTGGCTCGTGGTATTGCATCCAAAAGTGTTGATCTCACGCACTTTCATGGTTGGTTCATGGTATTAGTCCAACAGTTTTTTTGATCCTATGGTTTTGGACCGTGGTATTGTGGAAGGCCTAAGACTATAAAAGAGGAAGGAGATCATTTGGCAAAGTATCATCGAATAAATTGAATATCTAATAAGTGCTAGATCTGAAATATTTGTGATTGGGTTATGGTGCAGATCTGGATCTGAATGAAGGAGGAACCTTAGCGCATAAAGAAGGATAATTTCTATTGATGGGTCATAATCTTTATACTTGAATAATAGTATCTTTGCATGATTTTGATCTGTTATATGAGGCGCATGCTTGATCTATAAATCTGACAATCTGGGTTAATTAGTGTCTGAATATTTGAAAGAAGGAATTATCCTTTATAGATCTGCATGCAGGTTTCAGGTTGTTGAAGTAGCGTATATCTTTAAATTATGATCTAGCTGCCTCTGTCTATTGCTGCAGTATTCTGGGTTCAGAATTTGGTGTGTGGTTACTGTTACCGTGTTCTGGGTACAGCTGTCAGAGAAGTGTTTACTTGATTCAGTGCTAATTGGGAAAAGGAGATTGTTTGATGCAGATATACATGATGATTGATTGATGTTCATGGATCCAGTCTGAAAATTTATGAAACGTGGTCCCTGGAAGAAAGAGAAGGTTGTAGCCTTCAGTAGGCCAGCACCTACGTACTAGTATCTTGGCTAGTACAAGATCTAAGGGGGTTGTAGCTCCCTTCCAGGAAAATCTGGAGAATGAGAGAGGGTTGTAGCTCTCTGCAGGTTGTAGCCTGCGTACTGGTAAAGGACTGCACCAGTACAAAATCATTGTAAAAGGAGTTTCTAATTGAAAGAGGATAGAGACATATTACAGCAGGTGGTTTTCACCCACATTGGGTTTCCACCTTATATCTGGTGTTCTTTTGTGTGACTATTTGCTTTTCTTGTTCCTGCTCATTATTTTATGATACTGACATACAAAGTAATGATCAATATCTGAAGAATTATTCAAAGTATAATAAGGAAGATAGATTGAAAAGAATTTGATAATACTGATTCACCCCCCCTCTCAGTATTATTTCCAACATAGTTCATATGTCCAAGAAATAAGGAACAAAAAGGGAACTGCGAAACCCTATTGCAAAAACTCTGAGTTATGAATTGTGAAGTTTCAATGCAATAGTTTTTTTAGCAAGAAAAAAGCAGGATAATATATTATCAAATAAAAAATTGTATGACAGTTACATACATATCAATATTCAACAGAATGTATGTGATTAGAGGCATTCCAATCAAAATATTAGGGGGGGTGAGGTGTGATCTAAATCACCACCAACAACCCTGGAAAGATGATCATTGCAACTGAGAGACATAATATATTCAAAATTTTTGAAACCCCTGTAAAAAGCCATATTATCAAAACATACAGTCCAGTCCATATGCCCCATCCCTCAATGAGCAGCAGAAAAACTAAATAAAAGATATATACACAAAATTTTACAAAAAGAGTGAGGACAGAAAACTAGAGATTTAACCAGGAAATAGGAAATCCCCCATATCAAAGATATTTTGTTCCCAAGTGATCTCCAAATACCATTTTCCGATCAACCCCAGTAAGCCTTTCTTGGACTGTAGAAATTTCACACCTGTAGATCAAACTGATATATGCAATGTACTAAAGCATAATACTTGATCTAGTTCTACAAAAGATTAAGCAGAAGCATAATCGATTTCATGAGCAACATCAAGCATAAACACATATAACTGATCAAGAGAAATAATCAACCATAACATAAGATATATCATTGGGGAAAGCACCAGCATAAAACCCCTATTTGTATTATCAATCAGGTAAAAATCCTCTTCTGTTTACAAAAAGAATCAACTCAAGAGCTATCCTGTACTCTCTGCAATGATGAAGATCATAGACTCCCTAGGCCTCAATATATAGGCCACAAGTCCTCCAATCTCCTATATTACGTATTTCTCTTGGAAATAGATCCTTCTCCATGCAAGGAATAATTACTAGAAATATCCAAGCATCTGATAGTACACTGTCCCTCATCTGATCTCAACTGGGTCTCTGTCTGAACTGACATGCATCAGTTATCATGAGGGAATGCTCAGTTATCTGAAATAATAATTGTCACATGCATGCAAGCATTAACAAACTATATCTCATTAATTTAACAACTTGTTAAATTAATCTAACTGGATTTGACTAAGTAAAACTAGGTTAACTGATCCTCTTATTATAGAACTCATACTTGATTCCTCAATCAGTGGAGAAAATCAAGGATAAATTCCTAAATCAGTGGGACAACTAATTCCATGTTCTCACAAAGACTTCAATTTTAATTTTCCATAATTAATTAACTCATGGAGATTAATTAATTAATATTTTAAACTGCTGTTAATACCAAATTCATTTTTGCTTCCTATAGTTAGACCAGGGACTGCTAAAAATAGGAAGGGACCTAGAAATGCTATTTTTAGAAGATTCTATTTTTATCAGTTTCACCTCTCACCCAAGGTGGCAAAAATTCTCATTGGCCAAACTGCTATTTTTAGAAGTGATATTTTTAGGAGTTCTATTTTTAGCACATTCTAAATTTATCATTTCTTGTTGCACACTTGTCAACACTCCCTCTCAACAAGAAAGCAATTATCAGCAACCCCGATCCTGTCTCTATGGAACTCAAACTTGCCCTTTGACAATGCCTTTGTCAAAATATCTGCATCTTGTTCCTCGGTCGAAATGTATAGCAACATCATGATCCTCTTGACCACACAATCCCATAGATGATGATAGCGGATATCTATATGCTAGGACCTGTCATGAAACACTGGATTCTCGGAGAGTTTAATGCAACTCTAATTATCACAACATATCATGGTAGGGTCCATCATTTGACCAAATAATCCCACTAGAATCTTCTGCATCCAGATGGCCTCACAAGCAGCCTGACTAGTAGCCATGTATTCAGCCTCCACTTAGCTAAGTGCAACTGATCTCTGTTTCCTGCTATACCAAGAAACCATAGCTGACCCAAGGTTGAATATTCCTCCAAAAGTGCTCTTCTTGTTTGATGGACTACCTACCCAATCTGCATCCATGAAGCCTTGGAGCTTCACTCCCTCTGTCCACCTATACCATAATCCATAATGTGTAGCGCCTCTGATATATCTTAGCACATGCTTTGCTGCCTTCCAAAATAACTTGGTTAGCTGAACCATAGCTTGACTCAACTGGTTCACTGCGAAGCATAAATCTAGTCGTGTGTTCATTAGAGACATAAGTGAACCCACAAGCTGTCGATAAACAATAGCAGCTACTACCTCACCTGAAGTAGCATCCTCCTTTCTCCATTTCCCTGCTAGAGGAGTCTCCATGTGCTTGCACATCTCCATGTGGAAGCACCTAAGTATCTCATTGGCATACTTGCCTTGAGACACAAATACTTCCCCATCTCTCTGCCACACTTCCATGCCTAGAAGTAGTGCATGAGGCCCATGTCCTTCATCTCAAACTCTCTTGCAAGGTCCTCCTTGCAAGACTTGATCAACTGATCATCACCTATCAAAATCAGATCATCGACATAAAGTACAATAATAAATAGCTTACCTTCTACCATGATGTGATAGAGGTTCACATCCACTTCACTCTTGGTGAAGCCCAACCCAGTGAAATAGTTGTTGATCCTGGTATACCAAGCATGGGGTGCTTGCTTCAGCCCATACAATGCTCACTTGAGCCGACACACATGCGACTCATGATTGAAGGTCTCAAATCCCTCAAGTTGCTCTATGTATACCTCTTCCTCAATCTCCCCATTGAGGAAAGTTGTCTTCACATCCATCTGATGGATCTTCCAACCCATATGTGCTGATAGTGTTAGAATCAATCTGATCAATGAGTACCTTGCAACAAGATCAAAGGTCTCATCATAGTCAATCCCCTCCACCTATGAGAAACCACGGGCAACAAACCTTGCATTGTGTTTCTCAATACTGCCATCAGCTACCTACTTTACCTTGTAAAGCCATTGGGAAGTAACCACTGACTTGTCCCCCGGTCTAGGGACAACATCCCACACACTGTTCCGCATGATAGAATCATACTCCTCTACCATCGCATCCACCCAAACTGGCTGCTGCACTACCTCCTCAAAAGAAGAAGGCTCGGTCGCTACACACTCCCCAACTAGGGCCATGTAGCTAGTGTATCTATCAGGAGATCTCCTCTGTCTGCACTGAGAGGATGGCTGCCCCACATTCTCTCTCGCATCTTGCATCAATCTGTCAGCTTCCCGTGAGCATTTCCACCCATCTCTGGAAGACTCTCCAGCAGTGGTGATCTCCACTACTGGAATCTCTACATGTGGCTGATCCACATCATCAGGAGGCTCCTCCTCCTTAGGAACTAATAGTTCCTCATCATCACCATGAAACTTGAGCTCCCTCTCAAGTGACACTCACATGGCTCGCTGCTCATCAAACTTCAAATCCCTGCGCACTACGGTCCTCTGACTGGTAGGCAGAAACACACGATAGTTGTGAGGTGTATCCGTGTACCCCACAAGTATTCCCAACTCAGCTGTTGGGTCTAGCTTCTTTCAAGCATCTTTGGTCACATGACAGAAGACTAGTGATCCAAAGATGCAGAAGTGACTCACATCTGGTCGCTTCCCCGAAAAAGCCTCTATAGGTGTCTTCATCCCCAACATGCGATGAGGACTTCTGTTCTGAAGATATACTACTGTATTGCATGCCTTAGCCCACAGATGAAGTGGTAGGCCTTGGTCATGCAACATCGCTCGAGCTGCTCCCACAATAGACCTGTTCTTCCTTTCGGCCACCCCATTCTGTTGTGGGTTATGAGGTGCTGTGAGTTCTCGTTTAATTCCTTCTAAAGCATAGAAGTCCTTAAATTGCTGGGAAACATACTCTCCACCGTTATCAGTCCGCAAGGCCTTTATTTTCATCCCTGATTCTGTCTCTGCTAAAGCTTTGAACTCACAAAACTTCAAGAAGGTTTGATCCTTCTTTTGCATGAAGTAGATCCAACATCTACGAGAAAAAT
The DNA here is from genome assembly GCA_031772625.1 of Pinus tabuliformis. Lineage (NCBI taxonomy): Eukaryota > Viridiplantae > Streptophyta > Pinopsida > Pinales > Pinaceae > Pinus > Pinus tabuliformis. The sequence goes on from CM062810.1 coordinate 609,526,032, forward strand.
CATCAACAAAAATAACATAGTACCTGTGATTTTCCATGGAGGCTGTAGAGAAGGGCCTACATACATCTGAATGAGCTCGCTCGAGAACTCCTCCTACTCTACTATCCCGATCATGAAAGGAAGCTTTTGCATACTTACTCAAAGTGCAACCTTTGCATGTGCTTGTTTGCTCTAGCTTGCACTTGGGTAATCCAGTAGAAATTTGCTGCATGATCTTCAAGGCCCCATGACACAAGTGGCCCAATCTCCTATGCCATAACTCAACAATATCTTGGCCATGCACCACCTCTGCTTTGGAACTCAATGCAACATAGTTTTCTACCTATAACTTATAGAGATTCTTAATTCGAATCCCTATTTGTTTGGTCTGTCCAGTGCTGATATGCCTTAGGAAAACCTTTCCCAAACTAAAGACTACATCATAGCCTTTATCCTCAAGCATAGCAATAGACACAAGATTCTTTTTCAGCCCTGGTACATACATAACCTTAGAAAGATTGAGGGGAGAACCATGCTCCCTCTGAAACACAACTATACCTTCACCTTAGACATGGTACTGTCCGTCGTTGCCCATCTCGATCCATATCTGGAGATCCTTCTCCTCCAAAGTGCTGAAAATATTCTTGTCACTTGACATGTGGAAAGAGGCTCCACTGTCCAAGTACCAAACACATCCCATGCTGGATGAAACCATGCATGCAAGAAATGAGAAATCCATCTCAATCTGTGAAGCTAGTGCATCACCATCAGATTCCTTGGAGGAACCTTTCTTGGACTTCTTCTTTGGGCAACTAGTAGCATAATGGCCCAACTCATGACAATGAAAGCATCTCACTTTCGACTTGTAAAAATTCTTCCCTCCTTGAGAAGACTTGGATTGGGATGCCTTCCCTTTCCCTTTCTTAGCTTTATATGCTAAAGCCAAGTTCTCCTCATCATCATGTTTTGATGAAGAAGCTCCATCCCTGGTGCTACATTTGATCTCCTCCTGCATCAAATCCGACCATAGTCATTCTCAATCTGGTAGTTTGTCCCTTCCATTTTCTGGGTCTTGGTAGCTATGCCAGCTCTTAGGAAGGCCAAGGAGTGCTAGACTCACCATATCATCATTCGCAGTCACGACCCCTACACTTGCAAGCTCATCCCTGTAGGTGGTGAGATTGTTTAGGAACGTAGAGATAATGTCACCCTTTTCACACTTGATCTTACGAAGTTTGTCCTTCAGTGCCAACTTCCTCTAGTCACTGCTATTCTGATATAAATCTTTCAATGTTTTCCACATTGCATGTGGAGTCTCCTTCCCATGGAAGCTCGAAATTATGTGATCTCGAACTCCCTCCAGGATGATTCTCCTAGCTCTAGCAACACACTTCTTCCATTCCGCCAGTTGAGTAGCATCAGTAGGCTTAGGGACTTCTTGATCAATGAAGTCCTTAAGGCCATTATCTTCCAATACTGCCTCCATGTGATCCTTCTAGCCATGTAGTTTGAGCTACCATCAAGGGCATACTCAAGCCTCAAACCATAGAAAGCCATCAGTGAAATAGGTGTGATAAGAACTTGAGATCTATATCCTGAATAATAAACTTCGAATTTCTCTTTCCTGTATACTGTTCTTCCTTGATCACTTGTGCTCTGATACCATGTAGAAATTTCACACCTGTATATCAAACTGATATATGCAATGTACTAAAGTATAATACTTGATCTAGTTCTACAAAACATTAAGCGGAAGCATAATCGATTTCATGAGCAACATCAAGCATAAACACATCTAACTGATCAAGAGAAATAATCAACCATAACACAAGATATATCACTGGGGAAAGCACTAGCATAAAACCCCTATCTGTATTATCAATCAAGTGGAAATCCTCTTCTGTTTACAAAAAGAATAAGCTCAAGAGCTATCCTGTACTCTCTGCAATCAAAAGATGAAGATCATAGACTCCCTAGGCCTCAATATATAGGCCACAAGTCCTCCAATCTCCTATATTACATATTTCTCTTGGAAATAGATCCTTCTCCATGCAAGGAATACTTACTAGAAATATCCAAGCATATGATAGTACATTGTCCCTCATCTGATCTCAACTAGGTCTTTGTCTCAACTAACATGCATCAGTTATCCATGAGGGAATGCTCAGTTATCTGAAATAATAGTTGTCACATGCATGCAAGCATTAACAAACTATATCTCATTAATTTAACAACTTGTTAAATTAATCTAACTGGACTTGAATAAGTAAAACTAAGTCAACTTATCCTCTCATTATAGAACTCATACTTGATTCCTTAATCAATGGAGAAAATCAAGGATAAATTCCTCAATCAGTGGGACAACTAATTGCCTGTTCTCACAAAGACTTCAAGTTTAATTTTCCATAATTAATTAACTCATGGAGATTAATTAATTAATATTTTAAACTGCTGTTAAGACCAAATTCATTTTTACTTCCTATAGTTAGACCAGGGACTGCTAAAAATAGGAAGGGACCCAAAAATGCTATTTTTAGAAGATTCTATTTTTAGCAGTTTCACCTCTCACCCAAGGTGGCCAAAATGCTCATTGGCCAAACTGCTATTTTTAGAAGTTCTATTTTTAGGAGTTCTATTTTTAGCACATTCTAAATTTAGCATTTCTTGTTGCACACTTTTCATCATGGACAATTTGTCAGCTTCTTTGTTCAGATTCCTTCCATTGTGGAGCCGCCATAGAATTTCAATCCTCCAGCCATCCTTGTAACATGGGATTATTTATGGAGGCCTTCCCCATGACCTGATCAATGATAATCTTCGAATCTCCATAAATATGAAAATAGGGATTATCAAGGAATTTGTTGAACCATATGAGTCCCCAAAGAGCTAAAGCTTCTGCTTTGGTGTTGGTGCGACAACCTCCATTCCAATAGACTCTGTAAGACAAATCAGCAGTCATAGCAATCCAAAAGCCACATGCACACGAATTCCTTTGAGCCGCCCCATCAAAAAACCCCATCGAGTACATGAATTGTATATTGATTTGCTTGAATGGATTGATATTAGTGCATGGGGATTGAGTAGAATATATTGAAATATTAGTGGTGTTTATTTCAACAACAAAAAATAAATCATCCATAGAGTTCTAGAAAATGTACCTATTTCTCTAGTTCAAGATGGCCCAGAAAAGGAAAAGTGGGATGGCTCTCTAGGAAGATTTTTGTGCACTCCACCATTTTAGAGAGTCCCTCATGCAGTTATGGTGGATGTACGAGAAGCGAATGAGAGAAAATATCTTTTTCCATACCTAAACAATATATTGGTAATGAAGAAAGATGTGGTTGTTGTTCTCAGCATCACGTTTGAAAATAGTGCACATCCCTGGACCGTGCCATTTCCTTTTCTACAGATTCTCCCATACAAGATTTCTATAATGGTAGACTAACCATGTGAAGAAGATAAATTTAATTGGAACTTTTTTTTTCCAAAAAGCATATAAAATTTGGTGCTCCCCCTGTCTTGCCACCAAGTTGGAAGGAGTAGAGTATGTGTCAGCAACAATGATGTTATCATATGCCATATTTCCCGACCATATAATTTTGTCCTGTGATCCTATCCGGCAAATGCCAAGGTGTTTCATTGCTGATATTATCTGATTCCACTCCAGCTCTATTTGTCCAAACAACCTCAGTTTCTGAGCTTTTTTCCATATAGGAAGCGGTCCTTGCCAGCCGTTTATGACTTGTCCCCAGAAGTATATGCCATGTCCATTAAGATGGTGAGTAATCCTCTCAAAGATGGAGAATTCATTTCTAGCACCCAAGATTTGGTCAATGCCGATGAGGATGCGGTTTCCCAATTGAAACTTCCATGCAAGATGGTGGATAAATAATTTTTCAATTTTCAGGAAGCTAAGCCAGATAGTCAATCCATGTTTGATGCCAATGGTGCCATTCCTATACCAAAAAATAAAATATTTATCCTTAAGATACTTGTGTTGAATGATCTTGCTCCATACACCAGTTCCAAATAAGCCCCTCCAGAGGGATTTTATTAGCAGTGATCCGCCAAAACGACGGAGGTCCATGATTCCCCAACCACCCATACCCTTAGGGAAAGTGATGTTGGACAATTTGGTCAAGTGGTATTTTTTCCCTTTGTGGCTTCCCCCCCAGATGATGTTAGCCATTAAGCGATTTAGAATGTTTATGATGGATGCAAGAATATGAAATAGGTGAGCCCAATAAACCCCCATCTGGACAAAATTGCTTGGGTGAGTATAACTCGCCTCCTCAAAGACAAGCATCTAAACTCCCACCCAAAGATCTTTTTGAAGAAACAATTAGCAAGCCATTGCTAGTCAATAATTCTGTAGCAGGAGGGTTTGATACAATATCCAAGATATTTCAAACCATTTTGTATTAGCATTGCTTCAATACCAAATAAACCTTTGATATATAAAATAGTCTCCGAGTCAGATTGTCCATGATATAAGACAGATTCATTAACATTCATGTGCAAACCAGAAGCATTAGCAAATCTACTGAAAATGTGAAAGAGACATAACCAAGAAAAACGACAGAGCATACCCATGATGAGAATGTCATCAACAAAGAGGTTATGAGAAATGCTGATGTTATTTCCCATCTTTAGTGGCTGAAATTGGTCCTCCATGACCGCTTTTTTAATATGCAAACTTAAACTATTCATTACTAAGATGAATAGAAGAGGGGAGAGTCAACATCCCTGTCGAATACCCCTGCCAGCACGGAAAAACTTTTATGGATACCCATTTATGATAACAACGTAGTTGACATTATCCACACAAGCCATAATCCAATTAACACATCTAGGTTGCAATCCAATCTTGTTAAGGACAAGCTGAAGAAAGCCCCAATCCAGGCAGTCATATGCCTTCTGGAGATCAATATGTAAAATAGCAGCACCAGGATGCATGGTGTGAATCGAGTGCATGCCTTCCTATGCATTTGGAACATCGTCATGGATGAGTCTATCCAGGAGAAATCCATGATGTTCAGGGGTGATATAGTGAGAGAGTGTTCTGCGCATGCAGCCAGCAATGGTCTTGGATATAATTTTGTAGATGATGTTGCATAAAGAAATAGGCCTGTAGTCAGAGAAACCCTTTGTAGTGTTCTTCTTAGGTATGAGGGTGATATATGTAGAAGTAACATGGTGATGGATGAAGCCCGAGGTCCTAGATTCCTCAACCATGCCTAGAAGATCTCCTTTGAGGAGTTCAAAAAAATGGGTGAAAAGTTCAATCATGCATCCATCAGGACCAGGGCTTTTGTCACCTGTAAATGATTTGAGAACGCCCAATAGTTCATATTCAGTAAGTTCCTTATAGAAATCATCATTTTTCTCAGCATCATACATAATCGGATAAGGATCAGTCCCCCATACTAGGTCCTCAGCAGTAACATTTTCATTATTGCCATATGCCTTTTGGAAATATTGTACAACAACATCACTGATCCCTTCTTGTGACCGGTGAATATGTCCATCAACATCCTTAATATCCCATATGGTGTTTATATTGTGACGATGGTTAGCATATCGGTGAAAAATTTGGTGTTGCGATCACCTTCCTTCAACCATATCACCCTGCTCTTCAATCTCCATGAGGATTCCTCAATAGAAAGGTGATTCTTCTTTCTGAGCTCCAGGGAATGAATACGGGACCGAATATTGGCAGAAAGATAATGGCTGGACATGGTGGGCAGAATGGAATCCAGTTCACTTTGTATATTAATGAGCTCCTTTCTATTATCCTTGATCTTCTGTTTCTGCCAATGTTTGACATTCCCCCAGAGGGAGTCAAGTTTATCAAGAATGTTGACCATGGGGGAAGTGCCCATTACAAGTCAACCCCAAGTTTCTAGCACAATTTTGTTAAAATCAGGACCCTCCAACACAGATCTGTTGAATTTGAAAGGGATGTCTGTGTGAATATCCATTTTCCTCCATTGTAGAGCGATAGGTCTATGATTCGATATATGATTGATGATGATGTTAGCACGAACATCCCCCAGACAACCTAGCAACTGTTCATGGATCAGAAAATGATCCAGTCTCTTAGCAACATATGTTGTGCCAGTGTAGCCATTGTCCCATGTAGGGGCAATTTTAGTAGGGAAAATATTCACAAAGTTATGCGTGAGAATAAAATCTTGTATCTTCCCAGCTAGGGGGTCTATTTTCCTAAAACATCCCCAAACTTCATTCAAACTGATAGTGCAATTTAGGTCCCCCGTGATGATGAGTGAATCCAGGTCCATCATGCCAAAAGAAAAAAAACGATCCCAGAAGATGCATCTATCTCTATATGGTGCATATATGTTGAGGATGTTCACATGGCCAGGCAGGCCACGAATGCTGCCTTACAATGATATACCCGCGAAACACTTATAGGCCTTTATATTGATCCAGTTAGGGTCCCATAATGCCACCAATCCACCAGAGAGACCCGTAGTAGCAGTAGCAGATATATACCAGTTCAGAAACATTTTCCAAAAGTATTGGATAGTGTAAGGAACATTATGCATGGCTTCTTGAATGAGAATAATGAAGGGATGCATAGAAGTTAAAAGATGTTTGAGAGCTAAGTATTTAGGGGCAGCCCCCAGACCCCGGATATTTAGGGAAATAATGCACGTCATGGGAGATCTTTCTCAGGAAGCCATGCTCTAAGGGCCCGTGAGGGGGAGATGTTAGCAATGGGAATATCAACTAGAAAATGATCCATGGGGTAGGAGAATGGGTTTGTCTTGGGGTGTCCCTGAAAATAACGACTACCTCGGTTTTGTTTCCTTCACACAGTAATGTTTCCCGCCGAGGTAGGGATGATGTGGGGAGAGGAAGGACCCCCTGGTTTATGGATAGTGAGGGTACAAAGGTCTAAAGTGTTTCTTTGTAATAGGAAGTCCAGATCACTCCTGACAGAATTTGTAGGCGAGGCAATAGGAAAATTTGGGAAGTAATGCTGAGACAAGGACCTTTGTCCTTTGACTGACGATGGAGTGGTATTAGGGGAGCTACATATGAGATGTGTGAGTTGGATGGTATCTTGTGATATGGGTGTGGAGCGGAAAATGGGGCAAGAATGTCCTGACAGGGAGTCCGTTCCGGTGCCAGATGACATATGAAAGGGGGGGACTGTCAGATAATGGGAAGTCTGATTTTGGAGAGGTACTCGAGGAAGACGAAATTGAGATGGGTGATGAAACGATAGAACCAAATTCATGTGGATGATTGGAGTTTGTGTCTTGTGGCATACCTGGATGTTGCGTATGTTGCATATGTGGCGCAACCTGATGGCCATAGTGTCTTAGTCATCCCATGTTAGAGGGGGACATCGTGGCACCATTGTAACATATCCTACCATGAAGGCGTCTACCCAGTCGAAGAGGGCATTGAACCCACAAATGACCCATCCTGTGACAGAAAGAACATTGGAAGGGAACCCCCCAAAAGTCCAACCATTGTTGAAGATAGGTGTCGCCAAAGTGAAGTTCAATGTGATAAGGAAACCCTCCACGATAATCTTTCTCGATGAGAATCCAGGCAACTCTCTTCTCCTGTGCCCCCAGACAATGTGGGTCAATGCAATAGTTGTAATGATAATCAATGAAATCATTTCCAAGTTGTAACCCTAGAGTTTATAAAAGAAGGAAAAACTTATTTTGTATTTTCCATGGATAGTAGAAAAATTCGTCTGAAAAATACTTAACGTGTCTGGATTGCGGTCAAGTCTTTATTTAAAAGAAAAATTCCAACAATAATGAAATTTAGACAAAATAGGAAAATTTATAACTAAAGAACCTCACCCAAAAGAGTGTCATGACGAAATTTATTCCTTGGTGCTATGTAACCATAGGAAAAAGAAGAAAACTCGTCATACATGTTACAGTAAAATGAAAAACAAAGAACAAAATAGTAAATTAAAATGGAATGGTAATAGTGCAGGAAAAACAAGATTGAAAGTTACATAGGGAGGCTAAATGGTGATAACATTGCCAGAATGAACCATTAACTTTGAAAATGGCCTCAGATTCAACTGGTAATATATTATTTTCTTCTTGGCAGATGCATGGTTAGATGGACATTGTGTGCCAAATGGGCTCTATATGATTGCGAAATGAGAAATGCGATACATCTATAACCAGTTGACCCTAGTAATTGGCTATGGTGGTTGATAGTTTCAAAGTCAAAACCCTATTTGATAGGTAGACATGCCGAAAAATCAGAGTAGTAAAATGAGAAGAATTACAAGTCCAAAAACACTATAGGCATTATCGTTAACCCTAAACTTCACTATGACTGTAGATCTGAAGGAAAGAGATCATAATTGTTGAATAACCTTAGTACAACAAGGAGATATGTGGCACATAGGTGAGTATTCCTACCTAGGAGTCAAACCTTCTATATTCTCATCCATTACATAGAAACTTGGAGAACTATAGTTGAAATCCACTTTGATAGTCATAATGATAAAGTACAATAATATAAATGGAATTATCTATAAATGTGTAACAATGATAAAGTGGTATATAGTGAGGAGTGTTGTGGAAACGACGAATCTATGTGACCATTACCAAGCATATGTTTGTGAAATTATAAATATAAAATAAAACAATTTGAAACTATTGGTCCAACCTTATAGATCCTAACAAAAAACCAAATTATTGTTGGAGATGCTAATCAAATCTATAAATAAATATCACATAGATATGTTGTGATATTATAAAATGACAAGCCATGAATTAGTGGTACCTAGGAGATTTCATGTATTTCATGTATGTCTTTTTATTGTAGTGGATAAATATTATCATATTTACCAAACATCCTCGTTTGCTTTAATGAATAAATATAACCAAGTGAATAAAAGAATATGGCTTTGAGATAAGAGTCAAATTGTAATCTCCAAGGGAGAGAGCTTTGTAGAATAATGTTTTGATAAAATCCAATAGATTATTGATGGGAAGAAAAGTTTTAAATAGATCATGTATGCTCACCTGATCATAACATAGTATGACCAGCATAATTTCTCTTTATAATTTTTTTATTATTATTGTTACATAAATACCTATATGTAATTTTAAGGAGGACTTTTTCATTTAAATAAAGGCTAAGGAAATTGGCAAAGGCAATGGCAAAGGATTTGGAAAGGCAAAGTGGCATTAATTGCCATTTTGTTTATGAAAATAATGGAAATTAGGAGCAAAGGAAGGTCAAAGGTCAAAGGTTGCATGTGAGGAGAAAAATAAAGGAAAATAATGGAAAATGAAGAAAATAGAGCCCTCATTGTTAAAAGGCTTCTGAGGATTAGTTGGTAAGATTTTTCTCAGGCTTGGTCAGTGTAAGCTTTTGTCAATTCAGTTTTGGAGCTCTCATTCTATTCTTTCTCTCTCATAGTCTTGGACACTTGAGTTTTATTGGAGCACTCTTGGAGAGTGTAGCATACTTGGATGCTTGGAGCAAGAAGGAAAATGATGAGCAGGAAAGCACAAGAGGAAATTAGGATCAATAGTTACAACAAGGTTTTCTTGCAGGTATTGAGTTGCATGTATGTTTTCATCACTAGTTTTGGCATGCATGGCATATGCATATGATTTCTTAGTTATGATCTATCATTAGCATGGAGGATTTCCTGAATTGACAGTGGATTGGCCTAGCCTTGCCATTTCCTGGATAGCATGGTGTTGTGGGTTCACTTCCTTTTGTTTTCTGGTTGGTTCTAATGTTCGTTTAGTTGTGGGTTGAGTTACTAGTTCCTGGAGCCTTCGTTGGAAAAATGCTCTGGAGCCCTGTACCAACTTGGGTTGAGTTACTAGTCCTACATCCTTGGTTGGACAAATGCTTTGGAGCCCTTGGTGGGTTGAGTTACTAGTCTTAGAGCCTTGGTTGGACAAATGATTTGGATCCTAGAGGTAGTTGTGGGTTGAGTTACTAGTCCTAGAATCCTTGGTTGGAACAAATGCTCTGGAGCCCTGGAAGGCTTGGGTAGAGACCAATCTGGTGATGGTTTGTGATGTATGACCATGAGGTGGAATCACTATTTGATGGGCTGAGGTGGTTTGGCCTCTAGAATCCTTGGTTTGGTTTGGATGGATTGTTCCATGAGATCCCACATTCATGCTTGGAATATGGCATGAGGGTGATTGGCTGAAAGAAAGATTTGGTTCAACCAATATATGGTTGGGTGGTTCGTGGAAGTCCCAAACCTGGTTGGTCGTTGCATCATTAATATGAGTTTATTTCTCCTTGTTATTTCATGAGTGTTATACTGGTTTATATGTGGATTATATGGTTGTTGTTTCCTTGGTATTTCTGTTGTTATTATGCCGGTTATGAATATGTATTATGACAATGGTGATGTATGGCTCTCATAATGTTTTTACTTGTAAATGAATGAACAATGTATCTATGGCCTAATAGATGAAATTGTAGCTAATGTGATAAGGAAACAATGCCTCATAGCGAATCTCAGATAGGTATGAGACCCTTATGATCAGTTCTGTTGTGAAGACCTGTAGCTTTCATGTTTGTGACATGTTTGACGGAATGCCTGTCATGGCTAGTAGGGGTCAAGTCTAGTCCTTATCAATTTTTTTGCAAATGTGTCATTGTTCTATTGTGTAAATTCATTTCGTAAGGTATCATTTAGTTTTGGGCTATCGCTTGGGCTCTGGGCCTGAAAAAGGAAAAAAATCCTGGAGTCGCAAGCACAACACTGGGAAAAAAATTCTCAGGAAGCACCCTTGCCCCTTGCTATGGGAGCTTCTAGACCCTCCCAGATGTACCCTTGTCCATATCAAGGGAGGGTCTAGGGGTTTGATGCACTAAAAATTTAGTTGGTCTCAGGGCCTGGTTACTTGAGTGGTTGGGATGGCTCCTAGGAGTTTTGTTGCTGATGTGGAAGGTCTATATGATGTGTTCCATCGGTTCCACTTCCTTAACTGACATATGGGGAGTCAAATCATATCATAGTAACTTCTCGTCACATGTTTACCCCGGTTGACCGGTTACTTGGGTATATGTGGGAGGAGGGTGTTACAACTAGTGTCATTTGATTATGTGCATATGCTCGAATACGATCCCTTTGATTGCTCTAGCCGTTTTTTGACTTCCATCAGCCACTTGATTACAGTTTGACTTCAACTAATGTAACTACTCTTAACTTTGTTTATTTTTATTTTTTATAATTAATTCGAATTAAAATAATTTGGTAATATTATTTAACTAGCAATTGCCCCTAAAGGTGCAACAATACATTGAAGGAATTGAACATGCCTATGATGTTACTGCAAAAATATTGTAGCGAAGGAAAGATAACAACCCAAAGGGTGGAGGATGGAGGGGAGTAAATGTGTTCAGTCTTGCAATAGTATCACACTTGTGTCGATACCTATCTAACAGATGTTGCTCAAACCACCTGGCTAAATAGTTTTTTCCAATAATACCACTATGCAAATATCTTATATACATATTATATCCAAGCTATAACATGCAAGGTAATGAGGATAAACATTACCATAGGTTCTTGTGGGCAGTGGCGCACAAAAAATGTAATTGCATATAGGAAATGACTAAAGTCAATGTTTGTTGATAATGAGATTAAATAAAGAGAATCTTTCACTCGATTGGCCTTCAAGTTCCAAGATATTTTGCAATCAACATAAAGAATGGGGTTTGTTTTAGCAATTTAGCTATCTCCTTTAAAAAATTTTAAATTAATCTGGAGCCATTTTCCTAGAGCCATTAATTCTAGTGTTAAATTTAAATTTAAATTTTGTCTAGCAAAGATTTATTGGAATTGCAACTTTATGTGGTGTAGTTTACACAATCCAAGTGTCCAAGTAAACTTTCAAGGCATTGTATCCATTTATGCATTCAAAAACACAATTTTAAAAATGAAAAGCTACATATGCTATATGCATATATAGAACCAATATAGATCCATTTTGAAGAGGATTAAATCTCGAGGTGAATGTTTTTTTTTCAATTTTTGCACTCTAAAAGAGGTCCCATGGGCTATATTTAGCCTTGTGGACGTTAAAATTTTCTTTCTTTCTTTCTCATATTTCCAGAAGTAATTACGGTTACCTTTGCACAGTTCGTGCGGGTCCCACAATAACGAGTGACCATGTAAGTTAACTGTAGTTAAGAAGTATTTAAGTCAAGGATGTCCATTCCTAAACAAAAAATACACAACAATGTCTCAGGTTGAACACGATTTAAGGTGAGACTTTATCATAATTAGTTAAAGAAATTGTGTGTGGGAGTTATCTTAAGAATCCCCAGAGCCGAAATTTCTATACGAACTTGACCAAAAATTTATATATTTTCTATTATATAAAAAAAATTGGCTAGGTTATGATTTAGCTTTAAATTGGTTGAAAAAAATCAAAATTAAGCCCATTTATTTTTTCAATTACATTTTATATCATTCCACCTAAAAAAATCCCTTAAACACATAAAGGAAATCTTTACAAATACACAATTTAATATAAATCTTAGCATATTTATTAATATGCTAGCATCAAGAATAGCAAATAGTGTATGGCTTGCTTAAATCAAATTTAATTTAAGTGTCTGTGCCTCGCTACATCATAGGTATAATGGATTTTGAACATGAAGCTCCATAACCACATCCTAAAAATGAATATATTTAGTTTTTATTTATGATATATAAATAAATATTCGACTGCACATTACACGTATCAGAATCAACCTATGTAAAACCCTTGTACCTTTCCTAGTTCCAAGATGAAGATAATTCATTATATTTTAATAAAATAAGAACTCTTTTCTTGTAAAAGTTTTTATGACTTCAGTAATTGATCTATTGCATGAGCCTGCTTATTTATATTTTATTTTCAATGTCATATTATAGTGATGCATATTTATTTCTTATTTCTTAGTAATTTAAATATGTAATATAATTGTAAAAAGTATGGTTATCAAGTTTTTATTAATATAAAGATTTAATTATGTTTTTTTTTTTTTTTTTTAAATAATGCCAATTAAAAGTGAATTTGATTAGCTTGAAGCTTTTTATAAATAACTTAAAAAGTAACTGTATTTAAAAAATAAAATAATTATAATATACTTTTTTAAATGGAAATATTTAGTTTAAATGAAAGTGACTATTTAATTGATGTGATCATTTTTCTATCACTTGAATGTTAACATTGTTAATACTTTTGTTATTATGCTTTACTTTTCTTTAATAATGAGTGAGTAAACATTTTCCCCATTTTTAATTTGAAACAATAAGTAAACACTCACTCTTGATTTCAAGGAGTACCTACTAAGTATACGATATACATTTATAGTTTATAAATTTTTCACATTATTGAATTGTTTATTTTACATATATTTGTTTTGCATGTGGAATGGAGAAATTATAAATCTCAATTTCATATTAATAAAGTATAAATATAAAGGAGAGAAATTTAATATATATATATAACAACAGTTAAGAGTATGTGTTTCTTTGGTAAAATGTGATAGGTTCAAATTCAAAGAGGATTCAAATATATATACCTTTATACGCATAGTCATATTATGTAATTCATAGATATTGATAGAGAGACTTTCATAGAAACACAAGCCCTAACACCAGGAGAGACCCCAATCTCTAGTGTTGGAGGAAGAGAGGGAAAAATAGAGGGAGAAGAAGAAGCAAAGACGTAAGAGGAAGAGGTCACAAGATTAGAAAAAGAAAAAAGAAAAAAGAGAGGCAGAAGCATAAAGCACAACAAAAGAAGTAGATATGAAAACATAGGAAGAAGAGGAAACAGAGGTAGAGGTAGAAGGAGAAAAAAATGAAAAAGAAGAGGGGGAAAAACAATAAAAGGAAACATTAAGTCCTAAGAGGACTACCGAGCCCAGAGAAACAAAGATATCCCCATAACAAACAAGCTTGTCTCCAAGAAAAAATGAACATGAGGGAGTTGCAACTTTAGCTACCTTAGGCACCTTGGTCAAACCTAAAAGAAAGAGACGAAGGCAAGCCCCCCTATATTTTATGACCAGGAAAAACTCCAAGATCAAAAAAGGGAGGCCACAAACTCCCACAAAGTTCCCCATCACAATTGAGGAGTCCCCAAGAAAGAAAGAGGAGGTAGGACCAACTGAAGGAAAAACTGAAGAGGTCTCCTCCCTAAAACCCAAAACAAAGACTCATATAGAGTATGTGAGGATGCCCACCACCAAATCAACCTTCTTCAAACAACCCAAGACACCAGCAACCCTCCAACAAGAATAAAAAGGGAAGCTACAGGAGGGACAAAGTATGGTACAACAGGGGCATAATGTACTACTAGAGGAGCAGAATGTGCTACTAGAAGGGAAGAATGTGCCACAACATCTACAGGAGGCAACAATCTCCCCAAGAAAATTTGAGAAGGACTTCCCATAGGTCTAAGAGCCTAGTATGCAACCTATCCTAAGCTCCTACTACAAATTCATTAAAGGAGGGAGGATTATTCCCCAAAAATTTGCAGTCCCACTTCTTTATGAGCTAGAGATAGAAAGAGGAAGAACCCATAGGTGGATGCAAATTTCTAAATATAATAAGGTAGAGGACGTAGGCCTCATGGAAGAAACAGTCCTTGAAATGAGGAAAGAATTAAGTGAGGTGAGAATGAGAGAGTCTATAATGAAGGAGCAGCTATAGGTAGAAAATATGAGGTTGAGAGAGAGGCTATAGGAGAAAGAAACAAAACTTGCCACCATGGAAAGCCTCTCCATGGAGGTATTGCAGTTTTGACAACCATCAAAGTCTTATTCCCTCCTCCTCAAAGAAAAATGTTTGCAATTCCAAATCAAAACATTGGCACAATATGGATCTATGCCCTTTCAGGATTACAAACAGTTCATTGAATTTGGAAACCAAGCTAACATAGAAGACAAAGAAAAATTGGCTCAATTTTACATACACAACCTCACTCTAACAAATATGAATTTTTGGGATCCCAATGCAAGGCTAGGGGATACACAGCTGATGACCTTAACATCCTAAATGACTGATGAGGAGGCAAGAGTTGAGGAAGTGAAAAGGGTAATGACAAAGGAAGGGAAGGAACTATTGTATATCAGGGTGGATCTAGTGAGCCCAATGGCAGTCATTAGCAGTCGTTACCTCATCTCCAATGATGTTGTTGTAGCACCTAACTACCTTTCCAACTAGGAACAAACCATCCTACACTTTGAAGACACATTCAGGTTATTGGGAATATAAAGCCTATAAGCCTACCAGAGGATATGGCATGCCTTACCCCAAAACCTACAAATCAGAGAATATCACTCTTCTAAAAGGCTAAGGAATGCCTTGGAGAGAACACCCTTATACAAAAGGATCATGCAAAGGATGAAATTCAGGTGGATAGGACTCTAGCTCAATCTACCCTTATTGTTAGGCCTACAAGAAGGAAAAGATGAAGCAGGAGAGCAGGAGTGGATAGAAATAGAGAAGAATGCAGGATTTTTGTTAGGCCCCTATACTACTAGTGTAACCCCTTATTGTTTTTAGTACAACCCACTTATTATATTGATGTACCCATGTAGTGCCCATATTATTACTATTGTGCCCCATAGAAGCCCACTATTGTTATTATTGTTCCCTTACATTATTATTTTTATGTCGGCTCTGATTATGTTATGACCCCTTAGACTCCTATATATAGAAAGGAGGTCTTTTCATTTGTATCATCGAAGAATTGTTCATTTATGTAATGTAAAGGAGGTTTCTCCCTTGAAGAGGCTGAATTCTAAGGCGTTGATCTATCTTTTTTTATCTTTTCTTGAGCTGGTTTCATAACATTTGGTATCAGAGCTTTGGATTCTAGAGTTTCGCTGCTCCAAATAGGTCATCGTGGCATTTTCGCTATAACTTTTTTTCTGCGATGTTTCAGAAGCTAAAAAAAAAACCCATTTTAGAAGAAATCACACTGAACCTCGGGTCCAAATTTCAGAGCTTTTCACGCTATATTTGCGGAGATCTGATCTGAGAAAGTTGGTCTTTTTGCAGACTCCTGAATTACATTCCAAACAGGTGACTTGGGGAAAATCGTCATAACATTCTCTCTGAGCATCGGATTAAAATTTCGTAAGAAGATACAGAAAGAGGACGGATTGTAGTTTCTTGTAGATATTTTTCAAAGCAAAAGGTTGAAACAGTGACACGTGGCACTTCATACAAGTTCGCTCTTCTGGAAAGGTTTATAATCAGGTCATCTTGGGAGATTGTGCATAACTCTTTCTTGGAGAATCCAATTTGGATCAGACTAGAGGCATTAGAAAGAGAACACAGAGGACTACTACAGGTCGAAATTTCTGAACTTAAAGATTCGAAAGTACAAAGTTACAGTCGTTTCAAGGTCGAACTCCTAAAATCAAGAAAAAGCAAGATGAGGAAGTTTGATGGCAAGGATCCGGTAAATTGGATACTTCAAATGGAGCAATATTTTGATCTACATGGTGTACCACTGTTACAAAAGGTATGTATTACATCTTCATATTTAGAATCAAATCAATTTTTATGGTATGAAGGGCTTTATTCTCGTAAACAACTTGTTACGTGGTCAATCTTCACGGAGGAAATGATAGCACATTATGAGGATACAAAGAGCAACACCACAACAATTGGAAGAAAAAATAGAAAAATGGCTTTGTTACAATTGTGATAGCAAATGCACTAGAGGTCATAAGTGTGCTGAGAAGAAATTATTTTACATAGAATATGAAGAGGAGGAAGAAAATGATCAAGTAACATCAAAATAAGAGGATATACGCCAGGACCCCACCCCAGAGAAAGAAGAAATGAATCAGACCATACCTTGTAAAGCATTGGCAAGAATTACCACTCCTCAAACTCTGAAGATAGAAGGACATATCAAGAAGAAAAAGGTGCAAGAAGTGAAAGATCACATCGAGAAAGAAGAAATAAATCCAACCCTATCTTGTAATTCATTGTCAAAATTACCACTCCTCAAACTATCAAGATAGAAGGACATATCAAGAAGAAAAATATTCAAGAGGTGAAAGATCACATCGAGCATCAATAAATGAATCCGACCATATCCTGTCTTGTAAAGGATTGGAAGAAATTGCCACTCCTCAAACTCTAGAGATAGGCGGACATATCAAGAAGAAAAAAGTTCAAGCAGTGAAAGATCACATCGAGCATCAACAACAAGTTCTCCAACTTTTAAAGGATAACACCACTTTCATGCAAAATCAAACGAAACAACAGGGAGATCAACATCGTAGTGAAAAATTTTTCGATGTAGGTGATTGGGTATTTTTACTGCTACATCTCAAACAGGTTATTTATGAGAAGGAAATGTTGGCAATACTACATGCACTTAAAAAATGGCGACCTTACCGAATGGGAAGACTCTTCAAGGATGAGGATGTGGAAGCATTGTTTTGTACTATTTCTATTATCCAACCAGATTGGATAAACGAAGCAAGGGATGAATGGAAGAAGGACGAAGAAGTATGGCCACTTATTCAAAAGTTGCAAAAGATCCCAATTCAAACAATATTTCCAGAAATTGAAGAGGAAGGAAAAATCATATTGGAACCTGGAGCAGTCACAGAAACAAGAACCTGACAGCTACGAAATCGATCAATTTCAGAGTATCTCATCAAATGTAAGAACTTACCCGCTGAATATTCCACATGGGAGGACAAGAATTTTATACAGAAGCATCAATAACTACTCAAGCGTTGAGGACAACGCTTTTTGAATGAGACGGGCATGTTAGGCCCCTATACTACTAGTGTAACCCCTTATTGTTATTAGTACAACCCACTTATTATATTGATGTACCCATGTAGTGCCCATATTGTTACTATTGTGCCCCATAGAAGCCCACCATTGTTATTATTGTGCCCTTACATTATTATTGTTATGTCAGCTCTGATTATGTTATGACCCCTTAGACTCCTATATATAGAAAGGAGGTCTTTTCATTTGTATCATCGAAGAATTGTTCATTTATGTAATGTAAAGGAGGTTGCCCCCTCGAAGAGGCTGAATTCTAAGGCATTGATCTATCTTTTCTATCTTTTCTTGAGCTGGTTTCATAGAAATTTTATCCCCAAGAGGCAAAACCATTTGAGGAGCCTTAGGATGTCTGGTAGGCCACCAGGGCCATGAGAGAGATGCACATGGATGACTGAGTTACTTAGAGGATAAGCAACAATTTTAGTAGGGGGTGATGATGAGGCTCATCAATAGGTACATTATAAGGGCCATGATGCCATCCTCCATCTTTAAAACTATCTCTTTCTCACATTTATTTACATTTTTTGTTATATTATGCTCAGTGAGAAGGATAAAAGATGTTTGTCATGTCATGTGGCCTAATATGGTTTAATTGCATGAAATGGGGTAGTTTTTGAGATGATTTCCATGCAAGGGCTCAAAGTAGACATCAAGGAGAGAATATAGGAGTTTTCCCACCTATTTAACTCCCTCAATCAACCCAATATCACAACACTCTCTCTCTCTCATCAACTCGAGGTCATTGGAAGTCAAGCAAGTGAAAGCAATGAGGAACAAGATCCACCATTCGCAACTTGTAGGAGAAAAATATTCCTATTTTAGAGGGAGCTTCTAGTATCTACCCTCTTGTTTAAATAAGCATGTAGAAGAGCTCATTAGGATTCGAGTTGTGTTTTAAGCTAGGTAGCTATTCAGCTCAGGAGCTTGGCACTGTTATTTTGACTGTTATTTGATGTTTTAAACATTGATTCAATGATAATGATAAGTTGCTTATTGATTCATCATTGAGTTAGTTCTAGAGGGCCGAGGCTTTTGGGTTTGGGCCTATCCTAATGACTTAGGTCCCTCTTGTGTACTTGTATATCTTTTAGTTTTAGAGTATTGCTTAGTTTCTTACATTTTAGTAGAGGATAATCCATCAATATCAGTGATTGCTTGCCTCTACCTCATCTCTCTCATGGGAGCATGAATAGAAGGATTTACAACCACAACCCAAAAGCATTATGTTTATGATTTATTAGAAAAATATTTGTGTTATTCATCTTATTTTTCATGTGATTTTTGTAGTTTAGGATTTGGTTTATTGATTAGATCAGAGTTCTGGCATAGATTAAATACCAGTTAAATTCAACTCATATTTTCCCCTACGAGTTATTTCATATTGTCAATAACAAATGGATGTATGCATGTAACGATTGCAATGTTGTTTGAATCTGTAGACAAGGGAACCTTCACCACCTCCATATTAAACTCCCTCACCTTCTCTTGTGAACCCCAAATTCTATCCCAAATTTTTTGTTTCGTGAGATCATTTTCCTAGGGTCACCGAGAGCATCCCTCCTAGTCCCAAAAAAGCCTTAAAAAGGCTCTAAGCTTCTATAGGGGCTTTGAAAACCATTCAATCATCTACTCAACCTCCATGCACCTTTCCATACCCTTCAACCATCATTTTCCCCTATCAAACCTAGATATGATACTTTTCGGATGGGTTTGAGGTGGTTAAGGTTCTGTATAGGGAGAGGAATTCTAGAATGTATGGAGAAAGCTAAAAACCTCTTGGAGGAAAAGGATACAAACCTCCAAAATGGAATGGAGGAAATGGTGACAAACCACTACCCTCACCTCCATCCTCATCCTCATCTTCATCCTCACCTTCAAATTTTTCTACCCTTTCACAAACACCTCGAAATTCCCCAAGGGGTCATGGTAAAGCTCCTTTTCTTAAGCTTGATATTAAGTTTGAATTGACTATGTATAATGGAGAGGTAAATGTAGAAATATTAGACAATTACATTCGTCAGATTGAAGTGTATTGCAAGATACAAAGAATCAAATATGATGAAACCAAGATTCAACTTGCTTCTCTTAGATTGGAAGGTGAAGCACTAATTTGGTGGGAAGACAAAACTCAAGAGAACATGAAGAAACATGGTAAGGTCTTATCCTCTTGGAATGATTTTGTTTTTGCAATAAGAAGTAAATTTTATCCATTAGCATACATGCAGAAAGCTATTATGGATTGGCAAACTTTAGACAAACTGTAGAGCCTCTAACTTGCACCTAATTATCTATCATTACCTACAACTTTTCCTCACTTATCCCTCTCTTTTGCCCTATTTTCCTCATAAACCTATCCAGATCATTACATTTGATGTCTTTAAGCATGATTGGTTAACTTTTCTAATGTTTGACTGTTTGTCTAGATTTTTGACATATGCACAGAGATTCCGCAGCTGTCTGGCAATTCCGCAACCATTCAGCAATTCCGCAGCTATCTAGTCATTCCGCAGCCTTTTCATTGATCTCTATGTTCCAAGTGTCATTTTGAAAAACGAATCACATGGGCACGTGGGAATGAAGGTGTTAAAGGTTCCTATGCTATTGGTTCGGTCAGCAACGCCACGCACACCTCCGGTCAACGTGGATCAAACTTCGGTCAACAAAGCCAGCTCAAACGGTGCTGCGTGAGCTGATAGGTCACGTCACTCCAGATGGCGATTCCTCCACGCTATGCAGGTTATGGGAGACATGATCCAACCTTGGATTCAACCTCCATGACGACCGTACCCTCCAGATAACACACGGACCTGTTTACGTGTTGCTGTACCATTTAATTAGCATGACTGTCAGTTAATTTCTAGTTTCATGTTTTACGCAGTAGGCAGTTGTTCATACGCCTATAAAATCCAGCGTCTGCGCACGCTTAAGGATTAGTTTTTAGTTGCTTTTTTTATGTAATTGCTACAATTTTAGTGTGTACAGAAACTCTGTTTTGAAGCTGCTGTTTCAGCACTTTTTACTGTAATTTCTGCATATGAGTTAATAGAAGACTGTGCTGTTTTGACTCCTTCAAGTAGCTTATTTTTCCTTGGGTTTTGTGGATGGAGGGCCCCCATTCATAACAGCCTTTGTACAGTAAATTTACCTTTATGTTCTTGCCATTTCCTTCTTTTGAATTCAGCAATTTTCCTTTTATTTAACACATGTACAGTTTTGATTTACTTTCACTGTCATCTCATTTCCAGCATTTACTTTAACTGATCAGGATTGTTTTCTGCAGGTGTTAGCCCAGGATTGTGTGTCTTTGTTTTATTTGCTTTATCTCTAATGGTATTTTCAGTTGTCATATTCATAGTTGTTGCCTTTATTCTGTTTTTCTAGCTTGATTTCTAGTTTAGTTTCTCAAGTTGTATGCTAACATATTGATGGTCTCCTTATCATAAGTTGTTCATCTTTAAGAGATCAGAATACTAATAAATCACAGCTTGCTTTGAGTAGTTTTTGACTTATATCACTAACTCTTTCTTCACTTGTTACACATTACAATGTATGTTGGAAGCAGAATGTTGGAGAGAGGCAAAGTGGTGTTATAATTTGTCATCTTAGAGCTTGATTACTTTTTAGACTTATATCTAACTACTTCTTAATCGTGTTTCACATAGTACTATATGTTGGAAGCAGAGTGTTAGGAAGAGATGAACATTATAATTGGTCTTTAAAGTGGTTTTTCTTACCTTTTTATTGCAGCAGCATGAGTAGTGACTAGTGCCATTAGAAAGTGGTTTTTATGCTTTGCTTTCAGTTTCATTTCAAGTTATTTCTTTCAAGCTCGTTCTTTGCAAGTTTAGAAGGTAGTTAGAAACCACCAGTTACACACACTCACTCAATTAGAAACCACCATACACACACAAATCACTCATTTGTTTATAAAATCATCACTCCATCTTAGGAAGTTAAATTGACCGCAACACCCCCAAACGACAAAAAGATATAAGAGGTTACTTAAGTATATACTGTACACCTTCACTTCATCAGCTTACGAGCCCCGGGTTGACAATTTATGATAGCAATTTAGACAACACTAAATTGACTAAACATTTTGGCGCTGTTGCCGGGGAAGTGAAATTAAGTAGCCATATTCTTAGAAAAAAACAACATAAAATTTCAAGAAAAGAAGTTGATAACCTATCAAAGTATGCTCTCCTCTTGCACTTCAAAGTGATCTGGAGGATCAGAAAAGAGAAAGTTATTGATTTAGTAGTTTCTTGAGTATGCTCTTTTCTTGCACCTAGAGTGACCTGGAAGATCAGAAAAAGAACTATTAACTTGGCTTGAAGAAAAATAAAAAAAAAATAAAAAAAAAATGACATGCATAGAGCTAGAGATTCTAGGGGAAGGTTTTTAGCTAGAGCTCGAAGTTCAATTTTTACAAGTCCATCTGCTTCAAGGAATAGACAAGAGACACCTCCCTTATCTCCAACCGACACTCCTAGCCCTAGAATTCCTGGAATTCAAGAGCCAAGAATTGACTAAACATTCTCTTCAAATTACTTACAAAGGACTGTGAATTCAAATGGGATCCTGAATGCCAATCTGCATTTGAAGCTTTAAAAACGAGAATATCTGAAGCACCCATTCTAAGAGGGCCAAATTGGAAACTTCCTTTCCATATTTCTACAGATGCTTCAGATACAGCTCTAGGAGCTGTTTTGGGACAAAAGGATTTGATCCCTTATGCCATTTATTACACCAGTAAAAATTTGACTCCCACTGAGTTAAATTATACTGTGACAGAAAAAGAATTCTTAGCTGTGGTGCATGCGATCAATAAGTTTAGACACTACATAACCGGCTATGAAACTTTTGTTCATACTGATCATTCTGCCATAAGATATTTAATGAACAAACCTGTTACTAATGGCAGAGTCACCAGATGGCTCTTACTTTTACAAGAATTCAATATTACTGTGTTAGATAGACCAGGAAAACAAAATACAGTAGCTGATTTCTTGTCTAGAATCCAAAATGCTAACGAAGATTCTCCTGTAGAGGATAAGTTTCCTGATGAGTATTTGTTTGCAATAACTACTAAAACCCCTTGGTATGCAGATATTGCTAATTATTTGGTCACAGGGAAACTACCTCCACATCTCTTTCCTAATGAAAGGAGAAAGATTATTCAGCAGAGTTCAAGTTATTCATGGATTTCTAATGAATTGTTCAAAACAGGGCTAGACTGTGTGATTAGAAGATGTGTTCGAGAAGATGAGATGCCTGACATCCTTAAGGCATGCCATGACGAGCCATGCGGTGGACACTTCGCTGACAAAGAACAACTTATAAAATCCTTTCTTTGGGATATTATTGGCCTACTCTTTTCAAAGATGCAAAGCAATATGTCAGAAGGTGTGACAGCTGCCAAAGAATTGGGAGACCAACTCTTTCAAGTGAGATGCCATTGCAGCCACAGGTACTCATCGAACCTTTTGAAAAATGGGCTTTAGATTTCGTTGGACCCATTAATCCGCCATCTAAACAAAAGAAGTATATATTGGTTTGTACTGACTATGTTACTAAGTGGGTAGAAGCAAAAGCTTTGCCTTCTGCCACTGAAAATTCAGTTGTTCAATTTCTTTTTGAGGATATTTTCACTCGTTTTGGTGTCCCAAGAGAAATTGTAACAGATCAAGGAAGCCAATTTACATCTAATCTGATGGAGAAGCTGATGGAGGAATACAAGATCAAGCATAGAACATCTACTCCTTACCATCCGTAAGCAAATGGTCAAGTGGAATCTACAAATAAAGTCCTTGAGAATATCATCACCAAGACTGTTCATATGCATAGAAAGGATTGGGCTGAAAGGCTACCTGAAGCTTTATGGGCCTATAGAACTACATGGAGGAGTACCACAGGATATTATCCCTATGAACTTGTTTATGGGAAAGAAGTCCTGCTCCCCATTGAGTTCCAAGTCAAAACTTTCAAGATGGCAGTCCAGTTGGGGATGAATCTTTCAGAAGCCCAGAAGCACAGAATGGAGCATTTAAATGAACTAGATGAGATAAGACAAGATGCCATTTTAAGAATCGATCTAGTTCAGCATCAAAGAACAAAATGGCATGATAGATGCATCAAGGAGAAGAAGTTTCAGAAAGGAGATTGGGCTCTATTGTTTGATTCAAAGTTTAAAGACTTCAAAGGAAAATTTCAAACTCATTGGCTTGGGCCATATGAGATTGATGAAGTCTTTAGCAATGGAGCAGTTCGAGTGAAAACTATTGATGAATTTCATACTCCTCTTATTGTGAATGGCCATCGCTTGAAGATCTACCAGAAGCCACTCTCAAAAGAGGAATTTGTCAAGTTGTTTAAAGAAGATTCTGCAATCAGGTTGGTGGAGAAGGATTCTTCTCCTCCATCAGCCTAATCTTTGGTTTTTGAAAAAAAAAAAAAAAAAAAAAAAAAAGAGAAAAAAAAAAAAAATACAAATGTATAGGCCTGAAAACCAGTCTCTGATTGGCAGTCCTATGCAGAAAATCTGAGGTGAAAATCAGGGTCACCTGACACCTCACATTTTCCAAAAAAAAAAAAAAAAAAATCTCTCTCTCCTCCTTGTTCCATCTCATTTCGCCCACTTCATTCACCATCTCATTCATCCAATCACTCTCACTCCACCTCATTTCTTTCCATCCATCCATCCATTACATTCTATCTCACCAATAAAGTCATTGTTAGATTTATTTCACACAACAAAAGTTGTTTTGTGCAGACAGAGGGTATCACTGCAGTTTCCGCAGCTGAGGAGAAATTCCGCAGCCAACATCCCAATTCCGCAGCCGATACACTTTCTGCACCTGCATAAAAAAAAAACACAGTCTGTTTTAAGAAGGAATCTGCAGTCCAAAAGTCATCAGCAATAATTGAAAAAAAAGGTCATGTAGCAGCAATAAACAATGAAAGGTTAGTGTCATATGAGCAAAAGGAATCAAAGCGCGGATACATAAGGTATGATCTAATTTCTAAACCTACGGTTATAACATTTTGCATGGTTTCCGGATTGTGTTTTTAGCCATCTAATGTAATGATTACCAATCCTTTCCATTACTCGACTGGAAATCCACGTATCTCTCAGCCTTAACGGTCCCTACTCATTAGAGTTTCAAACCCAAACACGGCTGCTCTTTCATTAAAATTCTCGTACCAGAGTGACGTATACAACTGTATTACGACACTCTGAGTTATAATTCTGCAGCCAGATGTACACCAATGACCGATGTCTATGGGATTTAACCGTTTTCACCCATTACTCGTAACCCTCCTACGCATACATAATTCCATTCCCGCTGTTGATTCACTCCCTCATTTCCATTGTTCTTCACTGCTCTGTCTTATTCACTATTCTGTCCACCGTAAGCACTCTCTGTTTCATTTTCTTCTCATTTCTCCACTAAAACCCTGACCACTGTTGTAAGTGCATCACGGCTATTTTGCTGTAGCCGTAAATCCACTGTCCAAACACTTTTCTCCCGTATAACTCTTTCACCAAGTGTTAAAACAGTGCTGTTAAGGCAGCCAGAGAGCTGATGGGTAAGCTATTGAGGGCAGAGCCTGAGGGCTCTAAATTTTTAGAAGGTTATCCCCAAACTAAAGACGCTTTGCAAAAGGCCAAATGGCTCCAGTTCATTCAAAAATTCAAGGGATACCATAAGGAAGTCACAAAGGCTTTTGCTCGTTCTTTCAAAGACAACAAAGTGGAGATTGGAGATCTGAAATTTACAGTTACAGAAGGCAGTTTAGCACAAGCAACTTCATTACCTCAGACTGGGGAAAGGTGGTTCAAGAATCGATCAGTGAAAGACCAGGAATGGAAGCAAATATTGAAAAATCCAGGTATGAACACTAGTATTTTTACAAAGGGAATCCCTGTTAGTCTTGTCAAAGAAGAATGGACAGCTTTGCTTCTGTTAGTACAGAAATTCTTTACATGTGAAGGAAGATTCGGAATTTTGTATGTTTACCATGCTAAAATTATGATGCATTTCATGGGTGAGCATGACATTAATCTTCCTTATTTTCTACTATCTAGCCTTAGAAAAATGTGCTCAACAGTCCAAAGAAACATAAATAATATTGAGCCACATTTATACCATCACGAGCTTGTCAAAATGCTAATTAAAGAACAGTTAAAGGCCAAAAGGGATACATGGGAAAGATTTCTTGTGAGGAACCACTTCCAAGAGGCAAGAGAAGCCTCTGGTAGTTCACCTAAAGTGCCCAGAAAGAGTAGAAGAAGAAGAAGAGAAGAGGTTACCCCAGAAATTGCTGTCCAAGTAGAAACTGTCCCTGAAATTGTTGTCCAAGAAGAAACTGTCCAAGACCTTGTTGAAGAAGAAATTGCTGCCCATAACTCTAAGGAAGAAATTGACCCTGAGCTTGCTGTAGATATTGACCAAACAACCCAAGAAATTATTACAGAAACCCTGCAAGAAATTGTACAAGAGGCTGCTCAAAAGAAAAAGGAGAGTAGGAAGAGACAAAAGAAGGATAAGGGAAAAGCTAAAGCCCAAGAAACCTACCTTACTCCTGAAAATTCCAGTGAAAAGGACACTCAGCCATTGGCACATAGATTGGCCCAATTTCATGAGGCTGCCCTTTCCAAGAAGATGCAAAAACAAAAGCAAAAGCAACAAAAGGAAAAACAGAGCATCACCACCGTGAGGAGGAGCAGCAGGCTACAAGACAAAGTGGGGGCCACAAAGGACAAAAAGTCACTCTTTATTGACTTGAGCACACCTGAAAAGGTTGCTACAAGACTTGACTTTGAGGCAAGGCCACCACATGTTGAGGTTACTCCTCCACGAGAGGAAAGCCCTTTTCAACAGGAGCATGAAATCGAACTTGAGCATGAGCCTAGTCCAAAGAGGTCACCAGAGATTGACCCAGATCAGCAGAGAGTATATAACTACTTGGAGACATTAGAACAAGCTGCTGCTGGTCCAAGCACTGTTCTACCTCTTGAACAACAAGTTCACTCACTTAAACAAGAAATTTTTGAGCTTGAAGTTTTAAACCGCCACATCACACAAGAGAATGAAGCATTAAAGGAACAAGGTAAAGTGGACAAAATGGTCCACGATAATACCATGCTTCATCTGGGCCTTTGGCAAAGGAAAAACAGAAAGCTAAAGAAAAAATGCAGGAAGCTAAGCAGAGCTTTGGTCAATTAAAATTCAGATGCTTGGTGAGGAAACCAAAAGTCAATGTGGCTACACAGAGGAAGAGGAGAAGACTAGATGTCCTAGCAGAGGCATCTCAGCAGGTGGATTAAACAATGTTTTCATTGCATGAGGACATGCAACACCCTCGTAGTGGGGGTATGTAGAGCCTCTAACTTGCACCTAATTATCTATCATTACCTACAGCTTTTCCTCACTTATCCCTCTCTTTTGCCTTATTTTCCTCATAAACCTATCCAGATCATTACATTTGATGTCTTTAAGCATGATTGGTTAACTTTGCTAATGTTTGACTGTTTGTCTAGATTTTTGACATATGCACAGAGATTCCGCAGCTGTCTGGCAATTCCGCAGCCATTCAGCAATTCCGCAGCTATCTAGTCATTCCGCAGCCTTTTTATTGATCTCCATGTTCCACGTGTCATTTTGAAAAACGAATCACATGGGCACGTGGGAATGAAGGTGTTAAAGGTTCCTATGCTATTGGTTCGGTCAGCAACGCCACGCACACCTCCGGTCAACGTGGATCAAACTTCGGTCAACAAAGCCAGCTCAAACGGTGCTGCGTGAGCTGATAGGTCACGTCACTCCAGATGGCGATTCCTCCACGCTATGCAGGTTATGGGAGACAGGATCCAACCTTGGATTCAACCTCCATGACGACCGTACCCTCCAGATAACACACAGACCTGTTTACGTGTTGCTGTACCATTTAATTAGCATGACTGTCAGTTAATTTCTAGTTTCATGTTTTACGCAGTAGGGAGTTGTTCATACGCCTATAAAATCCAGCGTCTACTCACGCTTAAGGATTAGTTTTTAGTTGCTTTGTTTATGTAATTGCTACAATTTTAGTGTGTACATAAACTCTGTTTTGAAGCTGCTGTTTCAGCACTTTTTACTGTAATTTCTGCATATGAGTTAATAGAAGACTGTGCTGTTTTGACTCCTTCAAGTAGCTGATATTTCCTTGGGTTTTGTGGATGGAGGGCCCCCATTCATAACAGCCTTTGTACAGTAAATTTACCTTTATGTTCTTGCCATTTCCTTCTTTTGAATTCAGCAATTTTCCTTTTCTTTAACACATGTACAATTTTGATTTACTTTCACTGTCATCTCATTTCCAGCATTTACTTTAACTGATCAGGATTGTTTTCTGCAGGTGTTAGCCCGGGATTGTGTGTCTTTGTTGTATTTGCTTTATCTCTAATGGTATTTTCAGTTGTCATATTCATAGTTGCTGCCTTTATTCTGTTTTTCTAGCTTGATTTCTAGTTTAGTTTCTCAAGTTGTATGCTAACATATTTATGGTCTCCTTATCATAAGTTGTTCATCTTTAAGAGATCAGAATACTAATAAATCACAGCTTGCTTTGAGTAGTTTTTGACTTATATCACTAACTCTTTCTTCACTTGTTACACATTACAATGTATGTTGGAAGGAGAATGTTGGAGAGAGGCAAAGTGGTGTTATAATTTGTCATCTTAGAGCTTGATTACTTTTTAGACTTATATCTAACTACTTCTTAATCGTGTTTCACATAGTACTATATGTTGGAAGCAGAGTGTTAGGAAGAGATGAACATTATAATTGGTCTTTAAAGTGGTTTTTCTTACCTTTTTATTGCAGCAGCATGAGTAGTGACTAGTGCCATTAGAAAGTGGTTTTTATGCTTTGCTTTCAGTTTCATTTCAAGTTATTTCTTTCAAGCTCTTTCTTTGCAAGTTTAGAAGGTAGTTAGAAACCACCAGTTACACACACTCACTCATTTAGAAACCACCATACACACACAAATCACTCATTTGTTTATAAAATCATCACTCCATCTTAGGAAGTTAAATTGACCACAACACCCCCAAACGACAAAAAGATCTAAGAGGTTACTTAAGTATATACTGTACACCTTCACTTCATCAGCTTACGAGCCCTGGGTTGACAATTTATGATAGCAATTTAGACAACACTAAATTGACTAAACACAAACTAAGGGGTAGAATGTGAAATATTATACTCAAGAGTTTAGAAAAAGGGATTTGATTTTGGGTACAGATTTCTCCTCACAAGATACTTTGCTCAAATACATTGGATGATTGAATAGTTATTTGAGACACAAAATTCACATGTTTAACCCTACAAAAATAGATGAAGTTTGTGTACATGCAACTCATTTAGAAGCAAGGGGGAAGAATGTTTCTCAAGAGGGCAACAGAAAGCCATTCAAGAATGGTGACAAAGGAAAGGGGAAATTCAAAGCCAAAGGCAAGAAAAATGCTTCATTCAAGAAAGAGGGAGAAAATCTCACATGTAAACATTGTTCAAAAGAAGGACATGATGAATACCACTATTGGAAACTTCATCCTGAAATGAGACCCAAAAAGTTTAAAAATAAAGAGAAACAAAAGACTGCTGCAACTACACAACATGATTTAGGGGATGAAACAAATATCACAGCCCTGGGATTCAAAGGTAAGGACTCTATTGCAAGTACTAGTTATTCAAGTAGTAACCTTAATGAAACTCAACATGAAAATGAAAGAATAGAGCTTTTCCACATTAGAGTCATTTCAAAACATACCAAGATAAACACACTGTTTGATAGTGGCTCACAAGCAAACTTCATTTCTGAAGACACTGTCAAGAATTTGAATTTTGAAACAACCCCTCATCCTAAAACATATCCTTTAGGTTGGATATGTAACAATGCAAAATTGCATGTAACAAAAAGATGTAAATTAATATTTTCCATCACTGCAAACTTTATAGATGAGGTAGAACTTGATGTCATTCCACTTGATATTTGTGGTATTGTTTTCGGAATCCCATATCTATATGATAGGAGAGCCATCTTTCATCTCCGTGAGAACAAATATCACTTGTTTAAAGATTGAGTTGAGTACATTGGTAGAGCACATAACAAGAAGCTAAATTTTTCACTTGTAAATGCTGGACAAATGAAGAGGTTAGTCAATGCTAGTAAGAACTTTGTACTCTTGATGATCAAACCCAAAGAGAATGCTGAAAATGAAGCTTTCCAAGGATGTGATGCAAATTTTAAATCTGATTTGTGTGAGGTTGTTAACACAAATGATGAGATGTTTCAGGAGCCCAAAGGATTGCCTACTAAAAGAGGTATCCAACATGAGTTCCAATTGCAGCAATATTGTCCTCTTCTAAATATTGTCATGAACAAGATGTCAGTTGTGGAGAATGTAAATATTAAAAGACAAATACACGATTTTCTTGACAAAGGGGTCATCAAACCAAGCACATCTCCATGTGGGTCACCAATTGTATTAGTACCAAAGAAAGATGGTACATGGTGCATGTGTGTAGATTTTAGAGCCTTGAAGAAGATAATGGTAAAGAATTGTTACCCTATTCCTCGAATTGATGATTTTCTTAATCAATTGAAAGATGTTGTTTATTTCTCTAAGTTGGATTTGAGGAGTGGTTATCATCATATTAGGATTACTAAAGGAGACACATGGAAGACAACTTTCAAAAGAAAACAAGGTTTTTTTGAATGATTAGTTATGCCATTTTGGCTTTGTAACACTCTTGCAACATTTGTGCGAGTTATGAATGATGTCTTAAGGCCTTTTCTTGATGATTTTGTAATTGTCTTTGTAGATGACATATTGGTATTCAACAAGTCTCGTGAAGAGCATGTCATGCATGTGAAACAAGTCTTAGATGTATTGAAGAAAGATAATTTGTTTTTAAATATATCTAAATGTGAGTTTGGAAAGACCTCATTAGTTTATTTGGGAAATATTGTTGGAGGGGGTGAACTGAAGATATATCTCTCAAAGGTAAAAGTCATTGTTGATTGCACTAAGACCACTAATGTAACTGAGGTGAGAACTTTTTTGGGAGCAACCCAATATTGGAGAAAGTGTATTTCTAACTTTTCTTCAATTGTAGCTCCATTACATGCATTGAAAATCATTAAGCAGGTTTTTCAATGGGGAGTCAAGCAACAAAAAGATTTTGATTCATTGAAGGAGAGAATTAGTACAACTCCAATTCTTGCACTTCCTGATTTAAGATAGCTATTTGAGATACAAATGATATGCAAGTGACTATGCCATGGGAGCAGTCTTGATGCAACATGGTAAGCCCATATGTTTCCATATTGAAACTTTTAATGGTGTAGTAATTAACTATCCTACTTATGACAAAGAAATATATGCATTGGTGCCAATTTTCAAAAAGTGGAAACACTATTTGATGGGAAAGGAAACTATCATTCACACTGGTCATCAACCATTATAGTAATTGTAATCACAAACTAAACTACAGTAAGAAATGCACTTCAAATGGATGGGTTTCTTGCAGCAATTCCACTTGGTGATAAGGTATAAGAAAGGTATCTATAACAAGTTTGATGACATGCTTTCTTGACCAATTTTTAGTGCTTCAGTTACTCTTAAGCATAATTCTATCATGGATTAGAGCTATGTTGAACATTATGCTTTAGATGAAGACTTTAATGATGTAAATGCAACTTTGTGTCAAGGAAACCAAGTAGAGGAATTGGATTACCATGTGCATGATAAAATTTTGTATCATCTTGGCAAGCTATGCATTCCATAGGGTGAAAGAGTCAACATCACAAGGGAGGCACATACTTCTCTTATTGCTGGCCATTTTGGTGTAGGCAAGACGGTGGCACAATTACAAAGGTATTGTTATTGGCCTAGAATGAATGAAAGTGTATCATGATATGTAAGAGGATGTTATTTATGTGCTACAATTAAGCCTAGCAAAATAAAGTTAGAATTTTATACTCCACTTCCAGTTCCTTCTCGTTCTTGGGAAAGTATTTCTATGGACTTTGTAGGAGGACTGCCTATGTCTAAAAGAAAACATGATTATCTTTTTGTTGTGATGGATTGTTTCAACAAGATGTGTATTTTGATGCCTTGTAAGAATCAGGTTATAGCTAAACAGACTACACAAATGTTCTTTCAACATGTATGGGTACATTTTGAATTTCCCAAATAAATTATTTCTGATCTAGATTCTCGATTTGTCAGGAACTTTTGGTCAAGCTTATGGGCACTTATGGACACCAAGTTGAAAAAGAGCACAACATTCCATCCACTCAAAATCCTGGACAAAATCTCCTTTATACTTTATCTTTGGGAAAGATGTTTCTATTGATGGTCATAGTGACATTGACAAGGCCAAGCGGTCCATTGAGGAAGTTCAATTGGTGATCCAAATGGTTCAAGAGCAGTTGGAAAAGAGCCAAGCCAAGTACAAGACAAGGCATGATAATCATCATGTTGATCCAATTTCCAAGTTGGAGATGAATTATGGCTTTACATTAGAAAATAGAGGCTTAAAGGAGAAGGTAAGAAGATGAAACCAATAAGGTATGGTCCTTTCAAGATTGTTGAAAAGATTAGTAATAATGCCTTCCATTTGGATTTTCCTCCTTATATGAAAATGTATGCAATTGTTAATGTTGAGAATTTGAGACTATATGAACCTCCTTTGGTTGATGATTAAGGAGATCATGTTCAGATTCCTTCAATAGAAAATTTCTCTCCAGAATTTCTTGAAGAATTGCAACACAATACCATCCTTGACAGAAGGACAAGAACTTCAAAATGAGGGAATGTGGAGTACCTTCATGTTGGTCTCAAAGGCACAAATCCAAGCAAAGCTAAGTGGAATGACAAGGGAAGGGTGAGGAAATTGTACCATCATCTATTTATTAACTGAAATGTGCTTTTGGTGGTCCAAAAAATTCCAATGGGAAGGAGTGATCCAAGGGATTAAAAAATGCTCCAAATTGAAAGTGTGTGATAGAGCTCGAAACCTATATGATTGGATAGATCTCACTGACATGAATTGAATGCAACTTGTTTCACTCAAATTCGACGTCGGGTGCTCCCGGAATCACGTTCTGTTCATTTTCGGAAACAACTAAAAAAATTGAAATTTGGGTTGCAAGGATGCCCAATTAGCAGTACGTATGCTGGCTAGGCCATGACTTAATGGCTAACTAGGTTTTTCATCGGCCAATAGTTGGTAAACACTTGGCACAATGTGATTGGTTTGAATTTTATTTGTTTTCATTGGTTGAATGTTGTTGTGGTGGCCCAACGAGGGAGTGCCATGTGGCCTCCTCATGGTCGACCAAAATTTGTTTGGAGGATAAAAAACACCTGGGGGAGTCGAACTTGAGACCAAATACCAAGAAACCAAGAGCTTTACCAACATGCCACCACTATGTCACTTGATATATAATGATTGTGAATTATATTTAAATTTTATCGTTAGCTTGGTTGGGGTAGGGCCAGGGCTAAGCCCTAGCCCTGGTCACCATGCCAGAAGGACCAAGGGTTAGGACCATGGGCTAGGGCGTAACCCCAGCCCCATGGTCACGATGTCCACCATAACTCATACACCGGAGCCACCCTAAAAATGTGGGTGGAGACTGTCAGATGGGGGCCATCCTGAGGTATCAGGTGGGACCACGTGACCTCACCGTAGCGCATGGAGCGTTTAGTCCTTAGTGCGCAAACTAAGTGATAAGCTCAGGTAATTTAAAACGATAAGACCATGTGTCAAGCGGTCGGGGGCTCGAGTGACAGGGGTGAGAAGTTAGCCCTGACCCCTGGGCAAGTGGCCCCCATGTGGCCTATTTTTCATAACTGAGGCTTAATCGCACCCTTAATGGTCTACAAATTCGCCCTGCCGAGCAATAATTGTACCAGGTTTAGTGCGTCATTTCCACGTTTGCAGTGCTCAAGCGAGGTTGAGGCCGAATTGGAGGATGGATAGGTGCAAAATTTGGGAAAATGAAGAAACAAGAGTACCTTTCCCTGTTTTTAGCCAAATGAGGTGAAGAAAGAACAAAAAAAGGGGTTGGTTTTTGACTGTTCTAGAGCCAATGAAGACATTGTTTTAGCATTTTTAGCACTGTAACTTGATGTAAACACATATTTTTGAGCATAATGAAAGAGGTGCAACATTGGCAACTGGACTAGGAGATGTAGCCCCGGAGGGATGAACTCCTTTATCATTTTTTTTCTTGTGTATGTTGCTTTGGTACTGATGTATTCTTTATTTTTTGCAAAACTAAGATAAAAACATATTTTGTGTGTTTAGTAAATTAATCCTCTACCCAAAACACATATAATTTACACTTGCAAAATTGTTTAAAAAATATTCAAGTGTACATTCAGATCATTTTGGTATCAGAGCCCAGGTTATTATGAAGATTTGATTTGTTTGCAAGTGTTTTTCTGATGCTTAAAAGGTTGAAGCTTAAAAGAGGAGAAGGAGAACTTGTGGAGCCAAGATCTCAATTTTTTTCAATGAGAACAAACACACCTCAAGCATCAATAGTCATGGCACATGAAGAGGGCCCCAAAGGGATGTTTGAAGAGCAGAAAAAATTTTAGAAGAGCATTCTTGGAGATGTATGAGATGGTTAAGGTTCTGTATGAGAGGAATTCCATATTGTATGGAGAAAGCTCAAAACATCATGGAGGAAAAGAAGACAAATCTCCAAATGAGAATGGAGGAAATGGTCACAAACCACCACCCTCACCTCCATCCTCAACCTCATATTCATCTCATATTCAACTACTTCTACCCTTTCACAAACACCTCCAAATTCCCCAAGGGGTCATGGTAAAAATCCTTTGCTTAAGCTTGATATTAAGATTGAATTTCCTATGTACAACAGAGAGGTAAATGTAGAAACATTAGACAATTGGATTCATCATATTGAAGTGTATTGGAAGATACAAAGAATCGAAGATGATGAAACCAAGATTCAACTTGCTTCTCTTAGATTGGAAGGTGCAACACTAATTTGGTGGGAAGCCAAAACTCAAGAGGACATGAAGAAGCATGGTAAGGTATTATCTTCTTGGAATGATTTTGTTGTTGCAATAAGAAGGAAATTTTATCCATTAGCATACATGCAGAAAGCTATTATGGATTGGCAAAAGTTTAGACAAGCTAAGGGGCAAAATGTGCAATCTTATACTCAAGAATTTAGGAAAGGGCTTTTATTTTGGGTATAGATTTTTCCTCATTAGATACTTTTCTAAAATACATTGGAGGATTGCATAGTTATTTGAGACATACAATTCTTATGTTTAACCCTATAAAACTAGATGAAGTTTGTGTACATGCAACTTAGTTAGAAGCAAGGGGGAAGAATGTTCCTCAAGAGGGAAGCAAAAATCCATTCAAGAATGGTGACAAAGGAAAGGGGAAATTCAAAGGGAAATGAAAGAAAAATTCTTTAGTCAAGAAAGAGGGAGAAAAGCTCACATGTGAACATTGTTCAAAAGAAGGACATGATGAAGACCACTGTTGGAAACTTCATCCTGAAATGAGACCCAAAAATTTTAGCAACAAAGGGCAACAAAAGACTATTGCAACTACACAACATGATTTAGGATCTGACTCTAGGGATGAAACAAAGATCACAACCATGGGATTAAAAGGTAAGGACTCTATTGCAAGTATTAGTTCTTCAAGTAGTAACCTTAATGAAACTCAACATGAAAAGGAAAGAATAGATATTTTCCACATTAGAGTCATTTCAAAACATACCAATATAGACACACTATTTGATAGTTGTTCACATGAAGACCTCATTTCTAAAGACACTGTCAAGAAATTGAATTTGGAAACAACCCCTCATCTTAAACCATATCCTTTAGGTTGGATATGTGACAATGCAAAATTGCATGTAGAAAAAAGATGTAAATTAAGATTTGCCATCATTGCAAACTTTATATATGAGGTAGAACTTGATGTCATTCCACTTGATATTAGTGGTATTGTTTTGGGAATCCCATATCTATATGATAGGAGAGCCATATTTAATATCCATCATAACAAATATCACTTGTTTAACAATGGAGTTGAGTGCATTGTTAGAGCACATAACAAGAATTTGAATTTGTCACTTGTAAACATTGGAAAAATGTAGAGGTTAGTACATGCTAGTAAGAACTTTGTACTCTTGACAATCAAACCCAAAGGGAATGTTGAAAATGACACTTTCCAAGGATGTGATGCAAAGTTAAGAGCTGATTTGTGTGAGGTTGTTAACACATATGATGAGATGTTTTAGGAGCCCAGATGATTTCCTTCTAAAAGAAGTATCCAACATGAGATCCAATTGCAACAAGATTGTCCTCTTCCAAATATTGGTATGTACAGGATGTCAGTTATGGACAATGCAGAGATTAAAAGACAAATACAAGATTTTCTTGGCAAAGGTGTCATCAAACCAAGAACATCGACATGTGGGTCACCAATTGTATTACTACCAAAGTACGATGGTACATGGCACATGTGTGTAGATTTCGAAGCCTTGAAGAAGATAACGGTAAATAATCTTTACCCTCTTCCTCAAATTGATGATTTTATTAATCAATTGAAATATGTTGTTTATTTCACTAAGTTGGACTTAAGGAGTGGTTATCATCAGATTAGGATTGCTGAAGGAGACACATGGAAGAAAAATTTCAAAACAAAACAAGGTTTGTTTGAATGGTTGGTTATGCCATTTGGGCTTTGTAATTCTCCTGCAACATTCATGCGAGTTATGAATGATGTCTTAAGGCCTTTTCTTGATGATTTTGTAATTGTCTACTTATATGACATATTGATATTCAACAAGTCTCGTGAAGAGCATTTCATGCATGTGAAACAAGTCTTAGATGTCTTGAAGAAAGAGAATTTGTTTTTAAAGATGTCTAAATGTGAGTTTGGAAAGACCTCATTAGTTTATTTGGGACATATTGTTGGAGGGGGTGAATTGAAGATAGATCCCTCAAAGTTAAAATTCATTGTTGATTGGCCTAAGCCCACTAATGTAACTGAGGTGAGAAGTTTTTTTTGAGTAGCCCAATATTGGAGAAAGTTTATTTCTAACTTTTCTTCAATTGCAACTCCATTACATGCATTGACAAACATTAAGAAGGTTTTTCAATGGGGAGGAAAGCAGCAAAATAATTTTGATGCATTGAAGGAGAGAATCATTACAGCTCGAGTTCTTGCAGTTTCTGCTTTATGATAGCCTTTTGAGATACAAACATATGCAAGTGAATATGCCATTGGAGCAGTCTTGATGAAAGATGGTATGCCTATATGTTTCCATCCTAACACTCTTAATGGTACAACAGTTAACTATCCTGCTTATGACAAAGAACTATATGCATTGGTGCAAAGTGTGAAAAATTGGAAACATTATTCGATGGGAAAGGAAACTATCATTCACACTGCTCATCAACCATTGCAATAATTGTAATCACAAACTAAAATACAACAAGCAAGGCACTTCATATGGATGGGTTTCATGCAACAATTCCACTTGGTGATAAGGTATAAGAAATGTATCGATAAGAAGTTTGTTAACATGCTTTCTAGACCAATTGTTAGTGCTTCAGTTATTCTTAAGCATAATTCTATCATGCATGAGAGTTATGTTGAACATTATGCTTTAGATGAAGACTTTAAAGATGTATATGCAACTTTGTGTCAAGGAAACCAAGTAGAGGAATTGGATTACCATGTGCATGATAAAATTTCGTATCATCTTGGCAAGTTATGCATTCCACAAGGTGAAAGAGTCAACATCATAAGGGAGGATCATACTTCTCTTATTGCTAGCCATTTCGGTGTAGGCAAGACAGTGGAACAATTACAAAGGTATTTTTTTTTTAACAAGGTCGGGTAGTTCATATATTATCAAAAGCTTTGTTGGAGCAAGCTCCTATTACAAACGATTGTAAAATGATAAACATCTAAGCCATGAGATAGGAACATAGTCTCTTCTCCTAGGCTAGTGTTCAAGACTTCATGTATTTTTATGAGTATTTTAGTGTACTGCCTAACAAACTGACCTACTAGAAAGAGAAATTTACATGTCATGGATTCTCTGACATTTTTTCATGGCTTGTAGACTGTTTGCTCCTGAGTTGGCTGGTTCTTCTTTTCATATTTGAGCGAGTTCTCTCCTTCATTGCTTGTGCTATTGTTTTTGTAATATGCCACTGTGATTCCATTTGATTTGTTTTCTTGTTATTCCTTTGGCTTTGCGTTCGACTACTTTTTTTATTGTGCTTCCTTGAAATTGTATTGCCTGAGGTACTTCTTCTTCTATTGACGTTGACCACTTTCCTTTTGTCGGACACGGGAACCATTGGAATCAATGAACAAGGTTATCAAATTAATAACGACTAAGATTAAGTCGCATAGTTCGGAATCATGGGATGGACGATGGAGATTAACTAGAGGCGATGGTGGAAGAGGAGTCTGGAGGAATAGTCACATCCGTTGATGATTAAAATCTATGGTCATCGGGCCTGAACAAGTTCGAACGATAACCAAGGAGAGAGGCGGGTTTATAAATGGAGATGGTATTTTGGGCAGAGAAAAAAACGTGAGTGGTAAAAAGGGGGGGTCGCCCGCTTCCACTAACTAGGCGATATGTAGTAGTGGAGGAGAGAGAGAAAACTGCTTTTTGGGCAAGTAATCTTCGAGCTTGATGTTGGCCCGATATCGATGTGAACCATTAGATCCGTTGAGGACATATCGACGATGGAGGAGAGTCACACAAGTTTGGTTGGATGGGCTGATCGACAACTGTCGAATCAAGCACCAGATCAATGATCCAGATTTGATCGGAGATCGGAGAGAGGAGAGAATAGCATTACAAAAAAGTCTTGGGAGAGCGGACTCGGAGATAGATATAGATGCAAATGAATGCTTTTTTGAAGTCCGATTTAAGCGCTCGGTCATGTTTTTCCTTTGTATTTCGATAGAAATGAGGTCCTGGAGAACGACAGAATTGAAGGAGGACCGAAATCTAGACATAACAGTCAGGGAGGAGGGCTGAGATAAAGGGAGGATAAATGGGAGGCGTGGATGCTCAGAGGGGCTTTACGCTGCAATGGGTCGCTGAGTGGAGGGAGTGAAGGGAATGAAGGGATATGGGGTGAGCGAGCTGGGTAAGAAGAGGGGAGGGGGCTTAAAATGAAGTCTGCACACTTAACAGAGGTAACACTACGAGCTATTATAGAAGGCAGGAAGGGGCTTTGAAACCAAAGTAGCAATATACTAACATGGAAGGTGAAGGTTTCTTCACTAAGGTTACTTCTGTGATTTTTGTGAATGCACCCTCTGTTCTTATAGTGCTTTAACGCCGCCCGAAACCTGCCTTGGATGAAATAATTTGCAACGTGGTTCTTGTGACCATGATTGCAATCTTCCTTCCTGCTGTTTCTCATACTAGAGTCTGAGGTTTCATTGATTTTCCTTCGCATTCCCGTGATTTCCTAGCTACTACTGCAATGATGTGTCCTTTGTTTCTTTTTTACTGTTGTTTTTTGATTTATTGCTTTTATCCTTGTGATTTTTCCTTGATTTTGGTGAGCTTTATATTTGTGCTTTTTGTTGCTTATTAAGAAACAGGGTTGTGATATTCTTCTTGGTTTTCACGAACATGCCCTTCATTTTTTTCCACTGCTTGGTTTGCAAGATAATCCGCCTGTTGATTATGAATTCTCAAGACATGTCTGAAGATTACACTGCCAAAGCCTTCCAAGTTCTTCTTGATTCTTCTAAGAATTCTGTTCATGAACTCATTGCTTGGATTTTTGTTTCTTGCCATTGCCTCTATTATTATGTCTGAGTCTCCTATTATGATAGGATTTTGAATTTATCTTTTTTTTATTATTCTTGTTCCCATCAGCAAGCTGTATGCTTCTGCCTTATTATTTGAGATTTGTCCCAATCCCCATTCATATGTGACATTTTCTTTCCCATCAGGATCTAGGTTTATTCCCCCTGCCCCTGCCTTTCCTGGGTTATGCTTTGAGGCCCCATCAAAGTATAGACAGTATCTATTCTGATTTTTGCTCCAGTTTGTCAGTTCCTCTTCACTCATTCTTATTTTCCATATATTTCCTAAGTTTATCTTCCTGTGTCCTTTTTGTCCATTATTATATATTATGGCTTTGCTGAGCCAATCTCTCTCTTCCTGTTGAAGAGTGTTATAATATGTTGGTGTTGTTCCTTTGACATTGAGGATTTCAGAAGTTAATCCCCACGTTTTTGAGAGGGTCTTCCCTATCCTTGGAATTTGATTTTTGAAAATGCACTTATTTTGTGTCAACCAAATTTTCCAACATAGAACTACTGGAATGCACTTCCATATTCTTTGAATTGTGACTTTCTTCTTTGTTGTGTATGGATAGGCCTTCTCAAGGGTTTGAAGAAAATCTGGCAAGGGCTTTTCAAAATTTATTCTTATTTCCAATGGACTTATCAGCTGCTGCCAACATTCTTTGGCAAAGGTGCATTCTTGGAATAAGTGCTGAATATTTTCTTCAGCCTGCATGCATAATGGGCATCGTGTTGGGCCTTGAAAGCCCTTTTTTTTTAGGTTGTCACTGGTCAATATTCTCCCTTTTAAAAGAGTCCAGATGAACATTTTGATCTTAGGCAAACTTTCTGATTTCCAAGCTATTTTCCAAGAATCCCAGTCTTGTTGATTTGGTTGTTCCTGAAGGATTTTATATCCAGTCCTAACTGTGTAATGTCCACCACTTGGGTCCCAGAGATAAGCATCTTCCTCATCAAAGTGGATTGGCGTTGCCCCTTTTAGGAGCTGCCTGATTTTGCTCCATTTCCCTTCCAAATCTGTCAAAATTGCTAAGCTTTTCCAATCTTGCCACTCCTTTTGATTCCATAGAGAGATAGAGTGTAAAGTATTGAAACCTTTATATTTCATCCACTCTTGTATGTCTTCAATTTCTGGATGAGTCTGTAGTGTTTCTTTTCCCATGATTTTGTCCTCCCAAATTGAAATTATTTTTCCATTGCTTGGGATTTTAGAAATATATCTACTCATTAAAGGAATTGTTTTTTTAACCAGCTTCC
The DNA here is from genome assembly GCA_031772625.1 of Pinus tabuliformis. Classification (NCBI taxonomy): domain Eukaryota; kingdom Viridiplantae; phylum Streptophyta; class Pinopsida; order Pinales; family Pinaceae; genus Pinus; species Pinus tabuliformis. Next base: position 609,567,006 of record CM062810.1, read on the forward strand.
ATACTTGGGTACATTGTCTTATTGAGATATTTCCATTAAGTAGTCTTTTCCTGGTGCCATCCATATATTTTGATATAAGAGTCTTTTTCCACCAGCTCTCTTTTCCTGTAATTAGTCTCCATACTATTTTCATTCCCAGTGCTGCATTCATAAGCCCAAGTATCTGTATTTATAGGCCCCCTTGTTCATAAGGTAGTACTACTTGCTCCCACCTTACTAGGCTAAATTTTTTGTTTTCTTGCTTCCCCCCCTGCCACAAAAATCTTCTTAAGATTAGCTCCATTTGTTTGTGGGCACTTGCTGGGGAAATGATTATGGCATATTGGTAGATAGGTAGTGCTGCAAGGAGTGATTTGATTAGAATTACCCTTCCTGCCATATTCGGCCACATCATACCCCATATTTGTATTTTGTTTTTCATTTTTTCAATTTGTTTAGTCCATATTTCTGTCTTCATCTTCTCTTTTGAGATTGGAAGTCCCAGATAAAAGAGGTGCGTCCATTTTTCCTATACATGGATGTCTAAGATTTGTGAGATCCTTTGCATAGTTCTGGGAGGGGTATTCCATCCATATATCCTTCATTTTGTATTATTTAATAGCCCACCTGAAACCTGTAAAAAATCATTCATAACTTTTTTGAACCTCCTTGCTATTATCATTGATGCCCCTCCCAGCAACAATGTGTCATCAACAAAGAGTGAATGGTTTATTGTTTTTACTCCTTTTTCTATTCTGATCCCTGTGATATTTCTTTCCTTTCTTTGATTTTCTAGAGCCCTGCTTAATGTTTCCGCCATTATAATATATAGGAAGGGGGAGAGAGGACAACCTTGCCTAAGGCCTCTTGTGCTTTGAAAGAAATCACTGGGCCTTCCATTTATGAGGGGGGCAATCCATGGAGTAGAAATGCATGCCTGTATGACTTCCACTATTTCTCTTGAGAAACCAAGTTTCTGGAGGAAAACCATTAGATATGGATGACTAACCCTGTCAAATGCATTTGCCATATCTAGTTTGATTATGAGGCCTTTTTCTTGCCTTAGCATACTGGAGTGTACCGCTTCCTATACAATAATTACATTATCTATGATTTGCCTATTGGGCATGAATCCTCCTTGATTTTCAAATATGATTATTGGAAGTACTTCCTTGATTCTATTTGCAATTATTTTTGTTATTATCTTATATGATGAATTGCAGGGAGAGATAGGGAAAACCTATTGAAAGTTGAGGGGTTTGCTTCCTTTGGGATTATAGTAAGATAGGAGGATTTTGTGTTGCCTCCTTTTTTTTTTTTTTGAAAACATTCTTCACCATTCTTAAGAAATCCTTTCTGATGGTATACCAATGAAATATGTAGAATGCTATCATGAAACCATCTGGCCCTGGGGTTTTGTATGGATACAGACTCCATATGGCCGCCACTACCTCTTCTTCCGTGGGATCCTTGCACATTGTTGCATTTTGATCTTTTTCAATTTTATTTTTTTTGTGTGCTTTAAGAAATATTCACTTTCAACCATTTCTTCGTTGGCTAAAAGTAAGTTTTTAAAGTGATGATAGGCTTCTTTTTTTAGTTCCTCCGCTCCTTTGACCTCGTGGCTTTCGACTTGAATTTTTTCTATTTTGTTTCTTGCTCTTCTTATCTTCATTGTGTTATGGAAAAATGATGTGTTTTTTTCCCCTGCCTTGAGCCACAAACTTTTGGATTTCAATCTTGCCTCTTCTTCTTCTTTCCTATTTTCCCTATATATTTCCCAAAAGGTTTCCTTCTCTCTTAGATAATCTTGCTTGCTTTCTTCTTTGTTTTCTTTTTTAGTTTGCATGCTATCCATTTTCTGTTGTACCTCTTTTGTTTTTTTTTCATTTGCTCTTGCCCATTCCTTTAATTTGAGTCTTGCAGTTTTTAATTTTGTTTCCCAAATATACTGTGGCGATCTTTTTACTCTTGTCTCCCATGCTTCCTTGACTAATTCGTTGATTTTTCTGTTGCTATCCCAAATTGAGCTGTATCTAAATGGGAGCGGACCTTGGTTTTCCATTTTTCCCATGACTATTATCATTGGTTTATGGTCAGATGTTGTGGTATGTAAAATTTTTTGATTTTATGGAGCTGTGCACTACTGCTATGTTTTCTTGTATCATAATTCTATCCAGCCTTTCTTTTATGTTACTTTTTCCCACTCTTTTATTGCTCCAAGTGTATTTCCCGTTGTTTGGCGGGATATCTATAAAATTGTGTTGTTCCATTATTTGTTTTAGAATATCCCTGGATGGGCCTGTGTGATATGTTCCTCCAAACTTTTCTTCTATGCTTCTTACCAAATTTAAATCTCCTCCTAGTATTATTTTCCCAGCTTGCACTTCTTTTAGTGCTTCTTTTAAGGTGTCCCAGCATTGCTCTTTTTCCTTATAGTGATTTGGCGCATATATATTTATGACACTGTACTTCTCTTTTGTACTGATTTGCATTAAATCCGTTTGGATCCAATGCTGATCTTTTTTGTATTTTATTAATTCCCAAGTTCCTTTTTTCCATATTGTGCATATACCTCCTGATGCTCCCATTGTCTGTATTGCTTCCCCTTCATAATTTCTGATTTTTTTGTTTTGATATTTTCAATTTCTTGGCTGTTTATTTTGTCTCCTAAATCATAAGGATGTCTGGGTTTTCTTTTGCCAGAATGTCTCTTGTGGCATTTTCTTTGATGGATGATCCCATTCCTTTGCAATTCCAGGAGACCACTATCATTATTTGCTTGTTGGGTGGTGCATGGCTCCTTTCCCTCTTTGCTGGCTTTTTTCGTTGTTTCCTGTACTCCTTCCTAAGAAGGTTTCCATAGGTTGTTGTGTTCCTAATTCCATTTCCTTTGCTGTTGCTTCATCCCTGATTTCTTTGTTTGTCTTTCTTCCTGATTTTTTTTGGTATTCTACATTTGGGGGTACTTCCTTTGACTGCTTTCTGGTTAGGATTTTGTCTACTGGGGGGGGGGAGTGGTATGAGTGTTTACCAGAGGGGATAAGGGGGGATTGGGGGTATGTTGTGGGGATCTGGATCTTGTTCCAGGGGATGGGGGGGGGGTGAAGGATCTAGAGGCTCAAAAGGGTTAGGGCTAGCAAGAAGGTTATTAACTTTTGGTGATGGAGGATGGAGATCAGAGGATGTGGAGGGCTATGAGGAAGATAGATTTGGTTGCTTGTGGACTGTCTTATTTCTTTTAACCTATTCCCAATTGTTTTATGGGTCTTCACTGTTTTCATTTTCATTTTTTTTGGGTACATATTGTTGATACTTAATCTTAAGGATTGGGTGAACAACTATAATTAATGTAAATATAAATAAATAATAGAGAAGACAGAGATTTGGGAGATGAAACGAATAGTCACTCCCTCTTGTATATAACAATGAACAACCTAAATGAATAATATAGAGAGTTTATGTTTTGAGGAGTTATATCCTGGTCTGACATGGTATTAGAGCAGGCACCATTTTTGGCCTTTCTTTTAAAATTTCTAACTCCTTCACTCTATGTTTTGCATCTCTTGTAGGCTGACATCTTTTTCAGATCTCTGTGAATGCTCACCGTTTGAATTCTAATATGTTGCTGCTATGTTGAATAATGCTGTAATAGCTTGATTTTTCCCTGTTGTTTCCCTTTCATTTGAAGAACAACATGAAATTGTTTATACTGTTACCATATTTACCGTATTTCACCATCGTTTGACATATTCACCGTATTTCACCATATTCACCATATATTCACTGATTCATATTTTTTCCCATCGTTTGATGCACTTATTGGACCCCACTCGGACATAGTTCCCCAGGTTTTTCAGGATCATTCTCGACTATTAATCTTCGGCCTTAGATCTAACGGCTGAAGGTGATATCAGGCACATTAGCTGCACGGTGGTTACCCACCCGATATGCGCACCTTTTTCTCTCTCCTCCTGATCAACCTCGACCGTAGATCTCTTGACCTCAGATCTAACGGCCCACATCAATATCGCACGGCCAACATGCTCGACCGTTTCACGCGCGATATAAGCGGTTTCTTCTCTCTCATCAAAACCATGTGTCAGTTGCTCTATGGAATTGCGTGCTTCCCTCTCTAAAACCACCTACCGCCTTGCGTCCGCGTGATATTCCGCTCATCGCCCTAAAACTGCTCTCCGATAACTGTTAACGATTGGACTTCTTTGCCCCCGATAACCGTCGATCTTCGACCCGATAACCGTCGATCTTCCACTCTGATAACCATCGATCTTCCACCATCAACGGTACTCCTCCACATTATTCCTTTGCCCATCCGCCGCTCATCATCCACTGTTCATTTCTGCCATAGACAGTTACAGACAGACTCTGACTCTAGTATTCAGGTGAACGTTGAATGCTGAAAGTATTACGTTGTTCGATATGCATTCAATCATATCTATTGTGGGAATAAATCTCACCAAAAAAGAGAATTATCCATAATGGTTGAGGAAACTCCAACACACTCTTATTTTTAATGAGTTGTGGAAAGGAGTGTGTGTTGGAGAAGGAGACAAGGATCCAGTTGAACCTACCTCTAACAAAGAGCTTGCCATTTGGGAGAATAAAAACAACAAAGCATATGCATTGATTATTTTATTTGTAAGTGAAGAGGTAAGTCAACACATCAAACCATTTTCAACTGCATTTGAAGCATTACAAAAGCTGAAGGAACTCTCTGACTCACACTCTGCACTTGAAAATGTTCAACCCATGATTAAACTCTTCACCCTTGAATTACAAAATAGTGATGCTCTTGCTTTGGCGTCTGAAGTAAAATCAATAAGGCATGATATTAAAGCCACTAAGGTTGAAATGGATATTCCTCTGATTGCTTTTCTCAAGGCATTTTATCCTACTTACTCTAATTACATTGAGTCATTGCAAGCAAATGGAAATCTCAAATATATTACCTTTGACTCTCTTGTGAAAAAATTTGCTAAAAGAGAGAAAGCTTTTGGAAAGAAGAAAACCCCTGAATCTTCTGAAGAGGCTATGTGCCTTGCTCATAAAGAAAATAATCCTACTCAATATTCTTCTAGAGGAAAAGGTGGTCGAAGAGGAAGAGGAGGATATTTCAGAGGCAAGGGGGTAGACACTCTCAAGGAGAAAAGTCATATTTTCATTGCTTATGCTGTAAAAGAAATGGATCACATAATGCCTCCACATGAAAGATACCTTGGGATAAAATTGAGCAGCAAAGAAACCAACAGAAAGGTAAAAATAATGACACAGACAATGGTAAAGCACCTGAATCAACTCATTATATTGTGGCACAATGTAATATTGGAGTAAATGAAGACTTATTTAATGCTTCACTTGCTTCTTGGAAAAATGATTGGTTGCTTCACTCAGGAGCAACTTGCCACATGACTCACAGAAAAGATTTTTTTTGAAGAATTCACTGACAATGTTGATAGAGTAGTATACTTTGTAGATCAATCAAAACTCAAGCCATCAGAGCTTGGCACAATCAGGCTTAAATTGCCTGGTCTTCCAGACTTTCTTATGCATCATCTTCTATATCTCCCACAGCTGAGGAGAAACTTGTTGTCCTTGGTCCACATACCTCAGCAAGGTCACTCCATTCATATGTTTGATGGCAAGCTTGAGGTGAGAAAAGCATCTGACCACTCACTTGTCATGAAGGGGATGGAAGAAGAAAGGCTCCTCAAGCTGCAAGGTACCTCTGCTCGTGCACAACATTTCTCATACAATTCTCATTATGAAGAAGGTACACTTCCATCAAGTTTATTATGGCATGCTAGATTTGGACATTTGAACTATGACAGCCTCTGCTTGTTGAAGAAAAATGGTGTTGTTGGATTTCCTACAATTCCTAGGAAACTTAAGCAATGTGATGCTTGTATTCTAGGAAAGCATAGCAAACAGCCCTTTCATGATTCACATTCCAGAGCACATAGAAAACTTGAACTCATTCATTCAGATTTATGTGGTCCAATGCCTGTCTCTTCTGCAAATGGAAATAAATATATCATGACATTTATTGATGACTACACCAATTTGAGTTGGGTATATTTATTGAAGAACAAATCTGATGCTTTTCAAACATTCAAGAACTTTCATGCATGGATTGAAAAAGATGCACAAACTCATATTGGCTCTATTCGCACTGATAATGGAAAAGAATACACTTCAAATGAATTTGAAAACTATCTTCGCCAACATGGGATCAAACATCAAAAAACCGTGCCTTATAATCCCCAACAGAATGGAGTAGCTGAAAGAATGAATAGGACAATCTTAAATATGGTACGCTCCATGCTCTTCTTCAAAAATGTAAAATTAATGTTTTGGGCTGATGATATTCTATGTGTTGTCTATATAAAGAATAGATGTCCATATAATGCTATTAGAAACAAGACTCCTTATGAAATGTGGTACGAGCACATTCCTTCAGTAAAGCATCTCAGGGTCTTTGGTTCCACCTATTATGCCTTGATACCAAAGGTAAATAGAAAAAAAGTTGGTGCAATAAGTCGTAAATGTATCTTCCTGGGGTATTCAAACACCTCCAAAGCATACCGTCTCTATGATGAAACTAAAAAAAGGTCTGTGGTATCTAGAGATGTAATCTTTCTTGAATCATCCAAAACTGAGAATGTTGTTGAAAGGCAACTTGATCGCTTGGATAGATTCACAACTGCAAAATCATTTCAAGAATTTGATAATCAGATTCCACATCTTGAAGGGGGGATTCCTATACTAGATCAACCTGTGGAATCTTCTTCAGAAGCACTCTCTCCCCTACATGAATCTCCAACAACAGATGATGCTTTAAGTGATGTGATTGATAGAATTGGGAGACTCAATATTGATTCAGTCCCAACTCAGTCAACAGAGTAGCCTGGACCATTTGAGAAAGGTCCTCCAAAGTGGCTGAGAAAGGTCCTCCGGAAAGACAGGAACCAGAAATTCAAATCAGAAAAATGGAGATAATGTAGATGACTCTGGTTCACCTATTGATATGGATGTTTCTTATGATTGTGAATTAAATTTGTCTACAGATTTTGAACCAACTTGCTTCAAAGAAGCTGCTTCTTATGATGAATGGAAAGAAGCAATGAAAAAAGAGTATGATGCCCTGATAAAGAATGGCACTTGGAAGCTGGTTGATCCTCCATTGGGAACCAAACCAATTGGCTGCAAGTGGGTCTACAAAAACAAGTATAAAGCTGATGGCTCACTTGACAAGCACAAAGCCAGACTTGTGGCAAAAGGTTTTGTACAGAAGGAAGGGGTAGATTATGAGGAGAATTTTTCCCCCACATCAAAATGGGCTACCATCCGGACACTCTTTGCCCTCGCATCTCAGAACGGTTGGAAAGTCCATCAAATGGATGTAAAAACTACTTTCTTGAATCGAGATCTAAAAGAGAACGTTTTTATGTCCCAGCCTGAAGGATTTTCCGTAAAAGGACATGAAAATAAAGTATACAAACTTGTGAAATCCTTGTATGGCCTCAAACAAGCACCACGAGCCTGGTATGAAAAATTAACTGAGCATCTTCTGAAACTCAATTTCAAACATTATGATCTTGATGATGCAACTTTGTTTGTAAAGAAGGTTGGCAAAACAATTGAATATCTTGTAGTATATGTAGATGATCTTTTGATGACAGGGAAAAATGAAAGCTACATTGCATCCATAAAGAAGGTATTGAAGAAAGGTTTTGAAATGACTGATTTTGGCTATGTTCATTACTATCTTGGTATTGAAGTAACTCAACATCCAAAGTCCATATTCCTTTCTCAAAAGAAGTACATTGGAGATCTGTTGAACAGGTTTGGCATGACTGAATGCAATCCTCTGACTACTCCAATGGTACGAAACTTGAAGCTCACATCCATTGAAGGAAAATAATTTGAGGATGCAACAAATTATAGAAAGCTTGTAGGAAGTCTCAACTACCTGACTACTACCAGACCAGACGTCTCATTTACTATTGAAATCCTCTCCAGGTTTGTGCAAAAACCTTGTGAGGGACATTGGTTTGCTGCAAAAAGAGTTCTAAGGTAATTGAAGGGGACTCAAGAGTTTGGAATTAAGTATACATAGGTGGGCGACTTCAGCTTGATTGGATACTCTGATTCAGAAATCGATGGAGATAAAGAAACAGGGGTATCTACTTCAGGTTATGCTATGAGTCTTGGATCAGGAGCTGTCTCCTGGAGATCACGCAAACAGTCAGTCCCAACAGATTCCACAACAAAGGTAGAATACATGGAAACTACTAAAGAAACAAAAGAAATAGTGTGGCTCAGGAAAATTCTTGAAGATTTGCAGGCAAAACAAGTGCAATCAACTCCACTCATGATTGACAATACATCTGCAATAAGGTTCGCCAAGAACCCAAAGTTCCATGATCGAACAAAGAACATAAATACTAAATATCATCTGATTCGACATCATGTTGAGGCCAAAACAATCCATCTCTGCCATTGTTCCACTAATGAGAAAATTGTGAACATCTTTACCAAAGCACTTGGAAGGGAAAAGCTTGAAAGATTTAGAACGATGCTTGGACTCACCAACACTCCTTCAGATTAAAGGGGGGAATGTCGACACCTAATCTTAAGGATTGGGTGAACAACTATAATTAATGTAAATATAAATAAATAATAGAGAAGACAGAGAGTCGGGAGATGAACCGAACAGTCACTCCCTCTTGTATATAACAATGAACAACCTGAATGAATAATATAGAGAGTTTCTGTTTTGAGGAGTTATATCCTGGTCTGACACATCTATTTGCAAAATGACCGTATTCATGACATACCTTGCATTTTAAGGGGATTTGTTCATAATACAACTGTTGTATGTGCGTCCACTAATCCACTTTGATTTTGATGGCTTCTGATAGCCCTTTCCCAAGATCCACTTCTACACAGATTCTGGCGCATGCATGCATATTTTCCTTTGTCTCACACCTATCTATATATTTCCCAACTGTATTTCCTATGGCTTTAACTGAGCCATCCCCCTAATAGTGAAGGGGAAGGTGTGGTAGTCTGACCCAAACGAGAATGGCATTGGGAACATCCATTTCTAGGTCGAAATCCAGCGTCCATCTGTTTAGATACAAACCCGTAGTATCCATAAAATAAGGTCCATTCCTAAATATCAGATCTCTATCCTCCTTGGTTTCAAAGTGGAAGGTGTAGTAACCTCTTCCACAAAACCTGATTGAGATTTTCCCATCTATTGACGCAGTCCAGTTCCTTTCTACCCATTTTTGCACAGTTTTGGGTGATGGCCATAACCCAGTGAACTGCCCCACTAATCCACGCTCCACTAGAGAAAGTGCTGCTCTACGGGGAAGGGCAGGAGGGAGTGAGATTTCAGGAATATCTTCCAATCTTTTAACAAACTTAGTGACTGATGGTCTATTCTTTGCTGGGCCCATTGCAGAAATGAGAGAGGCAAAAGCTTTTGTTGTTCCTTCATTTTCTTGTTGTTGATCTGAAAGAGGCTCTCTGTCCTCTAATGCGTCCATGGTGCTCAAGCCCTAGCAGCAGGAGGCTGCTGAGGGGCAGCTGCAAGCTGCTGCATGCTTCTTGCTGCATTTGTTGTCTAGGGTTACGCAGCTCCTTCAACAATTTTTTACCTGGTAGTTATGAATCTAATATAATGTTAGTTACAAAGGTACTGTTATTGGACGAAAGTGTATCACAATATGTAAGAGGATGTTCTTTACAGGCTACTAGTAATCATAGCAATAGAAAGTTAGGATTGTATACACCACTTCCAGTTCCTTCCTGTCCTTGGGAAAGTGTTTCTATGGACTTTGTAGGAGAACTGCCTATGTCTAAAAGAAAACATGATTATCTTTCTCTTGTGGTGGATCATTTAAGAACGATGTGTATTTTGATGCCTTGTAAGAAGCAGGTTACAACTGAAAATACTGCACAAATGTTCTTTCAACATGTATGGTTACATTTTGGATTTCCCAAATCTGTTATTTCTGATTGATATTCTCGACTTGTCAAGAAATTTTGGTCAAGTTTATGGGCAATCATGGACACCAAGTTGAAAAAGAAGACACCATTCCCTCCATAAACCGATGGTCAGATAGAAGTTGTGAAGAGAACGGTAGTACATCTTCTTTGTGGTTATTGCAAAAAACATCCCAATCTTTGGGATGAAAACTTACACTACATTCAACATGCTTTGTTGGAAATAATACTGAGGGGGGGGGGGAATCAGTATTATCTAGCAATTTACCAAATCTTCCTTATTTGATCTTTTGAAATATTCTTGCATATCAGTACCATAAAACAATGAGCATGAATAAAGAAAATAGACAGTCACTCCAAAGAACACAAGATGTAAGGTGGAAACCCAATGCGGGAGAAAAACCACCTGCTGCAATAATGTCTCTATCTTCTTTCAAGAAAATCTTTTTACAATGATTTTGTACTGGTGCAGTCCTTTACCAGCACGCAGGCTGCAACCTGCAAAGAGCTACAACTCTTTCTTGTTTTCCAGACTTCTCCTGGAAGGGAGCTACAACCCCCTACTTCTTTTCAAAATGATCAACAAGTATACAACAGATACAGTCTACTACAGATATCAGATCAGTAATTACAGAAACAACCCAGAACACCTTATGAACAGAAATATACAGTTAACAGATCATCTTGAGACAGGGACGCATATTTTCTTTCTGTGGCCTGCGACTGGACGCAGTATACCTTATGTTGTTCTGCGTGCAGACGCACTGTTCCTTTTGCTTGTCTGCGACCGACGCACACATCAACACTATTGCGCCGCGTCTTTCGCTTCAGAGACGCACCCAATACCACAGTCGCGCCGCGTCCTTCGCTTCAGAGACGCACCTGATCCTTTACTGTACTGCGTCCCGGCGCACTTTCCCTTCACTGAATCTGCGTCCCTTTAGATATAGAAGATAAGAGGACTTCAGAACCAACCCAAACACTCAGATCCACAGATCTGATCATGCGCCATATAGATCGTAGTCCATTAGAAGATTTACCCTTAAAGATATGGACTAGATCACACCAAGAGATGATCAACCAAGATGATGCTTAATCCAAATGAACTCCTTTGCTTTATATAGGCAAGCTTCTCCCCAAAGCGTGGAACAATACCACGAGCCGACACCATAGAAACACACAACCGTCGGCTAGATACCACACAAGAAACCCCCACGAGCTTTTCTCTACCTTGAAATGTGTGCACTGGGCGGACGCACCTTCTGAACGGCTGGCCAGCGTCCCTGGACGCGGGTTCTGTAAGGTATACCTGCGGGGACGCACTTGCTGAACAAATTTCCTGCGTCCTTCTTGATTTACCACCTGAAAGAGTTTGCCATCAAGGACAACACCTGAATCATAATGCCAACAAACTCCCCCTTTGGACTTGATGGCAACCACATAAACTTTCAGCTTCATCATTCTCCCCCTTTGACATCAAGAGCAAAGGGTATGCTCCCCCTATGCTCATGCTTTTCCAGAATTGTAACCAGAAATCCATCATGAAGAAGACAGAGACATATTGCAGCTATTTCCAAGATCTCCTTCTCCATAATGCCAACAATGCATTATGTGCTCCCCCTGAGCCTATACCATCAATAGGAAGATGGTCAACAGTGAGATGATGCATCAACAACCCCCAGCTTTTGCCTGAGGTATTCAAAAGTGTCCCTGGGCAACGGTTTGGTGAAAATATCAGCAACTTGTTCCTTAGAAGGAACATACTCCAACTTGACCTTCTGTTCAAGTACTTGTTCCCGGAGAAAATGGTACTTGATTGGTATGTGCTTGGTTTTTGAATGCATAACCGGATTCTTTGAGATGCTGATTGCACTTGTGTTGTCACATAAGATAGGAATAGGAGGTGTACAAGTGATTTGATAATCCTGCAAAGTCTGCATCATCCAAAGAAGTTGGGTGCAACAAGATGCAGCCGCAACATATTCCGCTTCAGCTGTAGACAAGGCAATTGAACTCTGTTTCTTGCTGAACCAAGATACCAGTCTAGAACCCATAAAGAATGCACCACCACTTGTGCTTTTCCTGTCATCCACGCTTCCGGCCCAATCTGCATCTGTATAAGCATGAAGAGTGAGATCTGGATCTCTAGGATACCATAGGCCATAATTTTGAGTCCCTTGAAGATATTTGAAGATTCTCTTTACTGCTTGAAGATGAGTCTCCTTTGGATTTGCCTGAAACCTTCCAACTATTCCAACTGCATGCATGATGTCTGGTCGGGTACCTGTCAAATATAGTAGACTTCCAATCATAGATCTGTAGGTTGGTTGATGAACTGCTGCAGATTCGTCATTTGCACTGAGACTACATCCTGTGACCATGGGTGTACATACTGGTTTTGCATCTTCCATGCCATATTTCTTCAAAATCTGCTTGAGATACTTGGTTTGAGATAAAAGGATTCCTCCTTTCTTTTGTTGGATTTGTAAACCAAGAAAGTATGTCAGTTCTCCTAGCAAGGACATCTCAAATTCTTTCTGCATGACTGAGGCAAAGCTTTGACTCATAGCTTCTTCATTACTGCCAAAAATAATGTCATCTACATACACAACAAGTATTAGTAATTTGTCATTTTCAACTTTTATATAAAGATTGCTATCTGCTGAACCTTTTGAGAAACCTTGTTGATGAAGATATTTGTCCAACCGGTAGTACCAAGCCCTTGGAGCTTGTTTGAGACCATAGAGAGCCTTTTTTAATCGGCATACAAGATTTGGATCGTTTCCAAGAATGAAACCATCTGGCTGTTCAATGTACACTTCTTCATCCAAGTCTCCATTCAGAAAAGCTGATTTCACATCCATTTGAAATACTTTGAAGTTCTGACAACTTGAGAGAGCAAGAAACATTCGGATGGCCTCAAGTCTTGCAACAGGAGCAAAATTTTCTTCAAAGTCTATTCCTTCTTGCTGTGCATACCCTTTACAAACAAGTCTGGCTTTGTTTCTAATTACTTCTCCATTTTCATTCAATTTATTTTTGAACACCCATTTTGTTCCGATAACATTCTTATCCTTTGGTCTAGGAACCAGCTCCCAAGTATTGTTCTTTTCGATTTGCTCAAGTTCTTCATCCATTGCTTTCACCCAACATTCATCTTTGCATGCTTCTTTCACACTTTGTGGTTCAGTAGAGGAGAGTAATGCCAAATAACTTGAAGCTTCTGCAACTGTTTTTCTAGTTTGTATACCTGCTTCCTTTTGTCCCATGATCTGAGATTCTGGATGGTTCTTTTGAACATATCTGGATGGAGTCTTTTCTTCTATTCTTGTTCTTTCTTCTGCTTCTTCGTGAGGTCCGTCTTGAAATTGTTCTTGCGGTTCTTCTTCTTCATCATTCTGTCTTTGAGGGTAGCTTTCATCTTCTTCAATGTCTTCACGATGTATTTGCCTAGGAATGTATCCTTTCTCATCAACCACTACATCAATGCTTTCAACAATTCTGCCAAGTCTTTTATTGTAGCATTTGTATGCTTTGCTATGTGGAGAGTAGCCAAGAAGAATTCCTTCATCTGCTCTAGGATCAAGTTTGCCAAGCTGCTCCTCAGTATTTTTGATATAGCATTTGCTCCCAAAGATTTTGAAGTGCTTTACTGAAGGAGTTTTACCACTCCAGAGCTCATGAGGAGTTTGAGTGCTGTTCACTCGAACATTTGTCTTGTTGAGAATAATAACTGCCGCATGTGCAGCTTCACCCCAGAAGGTTGCAGGAGTTCCTGATTCATCAAGCATAGCACGAGCCATTTGCTGGACTGTTCTGTTCATTCTTTCCACTACTCCATTTTGCTGAGGAGTTCTAGCTGTAGAAAATTCTCTCCTTATTCCATGTTCATCACAGAAATCGAAAAATTCATTTGAAGTAAATTCTCCACCTCTGTCAGATCTGAGGCACTTAATCTTGTGACCTGATTCATTTTCAGCCAAGGCTTTGAAGGATTTGAATTTTTCGAAAGCTTCATCTTTGTGCTTCATAAGTCCCAACCAAACAAACCTGGAGAAATCGTCAATAAATAATATCAAGTATTCCTCTCCTCTAGGTGTTCTTTTTCTGAATGGTCCACATACATCTGTATGTACTAGCTCCAGAGGCATACTGGCTGATCCTTCTTTCTCTGGAAAGTTAGTTCTAGTCTGTTTTCCAAACTGACATGATCTGCACATGGTGTTGTCAGGAATTTTGATATCTGGAAGATCGCGAACTGCCTGATATTTGCAAGCTTTCCTTATTTGTGAGAAACTTAGATGTCCCAATCTTCGATGCCATAACCAGTGCTCTTCATCCTTGCTTAAATAGCATTGTTGTTGTTCTTCATCAAAAATGTATAGATTATTTGAAGTTCTTTTTCCTTTGAGAACTGTTTTACCTGTATCAAGATCACGAACAAGACATCCATTTGATCTGAATATAACCTCGGTTCTTTGATCACACATCTGGCTTACACTTAGAAGATTATGCTTTAGTCCATCAACAAACAAAACATTTCCAGCCTTAACATCTTCTTTTAAAGGAGCAATACCTTTTCCTTTTATAGTTGCAGGAGTATCATTTCCAAAAGAGACTTTCTTTCCCTTTTCTAAATTAGAATAAGATTCAAGTTTTTCTTTATCACCTGTCATGTGCTTTGAACATCCACTGTCAATGTACCATAGATTTTCTTGTCCTTCTGCATAGAATGCTATCCCACATCTTTCTGTTTGAGGTTCCTTTATTTTCCATGTTTTGGTGCCTGAGGTTTGTTCCCTTTTTTGTTCTTGTACCTTTCTTTCCGGAAACCTGCTTCTGCATTCAACATCTTTATGTCCAAAATTATTGAAAATAGAGCATTCAACTTCATTTTCAAGAGCTGAAAAATTGTTATAGGTCCTTTTTGTATTCCCTGTCATGCTTCTTTGTTTTTGAGCTTCCCTAGTCATGATTGTTTTATACGCAACACATTGGGCTGCTTTGTGACCAAAGTTATGGCAAGAAAAGCATTGTCCATTGAAGAAGTTTCTGCGATTATTGAATCTACCAGCCGACTGATTGTAATTTCTATTTTCATCTATTCTTGAACCAAATTGAGAAGGTTTTACCTGTGGCTGGTTGTGGCTTTTGTTCACCCTTAAGCTGGATTGCCCCTGATAGTTTGAAGTTTGTCCCTGCTTTACCTGATGATCTTCCTTGTGTTCTTGCTCATTTCTTCTTGCGGCATCAAGATAACTTTTTGAAGTGGAAGCTTGAGAAGTTTCTCCATTGTAGCCCAGACCTGTCTTATTTAGAGGAGATCGCTGCACACTGATAATCTCATTCAACGTTTCAGATCCTTTGACAAACTTGAGATTAATAGTTTTTGTTTTCTCAATTTCTTTTCTAAGACCAACAATTTCACCTTCTAATTTTTCAAGATGTTTTTCCTTTTCATCAATCTGAAATTGTAGAGTATCAATAATCATGTTCTTTTCTTCTATACATCTCTTGAGTCTAGTAATTTCATCATAAAGGTTATCCACATCTATAGCATCCTCATAATTGTCATCTTCAAATGCCATTAACAATCTATATTTGTTACCTTGTTCATCTTCATCACTGTTTGATAAGCCATCGCTATCTTCATGGGTGTAGTAGCTTTTCTTATTTGTACCCTGTTTCTTGTTCCATCTAACTGGTTCCTTTCCTTTATCCTTATAAGAGCATTTTGCAGCATAATGACCTACTCTTCCACAAGCAAAACATTTGAAAGGTAGCTTACCTCTGAACCTTCCAGAACCCCTTTGAAGATTTCTGACAAAGTTTGATTCTTCTTCCTCTTCTTCTGGAACATGACATGCTTCATAGTGATCTTCTTTGCCTGATGCTTTAAAAGCAGCTTCCCTTCTATCTGATGGACCTCCCTTTCTCATTTCATAAGCAGTTAGAATTCCATGCAGCTGAGACATAGTGAGAACACGGAGATTTTCCTTTTCTTCTACTGCAGATACTTTAGATTCAAACTTGGGAGATAAAGATCTTAGAATCTTTTGAACTACTATAGTCTCTTTTATTTCTTCACCCAAATTTTTCATACAATTAACAATCTCATCTACTCGAAGAAAATAATTAGCCACACTTTCATCATTATACATCTTGAGAGTCTCATATTGAATCCTGAGAGTTTGAAGTTTAGCTTCTTTTACCTGTTCATCTCCTTCATAGCTAGTGATCATTTTGTCCCATATCTCTTTTGCTGATTTGAAGTGCATGACCTTCATGAACTCTGTTTGAGATATACTTCCTAATAGAGTGCTGACTGCTTTTGCATTTGTTTCATACTGCTTTTTCTCAGCTGGATCTGTAGGAGTAACTGAAGGAAAGGCATAGCCTGATTCTACAATGTTCCAAACTTCTGTACCAAGAGATTGAAGATATGCAGTAACTCTTACCTTCCAATAATTGAAGTTTGTTCCATCGAAGACGGGTGGCCTGATTGATGCTTCTCTCTCGTAGTTGCTCATGATGAACGATCTACCTTCAAGCGATCAAGCTGTTCTGAAGGACCTGCTCTGATACCAATTGTTGGAAATAATACTGAGGGGGGGGGGGAATCAGTATTATCTAGCAATTTACCAAATCTTCCTTATTTGATCTTTTGAAATATTCTTGCATATCAGTACCATAAAACAATGAGCATGAATAAAGAAAATAGACAGTCACTCCAAAGAACACAAGATGTAAGGTGGAAACCCAATGCGGGAGAAAAACCACCTGCTGCAATAATGTCTCTATCTTCTTTCAAGAAAATCTTTTTACAATGATTTTGTACTGGTGCAGTCCTTTACCAGCACACAGGCTGCAACCTGCAAAGAGCTACAACTCTTTCTTGTTTTCCAGACTTCTCCTGGAAGGGAGCTACAACCCCCTACTTCTTTTCAAAATGATCAACAAGTATACAACAGATACAGTCTACTACAGATATCAGATCAGTAATTACAGAAACAACCCAGAACACCTTATGAACAGAAATATACAGTTAACAGATCATCTTGAGACAGGGACGCATATTTTCTTTCTGTGGCCTGCGACTGGACGCAGTATACCTTATGCTGTTCTGCGTGCAGACGCACTGTTCCTTTTGCTTGTCTGCGACCGACGCACACATCAACACTATTGCGCCGCGTCTTTCGCTTCAGAGACGCACCCAATACCACAGTCGCGCCGCGTCCTTCGCTTCAGAGACGCACCTGATCCTTTACTATACTGCGTCCCGGCGCACTTTCCCTTCACTGAATCTGCGTCCCTTTAGATATAGAAGATAAGAGGACTTCAGAACCAACCCAAACACTCAGATCCACAGATCTGATCATGCGCCATATAGATCGTAGTCCATTAGAAGATTTACCCTTAAAGATATGGACTAGATCACACCAAGAGATGATCAACCAAGATGATGCTTAATCCAAATGAACTCCTTTGCTTTATATAGGCAAGCTTCTCCCCAAAGCGTGGAACAATACCACGAGCCGACACCATAGAAACACACAACCGTCGGCTAGATACCACACAAGAAACCCCCACGAGCTTTTCTCTACCTTGAAATGTGTGCACTGGGCGGACGCACCTTCTGAACGGCTGGCTAGCGTCCCTGGACGCGGGTTCTGTAAGGTATACCTGCGGGGACGCACTTGCTGAACAAATTTCCTGCGTCCTTCTTGATTTACCACCTGAAAGAGTTTGCCATCAAGGACAACACCTGAATCATAATGCCAACATGCTTATAACCGGGGAAAGTATTCATTGACTCAAACATCTCCATTTAAGGCATACTTTAGTTACTTACTAAAATCTCCTTTATAATTTATCTTTTGGAAGGATTTTGCTATTGATGGTCATACTAACATTGACAAGGCCAAGCTGTTCATTGAGAAAGTTCAATTGGTGCATCAGATGGTTCAAGAACAATTGGAAAATAGACAAGCCAAGTACAAGACAAGGCATGATAAGCATCGTGTTGATCACAGTTTCCAAGTTAGAGATGAAGTATGGCTTTAAATTAGCGAAGAGAGGCTGAAAGGAGAAGGTAAAAAGCTGAAACCAATAAGGTATGTTCATTTCAAGATTGTTGAAAATATTGGTAACAATGCCTTCCATTTGGATTTGCCTCCTTATATGAAAATGTATGCAATTGTTAATGTTGAGAATTTAAGACTATATGAACCTCCTTTGATTGATGATCAAGGAGGGCATGTTCATATTCCTTTAATAGAAGATTTATGTCAAGAATTTCTTGAAGAATTGCAACAGGATACCATCCTTGATAGAAGGACAAGAACTTCAAAATGAGGGAATGTGCAGTCCCTTCATGTTGGTCCCAAAGGCCCAAATCCAAGAAAAGCTAAGTGGATTGAGAAGGGAAGGGTGAGGGAACTGTACCCTCATCTATTTATTGACTGAAATGTGATTTTGGAGGTTCAAAAGCTTCCAATGGGGAGGAGTGATCCAAGGGATTAAAAAAATGCTGAGAATTGAAAGCGTGGAATAGAGCTTGAAACCTATAGGATTGGATAGATCTCAGTGACTTGAATCCAACACAACACATATCACTAAAATCTGACATCGGATACTCCCAGAATCACATTCTGTTCATTTTGGGAAGCAACTTTAAAATTTAAATTTGGGTTGCAAGGATGCCCAGTTAGCAGTCTGTACGCTAACAGGGCCATGACTTGGTAGGTGACTAGGTTCTTCATCGGCCAATGGTTGGTCAACACTTGGAACAACATGATTGTTTTGAATTTGGTTTGTTTTCATTGGTTGAACGTTGTTGTGGTGGCCCAATGGGAATGCCACTTGGGCCAACCAGTGGTTGCCATGTGGCCTCATGATGGTTGACAAAAATTTGTTTGGAGGTGAAACAACACCCTCAAGAGTCAAACTTGAGACTAAGTACCAAGCAACCGAGAACTTTACCAACGCGCCACTGCTATGCCACTTGAGATCTAACGAATGCAAATTATATTTAAATTTTATCGTTGGCTTGGTTGGGGGTAGGGTCGGGGCTAAGCCCTAGCCCTGGTCATCACACCCAAGAGGACCAAGGGGTGGGACCATGGGCTAGGGCTTAGCCACAACCCCATGGTCACGACACCCACCATAACTCATACACCAGAGCTACCCCCAAACTGTGGGTAGAGACTGTCGGATGGGGGCCGGCCCAAGGTCTCATGTGGGACCATGTGACCTCACCGTAGCAGATGGAGTGCTAAGTCCTTAGTGCGGAAATTAAGCGATAATCCCAACTTATATGGAACAAGAAGACCACGTGTCAAGCGGTTAGGGGCCCGGCTAATGGGGACAAGGAGTTAGCCCTGACCCCTGGGCATGTGGTCCCCATGTGACTTATTTTTTTCAAAACTGGGGTTTAATGGCACCCTTAATGGTCTACAAATTCACCTTACCGAGCGAGAATTGTACCAGGTTTAGTGTGTCATTTCCGCGTTTGGGGTGCTTAAGCCAAGTTGAGGCCGAATTAGAGGATGGTTAGTTGTAGAATTTGGGAAAATGAAGAAAGAAAGCATAACTTTCTCAATTTTTGGCCAAATGAGGTGAGGAAAGAACCAAAATGGGGGACTTTGATTATTCTGGAGTCAATGAAGACATTTTTTTTGCATTCTGAGCACTGTAACTTGATGTAAACACATATTTTTTTTATCATAATGAAAGAAGACCAACATTAGAAGCTGGACCAGGAGATGTGACCTAGGAGAGGTGAACTCCTTTATCATTTTTTGTCTTATATATGTTGTTTTGGTATTGATGTATTCTTTATTTTCTGCAAAATTGAGATAAAAATCATATTTTATGTGTTTAGTAAATTAATCCTCTACTCAAAATACATATAATTTACACTTGAAAAATTGTTAAAAAAATCTTCAATTTTACATTCAGATCATTTTGGTATCAAAGCCCAGGTTATTGTGAATATTTGATTTGTTTGCATGTGTTTTTATGATGCTTACAATGTTGAAGCTTAAAATAGGAGAAGGAGAACTTGTGGATCCAAGATCTCAAATTCTTTCAAGGAGAACAAACACACCTCAAGATTCAATAGTCATGGCACATGAAGAGGGTCCTTAAGGGATGTCTGAAGATAAGAAAAATTTGATAAGAGCATTCTTTGAGATGTCTGAGATGGCTAAGGTTCTGTATGAGGACATGAATTCCAGAATGTATGGAGAAAGCTCAAAACCTCATGTAGGAAAAAGGAGACAAACCTCCAAAAGGGAATGGAAGAAATGATGACAAAGCACCACCCTAATCTCCATCCTCATCCTCATCTTCAACTTCTCCTACCCTTTCACAAACACCTCCAAATTCCCTAAGGGGTCATGGTAAAAATCCTTTGCTTAAGCTTGATAATAAGTTTGAATTTGTTATGTACAATGGAGAGGTAAATGTAGAAAGATTAGACAATTAGATTCGTCACATTGAAGTGTATTGTCGGGTACAAAGAATCAAAGATGATGAAACCAAGATTTAGCTTGCTTCTCTTAGATTGTAAGGTGCAACACTAATTTTGTGGGAAGCCAAAACTCAAGAGAACATGAAGAAACATGTTAAAGTATTATCATCTTGGAATGATTTTGTTGTTGCAATAAGAAGGAAATTTTATCCATTAGCATACATGTATAAAGCTATTATGGTTTGGAAAAACTTTAGACAAGCAAAGGGGCAAAATGTCTAATCTTATACTCAATAATTAAGAAAAAGGGCTTTGATTTTGGGTATAGATTTGTCCTCAGAAGATACTTTGCTCAAATACATTGGAGGATTGCATAGTTATTTGAGACACACAATTCTCATGTTTAACCTTACAAAACTAGATGAAGTTTGTGTAAAGGCAACTCATTTAGAAGCAAGGGGGAAGAATGTTCCTCAAGGGGGTAGCACAAATCCATTCAAGAATGGTGACAAAGGAAAGGGTAAATTCAAAGTAAAATGCAAGAAAAATGCTCCAGTCAAGAAAGAGGGAGAAAAACTCACATGTAAACGTTGTTCAAAAGAAGGACACTATGAAGACTAGGTTGGAAACTTCTTCCTGAAAAGAGACCCAAAAAGTTTAACAACCAAGGGAAACAAAACATTGTTGCAACTACATAACATGATTTAGGATCTGACTCTGGGGATGAAACAAAGATCACAACCATGGGAATAAAAGGTAAGAACTCTATTGCAAGTACTAGTTCTTCAAGTAGTAACCTTAATGAAACTCAACATGAAAAGGAAAGAATAGAGATTTTCCACATTAGAGGCATTTCAAAACATACCAAGATAGACACATTGCTTGATAGTGGTTCACAAGCAAACCTCATTTCTGAAGACACTATCAAGAATTTTAAATTTGAAACAACCCCTCATCCTAAACCATATCCTTTAGGTTGGATATGTGACAATGCAAAATTGCATGTAACAAAAAGATGTAAATTACTATTTTCCATCACTGCAAACTTTATAGATGAGGTAGAACTTGATGTCATTCCAATTGATATTTGTGGTATTGTTTTGGGAATCCCATATCTATATGATAGGAGAGCCATCTTTCATCGCCATGAGAACAAATATCACTTGTTTAAAAATTGAGTTGAGTACATTGTTAGAGCACATAACAAGAAGTTGAATTTGTCACTTGTAAATGTTGGACAAATGAAGAGGTTAGTCAATGCTAGTAAGAACTTTGTACTCTTGATGATCAAACCCAAAGAGAATGTTGAAAATGAAGCTTTCCAAGGATGTGATGCAAAGTTAAAATCTGATTTGTATGAGGTTGTTAACACATATGATGAGATGTTTCAGGAGCTGAAATCACTGCCTCCTAAAAGAGGTATCCAACATGAGATCCAATCACAGCAAGATTGTCCTCTTCCAAATATTGGCATGTACATGATGTCAATTATGGAGAATGAAAATATTAAAAGACAAATACAATATTTTCTTGACAAAGGGGTCATCAAACCAAGCACATCGCAATGTGGGTTACCAATTGTATTAGTACCAAAGAAATATAGTACATGGCACATGCGTGTATATTTTAGAGCCTTGAAGAAGATAATGGTAAAGAAGTGTTACCCTCTTCCTCGAATTGATGATTTGCTTGATCAATTGAAAGATGTTGTTTATTTCACTTAGTTGGACTTGAGGAGTGGCTATCATTAGATTAGGATTACTGAAGGAGACACATGGAAGACACCTTTAAAAAAAAAACAAGGTTTATTTGAATGGTTGGTTATGCCATTTGGGCTTTGTAATGCTCCTACAACATTCATGCGAGTTATGAATGATGTCTTAAGGCCTTTTCTTGATGATTTCTTAGTTGTCTACTTAGATGACATATTGATATTCATCAAGTCTCGTGAAAAGGATGTCACACATGTGAAATAAGTCTTAGATGTCTTGAAGAAAGATAATTTGTTTTTAAAGATGTCTAAATGTGAGTTTGGAAAGACCTCATTAGTTTATTTGGGACATATTCTTGGAGGGGGTGAATTGAAAATATATCCGTCAATGGTCAAAGTCATTGTTGATTGGCCTAAGCCCACTAATGTAATTGAGGTGAGAAGTTTTTTGTGAGAAACCCAATATTAGAGAAAGTTTATTTCTAACTTTTCTTCACTTGCAGCTCCATTACATGCATTACCAAGCATTAAGCAAGTTTTGCAATGGGGAGGCAAGCAACAAAAAGATTTTGATGCATTGAAGGAGAGAATCAATACAACTCCATTTCTTGCACTTCCTGATTTAACACAACCATTTGAGATACAAAGAGATGCAAGTGACTATGACATGGGAGTGATCTTGATGCAACATGGTAAGACCATATGTTTCCATTCTGAAACTTTTAATGGTGTAGAAGTTAACTATCCTACTTATGACAAATAACTGTATGCATTGGTGCAAAATGTGAAAAATTGGAAACATTATTTGATGGGAAAGGAAATTATCATTCACATTGATCATCAACCATTTCAATAATGGCAATCACAAACTAAACTACAACAAGAAAGGCACTTCAGATGGATGGGTTTCATGCAACAATTCCACTTGGTGATAAGGTATAAGAAATGCATGTATAAAAAGTTTGATGACATGCTTTCTAGACCAATTATTAGTGCTTCAGTTATTCTTAAGCATAATTCTATCATGCATGAGAGATATGTTGAACATTATTCTTTAGATGAAGACTTTAAAGATGTATATGCAAATTTTTGTCAAGGATACCAAGTAGAGGAATTGGATTACCATGTGCATGATAAAATTTTGTATCATCTTGGCAAGCTATGCATTCCACAGGGTGAAAGAGTCTACATCATAAGGGAGGAGAGTACTTCTCTTATTGCTGTCCATTTCGGTGTAGGCAAGATGGTGGAACAATTACAAAGGTATTGTTATCTGCCTAGAATGAATGAAAGTGTATCACAATATGTAAGATGATTTTCTTTACATGCTACAAGTAAGCCTAGCAATAGAAAGTTATGATTATATACTCTCTTCCAATTCCTTCTCGTCTTTGGGAAAGTGTTTCTATGGAATTTGTAGGAGGATTGTCTATGTCTATAAGAAATCATGATTATATTTTTGTTGTGGTGAATCGTTTCAGCAAGATGTGTATTTTAATTCCTTGTAAGAAGCAGGTTATAGATGAATAGACTACACAAATGTTCTTTCAACATGTGTGGGTAAATTTTGGACTACCCAAATACATTATTTTTTATCAAGATTCTCGATTTGTTGGGAATTTTTGGTCAATATTATGGGCACTCATGGACACCAAGTTGAAAAAGAGCACAACATTCCATCCACAAACCGATGGTTAGACAAAAGTGGTGAATTGAACAGTAATACATATTCTTCGTGGTTATTGCAGCAAACATCCCAAGCTTTGGGATGAACACTTACACTAGATTTAGCATGCTTATAACCGGGCAAAGCATTCATTGACTCAAACATATCCATTTTAGGCATGCCTTGGTTGCTTACCAAAAATCTCATTTAGACTCTATCTTTTGGAAGGATGTTGCTATTGATGGTCATAGTGACATTGACAAGGCCAAGAGGTTCATTGAGAAAGTTCATTTGGTGCATCGGATGGTTCAAGAATAGTTGGAAAAGAGCCAAGCCAAGTACAAGACAAGGCATGATAAGCATCGTGTTGATCACAGTTTCCAAGTTGGAGATGAAGTATGGCTTTACATTAGAAAATAGAGGCTTAAAGGAGAAGCTAAAAATATGAAACCAATAAGGTAGGGTCCTTTCAAGATTGTTGAAAAGATTGGTAACAATGCCTTCTATTTGGATTTTCCTCCTTATATGCAAATGTATTCAGTTGTTAATATTGGGAATTTGATACTATATGAACCTCCTTTGATTGATGATCAAGGAGAGCATGTTCAGATTCATTCAATAGAATATTTCTCTCCAAAATTTCTTGAAGAATTGCAACAAGATACCATCCTTGACATAAGGGCAAGAAATTCAAAACGAGGAATGTGGAGTACCTTCGTGTTGGTCTCAAAGGCACAAATCCAAGCAAAGCTAAGTGGATTGGGAAGGGAAGGGTGAGGGAACTATACCCTCATCTATTTATTGATTGAAAAGTGCTTTTGGAGTTCCAAAAGCTTCAAATGGGGAGGAGTAATCCAAGGGATAAAAAGAAATGCTTGAAATTGAAGGTGTGCAACATAGCTTGAAACTTGTACGATTATATATATCTCGGTATCCTGAATCCAATGCAACTCATTTCACTCAAATCTAACATCGGATCCTCTTGGAATCATGTTCTATTCTTTTTGGGAAACGACTAAAAAATATAAATTTATGCTGTAAGGATGCCCAATTAGCAATCCGTACATTGACTGGGCCATGACTTGGCAGGTGACTGGATTCTTCATTGCCTAATGGTTGGTCGAAAATTTACACATAATGATTGGTTTGAATTTGGTTTGTTTTCATTGGTTGAACGTTGTTGTGGTAGCCCAATGAGGGAGTGCGATGTGGGGCCAACTAGTGGCTTCCACATGGCCTCCTCATGGCCAACGAAATTTTTTTTGGAGGCCGAAAAACACCCATGGGAGTCGAACTCAAGACCAAGTACCAAGACACCAATAACTTTACCAGCGCGTGACTGATATGCCACTTTATATATAACGAATGTGAATTATATTTAAATTTTATTGTTGGCCTGGTTGGGGGTAGGGCCCTAGCTAAGCCCTAGCCCTGGTCACCACGCCCAAGAGGGCCAAAGGGTGGGACCGTGGACCAAGGCTTGGCCCCAGCCCCATGGTCATCACACCCACCATAAAACATACACAAGAGCTATCCCAAAAACCATGGGCGGAGACTGTCGGATGGGGGCCATCCCAAGGTCTCATGTGGGACCATGTGACCTCACTGTAGTGAATGGATTGCTCAGTCATTAGCGTGAAAATTAAGAGATAAGGCCAAGTTATATGTGTAGAAAATCCTATAGATTCACAAGCTCATGCAATGTACTAAAGCACATGACAAGAATCTACTTCTAATATTAACCAGTAGAAGCCAATGGATCGATGAAAACATAATGAACAAGAAGAAGATAAATCAATGGCACATAACACAAGATGTATCTAAGGAAAGCCACTACTCGAAACTGCTATCTATATTGCATATATCATAAATATGAGTGAATATACCAAGCTTGTTCTCACTAGAAAAATTCCGCACAAGTATGCTCAACTCTCTCAGCTCACAAGCTAGCTCTTGGCCAACACTTAGCCAATTCTACAACTCTCCAAGATCCTAATCTCTTGCATAATTCCTAGGACAAATCACCCGTATTTAAAGGGAATTCATGCTTCCAAAACTGTGCAATCTAAACATAGGATAAATATCTGATGCATGCATGATATTTACACTCCAATAAATAATACTACTGATAGTACATTCTCCGTACACTCTAGTCTCAACTGGGTCTTTCTCTGAATTGACATGCATGAGTTTCTCATGAGGGAATCATGAGTTAACTGGAGTAGCACTAGTGGATGCATTAGTGCACTAATTGAATGTTACTCCTCTATTAGTTCCAAAAATAATTTAGAACTAATTTAACTGAACTTAACTCAGTAAACTGAGTGATCTAATTTCCAACTCAATTTAAACTCATATTGGACCCCTAAAACTTAGGGTGAACATATACATGACTATAGAAAGACTTCCAATTCGAAATTCCTAAGCTAATTAAGTTAATTAAACTTAATTAACTATTTACAAGTTTCTAAGAGAATAGAATTTGATTTTAATTCAAGGAAAAATTAAATTTGCATTTCTTGTTGCCATTTCTCAACAATATGAAACAATAAGGCCATGTGTCAAGTAGTTGGGGGACTAACCAATAGGGGCGGGTAGTTAGCTCTGGCCCTAGGCACGTGGCCCCCATGTGGCCTAATTTTTAGGAAGTGGGGCTTAATGGTGCCCTTAATGGTCTTACAAATTCGCCTTTGAGCAGGAATTGTGCCAAGTTTAGTGCGTTGTTTCAACATTTTGGGTGATCAAGCTAGGTTGAGCCCAAATTGGAGGATGGTTAGATGCAGAATTTGGGAAAATGAAGAAACAAACATAACTTTCTCAGTTTTTTGCCAAATGATGTGTAGAAAGAACCAACATCGGGGTTTTTTACTTTCTTGAGCCAATGGAGACATTGTTTTAGCATTCTAAGCACAATAACGTGATGTAAACACATATTTTTAAGCATAATGAAAGAGGCCCAACATCAGAAGATGGACCAGGAGATGTAGCCTAGGAGGGGTAAACTCTTTTATCATCTGTTGTCTTGGGTACATTGTTATGGTACTGATGTCTTCTTTATTTTCTTCAAAACTGAGATAAAAATCATTTTTTGTGTTTACTAAATTGATCCTCTACCCAAAACACATATAATTTACACTTGCAAAATTGTTTAAAAAATATTCAAGTTTACATTCTAATCATTTTGGTATCAAAGCCCAGGTTATTATGAAGATTTGATTTGTTTGGAAGTGTTTTTTTCTGATGCTTACAATGTTGAAGCTTAAAAGAGGAGAAAGAGTACTTGTGGAGCCAAGATCTCAAATTATTTCCAGGTGAACAAACACACATCAAGCTTCAATAGTCATGGCACATGAAGAGGGTCCTGAAGGGATGTCTGAAGATGAGAAAACTTTCAAAAAACAATTCTTTGAGATATCTGAGATGGTTAAGCTTCTGTATGAGGAGAGGAATTCCAAAATGTATGGAGAAAGCTCAAAACCTCATGGAGGAAAAGGACAGAAACCTCCAAAAGGGAATGGAGGAAATGGTGACAAATCACCACCCTCACCTCCATCCTCATCATCATCTTCATCCTCATCTTCAAATTCTTCTACCCTTTCACAAACACCTCCAAATTCCCCAAGGGGTCATGGTAAAACTAATTTTCTTAAACTTGATATTAAGTTTGAATTGCCTATGTACAATGGATAGGTAAATGCGGAATGATTAGACAATTGGATTCATTAGATTGAAGTGTATTGCAGGATACACAGAATCAAGGATGATGAAACCAAGATTCATCTTGCTTCTCTTAGATTGGAAGGTGCAACGCTAATTTGGTGGGAAGCCAAAACTCAAGAGAACATGAAGAAACATGGTAAGGTCCTATCCTCTTGGAATAATTTTTTTGTTGCAATAAGAAGGCAATTTTATCCATTAGAATACATGAAAAAAACTATTATGGATTGGCAAAACTTTAGACAAGCTAAGGGGAAAAATGTGCAATCTTATACTCAAGAATTTAGAAAAAGGGCTTTGATTTTGGTTATAGATTTGTCTTCAAAAGATACTTTGCTCAAATACATTGGAGGATTGCATAGTTATGTTGGAAATAGTACTGAGGGGGGGGGGGGGGGGGGGGGTGGGGTGTGAATCAGTGTATTTTTTTATTTCCATAATCATATTCATATACGCTACCTTAGTTAAGGGAACTTGCATGTATACGCAACTGTGTTTAATACAACTAGCGTATATCTAGCAAACTTATGATTCAGTTAATTCATCGTGTGTTGATCTTCAATAAGTGCATCAGTACTTCATTAATCATATAAACAATAACCAGGAGCAGTAAAAACATAACAAATCATCACACATAAGAAACACACATGAACACCATGATTTAAGGTGAAAACCCAATGTGGGTGAAAACCACCTATTGCTGTCGTCTTTGTCTTCTTTTAACATTAAGAAAAACTGTTTACAACATTGTATTGGTGCAGACTCATACCAGTATGCAGGCTTATACCTGCAGAAGGCTACAACCTTATCTTGTTCTTCAGCTTCTACTGGAAGGAAGCTACAACTCCCTAGCTCTTTTACTAGCCGATATGTTTACTAGTACATAAGCGATGACCTACAGAAGGCTACAACCTTCTCTCATCCTCCAAGGACCTCGTTTCATAAATTTTCAGGCTGGATACTCCTGGAACACAACATCATAATCTGAAGGCCACGTTTCATCCAATTTTCATGCTGGACCCATCAACAACATTGAAGCTCAAAATCAATCACCACTACAATACATCCATCAACTATATCTGCATCAACCAATTACTGAAACTCAATCTGAATCAACCAAACTCAATCAATCACTCACAACCTTTGAACCTCTGACACAACTGAATCAACGATTCATTCATAATTAATCAACTGCACTAGATATATCAATACATAGTTCTGAGTTACATTATCATTCAGAATCAGTTGTCATAATAAAACCATGCTTCAGATTTTATACGCTATTTGGCAGAAGCCAACCTGCGTGTATACCCAGCTTCCCTGAAGCAAACCAACGTGTAGATCTGCAAACAGTTTGCTACACTTCCAGAATTTAGACATAATCATACATAGAGGATAGAACATGTGTTATTGATCATATCTAGCCCATTAATTATCAGATCACATAATGATAAGTCATTATGATCCTAATCCATCATTAGATTTCATCCATTAACACTGAAGCTAATCACAATCAACCAATATGAATATGAAGAATACTGTCACCAGAAAATAGTCACCAGAACACACTGCAGAACCCTGAATACTGGAACATCAAATAGAACCCTTATAGATAATACTTTAGAAGATATATGCTACCTCCATAAGCCGAACCAGCGTGTATACGCCCTTTTACTAAGGGAAACCAGCGTACAGATCTGCAACTTCCATCCTATGAGGTATACACTACTTCTGTATGTTGAATTGGCGTGTATACACTGTTTTTCCAAAGTCAACCTGCGTATAGATCTAGAAATGCTAACTTAAAGCATCTCAACTATTTCAAACTAAATTTAGACCCAAATCATCACATTTACATAATAATAACATGTGTCAATATTTAGATCTAGAATGTTCAAGATCAAACCACATAATGATAATACATATAAGTCTTCATGACCCCAATCCATCAATGTTCATCAGCCATATAGGTGCCTCCTTAGTTTAGATCAAGAAAAGCATCACAATCACATAGTCAGCATACTAGATCTCACACTTCATCAGATATTCATCACTTGCACACTTGCTCTTTGGCATAATGATCTTCTTCTCCTTATATAGGTTTAGGCCTCTCTCAATACCATGGACCAAAACCACTTAGGACTGATACCTTGGACCCAATACCTTGGGCCAATACCTTAGACCAAATACCATGGACCAAAACTTAGATTTCCGACATGTACGCGGCTTTCCTTCTATGAAAGTGCGTGTGTACGTATATACGCGACTTGGTATATAGTGAACCTGCATATACCTTTCTTTCTTCATTTTACCTGCCATACTGTGATCTTTCATCTGAGAGAGTTTCCATCAAGGACAACACTTATGTCATACCTGTATTATAGTGCCAACAATCTCCCCCTTTGGACTTGATGGCAACAACCACACCAAGTCACTCTCCCCTTTTGACATCAAGGGCAAAGGGCGGACCAAGATATTCTCTCCCTTGATATACATTCTGTTGTCCATACTCCCCCCGAGTATATGCTAAAATCTCTGATTGAACTCCCTCTTTATAGATGCCAAGATGTACCAATCCATCCATGCTCCCCCTAAGCACATGTAGAGTCTGCAAAAATATTTTTCAAAAGAATAACATGACTCTACAACTCAACTAAGTGAGTATGACCTTCCTATCACCAATGACTCATACATACATTCATTCTCCCAACCAAGTGGGGATATGCTAAACTTGACTCATCCACCCAACCAAGTGGGGATATACCAATGACTGAAATATACATCATCCTTCCCATGCATAGTGGGGGTACAAATTACATCATATGATCAAAAGGGACTCATCAAATAGATAGAGACAAATTATTACATCATGAGTCTTTATATGACCTTTACATTGAATGATATATATGACATTTATAAAATACCTAAATAAGACCATGATAGTCATCAGCAACTATCATACACCATGTATGATCTGCTCCATAAGTATCTGTCAACAACATCCAGACCATCAACCTGTATATGTCCATGTTAGTGTAAATATCATCAACCTGTGAAAAATTATCTTTGTATGTAGATATCAACTCATCCTCTTGATTTCATCAATATCAACTTGCTTTGTTTCCTTCCATGAATCACCTCCAAGCAGTAACCAAATCAATCACACCATATCATATGTGAAAACACCATATTCATCACATGATCTTTCACATCATCATTAAGAACTGCATGATCTTTCCACAATCATCCATGTATCATCACTAGGGAATGTCCCACATCTGATAAGCATCAAACATGATAATATTTGAGTATCAACCTATCATCATAAGATAAGAACTCATTATCATTATGTGACTAAGTAAACCATGTCTTTGAATATCCATGTCTTGAAATAGCTATGTCTTCATGAGACCTGTAATAACACCATTCTCTTGGACAACCAACAATATATGTCAATATGCAACTTAAGTAATCATCCATGTATCCAGCATAGCAAGAAAACCATGAGCTATTTTTCAAGATTTCTTAATAACATCAATGATAACCATTCTTAACCATATGAGAGCCAAGAACTATAGAAATCATAACTACACCATATGAACTTTATGTATCTTTGGAGGTATGATGACAGCGGCATAAAGGAAATGAGGGGCTTATCACTCAATAATGAAGTTGCGTACTTAAGCTTTGTACTTCTCTTTGTCCTTATGAAGATCATCATGTAAGCAACATATATGCATCATCAAATAATCATCCATAAATCTGATCTGAACACCAACTATGTGACCTCAAGAATCATATGAGATTTTGTCATGGACAACTCATAACCGTATCATAGTAAGATGTATCATTTAGCCATATAAGAATCATCATCATTGATTAGGTACCAAAGAATTCTAAACATAATGCCAACAATGCTTTATTAGAAGCATAGCATGTTCTCCCCTTGAACCTGTTCCATCTGTTCACTGTCAAATCTGATCATGCATATATCATCAAGAAGTATCAAGGCATCATCATCAATCAGATATACATCAAGTTAAATTGTGAGGATAAAAAATAACATCTTATGAGTATCAATACATTTCCACACATTATCAGCAGATTGTAACCATCATCAAATAGAGTAAATAATTGACCGAACCATATCAAACCCTTTTTCCTGGGTCTATCCTACTGCTTTTCCTCAAACTAACATATACGCGACTGTGCAGTGTCTAACTCACGTATATACATGACTTCTCTTCATGAAACTTGCGTATGAGATTTAGAACACTGAAATTTCACACTTTCAGCTCCCTCTGAGTCTGTCATGTCTGTACATTGTGTCGTGCCACATCTTTCTGACTATACTTCCTTCTTCTTCCATATCTTCGAGTATGAATATGTTTTCTCCTTTTGGTATGGTGTCTGTACTTTGTTCCTGCATTCCTTTGCTATATGTCCAAGCTTGTTACATGCATAACATCTCATATGATTCATATTCCTTCTATAGCAGTCAATGGCTTTGTGACCAAACATATTGCAAGCAAAACAATATCCCTTAAAGTACCTGGAACGTGATGATGTTTCTATGTGACGGTCTTGAATCATTCTACTTCTGCATCTGGCTGCAACATGTCCAAAATTATGACATACATAACATTCAACATTATTCATTTGAGGAAGTAACTGACTATCACTTCCATAGTTAGGAGTAAAAGATTTTCTTTTCTTGGTTGTTGATGGGATTGATCTCTCATCTCCTTATTGAGCATTGCATTAGAGTTCCTTGTCTTATTTTGTGAACTAGATTCACCTTCAACAGATTCATGAAAACCAAGACTAGTTTTGATAGCAGGAGACTTTTGACTATTAAGAATATCATCCAAGATCTTAGTACTATCTTGAAATTGTAAGAGCTTATCCTTTTCTTCTAATTTATCTTTTAGAATATTTACCTCAACCTGATGTTGCTCTTCCTTTTCAAGATAATGCTTCTTCATGATTCCTTCAGCTTTCTTCCTTCTTCCAACTGATGTCTTAATTCAAGAACTTCATTTTCTTATTTGATCCTTCAAGATCTTCTTTTAGCGAGAGGATCTTAGCTTCAAGACTTTCATAGTAACTGGATCTATCTCTGAGTTTCTTGATTGTTTTACTCCTTTCATTTACTTCACTTCTTAATGATGTCACTTCATCCTGTAGCTTTTGACATTGATCTTCCTTTTCCTTGAATTGCTTCCTTACCCTGTTTCCTTCCTCTAGTTGAGCTTTTAGTTTGGTAGCTTCTTCTTTGAAGTCACATTCCCATTTGTCCAATAGATCTTGTTGATCTCTAATTTGTCTGTAAGCCTTTTAAATTCTGCCTCTATTTGATATCTTTCTTCCTCACCCAGAAGAGCAAATTCGGTTGTTTCGCTTTCACTTTCATTATGTTCAAATGGATGGAGAAATGTATCACCAGAGGATAAAAAATTCATACCTGATAGTTCTTTGGCTTGTTCGTCCTCATTCTGAGGTGATTCTGAATCTGAAGAGTTGCTTCCACATATTCCCCAATCGATTCTCCCACTTTCATAGTTCCTTTGAGATGTCTTCTTCTTTTGGGGTGCTTTCTTCTTTAGCTTCTTTCCCATTGTTCTACGGATCTCCTTCAAGCGATCAAGATTCTACCAAAGGTCCTTCTCTGATACCAATTGTTGGAAATAACACTGGGGCGGGGGGTGAATAAGTATTAGCAAATCAATATTTTTTCATTTCCATAATCAGATTCATATATGCTACTTCAGTCAAGGTAACTCGCGTGTATATGCAACTATGTTTAATACAACTAGCATATATCCAACAAACTTATGATTTAGTTAATTCATCATATGTTGATCTTCAATCAGTGCATCAGTACTTCATTAATCATATAAACAGTAACCAAGAGCAGTAAAAACATAACAGATCATCACACATAAGAAACACACATGAACACCATGATTTAAGGTGGAAACCCAATGTGGGTGAAAACCACTTGTTGTTATCGTCTCTGTCTTCTTTTAATTAATAAAAATTGTTTACAACATTGTATTGGCGCAAACTCATACCAGTAAGCAGGCTTCTACCTGCAGAAGGCTACAACCTTATCTTGTTCTCCAGCTTCTACTGGAAGGAAGCTACAACCCCCTAGCTCTTGTACTAGCCGATATGTTTACTAGTATGTAGGCACTGACCTACAGAAGGCTACAACCTTCTCTGATCCTCTAGGGACCTCGTTTCATAAATTTTCAGACTGGATACTCCTGGAACACAACATCATAATCTGAAGGCCACGTTTCATCCAATTTTCATACTGGACCCATCAACAACATTGAAGCTCAAAATCAATCACCACTGCAATACATCCATAAAATATATATGCATCAACCAATTACTAAAACTCAATCTGAATCAACCAAACTCAATCAATCACTCACAACCTCTAAACCTTTGACACAAATGAATCAACTATTCATTCATAATTAATCAACTACACCAGATAGATCAGTACATAGTTCTGAGTTATATTATCATTCAAAATTAGTTGTCATCTTAAAACCATGCTTCAAATTGTATATGCTATTTGGCAGAAGCTAACCTGCGTGTATACACAGCTTCCCTGAAGCAAACCAGCGTGTAGATCTGTAAACAGTTTGTTGCACTTCCAGACTTCAGACATAATCATACATAGAGGATAGAACATGTGTTATTGATCATATCTAGCCCATTCATTATCAGATAACATAATGATAAGTCATTATGATCCTGATCCATCATTATATTTCATCCATTAACACTGAAGCTAATCACAATCAACCAATATGAATATGTAGAATACTGTCACCAGAAAACAGTCACCAGAACGCACTGCAGAACCCTGAATACTGGAACATCAAACAAAACCCTTATAGATCATTCTTTAGAAGATATACGCTACCTCCATAAGTTGAACCAGCATGTTTATGCCCTTTTACTAAGGGAAACTTTCGTATAGATCTGCAACTTCCATCCTGTGAGGTATATGCTACTTATGTATGCTGAATTGGCATGTATATATTTTTCCAAAGTCAACCTGCGTATAGATCTAGAAATGCTAACTTAAAGCATCTCAACTATTTCAGACTTCATTCAGACCTAGATCATCACATTTACATAATAATAACATGCATCAGTATTCAGATCTAGAATGTTCAAGATCAAACCACATAATGATAATACATATAAGTCTTCATGACCCCAATCCATCAACGTTCATCAACCATATAGGTGCCTCCTTAGTTCAGATCAAGCAAAGCATCACAAACCCATAGCCAACATACTAGATCTCACACTTCATCAGATATTCATCACTTGCACACTTGCCCTTTGGCCTAATGATCTTCTTCTCCTTATATAGGTTTAGGTGTCTCTCAATACCATGGACCAAAACCACTTAGGACCAATACCTTGGACCCAATACCTGGGGTCAATACCTCGGACCAAATACATGGACCAATGCCAAAATACCATGGTCCAAATGCCATGGACCAAAACTTAGATTTCCAACATGTACGTGTCTTTCCTTCTGTGAAAGTGCGTGTGTACGTATATGCGTGACTTGGTATATAGTGAACCTGCGTATACCTTTATTTCTTCATTTTACCTGCTATACTGTGATCTTTCATATGAGAGAGTTGCCATCAAGGACAACACTTGTGTCATACCTATATTATAATGCCAACAAGTTATTTGAGACACACAATTCCCATGTTTAACCCTACAAAACTAGATGAAGTTTGTGCACAAGAAACTAATTTAGAAGCAAGGGGGAAGAATTTTCCTCAAGAGGGTAGAAAAAATCCATTCAAAAATGGTGACAAAGGAAAGGGGAAATTTAAAGGAAAAGGCAAGAAAAATCCTCCAGCCAAGAAAGTGAGAGAAAATCTCACATGTAAACACTGTTCAAAAGAAGGACATGATGAAGACCACTATTGGAAACTTCATCTTGAAATGAAACCCAAAATGTTTAATCATAAAGGGAAACAAAATATTGTTGCAACTACACAACATGATTTAGGATCTGAATCTAGGGATGAAACAAAGATCACAACCATGGGATTCAAAGGTAAGGACTCTATTGCAAGTACTAGTTCCTTAAGTAGTAACCTTAGTGAAACTCAACATGAAAAGGAAAGAATAGATCTTTTCCACGTTAGAGTCATTTCAAAACATACCAAGATAGACACATTGTTTGATAGTCATTCACAAGCAAACCTCATTTCTAAAGACAATGTCAAGAAATTGAATTTGGAAACAACCCCTCATCCTAAACCATATTCTTTAGGTTGGATATGTGACAATGCAAAATTGCATGTGACAAAAAGATGTAAATTAAGATTTGCCATCACTGCATACTTTATAGATGAGGTAGAACTTGATGTCATTCCACTTGATATTTGTGGTATTTTTTTGGGAAACCTGTATCTATATGATAGGAGAGCCATCTTTCATCTCCATAAGAACAAATATCACTTGCTTAAAAATGGAGTTGAGTACATTGTTAGAGCACATAACAAGAAGTTGCTTTTGTCACTTGTAAATGCTAGACAAATGAAGAGGTTGGTCAATGCTAGTAAGAACTTTGTACTCTTGATGATCAAACCCAAAGAGAATGTTGAAAATGAATCTTTCCAAGGATGTGATGCAAAGTTAAAATATGATTTGTATGAGGTTGTTAACACATATGATTACATGTTTCAGGAGGCCAAAGGATTGTCTCCTAAAAGAAGTATCCAACATGAGATCCAATTGCAACAAGGTTTTCCTCTTCCAAATATTGGCATGTACAAGATGTTTGTTATGACCAAAAAATTGATCATCTAGCCTACTTTACTAGATGGATCGAATTACACCATGTAAAGCCAATTTTACCATAGTAAAATTGCTTTCACTGTGAGAAACTACCTAATAAATCACCTTTATTAAGTAATTTATAGTTAAACTCATGAATAATAATTAAATAGATCACTATTTATTTGATTTTCTTCTACTAAGGAATAATTAATTAAACCATTGTTTTATTATTATTCCTTGTTAAATTTGACTCAATCATGAAAAATAAACAGATAAATCATTATTTATCTTATTTTTCTCTAAGAATAATTAATTAATCACTAACTAATTATTATTCATTATTAAATTTGATTAAATAAATCATTATTTATTTATTATTCCTTAACTAATTCATTGAGATAGCAAATAAATCATTTATTTATTTATTATTTCTAAATAAAAGTATAAATACTTTTTCCTTCCTAAACAAATATAATAAAATATTCCATGTGATTATTCCGAGAACGGGATCAATAATATTTTATTATTTCTCATTATTCGAGGATAACTCAATATTTTGTTATAAATAGGAGGGTTTTCCATTCATTATTCACTTTTGATTATTTTCATTGTTGCACTCACTGTTGTAATTGTGATTGTTGGGCTAATTTATTAACTAAATTAACACAAGTATTTAATTGTCAATCCGGGTTTGTAAAACTTGGAGGCAAATCCACTGTATATGGACATCAAATATAATCAAGTTTAGAAGATAAAATTTGAAGAATTAAGGAAGTACATATTACAACTATAAACCTATTTTAACAATTTCTAATTCATTTATGCAATATATGAGGGAAGAGCCTCCTAACTTAGGAGAACCAGGTTGTCCTTCCCTACAATACTACTTTCATGAAGATAACTCTAAGAGCACTAATTAACAATGGTTTATGATGCAGAAGATGTAGAAGAAGATGCTCCTAACTAAGGAGGTCCAGATTGTCCTTCTTCACAATCCTACTATATCACAATCACCATTGCTTCAAACCAGAAATGCATAAATAACTTCAAATAAGAAAAGGAGAATGAAATTCAGTTTTAGTTCAAGATCAAATAGAAGGAGAATTTAACTTAAATTCTTGTGTGTCCCTTCATATGTAGATTAGAATTAAACCAATATTCATTCAGCAATCATCACACATCTAAATACATTTGAAACAAAAACTAGTCTATGAAAACTATGAAAATTAAACCAAGAAGTGTACTTAGCTTGGTGTGGGGGCCCTCCACCCTTGCCTTGCACACTTGAAGAAATCTCAGCTACAACAACTTCAGTAGATCAACCAAGCATGAACAACAAATTGGAATGAAACAAGTTCTTCAATTTAGCTCCCAACTCAAATTATACAGAAGTTACATACAAATTCCATTCCAAAAGCCATCAAAGTCTTGGCTTTAAATAGAGGTTTAATGAAACAAACTGATCTATATTATCTCTAACACTCATATATACTCATATCCACCTATCTAAGTCGAACTCATCCAATCCATCCCAAGAAATATGGTCAATCCCATAAAATCTCAAAACTGCCCTATTTCCTAGGGATTTTCTGGTGACTAGTCATGTTTGACCAGCCTTGACCGGGCCTAATAAAGCTTGTTCTGGCTGAACCAAGTGGAGTTAGCTTAGTCCTAGTTCCCAAGCTGTCCATCCATGCATCAAACTCGAGCCCAAGTGTCCTGCAAATAGGTCATCCACATAGCTATTACGGGAATTTCTGATTCAGTCCAAAATTGCACTTGAAACTCAATTTTCATAAAACCTTCTAGAAATTGCAAAATTAAAATTAAACACCTGAATATGCATAAAATACATCAAAATGAGATGGATGTGATGGAAAATGGATGGAAAATATAAGAATTAAGTAGGTTTCCCTAAGCAAAAATAGACCAAAACTGAGGCCCAACAGTGATTATTTTCATTGTCGTACACCCTGTTTTTGTTGGGTTTATGCATTATAGAGGAGAGAAACTCTATAGAAGCTGAAAGTGTTTGATGATTGCCAAGAACCCATCCCATAGAGGGGGATTGGTAACATATATTTTTTCCCTTCACAAGTGTTATTGTTGAAATATGGAAACAAGAATATTCCAATTTAATTTGTCCTTGAATTAAATTGTGAATTAAAATCGAATTTAGTCTTAATAGCTACTTGGAAATAATTAATTAATTAATTTTAAATTAATTAGTTGGAGAAATTCAAGTTAGAAGTCTTTCTGAAGTCATGCAAGAGTTATCCCTTAAATTAAGGAGATAAGATTGAGTTATATTTGAGTTGTAATTAGTTAACTTGGTTTACTGAGTTAAGTCCAGATAAATTAGTTCCAAATTGTTTGAGGAACTAATAATGAGTAACAGTCAGTTGATGCATTAATGCACTCAACTAGTGCTACTACAGTTAACTGAAGATTCCCTCATCATAAACTCATGCATGTCTATTCTGAGAAAGACCCAGTTGAAATTAATGTTCAAGGACAATGTGCTATTAGTTGCATGTGTTTTCTCATGGAGAAAACTCATGCATGCAGTCAAGGATTCATCCTTGAGGATTGCGCAGTTTTGAAGGCCTTTTTTCCCACTTGGTAATAGGTTAATCATCCACAAGGAACAACGCAAGGAAATAGGAGCTTGGAGGGCAGAGAGTAAGGTTGGAGAGAAGCCAAGATTGCCTATGAGCACCTGTGAGGATTGTATTGAGAGCTGGCTAGCTGTGAGTGCTAAGGCTCTATATAATTCCTATGTATTTCCACCATGTATGATAATACAATAATGTGGGGTTTTTATCTGAGTCTTTCCCCAAAGTATTTTCATGTGTATTGTGCCATTGATTCTTCTTCTTCTGGTTATATTGTTTAGCTCGATCTTTAAGCTTCCGCAAATTTATAGTAGAAGTAGGTTATAATATTCTACTTTGATTTATATTGCATTATCGAGTTAACCTATCACAGATTTTCTATATGGTATCGAAGCTGTGAACAGTATACTAAGAATAGAATTCGAATTTTAAAGTTTGGGGTTGGAGGTGCATATCGAATACATATCATACTTCAAGGTTGGCCAATGGCATTCTATGGCTTGAGACTCGAGTATGCCTTGGAAGGTAGCTCGAATTACATAGCATGGAAAGATAGAATGGAGGATATATTAGAAGAAAATGGCTTGAAGGAATTCATTGATCAATAAATCCCAAAGCCAGCTTCAACTAATGCACAAGAGTTGGCTGAGTGGAAGAAGTGTGTGGCGAAGGCGAGACGGATCATCCTTGAGGGAGTTCGAGACCATATTATCTCGAGTCTCCATGGGAAGGATACTCTATTTTCAATGTGGAAGAAATTGAAGGACCTCTACCAGAATAATATCGACCATAGGAAATTGGCGCTCAAGGATAAGCTTTGAAGAATCAAGATGGAGAAGAGCAATACTATTTCCACATATCTGAACAAGCTCAACACCTGTAGAGATGAGCTCTATAGTGTGGGACTAACTACTATCAATGATGATATGGTGAGCCTCGCTCTCCTTGGCCTTCCAAAGAGTTGGAATAGCTACCAGGACTCTGTGAATAGAAGGGAGAAATTGCCGGATTGGGAACAATTGTGGTCGGATCTTATGCAGGAGGAGATTAGGAGGAGCACACGAGATGGTTCTTCATTCAAGAATGATGATGAAGAAAATATGGCCTTAGCAAGTAAGGCAAGGAAAGGGAAAGGGAAGGGTTCCCATTTCAAATCGAATTCTTCTCATGGAGGGAAGAAGGGTGACATGTCTAAAGTAATATGCTTTAATTGTCACAAGATGGGACATTATGCGACTAATCGCCCATTGAAGAAGTCCAAGAAGGGATCCTCAGAAGGATCAGAAGGTGAGGCATTAACCTCTTAGTTCGAAATGGAATTTACCCTCATCACATGCATGATGTAATCAATGATGGGTTGTGTCTAGTATCTTGACAGTGGAGCATCATTCCACATGACCGGTGATAAGAATTTATTTAGTGCCTTGGAGGAGAAAGACCTCAAGATGCGCATAGAGATGGGTGACGACGGAAGGTATAGTGTTTCAGGAGTGGGCACGATTACTTTTCAGAGGGAGCATGGAGCTCCTCTCACCTTGACAGATGTGATGTATCTTCCTGGACTGAAGAAGAACTTGGTATCAGTCATGATGTTGGAGGACAAAGGCTACGATGTTGTCTTCAGTAAAGGAAAGGCGTTCCTAAGACACATAGCCACAGGTCAAACCAAGAGGATAGGGATTCAGGTGAAGAATCTCTATAAACTAGAGGTAGATGCTTGTGCAGCATTGAGTACGAAAGAAGAATTGGTGCAAAGCCAAGACATTGGCGAGTTGTGGCATAGGCGGTTGGGCCATTTGCATCACAGGGCTTTGAAGATAATGCAGCAAATATCTACAGGACTTCCCAAAGGTAAACTTGAGCAAGTTGAAACATGCAAAGGTTTTACCTTGGGAAAGTACACCAAGTCTTTCTTTCATGATCGAGATAGTCAAGAAAAGGCTATCTTAGAGCGAGTTCATATTGATTTGTGTGGACCATTCTCGATGGCATCCACAACAAAGCAAAGGTATTATGTGATTTTCATTGATGACTATTCTCGTAAATGTTGGATTTATTTCATGCAAAAGAAGGACCAAACTTTCACAAAGTTTTGTGAGTTCAAATATTTGGCCGAGAAAGAGTTAGGGAAGAAGATCAAGGCCTTGATAAGTGACAACAGTGGAGAATATGTCTCTCAAGAGTTTAAGGACTTCTGTGCAGCAGAAGGAATTAAACGAGAGTTGATGGCACCTCATAACCCACAGCAGAATGGGGTGGTCGAGAGGAAGAACGAAACTATTGTAGGGGCAGCACGGGAAATGTTGCATGACCAAGGCCTACCACTTCACTTGTGGACTGAGGAATGCAACACAACGGTCTATTTACAAAATAGAATATCGCATCACATAATTGGGATGAAGACACCAGAGGAAGCTTTCTCTGGTAAGAGACCAAATGTGGGTCACTTCAGGATCTTTGGCTCATCGATATAATTCCATGTGACAAAGGATGCATGGAAAAAGCTTGAGTTGACAACAAAGTTGGGGATATTTGTGGGGTACACTGATACACCTCACAACTATTGGGTGTACTTTCCTACCATTCGGAGGACAACGGTTCGCAGGGATCTCAAGTTTGATGAGCAGAAGTCCATGAGAGTTTCCCTTGAGAGGGAGCTCCAACTACAGGCTATGGAGGAACTATTGGTTCCTAAGGAGAAGGAGCCTCAGACTAATGCATAGTAGCCACATGCAGAGGTTCCAGGAGTGGAGACATCCACTTAAGCAGAGTCTTCCAAAGATGGACGAAAGTGCACAAGAGAAGCTGATAGATTGTTGGAGGATGCGAGAGAGAATGTGGGAGCACCATCTTCTCAATGCAGACAGAGGAGGTCACCTGAGAGGTACATTAGATACATGGCCCTTGCTAGGAAATGTGTTGAGACCGAGCCATATTCCTTTGAGGAAGCAGTGCAGCAGCCGATTTGGATTGATGCTATGGTGGAGTATGACTCCATAGTTCGTAATAGTGTTTGGGATGTGATTCTGAGACTGGAGAACAAGTCAGTTGTGAGTTCTCGTTGGTTTTACAAGGTAAAGCAAGCTGCTGATGGTAATGTGGAGAAGCATAAGGCAAGATTTGTTGCTCGTGGCTTTTCACAAGTTGAGAGGATTGAATATGATGAGACTTTTGCTCCTATCGCAAGGTACTCATCTATCAGATCTATGTTGGCACTATCAACATAGATGGGTTGGAAGATCCATCAGATGGATGTGAAGACTTCATTCCTCAATGGCCAGATTGAGAAAGAGGTGTACATAGAGCAGTCAGAAGGTTTTGAGACCTTCGATTGTGAGTCGCATGTGTGCCAACTCAAGAGAGCATTGTACGGGCTGAAGCAAGCACCTCGTGCTTGGTACACTAGGATAGACAACTACTTCACTAGGTTGGGCTTCACAAAGAGTGAAGCGGATGCGAACCTGTACCACATCATGGTGAAAGGTAAGCTGTTGATCATCGTACTTTATGTTGATGATCTCATATTGACTGGTGATGATCAGTTGATCATGTCTTGCAAGGAGGACCTTGCAAGAGAATTCGAGATGAAAGACATGGGTCTCATGCATTACTTCCTTGGCATGGAAGTGTGGCAGAAGGATGGGGAGTTGTTTGTGTCTCAGGGAAAGTATGCCAACGAGATACTCAGGAGATTCCACATGGAGAAGTGCAAGCCCATGCAGACTCCTCTAGCAGGTAACTGGAGGAAGGAGGTTGCTACTTCAAGAGAAGTGGTAGAGGCTACTGTGTACAGGCAACTTGTGGGTTCACTGATGTACTTAATGAACACATGACCAGATTTGTGCTATGCGGTGAACCAGCTGAGTCAAGCGATGGTTCAACCTACCAAGATGTTTTGGAAGGCGGAAAGCATGTATTGAGATACCTCAGAGGCACATCTCAGTATGGATTATGGTACAGACAGACAGAGGGAGTGAAGCTACAGGGCTTCACTGATGTAGATTGGGTAGGGAGTCCATCAGATTGGAAGAGCACATCAAGAGGGATTTTCAACCTTGGGTCAGCGATAGTTTCTTGGTACAACAGGAAACAGAGGTCAGTTGTACTTAGCTCGGCAGAGGCAGAATACATGGTTGCAAGTTAGGCAGCATGTGAGGCCATCTAGATGCGAAAAATCCTAGTTGGCTTGTTTGATCAGAGGATGGATCTAACTGTGATCTATTGTGATAATCAGAGTTGTATCAAACTCTTTGAGAATCCAGTATTTCATGATAGGTCCAAGCACATTGACATCCGGTATCATCATCTCAGAGACTGTGTAGCGAGGAGGATCATGTTGCTGCAGAATATTTTGACAGAGGAGCAAGATGCTGACATTTTGACAAAGGCATTATCAAAGTGTAAATTCGAGTTCCATAGAGACCGGATTGGGGTGGTAGATAATCCCTTTCTTGTTGAGATGGAGTGTTGAAATATGGCAACAAGAATATTCCAATTTAATTTGTCCTTGAATTAAATTGTGAATTAAAATCGAATTTAGTCTTAACAGCTACTTGGAAATAATTAATTAATTTATTTTAAATTAATTAGTTGGAGAAATTCAAGTTAGAAGTCTTTCTGAAGTCATGCAAGAGTTATCCCTTATATTGAGGAGATAAGATTGAGTTATATTTGAGTTGTAATTAGTTAACTCAGTTTAATGAGTTAAGTCCTGTTAAATTAGTTCCAAATTGTTTGAGGAACTAATAGTGAGTTGATAGTGAGTTGATGCATTAATGCACTCAACTAGTGCTACTACAGTTAACTGAAGATTCCTTCATCAGAAACTCATGCATGTCTATTTTTAGAAAGACCCAATTGAGATTAATGTTCAAGGACAATGTACTATTATTTGCATGTGTTTTCTCATGGAGAAAACTCATGCACGTAGTCAAGGATTCATCCTTGAGGATTATGCAGTTTTGAAGGCTTGTTTTTCCACTTGGTAATAGACTAATCATCCACAAGGAACAACGCAAGGAAATAGGAGCTTGAAGGGTAGAGAGGAAGGATGGAGAGAAGCCAAGATTTCCTATGAGCATCTGTGAGGATTGTACTGAGAGCTGGCTAGCTGTGAGAGCTAAGGTTTTGTATAATTCCTATGTATTTCCACCATGTATGATAATACAATAGTGTGGGGTTTTTATCTAAGACTTTCCCCAAAGTGTTTTCATGTGTACTATGACATTGATTCTTCTTCTTCTGGTTATATTGTTTAGCTCGATCTTTAAGCTTCTACAAATTGATAGTAGAAGTAGGTTATAGTTTTATGCTTTGATTTATATTTCATTTTCGAGTTAACCTATCACAAATTTTCTACAATTATGATAAAATCATTCTTTACAAATCTGGTTTCCATTGGATGTTTTGGGGTTATTACTATTCATTTTATTGTTTAACTATGATTGCAGCATAGATCAGGATTTTGGTAGGTTTTGTTTCTATCAATAGTTGTAGATCTACAATGTTTAGTCATTTCTATTGTTGAGATCGTTTGTCATCCACGATCTTAAGTGGGTTCTTTGCATACATCATTGAGAAGAAAAAACTACAACAAATTGGTGACTCCTAGTGTTTTAACCCTAGATCTGATAAATTTCTGACTTTTGTAAGCTTTCTAACCTTTTCCGCAGGTCACAGGAACCAGTCGTGGCAAAGGTGACACTTTTTCCTGAAATTTGAAGACAGGAAGTCTCAGAGCAGAAATCACAATTTTCATCGCAAAAGGTGCCATTTGGACTC
This sequence comes from Pinus tabuliformis, assembly GCA_031772625.1. Taxonomy (NCBI): domain Eukaryota; kingdom Viridiplantae; phylum Streptophyta; class Pinopsida; order Pinales; family Pinaceae; genus Pinus; species Pinus tabuliformis. The sequence goes on from CM062810.1 coordinate 609,611,822, forward strand.
CATAACGCAACCTTTTGCCCAAAAAGTGTGATTTCATAGAAAAACAGGTCAGAACTTACGATTTCTGGGTTTTAGGGTTTTTCTCAGATCTGTTTCTGGGTTTTGCTGAGAATTTTCTACTGGGTGTTTGACCTCTGTCTCATCCCGCTCAGGCCTTGATCCATTTTTTTTACTCGTCGAAGTCGAATTTAGCCTCCCTTAGGGCTTCTAGTACACTTTCGCCTTTCTAGGAGGAGTTTAGCTGAGTGAGAAGTCTGAGTTTCTGCAACACTTTTAGCCACATTTTCCAGATCTATAACCTTTTATTTCAGATATGATAAGATAGGTTGCTACCATCCATAGTTTCACATTCAAACTTGTTTGGTCATTCCCTTAGGGTCCCATCGGTTTCCCTAGGTGTTTCACCCATCTCCCTATCTTTTTGCAGCGATCCTCCCCTCTGGTTTTTCACTGTTGCACCACTTTCTAGCAGCGATCTTCCCCTTCGGTTTTTTGTTGTTGTTACACCAATTTCCAGCAACTTAGAGTCACTTGATCCCAGTCCCACCGAAATTCATATCTCTTGACCGTTTCAGTGTATTTTTGATCAGTTTAGCCACCTAACAGTGCAGTGTTTGAAAACCCAGTTTGGGTGGGGTTTAGTTAATTTTTTGCTATTTATTTTCTGTTATTTATTTCAGTTTATTTGCAACAAGATTTTTTCTTTTTTACAAACACGATCTGGGATTAATCAATTAATACACTTGCACACACACGCACACCTTAAGTGAAGGGCACTTGGTTTACACCACCAAGCCAAGACTTAACATAATAAATCTATCTCATTGCATCAAAGACAGAAGATATATTTTTGTATTCAAGCTTTTATGATCCATAATGAATTAAGCAAAGTCTTTCGGTCGAAATCACATCAGAGAATTTTTTAGCTGGCACGTTTCGAACCAACAAGTGTGGTTCATCATCAAGACCAGATGAAGAGGCAGACCATGGCAAAGGCTTAAATAGAGAGAAATGTAGAGACATAATTTTAAGAAGCCAAAAAATTCTCTTATGTGATTTCTGTCGAAAGACTTTGCTTAATAGAAGATATATTGTTGATCTCCCTTCCCCCTTTCCATGTTTTGTGTGTCCTTCCATCATTGCACCACCAAGGCGTCAGTCATGGAGACTATTAGGCCTTCACCCCTAGTTTCCTCTTGGGCGTATTACTCCTCCCTATTGAGTTCGAGTTCATAGCCATCTAAGTCCCCATTCTGACTCTTCTCCTGGTCCTTCTGATTCCTCATCTGACTCCGAACCTCCTTCACTGCATAACGTCACCATGTCTGGACCCACACCTAGTGCAGGAACCCAAACTAGTGGTGGATATGGTAATACACCGGTGGTCACATGAGGTAGAACGGTCTTAGGAACCATTTCGGCAGCCCCCATGCTCCCTTTTATGGTTGGGTCAAGTCTACCTGATCTTAACCAGTTGATAAACGACCCCATACACCATGATGTTGGTTGGAACTTTATGCCAACTAAGCTTCCCTCAGACATCCCAAAGTTTGAGGGTATTGTTTGAGAATGGAGAATGCAGAGATTAAAGTACTAATACAACATTTGCTTGAAAAGGGGATCATCAAACCAAGCACATCACCATGCAGGTCACCAATTGTATTAGTACCAAAGAAAGATGGTACATGGCACATGTGTGTAGATTTCAAAGCCTTGAACAAGATAACGATAAAGAATCATTACCCTCTTCCTCGAGTTGATGCTTTGCTTGATCAATTGAAAGATGTTGTTTATTTCACTAAGTTGGGCTTGAGGAGTGGTTATCATCATATTAGGATTGCTGAAGGAGACGCATGGAAGACAACTTTCAAAACAAAACAATGTTTGTTTGAAAGGCTGGTTATGCCATTTGGGCTTTGTAATGCTCTTGTAACATTCATGCAAGTTATGAATGATGTCTCAAGGCCTTTTCTTGATGATTTTGTAATTGTCTACTTATATGGCATATTGATATTTAGCAAGTCTTGTGAAGATCATGTCATGCATGTGAAACAAGTCTTAGATGTCTTGAAGAACAAGAATTTGTTTATTTGGGACATATTGTTGGAGGGGGTGAATTGAAGAAAGATCCCTCAAAGGTTAAAGTCGTTTATTGGCCTAAGCCCACTAGTGTAACTGAGGTGAGAGGTTTTTTGGGAGTAGTCCAATTTTGGAGAAATTGTATTTCTAACTTTTCTTCAATTTCAACTCCATTACATGCATTGACAAGCATTAAGCATGTTTTTCAATGGGGAGACAAGAAACAAAAATATTTTGATGCATTGAAGGAGATAATCAATACAACTCTAGTTCTTGCACTTCCTAATTTAAGACAATCATTTGGGATACAAATAGATGCAAGTTACTATGCCATGGGAGCGGTCTTGATGCAACATGGTAAGCCCATATGTTTCCATTTAGAAAATTTTAATGGTGTAGTAGTTAAATATCCTACTTATGACAAAGAACTATATGCATTGGTGCAAAGTGTGAAGAAGTGGAAACACTATTTTATAGGAAACAAAACTATCATTCACATTGATCATCAACCATTGCAATACTTTCAATCACAAACTAAACTACAGGAAGCAAGGTACTTTAGATGGATGGATCTCTTGCAAAAATTCCATTTGGTGATAAGGTATAAGAAAGGTATCTATAACAAGGTTACTAACATGCTTTCTAGACCAATTGATAGTGCTTCAATTATTCTTAAGCATAATTCTATCATGCACGAGATCTATGTTGAACAATATGCTTTAGATGAAGACTTTAAATATGTATATGCAACTTTGTGTCAAGGAAACCATGTAGAGGAATTGGATTACCATGATAATTTGTGTATCATCTTGGCAAGCCATGCATTCCACAGGGTGAAAGAGTCAACGTCATAAGGGAGGTGCATACTTCTCTTATTGCTAGCCATTTTGGTGTAGGAAAAACAATGGCACAATTACAAAGGTATTTTTATTGGCCTAGAACGAATGAAGGTGTATCACGATATGTAAGAGGATGTTCTTTATGTGCTTCAAGTAATCCTAGCAATAGAAAGTTAGGATTGTATACTCCACTTCTAGTTCCTTCCCATCCTTGGGAAAGTGTTTCTATGGACTTTGTAGGAGGACTTCTTATGTCTAAAAGAAATCATGATTATCTTTTTGTTGTGGTGGATCATTTTAGCAAGATGTGTATTTTGATGCCTTGTAAGAAGCAGGTTACAACTGAATAGACTACACAGATTTTATTTCAACATATATGGGTACATTTTGGATTGCTCAAATCCATTATTTCTGATGGAGATTCTCGATTTGTTGGGAACTTTTGGTCAAGCTTATGGGCACTCATGGACACCAAGTTGAAAAAGAGCACAACATTCCATCCACAAACTGATGGTCAGACAAAAGCAGTGAACATAACAGTAGTACATATTCTTCGTGTTAAGATTTGGGATGAACACTTACACTACATTTAGCATGCTTATAACCAGGCAAAGCATTCATCGACTCAAACATCTCCATTTGAGGAATGATTTGGTTACTTACCAAAATCTCCTTTAGACTTTATCTTTGGGAAGGATGTTGTTATTGACAGCCATAGTGACATTGACAAGGCCAAGCCATTCATTGAGAAAGTTCAATAGGTGCATCAACTTGTTCAAGAACAGTTGGAAAAGAGACAAGACAAGTACAAGAAAAGGCATGATAAGCATATTGTTGAGCACAGTTTCCAAGTTGGAGATGAAGTATGGATCTAAATCAACAAAGAGAGGCTTAAAGGAGAAGGTAAAAATATGAAACCAATAAGGTATGGTCCTTTCAAGATTGTTGAAAAGATTGGTAACAATGCCTTCTGTTTGGATTTGCCTCCTTATATGCAAATGTATGCAGTTGTTAATGTTGATAATTTGAGACTATATGAAACTCTGATTGATAATCAATGAGAGCATGTTTATATTCCTTTAATAGAAGATTTATCTCAAGAATTTCTTGAAGAATTGCAACAGAAGGACAAGAACTTCAAAACAAGGGAATGTGGAGTACTTTCGTGTTGGTCTCAAAGGCACAAATCTAAGAAAATCTAAGTGGATTGAGAAGGGAATGGTGAAGGAACTATACCCTCATCTATTTATTTACTGAAATGTTCATTTGGAGGTCCAAAAGCTTCCAATGGGGAGGAGTGATCGAAGGGATAAAAAAATGCTCAAAATTGAAAGTATGTGACAGAGCTCAAAACTTATATTATTGGATAGATCTCGATGACTTGAATCCAATGCAACTCATTTCACTCAAACCCGACATTGGATGTTACCAAAATCACGTTCTGTTCATTTTGGGAAACAACTAAAAAAATTGAAATTTGGGTTGCAGAGATGCCATGCCTTGGTAGGTGACTGGTTTCTTCATTGGCCAATGGTTGGTCGACAATTGGCACAATGTAATTGGTTTGAATTTAGTTTGTTTTCATTGGTTGAACGTTGTTGTGGTGGCCCAATGAGGGAGTGCCACATGGCCTCCTCATGGCCGACCAAAATTCGTTTGGAGATCGAACAACACCCCTAGGAGTCAACCTCAAGACCAAGCACCAAGAAACGAAGAGCTTTACCAACACGCCACCACTATGCCACTTGATATATAATGAATGCGAATTATATTTAAATTTTATCATTGCCTTGGTTGGGGGTAGGGTTGGGGCTAAGCCCTAGCCCTAGCCACCACGCCAAAGAGGACGAAAGGGTGGGATCGTGGGCTAGGGCTTAGCCCCAGCCCCATGGTCACGATGCCCACCATAACTCATCCACTAGAGCTACCCCAAAACTGTGGGTGGGTACTGTCTGATGGGGACAATGTGACCTCACCGCAACAAATGGAGTGCTTAGCCCTTAGCAAAAAAATTAAGTGATAATCCCAGGTTATATGGAACAATAAGACCGTGTGTCAAGCCGTTGGGGACCTGACCGACGGGGGCGGGTAATTAGCCCTAGCCCTTGGGAATGTGTCCCCCATGTGGCCTAATTTTTCAAAACTGGGGGTTAATGATGCCCTTAATGGTCCTAGAAATTCGCCTGCCGAGCAGGAATTATGCCAAGTTTAGTCCGTCATTTCCACTTTTGGGGCACTCAAGCAAGGTTGAGGCTGAATGGTAGGATGGTTAGCTGCAAATTTTGGGAAAGTGAAGAAACAAGCATAAATTTCTCAGTTTTTTGCCAAATGAGGTGTAGAAAGAACCAAAATGGGGGTTTTTGACTATTCTGGAGCCATTGGAGACATTGTTTTAGCATTTTGAGCATTGTAACTTGATGTAAACACATATTTTTGAGCATAATGAAAGAGGCCCAACATTGGAAGCTGGACTAGGAGATGTAGCCCAGGAGGGGTGAACTCCTTTATCATTTGTTGTCTTGTGTATGTTGTTATGGTACTAATGTCTTCTTTATTTTATGCAAAACTGAGATAAAAATAATATTTTATGTGTTTAGTAAATTTATCATGATCCAAATGGATCCTAGAAAACCCTCTAAGTCTTCGAAGTCTTCTAAACATTCAAGACTATCGCAAAAGAAGAGCCTTTTAAAAAGTCGGATTACACTATCGGGAAGCAAAAACATAGAGAAAACATTGAAAAACATAGTATCAACAACTTAAAACTACTTTGCATGGGAGCCATCGGATCTGGACGATCAACGGTCCAAGTTCGATCGGCAAATCGCAATTGGTGGTGGAAAGCGGAAGCTATCGGCGGAGACCACATGGTATATGCGACAATGATTAGTAGGGTCAACAAGGACCGTCGATCAAGCGCTCAAATTGACGGCCCAAGTTGAATCGCGATATCTCAATCGACGATTATAGAGGAGCGCTTACAAACTGCCCCGGGGTATGTGCGATATGCGATTGCGATATCTCAATATCGCATCGAAGCAACACAGAGGAGCAGGGCCGATTCATGCGACTACGATAGCCGGACCCGATGGGATTATAAATAAAAACATATATATATTTTGAGTTTCGTAAAACAACATTTTCCTTTGTATTTGTGTTTTTCGTTAAATAAACGAAATGTGAAGGAAAAGCACCGATGCGATGAAACTGGATCCGAAAGGGTTTATGAATGCATATGCATAATATTTCAAGTCCGTCTAAAGCCATTTTATGGGGTTTTTCAGTGTTTAATGTATTTTTTTTATACAAAGGAAACAAGCGGGATTTCAGGCAGCCGTAGGCGGTAAGTGTTTTTGGCCGGGCTCCGCCCGAGCCCATACATTGGCTGCCATGTGTCCAGGCCTTGGAGATGGAAAACCACCATTTTCGGGTGGCTAACCCCCATATGAATGAGCTGCCCGAAATGAACCTCAGCTGTTGGATCCAGATCTCCCAGATCAATGGTGGAGATACGATAAGCGACATAAAGGCGAACCCGATAGGAGTTATAAGGCGAAATCTATAGTATTTCAAATCCGATAAACGACAATTTGGCGAATTTCTTGTGTTTTTAGTGTATTTCTCTGTGAAAACAGAGAACGCTATTTCTGGGGATTTCAAAGGCCCGATGACCCACTCCGTTATAGAACAGGTGGTCACCATCCCTGAAGGCATTCAGTAATGATTGCTAATGCTCAGAGGGGGATCTGAGCGGAAAGAGGCCGGGAAGCCAGAGAGATCGAGAAGGAGAAAAAATAGACAGCGCCGATTGGCTTTAAAGCCACAGATTGATAGAGATAGAGACAAACAATGCTGCGATAGAGAGCAAAGAGAGACATAGAGTCAGTGAGGAGAGTCTGTGTACTCAGAAATACTTGGGGGATCCAAGTAAAGCCCTATTGTTTGTATCTATTGTGTGAGACTCAAATTGAGCTCAATTTTGTAAAAACTCTGCTTTTGAAGACATAATAGAGAGGTCACCACTGAAGGCTGGACCAGGAGACGTAGCCCAAGAGTGTTGGGTGAACTCCTTATTGAACTTGATGTGTTTATATGTGTTTGTCTATTATGTTCTTTAACTGCTTCATTGTCTATGTATTTCAGAATCTTATCGATCCATTGCACAAAGTAACATAGGCAAATCCATGCACATGAGTTTGTAATACCTTAATAATTGTCTAAGATCTCATTATTAGATCAAGTGGTATCAGAGCTTTAGGTTGCTAAGGTTAAACAAGCTTGTGTTGGATTGTTGAATGCTAACTAGGTCAAAGCTCAAATTAGGAGAAGGAGAACTAGTCGAGGCTAACCTAGAAATTGGAAGATTCTATCCTAGGAGGAAAATGGCAGAAAAAGTCTCATCTGAATCACTCTCAGTTCATGGACAGTTTAATGACCATGAGAGCCATGATGGAAGAGATGTATCGAGAATTTAAGAAAGGCTGAGGTGAAAGTACTTCAACCTCCAAGCAAGACAAAGGAATAGAGGAACCTCTTCTAGATGACCATTCAGAAGGAAAAAGGAAAAGGGAAGAGCCTCCTCCATCAACACCTCCTTCTAACCTTGAAAATAAGAAGAAGAAAACATCTTTGATTAAATTAGATGTAAAATTTGATTTGCCAATATATGATGGAGAATTAAATGCAGAAAAGTTAGATAACTAGATTAGAGAGATTGATGTATATTGCAGGGTACGGAACATCGATTCAGAAAGGAGAAAGATTCAGCGAGCCAGCCTTCGCCTTGGAGGAACTGCCCTAGTATGGTGGGAAGGCAGGACACAAGCTGATTTGAAGAAGCATGGTAAAATTCTTTCTACTTGGAGTGAATTTGTTTCTACCATTAAAAAAAAATTCTATCCACTAGCTTATATGCAGCAAGCAATGATGATTTGGCAAACTCTTCGCCAATTAAAGGGGAAGAGTGTACAAAGCTATACCTAGGAATTTAGAAAGAGAGCTTTAATTCTAGGCATTTCTCTAGACTCACCTGAAACTTTGTTGAAGTATATAGGTGGTCTGCATAGCTATTTGAGGCACACCATTCTCATGTTTAACCCTAATAGCATAGATGAGGTATAAATTCAGGCTACACATATAGAGGCTAAAGGCAAGAATGTGAACCCAGAGATTGGGGGATCATCAAAACCCACTGCAAGCAAGAACAAGGAAAAGAAGAAGCAAAAATGGAAGGAGAGGAAGACAAACACTGTACAAAAAGAAAAACCTTCATGCACTCACTGCAAGAAGGATGGGAATAATGATGAACACTGCTGGTCTTTACATCCAGAGCTGAAACCCGAGAAGTTCGGTGGTAAGAAGAAGAATACTGCTGCTACTATTCAGAGAGATTTGGGTCAGACTCAGGTGACGAAACAACAGTCACAGCCACAGGTATAAAAGGTTATATGCTTTAGAGAATGCAAAGATCAAGAAGTAGGTAAATGAGTTGCTCGATAAAGGGTTCATAAGGCCAAGCACATCACCATGTGGATCTCCAATTGTGTTGGTGAGAAAGAAAGATGGTTCATGGAGGATGTGCATTGATTACAGAGCACTGAATAAAATAACGATCAATAATCATTATCATCTCCCTCGCATTGATGATCTATTAGATTAGCTGAAAGAAATTGTTTACTTTTCCAAGTTGGACTTGCGTAGTGGCTATTATCAGGTTAGAGTAGCAGAACAAGATGCATGGAAGACTACTTTCAAAACAAAGCAAGGGCTGTATTAAGGACTGGTTATGCCTTTTGGCTTAACTAATGCTCCTGCCACTTTCTTGAGAGTTATGAATGATGTACTCAAACCTTTTATTGATGATTTTGTAATTGTATATTTAGATGACATACTTGTTTTCAGTAAAACATGGGAAGAACATTTAAAGCATGTAAAGCAGACTCTAGATGTTTTGAAAAGAGAAAATCTCTATGTGAAGTTATCAAAATGTGAATTTGGCAAAACATCTTTGAATTATTTGGGTCATATTGTAGGGGGTGGTGAACTGAAGATAGATCCCTCTAAGGTTGAAGTCATTGTGAACTGGCCTAAACCCAAATTTGCTACAGAAGTTAGGAGCTTCCTAGGAGTAGCACAATATTGGAGAAAGTTTATTGCTAACTTTTCTTTGATTTCAGCTTCCTTACATGCTTTGACAGGATTGAACAAGGTGTTTCAGTGGGGAGGCAAACAGCAGAAATCCTTTGACACCTTGAAAGAAAAAATTAGTACAACACCAGTACTAGCATTGCTTGATCTTCAAAGACCATTCGAGATTGAAACAGATGTCAGTGACTATGCCATGGGAGTAGTATTGATGCAACACAGTAAACCCATATGTTATCATTCTGAGACATTTAATTCTGTAGTAGTTAATTATCCCACATATGATAAAGAATTGTATGCATTAGTGCAAAGTGTGAAAAAATTGGAAACATTACCTATTGGGCAAAGAAACAATTATACATACAGATCATCAACCACTTCAATATTTTCACTCACAAACTAAATTGCAACAATCAAGACATTATAGGTGGATGGGGTTTCAACAATAGTTTCATCTTGTCATCAGATATAAGAAAGGCATACACAATAAGGTTGCAGATATGTTATCTAGACCAATCATAAATGCATCTATTATACTTAAGCATAATTCAGTATTGCATGAAAGCTAAATTGAACAATATGCTCAAGATATAGATTTTAAAGATGTATATGCAAATTTAAGTCATGGAAAACAAGTAGAAGAATTGGATTATCATGTTAAGGACCAAATCTTGTATCATTTGGGAAAGTTATGCATTCCTCAAACTGAAAGAGTTAACATAATCCGAGAAGCACATACTTCTCTAATATCAGGTCATTTTGGTGTAAGTAAAATAGTTGCACAGCTCCAAAGGTTCTGTTATTGGCCAAGAATGCATGAAATAGTTTCTAGATATATTAGAGGGTGTACACTCCACTTCTAGTTCCTTCTCATCCTTGGGAAAGTGTTTCCATGGACTTTGTTGGGGGGATTTCCAAAATCTAGAAAAGGTCATGACTATTTATATGTTATTGTGGACAAGTTCAACAAAATGTGTATTTTAATACCTTGTAACAAGCAGATTACAGCTGAACAAACAACAAATTTGTTCTTTCAACATGTATGGGTTCATTTTTGGTTACCCACTTCTATTGTATCTGATCGAGATTCCCGATTTGTTGGGAAGTTTTGGTCTAGTCTATGGGAGTTGATGGACAACAGATTGAAAAAGAGCACAACATTCCATCCACAAATAGATGGCCAAACAGAGGTGGTCAACAGGACAGTGATCCAGTTGCTCAGGAGCTATTGCAACAAGCATCCCAAGCTTTTGGATGAACATTTATGTTATGTGCAACATGCTTACAATCGTGCTAAACACTCTTCTACACAAAGATCTCCTTTTGAGACTTGTTTTGGTTTTACACCAAGGTCTCCCTTGGATTTTTTCTTTAGTAAAGACATAGCAGTTGATGGACACAGTGATGTGGACAAAGCAACCAAGTTCATTGAATAGATCCAGGAAATTCCCCAGGCAATGTAGGAATATCTAGAAAAGAGCCAGGCTAAGTACAAGGTAAGGCATGATAAGCATCAAATTGAGCATAGCTTCCAAGTTGGTGATCAAGTCTGGTTGTACATCAGCAAAGACAGAATGCAAGGTGAAGGTAAGAAGCTGAAGCCAATAAGGTATGGGCCTTTCAAGATACTTGAGAAAATTGGTGAGAATGCTTTTCGCCTTGATTTGCCAGCTTACATGCACATCTATTCAGTAGTTAATGCATAGAACTTGAGGCTATATGAACCTTCATTGATTGAAGATCCCGAAGAGCAAAGTATGTTGCCCTCTCTTGATGATCTGTTGCCTGAATATCTCAATGAGTTGCAGGAAGATACAGTCCTGGACAGGAAGGTCAGAACTACGTGCAAAGGGGATGTTGAGTACCTCATAATCAGAGTTAAAGGTTCAAAACCAAGCAGTGCAAGATGGATAGAGATTAGACAAGTGAGGAAGTTGTATCCTCACTTGATTGATGCTTAAAAACCAACTTTTGGTGGTCCAAAAGCCCTTTCGGTGGGAAGGCGTGATCCAAATGGATCTTAGAAAACCCTCTAAGTCTTCAAAGTCTTCTAAACATTCAAGACTATCGCAAAAGAAGAGCCTTTTAAAAAGTCGGATTACACTATCAGGAGGCAAAAACATAGAGAAAACATTGAAAAACAGAGTATCGGCGGCTTAAAACTACTTTGCATGGGAGTCGTCAGATCTGGCCGATCAACGGTCCATATCCGATCGGCAAATCACAATTGGCGGTGGTAAGCGGAGGCTATCGACAGAGACCACATGGTATATGCGACAACGATCAGCGGGGTCAACGAGGATCATCGATCAAGCACACAGATCGACGGCCCAAGTTGAATCACGATATCGCAATCGGCGATTATAGAGGAGCGCTTACAAACGGCCCGGGGGTATGTGCGATATGCGATTGCGATATCGCAATATCGCATCGGAGAAACACAGAGGAGCGGGGCCGATTCATGCGACTGCGATAGCCGGACCCGATGGGATTATAAATAAAAACATATATATTTTGAGTTCCGTAAAACAACATTTTCCTTTGTATTTGCGTTTTTCGTTAAATAAACGAAATACGAAGGAAAAGCGCTGATGCGATGAAACCAGACCCAAAAGGGTTTATGATTGCATATGCATAATATTTCAAGTCCTTTTAAAGCCATTTTATGGGGTTTTTCAACATTTAATGTATTTTTTAATACAAAGGAAACAAGTGGGATTTCGGGCGACCATAGGCGGTAAGTGGTTTTAGCCGGGCTCCGCCCGAGCCCATACATTGGCTGCCATGTGTCTAGGCCCTGGAGAGAGAAAACCACCCTTCTTGGGTGGTTAACCCCCATACGAATGAGCCGCCTGAAATGAACCTTAGCCGTTGGATCCAAATCTCTTAGATCAACAGTGGAGATGCGATAAGCGACATAAAGGCGGACCCGATAGGAGTTATAAGGCGGAATCTATAGTATTTCAAATCCGATAAATGACAATTTGGTGAATTTCCTGTGTTTTTAGTGTATTTCTCTGTGAAAACAAAGAACGTTGTTTCTGGGGATTTCAAAGGCCCGATGAGCCATTCCGTTACAGAACAGGTGGCCACCATCCCTGAAGGCATTCAGTAATGATTGCTAACACTAAGAGGGGGATTTGAATGGACAGAGGTCGAGAAGCCAAAGAGCCCGAGAAGGAGAAATGAACAAGCAACGTTGGTTGGCTTTAAAGCCACAGACTGACAGAGATAGAGACAAGCAATGCTGAGACAGAGAGTCTATGTACTCAAAAAGACTTGGGGGATCCAAGTAAAGCCTTATTGTTTGTATCTGTTGTGTGAGACTCAAATTGAGCTCACTTTTGTAAAAAATATGCCTCTAAAGACATAATAGAGAGGCCACCACTAAAGGCTGGACCAGGAGACGTAGCCTAGGAGTGTTGGGTGAACTCCTTATTAAACTTGCTATGTTTATATGTGTTTGTCTATTATGTTCTTTAACTGCTTCTTTGTCTATGTATTTCACAATCTTATCGATCCATTGCACAAAGAAACATAGGCAAATCCATGCACATGAGTCTATAATACCTTAATAACTGTCTAAGATCTCATTATCAGATCAGATCCTCTATCCAAAACACATATAATTTACACTTGCAAAATTGTTTAAAAAATATTCAAGTTTACATTCAAATCACTCTCAATGCAATTATAACTATAAATATAATGATGATGATGATTAACATCAACTAAGACCAATGCAGTCTATTAGACCTCAAGAAAAGAAAAAGAGTCTGATTGTGATTCTTAAAAATCTTGTTTCTATGATAAAAAAATAAGGGGATCCAAAATCGCTATAGTTGGGTTGAATTAACAAGTCAAGAAGATTGGAAGTGTAGCAAATTTTAGGGAACTGAGAGTGAATGTGAGTAAGAGTCAAATAGTTTAGAAGGAATTGTTTTTCAACTTCCACCCTCTTAGTATCGCAAATCTGACAGATTCTATCGTCCCAGGGAGTCTTGGGAGTAGACCATCGCCCGATTTCACTTCAAATCTCATGAGAATTAGTTCTTATCCTAGCGATCATTTTTTTCTTAATGCTGGTCAACACACACACACACACACACATCTATATAATTTTGTGTTATCAAGGGTGGGGTTGATCACCTTCTTAGCAATAATAATTATTATTACTAAGTTGTGTGAATCCTAAGATGACTACATGCTTAACCTTTGGCTTGAGAAACTATGACCCAGGGGCATCTAAGCCATCAAAATCACTCAAAGATCGCACCCGACCTGGGCCACACCGACTCTTAACATGGCTATATTTTTTCCAACAGAGTTTTGAACTAGTGACCTTCACATCACCGAGTGTCTTAACAATACACCCCATCACCATCTATTATATGCCTCGTGAAAATTTTTTATTTATTTTTTTTTATGTAGTTTGACCTAATCAAAATAATTGATTAATAATTATAATTATTAATTTTTGGTTTTTTTTTTTTCAATTGTCCAAATCAAAATGTTTATAAAATCTTACATTACATTACAATAGGTTTACAATATTAAACTAGAGAGCAACCTTAACACAATTATTCACATTAAAAATTAGAAATATAAATTATTTTAAAATAAAATATATTATATTAATTAACTAAATTTAAAACATTATATTTTTATAATTATTAGATCCTCTTGAGATGTGGTTACAAAGAATTTCTAACAATTTTCCTGCAATAAAAACTTTGGAAAATTTTATGCAACAATTAATCCCTTGATGTAGAAACCCTAGATAGATGAAACATGAATTCTCTTTTTGGTGCAGTGCAATCACCAAAGTAAATCGTGTTTGAACTTGAAAGGTAATTATTAAGGAGCATCTCATTATTCGTGGTATCATCACACCAATTTCTAATTAATTAACTTGCATGCAACATCATTAATTTGTCATTCTAAACAATTTATTATTGGAATTTTTTTTAACACAATCAATTTATTATCCAATAATTAGATAACCTACACAAAAAGGTAATATCATAACTCCCTGAAATTCCAGGTTTAATATCATAAGATCATAGATTGTATATAGATAGAGAAAAAAAGTGATTTCTGCAAGCTGATAGGTATCCAATTATTACAATCAGTTGGAAACCTCATTTTCACTCTCACACATGCATTTATGCTCAATTTAGTAAAGGAAGATGTTAGTGGAAAATATTTTCATATCGTACTCTATATCTATCTATCTATATATTAAATTAAAAAGGGTAAGCTTTATTATTATTATAAGAAATTAATATAATATAATTTTTACATTTTATCATTGTATTTTATAAAGGTCAAAATTTAAAATCAAGTTAAATATATATTAATAAATGAATTAAGTTAATATGAATAAACTAAAATAAATTCATTTTAGTCTTATCAATTTTTTTAAAGTAAATTTTTTTTTTCAAATTTTACATTTTAAAAAAACTTTACATATTAAAGAATTTGATTCTTCATAATATAACAAATCTAAAATTAGAATTAATTAAAACTAATTTAATTAAGGTCTCCAAATTTCATTTAATATTTTATATTATTGATATTAAAATTTTATATTTAATTTAAATATTTTACATTTATTTTAAAAATTTAATTCTATTGATGATTAAAATTCTACAACCAACTGATGATGAGTGTCAGTATTGCAGCAAGGATGCTGCAATTCCTGGGCTACCAACTTTACTTATCAACCCGAGGTTCGTACAAACTTGGAGGTGACAGTGCTATATGCACAAGTAGAAGTGAAGGTCCTGACTATTGTCACTATTCATCTGGCAAGAGACCCCAGGATTTTGCAACTCCTAGGCTACCAGCTTTACTTATCAACCTGGGGTTCATACAAACTTGGAGGTGACAGTGTTATATTCACAAGTAGAAGTGAAGGTCCTGCCTGTTGTCATTGTTCATTTGGCGAGAGACCCTAGGGGTTCCAAGCCAAACTTCTATAGAGTCAGAAGAAGCTTGATTCTTTGATAGAAGAAGAGCAAATCTATTCTAAGAGAGCTACTCTATCGCAGTAATGAAGAAAAAAACATGTAATTCTACATCACACCATATCCTAATTAACCATTTAAACAACTATGCTAAGTAGAATTGCTAAATCAACACTAACCTAATGCTGCTATCTAAGTTACAAAAGTAAAGATCATCAAACCAAACTAATGTGTAAGCAAGGAAACTAAACTAAATCTATTTAACCAAATTAAAGCTCAGGGGTGGCAGCATTTAAATGATACGTAGAATAAAGTTTGGGAAGGAGTCAAGCAGAAAAACAATCGAAGATCGAAATCAGCGAAAGGGAGACGTAATGAAGTAGCAGTGCATGGGAACCATTGGATTAGTCAGATCAACGAACAATATAAATGGAAGACAAGTGGCGGAGATCGTATCGCAGGATATTAAGTGAATAGATGGACGAACAGGACTAACAGAAGATGAGCGACGGAGATCTTATCGCAGGGGATTAAGTGAATAGATGGACAAACATGATTAATGGGAGATGAATGGTGGAGATCTTATCGCCGGGTATTAAGTGAATAGATGGACGAACAAGATTAACGGAAGATGGATGGTAGAGATCTTATCGCGGGAGGTTAAGTCAATAGATGGACGAACATGATTAATGGGAGATGAATGGTAGAGATCTTATCAGGGGATATGAAGTCAATAGACGGATGGATTACATCAAGTCACGTGCCGACAGAAGGGTGGAAAACATGTGGAATGAAGGAGCGGGTTTTTGTAGGTGGTAAGCAGTTTCTCGCGCGCCCTCAAAGTTGTAAGCAGAATTCCTAAATTTTACGCGATTAGAATAAGTGAGTGACACGTAGCACGAGAAAACCACTTTTCTCACATGATCTTGGGCAGATATCGACCATGCAAGAATTCGCATGATATTGTGTGATAGGCATTGGATCATGCGGGATTGATCAACGATGGAGATCGACCAAGCTCGTTGGAAATCGAGTGGCATGATAGTCGTTGGATCAGGCGAGGCAGATCGACGGTGGAGATTTGGAGCGCCTAAAGTCAAATGTTGAAATGAACACGCACGCGGTTGACGGTGATTGGCCAGGTTTGTTGTGGATCGAACAATAAGGAAATCTACGGGCATAATCTGATTAAGACGTGATTTATTAGCTTCCGCATATATTATGCATGGAGAAAGCGCTAAAGGAAATGAGAATACGTGTGAGATCTTATTATAGAAAGAGAGTGATGGAAAAAGATGACGATAAAATGAACCAAGTACTGAATCCAAACAATCAACTCCAAAGCTCATGCGATAACTAGAAATCTGCGTTTTTTTGGGGTTGTTGAAGGGTCTCTTCCTCAAGTCATGGTCCTTGAGGGAGGATGTGAGGCCGAGACACCTACTGACAACATTATGGTGATATTTTTCTCCTTGCTAACCTGCTAACTGAAAGAAGGCATAAATGGACGCAAACTAAAACGCAACCAATCTACGCTACATTGTTGTAATGAAAATGCAGCTACTTAAGCAAATGAACGATTAAACCATGAATATACGCTAGCATACATGTACAATAAAGAGGAACCTCGGCTGCTAGGGTTGGGCCCTAACCCAAGAGCTTCAACCCTCTGAGTTAACTCAGTGCTGGCTCAAAACAAAACTCATTCTTCTTATCAAAACAATGGATTAGATCAAAAATTGTCACGAGTCTTGCAACTCGAAAATAGAGTAAATTTTTACAATCAAAAAATTTGAATCCTACTTAGGTCATAAGGCTCTCTACTTATACATCTGAAGTCTCCAACGACTTCCTTAAAATTAGGGAGGCTCGACTCCCAAACTCGAGATAAACTGGTGCTTTGACTTTCACTTGCTCTGTTGCCTCCTAGTCCTCATGATTTGGTTGTTTGCACTCCGATTTCGAATGGAGGGGTAGTAAATGAGGAGGATTTACCTCCTATAATTCCTCTCCCTTGTCCCATTCGAGTTTTGACCAAGGTCTTTGCCCAAAATTGCTTACTTTTATCCTTAAATCCTGCATTAAATGCACATTAGACCACAAAGCAAAATATCCAACTCTAACTCATCTTATAAACAGAATATAATCAAACGTATGCAATAAGTTGTGAGAATAGTTGGTTTGACTAAGCTAGGAGGTGAATTAAGGCCCATATAATTACCCAATGATGAGGCTCATCAACTGACATCTAAATTTTTATTGTTATATTATTTTATGTTATTGGTAGTATTTAATACTTAATTTAAATAATTTAAATTTATTTTGAATTTTATAATTATTAATGAATAAATTTCTATACATTAAAAAATCACTTAATTATTATTTTTCCTTTATAAAAGTGTTTATTGTTTATGAACCAATTTTTATGTAAAAAATTTATATGTATAATATTTTTTCTATCTAATGATTTTTATCATAACATTAATATTTTTCTTTTGTTAATTTTTCAGCTTTCATTGATTCATAATTCAGTCATACAAAAATAGTAATTTTACTGTCATGGCCTACCACAAGGGAAACTAGACCAACAACATTAAAGATATTGTAGAGTTCATCTATCTATAAAAACTACTCATACCAGATCTACTACATAGCTGCATCTAGTCCTTGACATATTGTCTAGCAATGCCATCATAGAGATTACAAAATAGCAATTGGGTAGAAGAAGCAAACCACAATTGTAAAACATGGGAAACTGTAGAATTAAAGTCAAGAAACATAAACATAAAATTAAAATGGACATATGATATCATCCTTCCTTAAAAGAAGTTGCAGGGGTGGGATCATGTTTGCTCAGACTTTGTGAGGTCTATCTCTCATGCCATAAGTGTGTCTCTATGTGTGTCATTTAGGTATCCAGATTGACTAGACAAGAGCGGAGGTGCTTTTGTACCCACCAGATATTGTTGAGGTGAATGATGATTTCATTGTGGTCTTCTTTCTTCTCTTGAATCAAACGACCCAACATTGTTTCATTTGCCAATATAAATTTATGGAATAAAATTATCAATTCATGTAACCCCTAGTGTGAACAGGGTTCATAATTCAATCTAAGACATCGACTTGAATCTCTGAACCAGAGTGGGAATTCTTGTTGCAAATCACCCAAGCCTTGAATAAATGGATTTCATCCTAAATTTCTGGGGGGTGGATGAATGATAGAGCTATGTTGTAGAAGAATCTTGAGATTGGGCTCAAGGCCTATCCATGTTGGCTTCATTCATTGAACCTTTAACATAGAACGTGCGTTCATGGTATAAAAAATAATACCCTTAATTTATTTTTTGCTTAAGCAAGAGATAGTCCTTCTATTAACTTAGGTAAAAAAATATTATACACATGTTACAACATATGCTCAGAGGCACAAACTCCCACAAAGGGGAGTAAAAATACCATAAGTACCCAAAAAAATCCTCCAAAAATCAGACAGAGACAAGGCCTGGACTGCCCTGGAACCAAGAGCGGGCAAGTGGATCTGAAGTCCGCTCGCCAAAACCGATCGAAGATCTATCTTTGAACAATTCGACGGTCAAGATTCAACCCATGCAGGGGCGAAGCCCCCAAAACCCTAAAGTTTCCCGATCAACACTAACCGTTGATCTTCTCCTTCTAATCCAACGGTTGTAGTCCATATCACGCAGCTTAAAAAGCCCGTTGAATACCGTGCGATGAAGGCGGTTTGCTTTGTCGGTCCTCCGCCACGTGTTGCTTCCTGAGTGGAATCACTGGCTTTTCCTTAAAACCATCTTTGGTTTGGAAGGCACCTGATGAAGGTGGTAAACCATTAGTGGTTTTATCCCTTCGGCCCCACCAACATGCACACCAAAAGGTGGCCGTTGATCTTCCCTCTCCAGATCTGACAGCCACAGACCATATCGGACCACACAACTGCTCACAAAAAACCCTAAAGTGGCACGATCAACGTTGAACGTTTATCTTTTCCTTCTAATCCAATGGCTGGATTCCATATCGTGTGGCATAAAAAGCATGCTGAATACTGTGCGATGAAGGCGGTTTTCTTTTTCAGTCCTCCGCCATGTGTTTCTTCCTGAGTGGAATCGCTGGCTTTTCATTAAAACCATATTTGGTTTGGAAGGCGCCCGATGAAGGTTGTAAACCATTAGTGGTTTTATCCTTTCAGCCCCACCAACGTGCACACCAAAAGGTCGCCGTTGATCTTCCCTCTCTAGATCTGACAGCCACAGACCATATCGGACCACACAACTGCTCACAAAAAACCCTAAAGTGGCATGATCAACGTTGAACATTTATCTTTTCCTTCTAATCCAATGGCTGGATTCCATATCGTGTGGCATAAAAAGCACGCTGAATACTGCGCAATGAAGGCGGTTTTCTTTTTCAGTCCTCCGCCATGGGTTTCTTCCTGAGTGGAATTGCTGGCTTTTCATTAAAACCATATTTGGTTTGGAAGGTGCCCGATGAAGTTTGTAAACCATTAGTGGTTTTATCCTTTCAGCCCCACCAATGTGCACACCAAAAGGTGGTCATTGATCTTTCCTCTCTAGATTTGACGACCACAGACCAAATCAGACCACACAACTACTCACGAAACACCTAGCGATGAAGGCGGTAATCATTGTCCATCAGCTTCCATGTGTCGCCTTTTGAATGGCATTGCTTGTCTTTCAGGAAAACTTCTCCCAGGTCAGAGGTTACCCGAAGCAGGTGGTATGTCTCGGGCAGTTTTTGACCCCAGTAATCTCATCCTTTGATGCCTTTGTCTTCCATGGAATCATTCCTCCTATGAACAAATATCATCTATCTCGATTACTGCCTCTGTTACTGAAAGCTCCCTTAAAAAATCGACAGTACATCTCCACTGATAGGCCTTCTGAAGTGAACCTATCCATTGTTTTCATGAAGTAAAATTCTTTCTCTTGATTTTTCCTGATATTGTTGTCTGTTGTTGAGGGCTCGGGATGAGCATTCCTCCTTCAACCTGTCATCCATTACCTCCTCCCACCAGCAGCACAAGTCAATATGCTTGTTTCGTACCCCCTCATTGGCCAGCCAGTCTGCAACTTTGTTGGCTTCCCTGCGAACATGCACCAACCTAAGAGTTCTCGGCATTCTTAGGTGTGCTTGGATTCTTTGGTAGACTTGCAGAAGCCACCAGTGTCCTGATATTTTCTCTAGTGCAGCGCCAACATTTATCCTCTTTACTAAGTTCATGACTAATTCCGAGTCAGCCTCAATTATGACATTGTGAATTTTGTACTTGAGCAGTATTTCTAGGCATAATTCCATCACCATGAGCTCAGCCATATTGTTGGTTGCTTTTCCTAGATAAATGTGGAAGATGACTTGTATGTTTCCGTCCTCATCCGTCATGACCCCTCCATATCCTACTTCTCTAGGATTCCCTTTTGAGGCCCCATATATGTTAAATTTTAAAAAGCCATGTGAAGGGGGTTGCCATGAAGCCTTTACTGCTGAGGTATTCTTGTTGATCTGCATAGAACCCTGAGGGGGATGAACCTTGAGCTCTAACTTCTCCAGTATTCTGGCCTCTCTTTGTCCGATGGGTTTGCCAGTAGCTACACCTCCCAGGATATGAACAGTCTCTTTGAGTTGTTTAAGGATTAGCTTAAGGATGTTGCTCATCAGACTCGCTTTATCCTTGAAAATCCTGTTGTTGCACTCCTTCCAAACATTCCAGATTATGAATCCTGGGGTCAGCATCCAGGCAGAGTTAATGATCTCATTATCCGAAAAAAAAATTCCGCCATTTTTTCAAAGTAGCAATGATGTCATTTACATTTCTATCTGTCTGCTCAAAGACTTCTCCAACCCAATTCCAAAGTATTGAAGTGAAAGTGCATCTATTCAGGAGATGATTTGTAGTTTCTTCCTGTTGTATGCATAAGTGACATCTTGAGGGGCCAACAAAGCCTCTTTTTCTTAGGTTATCCCATGTCAGAATCTTACCATGTTGAACCAGCCACTTGAACAGTTTGACTTTCATCCAATGAGGATTATCCCAGAGTTCATTCCACATCTTATCATTGTTTGGAAGGTTAAGCCCTGAATCTATCCTTTTAGCCTCCTTAAGGTTGAAGAGACCTACCTTGTTCTTTCCCCATCTTAGTTGATCGTCCAAGGTTGAGTTTAAGATTTGTCTCCTGTCTAAAAGACCTTTAAGGGCTATAGCTTGGGTATGCAACATTCCCATTCCACTGTAATCTGGAAGTTTCCATGTTCTCCATTTCCCATTGTTCCTTGATTGGTCCCAATAGTCACTTACCCACCTTAATCCTTTGTTGATGGTATCGGTGTGAATGTTTTCCAATTCTTCACTTCGGAGATTGTCCTCCTGTGGCCAATTATCCTCCAAAAACTAGGCCAGGTTTCCATTTCTGATCTCCCAGAAACTGTGCTTTTGGACTAGGGCTCTGTTCTCCCATGCCCTATTCCAAATTGCAGAACCTTTTACTTGTCCTGTCATTCTGATGAGGTTCTTCTCCTCCCACTCTCTTGCATCTTTTTGCTTCCAAAGTTTTGCCCAGGGGGCTTGTATTTCCTTTAGCCATCTCCACCAGATTTTGGCACCAAGAACTCTGTTAAGAATTCGTGGGTCATGAAGACCCAAGCCACCATGGGACTTAGGTTTGCATACCCTGTCCCATGCCACAAGGGCCCATTTCTTCTTTCCTTCACCTTTCCCCCAGAGAAAGTCTCTCAGAATGTTTCTTATGTTGGTAATTACACTGGTTGGTGTCGGAATGGCTGATAGCATATAGATAGGGATACTTTCGAGGATAGACTTAGTTAGAATCAGTATCCCTGCTAGATTTAGTGCTCTATTTGTCCATTTTCTAATCTTGTCTTTTAGCTTATTAAGAACAGGTTCCCAAATATCCTTGTGTAGCGATTTGTCGGTGAGGGGAACTCCCAGGTACTTCACAGGTAGTGAATCCCTTTGAAAACCCAAAATTATGGAAAGATTTCTTTGTATTGAAATATCTGTATTGAAAAAGAAAATATTTGATTTAGTAAGACTTACCTCTGTGCCTGCTGCCCTAGCAAACTCGCTCAGAATTTGCTTGAATTCTTTGGCTTCCTTGACAATGGGTGTGCCTTGAAGCATAGTATCATCCACAAATTGCCGATGTGTCACTGTGTCCCCACCTTGAGTGAGTCTCAGACCTTGAATTATCCCTTCCTCCTTAGCAACTCTAATTGCTCTCCCTAACCCTTCCATCATTAGAATGAAAAGGAAAGGAGAAAGAGGATCACCTTGCCTGAGACCTCTAGAAGGCTTGAAGGTTTTGGAGGGAGAGACATTGAGAAGAATTGAACAGCTGGCAGTGGTAACTAGCGCCATAACCCATTTAATCCAATTGTAATCAAATCCATAGACTTTTAATATTGCTCTTATGTACGACCAGCTAAATTTGTCATAGGCCTTTGCTATGCCCAGCTGAATTATCAGTCCTGCCTGTTTTTTGGTACTGAGTGAATGAACCATTTGATGTGCTTGAATTATGTTATCTAGAATTTGTCTTCCTTCCACATAGCTCGTTTGCTCCTCTGATACTAGGGTTGGGAGGAGTGGTTTGAGACAATTGGCAAGTACTTTGGATATTATTTTGTATACCACATTACATAATGCTATAGGTCTAAATTTGTCTGGAGAGGTGGCCTTTTCCTACTTGGGGATTAAAGCTATGAAAGATTCATTGAGCGCCTTTAGGACTGTCTTAAAACATCAAGAGTCTTCCACTACCTCCAGGATGTCTTGCTTTACTATCCTCCAACAAGCTTTGAAAAAGTCCACATTGAAGCCATTCGGGCCTGGTGCTTTCCCATTGTGCATCTCTTTAATGACTTCCTCAATTTCTTCCTCTGTTAGTGGTCTGTTGAGATTATAATTATCTTCTCTAGTAACCAATTTAGGAATGTACTGAGTAAATTTTTTTGTAAACTGGTATCTGTCTTCCAAGGTTTCCTCAACAATTTTCTGAAAATGCTGGACTAGAACCTTCTCCATCTCTTCATGAGTGTTTCTTTCTATTCCATGCTAATCTATAAGTTTCACAATTCTATTGTTGTTTCTGTGAGCTATGGTGGATCTGTGAAAGAATTTGGTGTTTCTCTCCCCTTCTTTAATCCATTGTACTCTGGATTTCTGTCTCCAGAATATTTCCTCTTGAAGACATCTGTTGTCCAATTCCTGCTAGAGTGACTCTACCATCTCTTTCCTTTCATCTGTATAGCCTTCTATGATAAGAATATGGTTTATTTCCTTTAGTTTATTTTCCACGTCTCCTTTAGCTTTGAAGATATTACCAAATTCCTTTTTATTCCACTCTTTGAGTCTGCCTTTAATGTGTTTGAGCCTGCAGTGTAGAAGGAACATCTTTGTACCTTGAAGGTGTTGCTCTTCCTTCCATCGTTTTTCGATGTTTGTGAGGAAATCTGAGTGTGTGAGCCAAGCGTTCTCAAACCTGAAGGGGGAGTTCCTAGGTTTACCAAAAAGAGAAGCTTCCAATTGGATAGGTCAGTGATCTGAACCTCCAAAAGGTAGGATGAGCGCAATATTGCTGCTTCCCATGAGAAGAAGTTCCTTTGAAACAATAAATCTGTCCAATTTTGAGGCTACTTGGGTAGGGCCCCCTCTTTTGTCATGTTAAAATCACCTCCAAGAATCCAGGGTAGAGCTAGGTATCTCTTCTTCATATCCTCCAGTGTTGTGAGGAGTCAAAGTTTGTCCTCCATTGGCTACGGACCATAGACATTGGTGATCATGTAACATTGTTTGTCTCCCACCAGTTGGAAAATCAGAGAAAGGTGATGTCTGGATGCCTCCGCATCAATCACACCAAATTTCTATGGATCCCATAGAGTGAGAATTCCATCAGCAGATTTATTTGCCTTAACTTCAAGGTATTCATATCTATTTAACCATTTGCTATGTTTTTCGTGGATCTTCTCCACAGAGCATTTTGTTTCTTGTATGAATACTATGTCAAGTTTTTCCTCTCTGATCCCGTTACGTAGATTCCTCTGTTTTGTTTTGCTCCCTAGTCCTATAATGTTCCAGGTTGTGATTTTCATTGAGGTGGGGTTTTAAAGGTGTAACTGGAAAGGTATTTCATCCTTCCTGAGTCAATCATGAGTTTGCCACACTCCAACAGTAGTTATTTCTATCTTTTTCTTCCCCTCCTTTTGCCTGGATTTTTTGTTAGTTTTCCTGTTATTAATCCTATTGAGGAAGTCCCTTTATTTTCCTGGTTATCATGTCCTCTTTTGACTCTTGCAGCTGTTTGATGTGACTTGTTAAGGAATATCTATTGTACCTTGTCCACATCCTCCTGAGGGATGGAGTTTATTCCCAGGTTTCCTCCTTGTTCTAGAAACTTTTCCAGCTCTAGGTTCTCCCTTTCCAAGATCTCCTGTAAGTCTTGGTCCTCTGTACCACTTTCACTTTGAGTCATTTCCTGGTCTTTTTCTATTTCCATGGTACTCAAAGGGTCCGTCGTGTGTTCATTCTGATCCTAAGTGAACTCCATGATGGTCTCTTTTCCTTTCCCCCTTGCTGACTGATTCTCTATACTATCTTGATCACCTCCATCTACTTCTTTTTCTCCTAAGATCTCAAAAATGTTGTGATTTTTTGTTTTTTTATCATTCGTAATAGGGTTCTTTTGTGTCTTCCTCCCCCCTCCTTTTCCTTTTCCTCCTGTTTTGGTGAAACCTGTCTAGTCTTTCCCTTTGCTGGGGTTTAGGTTTTCCTCCCTTCTATTAAGAGGACAATCTCTAGATAGGTGCCCATTCTCATGACATTTGTGACATTTGAACGGGATATGTTCATAGTCAACTATTTGAACCCATTCCTCATCATAGACTTCTAGAATGACCTCATCTGGAAGGGCTCCTGATAGGTCCATCTCCACACATATACAGGCATAGGAGGTA
This sequence comes from Pinus tabuliformis, assembly GCA_031772625.1. Classification (NCBI taxonomy): domain Eukaryota; kingdom Viridiplantae; phylum Streptophyta; class Pinopsida; order Pinales; family Pinaceae; genus Pinus; species Pinus tabuliformis. Next base: position 609,636,852 of record CM062810.1, read on the forward strand.
TATTTTCCCCGTAGAGTTGCCTCTGAAATTTTTAAGAAGTGACCTAATTTATTGCCTATAGCTTTTAAAGACTTTGGCATCCAGTAATCTAAAGGTAAGGAGTAGAGTATAATACATATCGGTACCGAAGTGAAGGTTTATCATTCTGGCACAAAGTTCATTGTCCATGGCCGCATATAGAGACCAATAGCTGCAAAGAAGTATGGTCCCCCTTCAAAAATCCTGTCTCTGTCTTCCATGTTCGTGAACACCACTGTAAAAAAACCTTTGGATCCAAGATGTATATTTAACTCCCCCTTTGGTTTCCAGTTGTATTTTATCCAGGTGTACAACGCTTTCTCTGATGGCCAGATTCCCATAAATTTGCATATGATGGCATAGTTTGCCATGTGATCCCTGTGTGCTTGCAGAGCTGGATCATTCAGAATAACCCGAGGTTTAGTTATGGTCTTGGGTTTACAGGGCCCCATCTTGGCTCTGTTCTCTGTTCCCTGACCTCTGTCTTCCGCTTTCTCCTCCTGTCGGTCTTCTTCATGGGCCCCTTGATCTGCATGGGTTTTGCTGCCTTCTGCCTTCTGAGTTTCAGTGTTTTTTGTCTTGACCTCCAAGGGTTGTGGAGGTTTGTTCTTATTGCCTCCTCTTCCTCAATTTCAAACCGCATTCCTGTAGGAGGGAGTGGAACTCCCTCCTCCCTGTGCCTCCATGGGTACGTGTTACCCTCTGTCTCTCTCTTAGATAAACCCTAGAACCCTCTGCGGAACCAGTCTCTTCCCATCAGAAAATCTCAATTATCAATCCCTTCGAACCCCTTAATACATTCAAAAATGTATTTTAAACAATAAAAAATCACCAACAATACCCTTAATTTCACTACATATTGGAAAATACCTTTAAAAAGAATTTCATTTAACCCCCTACTAATACGAACCCAATACACCTTCCCAATTTAAAAACCCCCTTCTTTTACTACATATTGTAGGTATCTATTTTTTCATTAACATTTTTTATACCCCTTTATATTTTTTCATTAACTTTGAGCTCTATTTTTTATACACGACATATAAAAACCCTTTACCCCTTATTATATGCTCAATATATTATGTCATTTTTTCCTCAATATATATCCGCCAATATGAATGCACATGATATAGTATTTATCCCCCAGTGAAGTCCTTGTGGGCCTGTCGATGAGGCCTCGGGTGCATGCATTTCCACAATATGGTGATAGGGAGAATTAAGTTCCCAGCTAGAGGTGACCTAGAAGATATGGGAAGGGAGTGATATTAGATGCCAAGGGGAGACCAACACAAATAAGGCAGGGTGAAAAGTTTCAAGGAAGGGGGTGTCAAGTATAGCAAAGGCCAAGGGAACCATGGGGAGGTGTTGAAAGAAAATTTAAGCGATAGAGATCCACCCTTGAGATGGAGAGATGTCAAGAAGCCTCCCCACAAGATAAAACAAGCCATCGTCATTAGAAAGAGGGTCAAAACTAATCCCTTTAACCATAAAACCAGAACCATGAAACTGTAACTACAACACCACTTGGAAAGGTCGTAAGACAAAAAAATTACAGTTGAGCTTGGAGGAGACGAGTTCTAGATGACCCCTAAAAAAATTATGGTATCGACCATCTCGCCTTCAAGTGCATAAGTCCTATGTATTCACCCTAGTGGATGGTTAAGAGGTGTAGAGTGTCCAACCAAAAATATGGAATGAGAAATAGAAGGCTAGACCATGAGGGCTTGGACCTTCCTCAACCAAAGTAGCACAAGTTTAGATGCAGGGGAGGAAAATCCCACAAGTAATCCAAAGATACAACAAAGGCTCCGCATAATTGCAAAGTGCCATTGACAACACCAGGAAGATGAGGTGGTCGTGAATGTTTAAGTCATCATAATTCGTGAAAATGTGTGTGCATAGGTCATTTGGCCATGACACCCCCTATTTAATGCATAGGGTGGCAACGGGGTGACTAACCTCCCCCCCTCCCTCCTTGGCACATCTTCCAACACTCCCATAGGGGATTCACAACCTTATTATTAATTGTAAAAAGAATTGTGCAAATCACAAAGGTGTATTTAATTGCTACATTAAAATAATTATATATCATAATTTGGATGTTAGGTGTAAAAGTGATGGTTTAAACTAAAAAGGAATTCTATTCCATATTTCCATATGCATAGTACAAAAGAAAGAAAAATCAATTTTCTATTTAATTATTTATTTATGAATTTATATTCTTAAAATTGAGTCAATATTTTTTAAATATATTTTTGGATAATATTTTTTAAAAATAAACAGGTCAAATAACTAATCTTTAAATTGCTAGACTTAAGAAACTTTGCTTACACTTAAGATACCAACAATTCAAATATAGAGTTGATTAGACATATATACGACTAGAAGCTAAATTAACATAAAATTTTAAATGCACATGAGAGAACTTAAAAAATAGAAAATAAACAATGACACATCATAAAGATTCACATAACAAATAGAGATTTTACCCTAAAAACCTTTAACTAGGAAAATTAGCCAACCTTTGAGCTTTACCATATTTATATTCTCAACTAAATATTAGAACAAGATTCAGTGAATGTCACCCTTGGTTCACACCTAAGACCAATGCGCTCATACATCACCTGATTTTTACTGATCACACTAGTTTTAGTCAATTATTCACATATGCTCAACTATGATCCCTTCGACTACTCTAGTTGATTATTGACTTCCATGAGCTACTTGACTACCCTTAGACTTCAACTTATGCAATTCTCTTGATTTGACCACTTATTTTATTTTTTATAATTAATTTCAAATTAAAATAATTTTGTAATATTAAATAATTATATTAATCATGTAATCAATTGGGTGTATCTTAAATGGTTGGGAAAAATAATTATGATCGTCTTCACTTAAATGCACTATTATTATAATCACTTTAAACTTTATTATTTAATATCTTTGAGCTTTCAAAATTATTTCTCTCTTACTTATATATATTGAAACAACAAAAGAAATTATACATTTAAACTACGAATATCTTATCCTTGATATAAATACATACATATGTAATTTTTTTTATTTTTATTTTGGTATATTTTCATTGTTCACTTTTGAGTACATTTGTTCACTTGTTGATTACATTTTTCACCCAGAGAGGACTTGAACCCAGGACCTCGAGGGACCAACATCCTCACTCACATGATCATCACTAGTTGGGATGCCTCACCTGGGCTATACATAAACACAATTTACACTTTGAAGAATGGTTGACATTAGCATGTGATATCGATATTATAACTTATTACCAATATGCAAGATGGTACACTAGTACGATATATAAATGTCACTCACTTTATTATAGCTTCACATGATGGACAAATTGTATATATTCTTAATTATACACATACAATGCCATTTAAGATTATGGAATATGGTAGTTTATACCATTTATTTAAAATGAATAAATATTTTATATGATGTAGAATTAATGGTTATTTATTTATTGTATTGAGAAGTGTTTTCTAATTCTAGATAGTAGAATATAGTAGAGATGTTGTAATGTTAGGTGAATTTTGATTTATCAAAATAAAATAAAATAAATATAAATAAATACCCCGATCGGGGTGCAATGGGATGCGAGACCCCCGTGTGGATCGTCACCATGTGTAAACGGACAGGGAGCAGGGCAAGTGGGTGGCCCACCCAATGTCCCCACATGTGTAAGGCAATAAAGAGCTAGAGAGACTAGCAACAAGTGACAGTCACATTGGGAAGACAAATGACAAAGGAGGGAATACAAGCGGGAAAGGTGGCGAGGGTCACCATTGTATGCATGCATGGTCTGTGGCGAAGCTCGCCCATGGGAGTAGAGACCGATAACAGGGTGGTGGAATTCGCCTGCAGGAGTAGAGACCGATAGCACAGTGGTGGAATTCGCCTACGGGAGTAGAGACCGACACCATCAGCAGGACGCTGCCAGCATAGCTTCGGCCAGATAGGGTCACTGGTATGTCTAAATTATTTCTCCCTCCAACTCCGATAATTCTGCTCCGTGCCAAGGCAATAGCTCGGGAGGTTCTGCGGTCAAAGGTAATTCCGGTTGAAGGAAACATGGTGAAGGAAAAGGTGGGGTTGTGATCCAGGTGGATATTGGTGGCCACCTGCCAAGTCCACCTGGACCCCCACCATTGTCTTTCTCAGCATTTTCAGTTTCCTTAATTATAGCACAACTTACTATTTTTAGCAGTTTTTCGGGTCCTGAACTTCCGGAGCCGTTTTGAGGCCCTAAACGACGTTTATTGGGGAATCCGGGGGCAACATGGGCCCATGGAATGGACCGATGTTGCCTGTTCCAACAATGGTAGTGCTCGGATAGATCTTTCTAACGAGCTATTGTACGCATCAAACGGAGATCGTATGCCAAAGTTACGACCCCAAGAAGTTGATGTACCAATTTACCCCAAACGGGACCCACAGTTTGGCGTTTCATCTCCTAGGGTTAGGTTTTGGAATGTTAAGGGTTTTCCATTGTTTCTCAACAATAAATAGGCCTTCGAGCCTCATGGTAACACAGTTCAGAGGCATGTAGCCACCACATCTCTTCTCAGAGATAAGCTACCGTCGCCCTAGCGGTTTATTTCCATTTCTGGTTGTAAGCATATTTCAGTATTTTCCATTAATGAAATGAAGTATTATTTCCGCTGCATCTTTGTGTATATGGTTATCTCTATAATTTGTTGCATTCCTGTTTAAATCCGGATCAGTGGTATCAGAGCGGTCTGCTTTTTCTCTGTTTTTCTTTACATGTCCCCAACAAGGTCGGGATATAAGGAGTTAGGGCTTGAATTGGTTGAACCTTTGCAAGACCAGCCTCGCAAATCCCGATGGCCTCCCATGGCGGATGAGAAGAAAGACGAGGGGGCAGGAGATCCCATCAAAATCTTGCTCGAAGAAGCCCTTGAGCGACAACGGAACGCGATGATGGACAGCTTTGCCCAGATCCTTCAGCGGCTACTCAGAAGCGACGCATCGGCTTCTAGCAGCTACTCTGGAAACACCACACCCTTTAAGGTACAAGTTAATTTTGAAATCCCCATATTCGAGGGTCAGATAGATGCAGAAGCCGTAGATAAATGGTTAAATCTGCTAGAGGGTTATTTTTCTGTTCATGAATTTTCGAGTCGGGAAAAGATTGTTTTTGCTCTTCTCAAAGCAGCCCCCCACGTCAAGGACTGGTGGGAAACCTACTGCGAGCAGAAGGATGAAAGTACTGGCTCACTATTTTCAGCCGCATCCACCTGGAATTCATTCCGGGATGCCATCAAGGAGCAGTACTACCCTGTTGGAAGCTATGAGGATGAATACATAAAGTGGACCACGCTGCGGCAGGGAAGGGACCAAGACGTGCCGGAGTTCACCAATCTTTTCCATACCCTTCGCACAAAGTCGGGTATCAAGGATTCGGAGCAACATTTGATACTCAAATACCGTGGCTGCCTGCACAAGTACATCCAGGAAGAAATACAATTCCTGAACATCTCCTCGCTCAGTGCAACATACTGATATGCCGTCAAGGTCGAGCAGAAGTTTAAACAAAAGAAGCGAGACTTTGGATCTACGAATCCAAAGCAGGGAAAAGGTGCCCCTAAACCACAGAACAAAGGACAAAGCCAAGGCAGGACAGCCCAAGACAACCAGCCGAAGCTGCAAGCAAAGAACAGCGCCGCGAAGCCGAGAAAGGACACTGGAAAATGGTGTGAGTTCCATAAGAGCTCCACTCACAACACAAGTGAGTGTCGGGCCAAGCAGTCACTGGTGGCTGAGCTAAAGGTTTCAAAATCAGATGCATGTTCCGACTCTGAGTCAAAACCCGATAAGGGGAATGAAAAAGGGAAGCAGATCATTGATGTGGATCCCAACGCCACTGTTGCTACCGCCAAGATCCAGAAAAATGAACCCGAAGATCCAGAGGAGGAGGAGCGTCTCTTCCACTCCCAGATGTGGGTAAAGGGCTCCCCGATACAGTTCATTGTTGATAGCGGGAGTCAAAAGAACCTCATTTCGGCAGAGGTCGTGAAGCGGTTGGGCTTACCGACCACAGCACATCCACAACCATACACCATTGGGTGGCTTCACCAAGGACGAGATCTTCGCGTGATCCAGCAGTGTCGCCTTCCATACAACATCAAGCCCTTCACGGATGAGGTATTGTGTGACATTGCTCCCCTTGAAGTTTGTGATGTATTACTAGGACAACCATACTTGTGGAAGCGACATGCTGTGTATGAATCAAGGCCCCGTGCTGTTATTATTACATTGGGAAATAAGTTGTACAGGATACCAGAGGTAGCACCACCTACCGCCATCTCTTTGATTACTGCAAAACAATGCAGTAAGATCATTTCCAAAACCAGGAAATTTGTTTTCCTGATGATACGCCCTCAAGGAAAGAAGAAGATAGTGGCCGCGGCATCCAGACGGGGTCCCTCTGCACGACAACTACAGATGGACAAGGTTGTGGAGGAGTACGAGGACATCTTCACCTCCCCTGCAGGGGTTCCTCTGCACTGTCAAGTCAAGCACTCCATCGATCTGACCCCAGGTGCGCCGCTACCCAATGGACCAATTTATCGGCGCTCCGTTTGGAGAACAATGAAATCAAGAGGCAGATTCAGGAGCTCCTGCAGAAAGGTCACATCCGTCCGAGTTCATCACCTTGTGGGAGCCCGATCGTGTTGGTACAGAAGAAGGATGGGACGTGGAGACTCTGTATTGACTATCGGGCGCTGAACAAGATCACTGTCCGTAATAGGTACCCGATCCCACGGATTGATGACCTCCTAGACCAACTAAAGGGGGCGAAATATTTCAGCAAGATCGATCTGAAGTCAGGATATCACCAGGTACCAATCGAACCCTCTGATGTGTGGAAGACTGCCTTCAAATCCAAGGAGGGCCTTTTCGAATGGTTGGTTATGCCTTTCGGATTGACGAATGCTCCTGCAACCTTCATGAGGCTAATGGATGACATCTTGCAGCCATTCACCAACTCCTTTGTAGTAGTATACTTGGATGACATTCTGATCTTCAGCCAGAGTTGGGAAGAGCACCTCCACCACATCCGACAGGTTCTCCAAACACTGCGGCAACACAAGCTATGTGCCAATTTGGAGAAATGCACTTTTGGCATGACCCAGGTTCAGTATCTGGGATACATCTTGATGAAAAGGGGGTGCATGTCGATCCAGCCAAGATCCAAGTCATTCGGGATTGGCCCTCTCCAACCACTCTAACAGAGCTCCGCAGCTTTCTAGGTCTTGCCAACTTCTACCGCAGGTTTGTGTTGGGGTTTTCTCATATTTCTTGGCCCTTGAGTCAAGTCACCAAGGGAGGGGCGAAAGCAAAATTCTTTTGGTCTGAATCTCAACAGAAGGCATTCATGGAGTTGAAGGATCGCCTCTGCACGGCACCAGTGCTCGCGTTACCAGATTTACAACAACCATTTGAGGTCGAGACAGATGCCTCTGACTATGCTATTGGGGCAGTCCTTACCCAACATGGACATCCAGTGGCATATCACAGTGAAACACTTTCAGACACAGTCCGGAAGTACCCCACTTATGATAAAGAGATGTATTCCATTGTACAGGCCTGCCGACAATGGAAGCATTACATTTTGGGGAAGGAAACGGTCATCCACATAGACCACCGACCCCTGCAGTTCATACAGACCCAAGGGAAATTGCAGAATGATCGCCATCAGAAGTGGTCTACATACCTGCAACAGTTCCACTTGAATATCAAGTATAAGAAGGGCAGCACCAATAATGTTGCAGATTGCCTCAGTCGACCACCGATCATGGCGTTAACCACTGTGCTCAACTCTTGTGGGCACGAGACTTCTGATTGGCCACTTCTCTACAAAAGTGACCCAAAATTCGGCCACACATACCAGACACTCTTGGAGGGTCGGCATGTTCCAGATTTTCACCTCCAGGATGTCCTATTATGCCACCCCGGTCACCTTTGTGTTCCTTCAAGCGAGCGTGCCAAGATGATTTGGGAAGCACACTACAGTCGGGCTGCTGGGCATTTCGGGGTTGAGAAAATAGTGGCAGTACTGCAAAATTATTTCTATTGGCCGAATCTTCGACAGGATGTTGGGAAGTACATCAGATCATGTACTGCCTGTGCCATTTCCAAACCGACCATTAAGAAGCACGGCCTCTATACCTTGTTGCCTACCCCTAGTCGACCTTGGGAATCCATCTCCATGGATTACATGTCAGGCCTTCCTTCCATTAAGCATGGAAATGACTGTGTTTTTGTGGTCATCGACAGGTTCTCGAAGATGGCCATTATGGTGGCCTGCAAGAAGAATATCACAGCAGAAGCCACTGCTAAACTCTTCTTTGAACGAGTGTGGGTGCACTTTGGGATCCCACAGTCTATCATCTCAGATCGGGACAATCGGTTTCTCAGCACATTTTGGTCCAGTGTCTAGTCAATGCTGGACACCAAACTCACGAAGTCCACAACCTTCCATCCTCAAACTGATGGCCAGACAGAGGTTGTCAATAGGATGATTGTGCACATTCTGCGCATGTATAACTCAAAGCATCCACGCACTTGGGACAAGAGCCTCCCCTATGTTCATCACAGCTACAACCGAGCTCTTCACAGCTCCACTGGCCATAGTCCTTTTCAGGTGGGTTTGGGATTCCAGCCACTATGCCCCATTGATGTGGCCATGCCACTTGTAGCTACTCACATAAATTCAGCTCATGTCCAGTCCGAAACAGATAAGGCCACCAGCTTCATTGAGCGCATCCAACATATTCGCCAGCAGGTCCATGACATTCTTGAGAAATCAAATGCCAAGTACAAGCAGCGACATGATCAACATCGGGTGCCACACAAGTTTCAGGTGGGCGACAAAGTCTGGTTGCATTTGCAAAAGGAACGCCTTACTGGAGCCTATCGGAAATTGAGACCACTCCGATATGGTCCTTACACCATTACTAAGGCTATGGGAGACAATGCATTTGAGCTCAGCATTCCTCCATTCCTTGGCCTGCACCCAGTGTTCAATGTGGACCGCCTTCGGCCATACTTTCCACCATTGCTAGACACATCCGACATTGCAGAACAGCTCAAACCCACAGAATTAAATCCAGATTGCATGGAACAAGCTGCAACTGATCAGATCATGGACACACAGATCAAGAACACTCACAAACAGAATATCCAACTGTATCGAGTTGTCAAAGCAGGCCAACTCCTTCAACAGGGCAAGTGGCTCACCAGGGAACAAGTTCAGCAAAAGTTTCCTCATCTCATGGAGGAGCTCAACGCAATGGGGACCATTGCTTCCTAAGGGGGGAGGAATGATCCAGGTGGATATTGGTGGCCACCTACCAAGTCCACCTGGACCCCCACCATTGTCTTTCTCAACATTTTCAGTTTCCTTAATTATAGCACAACTTACTATTTTTAGCAGTTTTTCGGGTCCTGAACTTCCGGAGCCGTTTTGAGGCCCTAAACGACGTTTTTTGGGGAATCTGGGAGCAATGGTGGGCCTGTTCCAACAATGGTAGTGATCGGATAGATATTTCTAACGAGCTATTGTACGCGTCAAACGGAGATCGTATGCCAAAGTTACGACCCCAGGAAGTTGATGTACCAATTTACCCCAAACGGGGCCCACAGTTTGGCGTTTCATCTCCTAGGGTTAGGTTTTGGAATGTTAAGGGTTTTCCATTGTTTCTCAACAATAAATAGGCCTTCAAGCCTCATGGTAACACAGTTCAGAGGCATGTAGCCACCACATCTCTTCTCAGAGATAAGCTACCATCGCCCTAGCTGGTTTATTTCCATTTCTGGTTGTAAGCATATTTCAGTATTTTCCATTAATGAAATGAAGTATTATTTCCGCTGCATCTTTGTGTATATGGTTATCTCTGTAATTTGTTGCGTTCCTGTTTAAATCCGGATCAGGTTGGGGAAAAGAGGGCAACACCGCAACTGCAAACAAAACAAAAACAAAGGGAAAACGTCGTTGTCCTCGACTAGCAAGACCCAATGGAAGAGAGGCAGGAAAATTGGGGAGGAGAACATGCAAAACCTCATGCATGCTTACAGTTGGGGAACCCCAACACAGGTGAAGTCCCTAATTTTGTCATGGGAGGAAAAATTAAACGCCAAGGCTGCGGAAGAGTAGCCTCCAACAGAGGATTGGGCACCCCTACTTCTGGACCTTGGACACACCCAAGGTAGGCAAACTCTCTTCAAAAAATCAGTCCAACTCCACTAGGTCATGAAGAATTTATTGGCAAAAGCAATGACAGCTACTAGGAATTTGGAGGAGCCACCACAAACCCAAGAAGGGGGGCCTAGCCTAAAAGATATTCAGTGGGAGATCCAGGCAGCACAGGTGTAGCAGTACCACCAGAATGTCTGCCTTGGCTACATGGAAAAACAACTACAAAGCCTGTAGCAGAACGACATGCTAGGGTCGAGTGCAAAGGACCTAACTCCCATAGAATCGTGAGATAACTAACTATCGAGAAGTTATGAACCTCCTGAAAGTTTTTTGATGTTTTTGTTACAATGATTTGGTCGGATAACATTTACATTGTTAGTAGTAAGTTTAAACATATAGTAGACATAGTAGCTTATATAGCTTAGATGGACATGCTCAAACTGTTTATGTTTTAGATGGCATATGATGTTGATCAATGGCCAACATACCTGGTTTCCTTCGAGCAGGTTGAGGGCACTGAGCATATATTTTGTAACTCGCCTTACATATGATTAATAGAAAAGAAAGGTATTGCCAAGATTATACACACATACACATATAATCACTCTAGATCCATTTTAACTCTGGATCTATTAAGTGCAGAGAGGGATCAAATCTCTTGATGTGCAAACCTTTTCTCAAGTTTTGCACTAAAAAAAAGAGGTTTGCACTGTGAGAGATTTGATCCCTCTCAATGGTTGATAGATGCAAAGTTAATATGGATGTAGGTTGGTTTATTTTTAGTAATTATGTCAAGAGACACTCTCCAACCCAATATAGAAGAGATGTTGTAAGGTTATGTTATGTAAACATTTTAACTTGATCAAATTACATAAAAAATAAAATAAAATAAAGTAAAATATTAAAACTAATAATTATAATTACTAATTATTAATAATTAAATGAGTCTAGATCCATCTTAATTTTGGATCAAATATGTCCAAATCCAAACCTTTCCTCAAATTTTATATTAAAAAAAATTTACACCCTGAAATATTTGATCTTTTGATATTTATTAAATTTAAAATTAAAATAAATCTAAACTAGTATAACAAATCTAATATTCAATGTTAACACCGACTTAAATATCTCAAAAAAAAATACTTTCTCACTTCGTCGAAGGAAAGATGTGATACATCTGGGAATAATAAAAACGCGAGCTTTTTGAAAATTGGAATCGATATTCGTAAAAGCCTCTTCCTTTATCATCATTAGAAGTATCTCCTTTTGAGTTCCAATTTCCAAATCTCGTGACATCGGGAAGAAAGAAAAATATATTTACCTAAATCCGTTCTAGCGAAATATTCTATATGCCCAATTTATGTCGGGCAGAACTTTATTTGATAATTGGCATGTTGAAAAGTGTGGAATTTTCATTAATTATTGAGGCGGAAAAAAGGAAAGAAAGAAAGCAAGCTTGGAAAAGTCTGAGTCAACATTCTTTCTGCTACTTACCTTCTTGTTTTAGTTTGTAGGGATTTTAGTAAACGTTTTTTTTTTTTTTTTAACGAAAAATTGGAATATGTTTTACTTGCCGTATTTTAATTAGTCGGAGGAATTGTCCGTAAAGTTATGAAAATTCTGGTCATATTTAGAAAAAATCCGGCAAGGTTTTTGTAAATCTAAGTTATAGTTGTTAAACTTCAAATTTTTAGGTGTCCTAGATGTTTTTGATGGCACTGAATCCATTTCCACCATCAAAAACATGATTCAAACACTGTGTCTACAAGATTTTTTGAAATTTTTTTGCCCGGATTCCGGCCACTTTCGGCCATCCGGGCAATTCCTCCGCCTCGTTAGACGACTCCGTCTTACTTTTCAATGTGGACTTTACTTCAATATGTTTAAAAGCACTTTCTATGGAGCAATCAAGATACATTGTTTGGAAAAGGACAATAGAATATTAGAGATATGGGGTATATCTCGTCAAATCTTGTGTAATAGTAGCATGACAGTTATGATAACATTATTTTTTTGCTAAAGCACTTTTATGCACATCCATGTTTTTTTAGTAAAGTTATTTGAAGGGCTTAATCACTCTTGTCTAATCAGAATAACCTTACTTTAATCACTGTTGTCTAATCACAATAGCATTACTTACTATGGCTTGATGACAATGACTCTAAGTCAATTTTAGTTTTGCAAGTTCAAGTGCCCAACTAGTTTGATATGGATGCTTGCCAACACAAAGATTAGGAGGTTTCTCACCATGTGTATTATCATAGGTAAATATGCCTACTTTCTTTCTCTATTTAAGCATGTATAGTAGTTAAACAAGGTCTCAATCTAATTATGTTGTACATGTAGCTCTGGAGGGGGCATAGAGTTCTACATGAATTATTACAACTACTATTACTATTATGAGCCAATCTAATTGTGCATAAATAAGCCAACCAACCATCTAGCAAGGATCCAACCTAATGGTATGACAAGGTAGACTAGGTTCAACTTGGTAAGCCTAATTTTTATCAATCAATAGCTCCTACTTTACATTTTCTTTTTGATAAGCTCTTCCACTTGAAATTATCTTGATTAGTAAAAGCTCACCTTTTACTACAACTTGGTGTGAATGATAACCATTGGCTCAATAGTAGAAATAGGTTAGGATGATTATCAGGCAATCAACTAGCTAACGGGGATCCAACCCATGAGTAACATGAGATCATATAAGTTGTAAAAGAAATCAATAACTAAAATCTACAAATAGAAACTTAACAATCTTTGTACCATGAAGAGATTGAAGCCCATTGTTCACTATATTGTTATATTCTGGCATATTGACTAAGTGATACCTAAATGAAAAAAGTGTTTGGGTGTTCTATTGCATAATATAAAAATTCTAAGAAATCCAATGTACCTTTTTCATACTATTCAAATGTGATAATCAAACAAAAAAAATGGATGCATTTGAGCCTTTTAGCAACGGATACCTCCAGAGCTACATGTACAACATAATTAGATTGAGACCTTGTTGAACTAATATACATGCACAAATAAAGAAAGAAAGTAGAAATACTTACCTATGATAATACACATGGTGAGAAACCTCCTAATCTTTGTGTTGGCAAGCATCCATATTAAGTTAGTTGGCCACTTGAAGCTGCGAAACTAAAATTGACTTAGAGTCATTGTTATCAAGCCATAGTAAGTAACGTTATTATGATCAGACAATAGTGATTAAGCCCTTCAAATAGCCTTACTAAAGAAAAACATGGATGTGGATAGGAGTGCTTTAGCGAAAGGATATTGTTTTCATAGCTCTCATGCTACTATTACGCAAGATCCATGCTCACTTGGGCTTATAAGTTGTGAGTCTAAACTCATGCTATTACTAGCACTTGCACCAGATGTTGCAAAGAAAACGTCGTAAGGCATAAAGTGCGGAAATCCATCATCCATGTAATGTGTGCATTATTCAACAAGGTGGATCTCTCTAAATTCGTTGCAAACATTTATGTTGTTGCATTTCTAATTTATTTAGAATCTACTACTACCTCCTCTTCTTGGAATATTAAATTCTTGGAATATTAAATTTCTTATCACCCCATGATGACAATCCCTCTAATTATTGGCATCACAGTTTTTCCACTTTAGTGGGTTTACCTTCAACCTAAAGAAACATGAATTTGAGTCACTCAAATAAAAAGAAATTGCTAAATTGCTATTTATCAGGTTTTGAGTAAAAACAATTAATAACTCATATTTACAACCCTTTAAATATTTACAACCTTTTAAGTCTTGTATTTATAACTCATATTTATAACCCTTTAAAATGAAACTGACTATCTATATTTTTATTAATAATAAAAAGAATCTTCTTTATAAAGCTGACACTCACATGCTACTCCTATATATTTATGTTATATTTAATATTCAATGTCCATCAATTGAATGACAAGATGAAAGCTCAACTTAATTGCACCTTTAAAACGTGACTTAAAAGTTTAATTGGTAATTATTTATTCAGTAATTTGTACATTGTTAATTGCAATCTCTCTTGAAAACCAATGTTTATATCAAAATTTTAAAAATTAACACTCACTTCTCCCGTAGTCTGGTGTTTCTTTATTTGATCGTGGTACTCAAGATTGCCTTTCTCCAAAGTATCCAACGTGAAGATGATATCTTATGTGTTTCCGTGTTTCTTTATTTTATCATGGTACTCAAGATTGCCTTTCTCCAAAGTATCCAATGTGAAGATGATATCTTATGTGTTTCCACTTTCTCAGTAGGTTCATGTGATTATTATTATTTTTGGTGTTAATGTTTATGTTTTTTTATGCCCATCCATTATTTATTATCTAAACATTGATTGAAAATCCGTAAGTGGCTAGTGTGGAAATTGCAAGGTATGCTGAGAATTTGGTTATCTAGTAAGCTTAGAGTCATTCTTGAGTCATTATCTTTACCATCTCAAGAAGAAGAAGAAGAAAAGCCTATTGAATTGAAAAAGAACCCTAAAAAGTATTAGGATCCATGGGTCATTTTTTTTGCATCATGTAGCAAGATCACATGGTTAATTGATTATGCCACATGAAGAATTAGCATTTGCCAATTTTTAGGCTTATGACTAGGTGATTTTTTCTACTAATATTCTTATACCAATTTACCATGATAATTCTCTTTTAAATTAAAAGGAAAGCACCGTTTTTTAGTGCTTCAACTTCATTTATAAAGAGTTTAGTGCTGATAATTAGTAGATTATATGAAATTTTGAAAATTGCACTAATATATTATTGTTGTAAGGCTCTACATTCCCAATGGAACTCATATAGTGAGTGGATAAAGAAATAATAAGTTTTTCAAATGGTGAAATAATTTTCATATGCGTGATATTGTGATCTAGATAAATAAAACCAAACTCTTCATTTATCATGTGTCTTAAGTCTTTTATATCTCCAGTGTATTTTTCGTACAAATAAGAAGCATTTTTTAATCATGCATCATGTAATATGATCTCCAATTAGTAGAAAAAACTTAATATCAAAGAAAGAAAGACAGAGGAAAATGCTTTTAATGTCCATAAATGACTCAATGTTACAAAAGAGATGCTTGCTAATGAACAGGATAAGGTAGCTTGGGAAAAGTGTAGTAACAGCTTTTATAAAGAATCCTATATAGATTTCCTGTTAACAACATATTAAGATATTTTAGAGAGTAGTTAAGTATGTTTAGAGATGTGCTAAAGAAGATAAGGTCACTAAATAAAAAAAGAAGATAAACATCAATTCTTATTCGAAAATGATACAAAAAAGAATTTGTGGGAACTTACTACTCTTGAGAGAAGCTTCCTAAAATTTCCTAATGGTGCTTCTCCTTAAATAAATAGGTTTAAGGCTACATCTAATTACATCAACATGGATAACACAAGCTCTCAAGGATATGGATGTAATGGAGTTGCACACCATTTCCCAGTTGATGCGTGCAAGTTTGGAACTATGATCATTTATTAATTAGTAATGCACTTGCAAGATAGACTTCAAACCTATGTTTATTTAACAATAAAATTTTATTGGGACAAAATATGATACACGACTACCTTAAAGGAATAAGGTAGTACTCCCCGAATGGGATGCCAGAAGCATGAGAGGGTGGGGGACGGGATGCCACCATCCCACCAATCAACACGCGCAGGGGACGTGGGAGCACACCCCTCTAGAGGATTGAAAGGTACATGGAACAAGCAAGGGAGTTCCAACACACACATGAAGCTCCTCCCTCATTACACCATCCACTGCTCAATGAGACGTAGCACCATCCAACTTGATTTTCTATTTTTGATGGATTTCAGCTCAATCAAGAGCTTTGTCATTTTGCTCTGCCCCATCAATTCGACATTTATTCAAGGGCAGGCAAAGGCACTTAGCTTTTGCATTTTGCTCCAAGCTTTTATTATGCATTGTATATTGGAAAGCCTCTAGACAGTTCTCAAGTCTCAGGATGTTTATCAAGAAAATGCTCGTCCTTGGCTCTTGCAATTTCATTGTCTTCTAGTTGTTGTGGAGAGTGAATTCGGGATTATGTTGTTATGGTTCTATGTCTTGTGGCTATTTTGGGATAATGCACACATTGGCAGTGGAGTCAAACGTTTAGGCTGAGACCTCTGGCTTGCCTCAGTGGTTTCCTAGTGACCTCCTAGTCCATTGTTAGGCTTTCCTGAATCTCAATGAGGAAGGAGATGGAATTAGCCATGCCAGTAGGAGCACTCATTCCAAATTTCACTCTCTTCCAATGATGGAATGTGTCCGTGCCACATTTTGCAGGTCTAGGGTCTTTTCTTTACGGCATTTTTTTTAAATTCTCACTATGGTCGTTTTTGAGTGGTCTGTAGTTTTCAGTCAAGGGGTTAGCAGTAGCACAAGGCTTGCCCCTAGATATGGGCCTATTAGCTCCCCTTCGCCCCCCGCCCAAGCCAATGACGATCATCCTTGGATCTTCACAGCCCATCCCAAGACACTCTGGGAGGTCCAACCTCGAGTCAAAAACACTTTCCATTCCAGCGGACTCCCCTACTCTGTTTGAGCAGCAAGACATGCTGCATCAACATGCTCAGTCCGCTTAGGTGCGACTCATTACCAGGAGCGTGGCTTCGCCAAGGCCCAAACGAGAGTAGAAAGCTCAACAGCCAGGTTTAGGGAACTTACACTGCAGCCAATTCAAGATGAATTGATTCAGCTGAAACGAGAGTTGGCAAATGAGCAGTGCACCCTCACTGATTCCGAAGTTTTGGCTGAGGTTGCATAGTGGATGACCAACATTGGTCATACTCGAGGAAGATACAACCAATATATGTACACTGTGGACATCCACTGGCACCTGAAATTTTTCCTTGGTAGGGTTCTCCTTGAAAAAATGCAACCAGAGAGGACATGCTTCTCTCCCTAGATCGTATGCGAAGACAATTAGTGTTTATGGTTCAGAGGCTTGGACAAATTGAAAGGCACATGGGCATCCCTCTAGAACCAGGCTGCTCTCCAGGCAGCTTCTCTCCTTGGATCGTATGCAAAGACAATTGGCAGCAATAGATCAAAGGCTTTGACACATTGAAAGGCACATGGTCATCCCTCCAAAACCAAGTTGCTCTCTAGGCAGCAATAAGTAGCCCATACAAGTAAAAGCCACTGAATCTGATCACTCCTCATGATGGTTTTCTCAATTAGTTTGTTTATCCTCATGCAACATTTTTGTTTGTTTTAGTTCCTTACAGGCCCTAGAGGCCCAGTTACATTTTTTAGACTTCTAGATATAGTCAACAAGGCTAGTTTTTGGACTAAAACTCTTTTGAAAAGACTGAAATTTTGTATCTGGTTGGGCCTGTCCAATGGAAGACTGTATCAACACTAAAATGTAACCCTATGTTATCAGGCAATAGAAATATTTACTTCACAAGACAAAAAGGAATAAGGTGAAACGTTTTCACTTCTGGCCCTAGGAATGAGAATATGGTGAAAATTATTGATGGTCATCCTCCTAACTAATAACCATCAAACTCTATCTTGTCATTGGGCTTACTTTGGTGTTAGTGTTATAGACATTTTTGTGCCTTGCATCACTGAGCATGAAATGTCAATAATTAAGGGATCCAAAGTCCCTAAACATGTTGTTCCTACCCCTAAAGGAACAAGGCCAGCAAACCACAGCAGTTTACAAAAGTTCTCCATCTGAAAACACTAAAAAACAAGCAATTTCTGGATCATGTCAACTGCTCCACTGAGCATCTGCGCTGAATGTCAAGTGCTCCACTGTGTACCTGCGCTGAATGTCAACTGCAAAGAAGGCCACCTGCGCTGAGCGTACTTGGACAAGTGGCAGACTCATTCCTCAAGGTGTCAATGCCCAGGAAGCTTCCAAAATGACACTTGGATCAGGGAATTCGACTGGTGATGAGTAAGAGGTTCCAAATCTCCAAGTGGAAGCAAGAACCTCCAAGTGGACTCAAGAACTGAAGTGGGAGAGGACACTAGTCAGCTTCATGCCAGCCTCAAGCTGACTCATCCTTTCTCCAAAACTCCTATATATAGAGCTCTCTCATGAGGTCTAGGGAGGCTGGATTGTATTGCAAAGAATTGTTGTTGGTTTGTGGTTGGATCATTGGGTGTTTATGCTTTGAAAGGGGCTGAAGAAGGAATTCCATTCTGCTGGGAAGGAGATGCTGGGTTGGAACCCTATGGGTTGTATCTCTTCCCAAACCTTGTTTATCAATCAATAAAGCTTCTCGGTTCTTTCCTATATTCTGGTGTTTATTGTATGATTTGCATTAGTTTATTTGATTTACTTCTAATCCTGAATCATTTATGAATATGTATATTTGTCTTTGTATTGTGTCCTTCTCTTGTTGCATGTAGTTGTTCTCTTGTCACAGGTAGTTGTTCTCTTGTGATCTTGTGGGTGCAAAAGCGAGGAGGCAAATAGCTGTGGACACACAAAGGGGAGAGGATTTAGATCGAGGGACAACTGGAAGATAACGGTAAGTCTACCAATCTCCTCTCTTTCATATTTCATAAAGGAAGAAACCGAAGTAGCTGCATTCGTTTGTTGCTAAGGCACTATCACGCCTTAGATGGATAGGATCGTCCTGCATAGGCATTTTTCCCCACAACAAATTGGCGACTCCGCTGGGGAAGAACTTTGTTTTAGTCATTTTGTTTGAGCTTGCATCATTGTTTACTTCATAGACTCAACGGAAACAATCGAACTGCTTTGCAAAGTAGAATGTTGCTGCTTTGATCCTTTACTGGGTTTTTTTCTATGATCTTAACAATGGACTCATAAATGACTTGATGATCCTTTGTGATAGTCTTTAGTACCCTTTCAAAATATCCCTCTGTTTATACCTTGCTTGTGTTTCTGATTTGGCCTGAAACAGTTGATTTTTGAGCATTTTATGACCCGGAAACCAAGAGAAACGAGAGTTTCTCCTTTCAGCGCAGGCACTGTGAAGGCAGTCTGCATTTCAACGTAGGTCCCGTGAAGGCTACCTGCGCTGAATGTCAAACTGACAGTGTTATACCTGCGCTGAACCAGTGTGGCCTTGTGCAGCTGGGGTTCCTTGCTGTCTTTTGCCTGTTTTGATCTCTGTTTTTGTTGCCTTTAACCAGCATAGGTACCACATCTGAAACCCCTTTTCTTTGCTTGTATTCCACCTCATTTTTGTACAAAAAGACTGTAAGTGTTTTTATGTGTTTGTGGCGTCATTTACAGTTTTCATTTGCATGAGCGAAATAGTCATCCTGTAGCCTTGATTCAGATCTGATTGATTGATTGATTGTGATCTTAGGAGAGATTTCATTGGCTGTTTGCGGTTTGATTATCATTTGCTTTTGCTTATTGGTTTGAATTTGTCACTTTTAAGTGTCGAAACGAGTATTTCTTTCGAAAAATCGCAAAGTGATTGTAATCTCCTCTACCCTTGTTGATTTTGGAAAAAGAAAACTTGTTTATTTTTCAGTCATTTAAAAGCAAATTTAAAGTTGTACAAAAAGCTTTCTTTGTAGGCATTTATACTAAGAAAGTGAAAACAAACACTTGCATTGTGCATTTTGCATTTTGATAAGATTGCATGTTGGATTTAGGAAGAGTGCATTAGAGTGTGCTGATTGCTCTTTGAGAAAAGATAGTCGCTCTCTTTTCCCTTAGTAGCTAGGATTTTCAAAGTTGAAAGATTATAAAGCTTGCTTATCATCTTAGACTGCATTTAGGAATTTGTACCAATACATCTCGTGGTGATCCTGAAAGACAAACTTTAAAAAGATCAACTTAAAATATATTGAATGAACCTAACAACGCTTTGCAACATAACGCTCACAGTAGAGGTCTAGGTAGAGACGTGTTCCGGCGTCGTTAAACGTAGTGACTGTCGATCTCTAAGAAGGTGGGTGATTCCTCCTGAGGGACGATTACACTAATACGGACTTGTGCTCCCACGTACCGTCACGTATATATTGGGAGACCCCTATAGGCATATATCCTTTATCCTTAGGAAGTCGTGTCGGCCGCCCTACTGATCGCAATGCAGTGAACACAGCATTCACGAAGATCGACCACCCATACCGTAAAACGTATTCTGTGGTTTCGCGAAAGGTTTGGCACACCCTCTGCCTAGATCTCCAGAGCAGTTTCTTTTGGCCTTTTTCAGACTCTATAACAGAAAAAGTCCAACCGAGCATTTGTCACTTCGGGCTCGTTAAAACATCGAAGGAGACTAGAGTCATCTTTAGCTTTTTCTCGACTCTTTAAAACTGAAAAAGCAAGTTGTGTCTGAAGCGTCGTTATCAATTTATTTTAAACGGAACAATCACCCTTATTCCTGCGTTGATCTTTAGGTTGAAAAGATGGAGCACACCAGCCAAGGAGTTCCCCTTGGTGGAAATCCTAGTCCCTTCTCCTCTTGGGGAGATGTTGGTGCGCCCCACATGGCCACATTGTCGCTTCCAGGATTGACAATTGGCCTACCAGTTTGGCTCTTTTCAACCAATGTCATTCAGAATGCCACCATTCCTGAACAGTCGAATCAACAGTTATATCAGACAAGAGTTGCCCACCAGCCTTCCACTTCATCTTCCTCTCCTCCTTCCTCTTCGCTTGACGGAACTGGTCAGTCAAAGAACCGAGTTCCTAAGGAGAAAAAGGAGAAGAAGAAGAAAGAAAAGAAGCAGAAGGAGCCTAAGGCGACTGGGGGCAAACAAGCGTCGTCTAACAGAAATCCACACACCACACTCGTAAGGCCTAAATTGCCATGCGTCATATGCAGGGGAGACCACTTCCATAGAGATTGTCCATGTATCCCTCGGATACTAAGAGATTGGTCCCCCCGTTTGCACAATTCGGTAGCATCGACCTCTGATAGCCATGTCGATTGTTCACCGTCAACTAGTGGGAGTGAAGCTCTTGGACAGAGCAGGAAAGCTAAATTCCCCTGCAGACTGTGTGAAGGCGATCACGCCATCCACCGTTGTCCCTTCTTAGACGAAGCGAAAAGAGTTCTGGAAGATCGCCCGATGTTACGAGCGAATCTTCCTCCTGGATATCAAAAACTCTTGCCAAGTCCCTCGCTAGTTGAGAATCCGGTTGACCCGCCCAGGTGGTCAGCCGAAGCACCTGTCATTGAAGATGAACCATCTGGATCCATGCCTGACAAAAGTCAAAAGGTTGATACGGCAGTTGACCCGGTTTTGCCTTCAGAGGCTCCATCTTCGAATGACATCATCACAGAGGAGAATCAAGACGACACCGTCCAGATTCTCTTCATCAGCACTGACTCTGATGATCAAGGGGGCAATGCCACCATTCCTTTATCGCAGGAAGGAAGTTCATCAAAGCGCTATCCGGCCATTTACTCGATCCCACCACCAAGCAACCTGGTTGTGTCCTTTGATTGGAACCAACTAGGCAGACCCCGGTTGCCAGCCAGTATACCGTTCAAAATTATTTGTCAAATATACAGAATGGTAATGGTTGGCACTATCATTGATGAGGGGGCATTTGTGAGTATCCTTTCCTCTATTTCTTGGAAAGCGCTTGGTTCGCCTGCGCTTTTGCCTGAGATGAGAAATCTATTAGGCTTTGATAAAGGAACCAGTCGCCCTTTAGGGATCCTCCCCAATGTGCCAATAACATTGAAAGGGAAGACCGTTCAAATGAACGTGATGGTCGTTCAAGGACCCTTGGATTATAACCTACTCCTTGGACGAGACTATATATATGGCATGGGAGCAGTAGTCTCCTCACTCTTTAGAGTAATGTGTTTTCTACATGGAGGAAGAATGGTCAAGCTCGTGGACCAACTTTCGTTTCCCGGATCACACATCGCAAATAGTCATATACCATCCCTAAATGGTCTATTCATGCAAGAAGTGTCTCAACCCACGGTCCGTCCTCCTGATGAGCGCGAGTAATTCGGGAAGACATGACTGGAACCCAGGGGGCATGCGTCCTGGTCTGCTTCGGCAGAGAACTTTGGGTATAAGGTAGAATTTCCGCGAAAGAATATGACTAGTCCGTACCCCGTCCATGGAGGAAAGAGGGTTGTTCTAGAATAGGATTCTTTTGTCAAGGTACTTGGGAAAGACGGGACCCGTCACCCATCTTTGTCTATTTCGGTAGGCATTGCCGAGGAAGAGTTTTGTTTAACGAAACAATCTTTAGGTAACCTGAAAAAGGTAGGCCAAGGAAGTGTTTTGTCTAACGAGACAATCTTTGGGTAACCAGAAAGAGGTAAGCCTCCCTCAATAACACCAATGTTTTGTCTTTGAGTAGTGTTCTTCTCTTGCGATCTTGCGAAAAATCTATTAAAAGCTAGGCTAACGAGAAGACAAGTATCGCATAGACCCGTTAAAATTAACGAGAAGACAAGTATCGTTAAACTAAACTAGCAAGACGACAAGTAGTTGTGAACACCCAAAGAAAAACAGAAGTGAGAAGGAGGAGGGGCAACCTTGGAATTGTATTTTGTACCTGGGGGCATGCAAACCCTTTTGGAGTGCAAGAAAAGAGCGGTTATTTACCTGTTTTTTGGGTTAGCCGTGTCGGAGCCGGTTATTTATCTGTTTTTTGGGTTAGCCGTTTCCGAACTTGTATAAAGGAAGGGTGCGGAGCAAAGCGTAGTGGGATGAAGCTCCATAAAAAATAGCGATCTCACAATGAGACAATCTTATCTTATGACTGGTATAACGAGCAGTTTTAGCATAAAGTTCATGCTCGTTAAAAAATAAACGCAAGATCCGAGCAGTTTTAGCACATAGTTCATGCTCGTTAAAAAATAAACATAAGATTGAGCAGTGTTTTGGCGCATTCAAGCTCGTTAAAAAATGAACCCATACCGGTAAATAACTATTGAGTATGTAACCTGATCAACTGTAAAAAGACCTTGGTCGTGTTTCGTGCACCGTCGCCTCCACCGTTCATTTGGCCGATAGTTTACCTCCATATGATTGTTTACCCATTTTGAGGAACAACTGCGAAGAGTGATTTCACCTAGCCATCCTTGTGACACTGCCGTGATTGGAAAATTCCAACCTGTACCTGGAATTAGCTGCTAACCCTGTTCATCACTCGTTCCTCAAAAGACGAGTCTTCTTTAAGCTCTTTTCAACTGACTCGTAAAATATGAAAAGATTGCCGAGTTTTGGCCTTCCAGCTCGTTAAACGACCGGAAGAGCTATCCCTCCTCTAGATTTTAATCTTTTTGGACCTGGGGGATTATTGCACAAAAAGATCGAGCGCTTGTTTTGTTCGGCTCGTTAAAACTATCGAAAACTCATCCCTTCTGTATTGTTTTATACTTTTTCGGACTTAAGGGATTAGATGACGAAAAAGGAATTTTGGAGTTAACTTTATGTACCTTTTCAGTCTCTCTAAAAATGAAAAGGGCCGAGTTTTCCTTGTCGTTAGACTCGTTAAAATCATTAAATAGCGACAAACTTGTCTTTAGACGAGAACGAGTTTCCCTATCGCTAGGCTCGTTAAAACATAGCGATGGGCTTGCCCGAAGGGCAGGTTATAGAACAAGCATATGTTATCCTCCTCAAGCTTGAAAAAAATAAAGAGGTACTGGTCAGCAATGACTGGGGAAAAATTGGGAAAAAATCGAGAAGTCTTTGATGGTAGCAGGTCGCTCTTGAACATGACACTTTTCCTCCGTATCACATCGGGTTGGGTTGTTTCATTCACCGGTCACATCACCATGGTCTTTGCCACACCATCCATACTTGGGGTAATGCTACCGATCCATCGCATCAGTGTCGCCATATGTTCAAGAGAAGTCATTCAGAAAGAGTCAACCAGGTCCCATCCACTGCCATACATTATCCTTCATCCATTCATGACCGCCACCCTGAATCATATGTCACAGATTGTTTTCACCTCCACTAAAATCATTTGCTCCGTTCCGTGTCACTGATGTGGGATTCATTAAGGCCCTCCTTTGACGGATCGCTTCTTGTCGACATTAGCTCATTATCCAAGAAGTTGATCTAGGAACAACCCCTTCAGTACTTTGAAGCTTGCATGCCTCAATGGCAAGTTTCTCACTTCCGGCGACAGGTATACATCAATGACCTTCGACCAGAAGATTTTGCGTGGTGTTCGACGTCAAGTCCTTTATTCACACCACGTGAATTGTACTGCAGTACCTTGAGGGTCATTATCATTATCGGTGATTCCTCTCGCGCTTGTTAACGGTTTTCATCATTGAACGGTAATCAAGCGATGTCTTTCCATGTTCAACTTCAGCGCAGCTCTCACATGGATCAACTTGTACTTAGAGTGAAGATCGAACGAGTTTGAAGACCCCGGATCTAGTTTCATCCATCCGGGCTGCGATAATATATTCAGGAAAATAAAGACATTTGACATGTACATCATTGCAGCAGATGATCATCCTTCTCAAAGGATGATAGTTTCGCCAGAACTATCAGTCTACCATCAGACAATCGTCTGTTCTATGTACCAAAATGTATTTATAAAGCTGAGCATGGGAATGCCCGCCTCAACTAGATCATGAAAGCAAAATGAATCATAATGTATTGTATTGTATCTTATTACAGGTCTCCTCCCAGCAAATAGATGAACTTCGGATTCCCCTGGATAAAGCATTTCACCCGATGAACGGCCTCATACTTTAGGGGGCAACTGTTATAGACATTTTTGTGCCTTGCATCACTGAGCATGAAATGTCAATAATTAAGGGATCCAAAGTCCCTAAACATGTTGTTCCTACCCCTAGAGGAACAAGGCCAGCAAACCACAGCAGTTTACAAAAGTTCTCCACCTGAAAACACTAAAAAACAAGCAAATTCTGGATCATGTCAACTGCTCCACTGAGCATCTGCGCTGAATGTCAAGTGCTCCACTGTGTACCTGCGCTGAATGTCAACTGCAAAGAAGGCCACCTGCGCTGAGCGTACTTGGACAAGTGGCAGACTCATTCCTCAAGGTGTCAATGCCCAGGAAGCTTCCAAAATGACACTTGGATCAGGGAATTCGACTGGTGATGAGTAAGAGGTTCCAAATCTCCAAGTGGAAGCAAGAACCTCCAAGTGGACTCAAGAACTGAAGTGGGAGAGGACACTAGTCAGCTTCATGCCAGCCTCAAGCTGACTCATCCTTTCTCCAAAACTCCTATATATAGAGCTCTCTCATGAGGTCTAGGGAGGCTGGATTGTATTGCAAAGAATTGCTGTTGGTTTGTGGTTGGATCATTGGGTGTTTATGCTTTGAAAGGGGCTGAAGAAGGAATTCCATTCTGCTGGGAAGGAGATGCTGGGTTGGAACCCTATGGGTTGTATCTCTTCCCGAACCTTGTTTATCAATCAATAAAGCTTCTCGGTTCTTTCCTATATGCTGGTGTTTATTGTATGATTTGCATTAGTGTATTTGATTTACTTCTAATCCCGAATCATTTATGAATATGTATATTTGCCTTTGTATTGTGTCCTTCTCTTGTTGCATGTAGCCGTTCTCTTGTCACAGGTAGCTGTTCTCTTGTGATCTTGTGGGTGCAAAAGCGAGGAGGCAAATAGCTGTGGACACACAAAGGGGAGAGGATTTAGATCGAGGGACAACCGGAAGATAACGGTAAGTCTACCAATCTCCTCTCTTTCATATTTCATAAAGGAAGAAACCGAAGTAGCTGCATTCGTTTGTTGCTAAGGCACTATCACGCCTTAGGTGGATAGGATCGTCCTGCATAGGCATTTTTCCCCACAACAGTTAGACATGGAAGCTCCAAAGAGAGACGAATCCAAATTGGTGACCCCAACTATGCATCCTGCTTTCTATGTCCTCCGTTGAGCTATAAGAGCAAGTCAGTGTTTCCATACTCTTAATTTTCAGATTTGATAAGTCCAAAAACTTGCCATGAAATATCTAATTCCACATCATCTAATGAAAAAGAAGAATTTGGTTCTTGCAAAGCACATAAAACCCAATTGGCACAAAGAAATCAAGTGATTAAGGACAAGTAAATCATTGAAATAGAAAAGAACAAGAAAAACATAACAGGGTTAAGGTGACCTTAGTAATGTTTACATGTCAAGAAAGTCAAATAATGACATCACTAGTCAGTTTCATTAGAAGATTTTTACACCATGATTGATAAGGATGATTCCATATTCATTCAGGTTATGAAAGATAGATCATTGAATTGGAGAAAGATCACTTGCAAAAACCTTGACGCAAGATACATCATTCAACAGAAGCTTCTTCTCACGGGAGATGAAAACATCAACTACATTCAGGAAACTTTTAGTGGAATGGATACAAGGAAGAAGTGTCTGACGTATCTCAGAGATTTTGCCTTGGAGATAAAACTGAAAGTTTCTGGTAAAAGTTAAACTTCAGTTAGTTACTTAAAGTTAGTGAGGTCAAGAGTTAATACCCCAAAAGCAGAATTACGAATATGTAGGATGTTAGATAGCCACATAAATTTATGGATAATATACAGAAAAAATGCAAAATGAACTTCGAGCTCATGATAACCTGATGATAACCAGAATGGCGAGTTAAGGAATGTAACATTCAAGAATTAACATTCAAAACTTGAAGACTAGATAGATTACAAAAGTTCTCAGGCAATGATTTTATTGGAGTGTATGACAAATCCAACCTTTAAGTGACAGGATACTACAGAGGCTGTCAAGAAAATCAGCAAGCTTGGAGCAGTTAGACAAGTTGAGAAACTGAAGCTATTGAAGTTGCTTCAAGGTTGGCAATCCTTTAATTGGAGTGGATGACAAATCCAAAACCTGAAGAGACGGGGTATTGTTGAACAATTCTTCTGGAATCTTTTCCAAACGAATATTGGAGGCTAAAACCAAACTCCTCAGTTCTGAACATCTCAAATAATTTGGCAGATCATGAATAGCATTATAGCCCACCGATATTCGTCTGCAATCCCTGGAAACTTTGTCAGTCGGAAAGCTCCGCAACTGTTGACCTGCTGCAAATAAGCATGTTCCCTCCTTTTGGCTATGTCAATTTCGCACAATATTAATCTGCCAGAGCCCCTTCTCAACGGAAGCTAATCCACCGCAGCAGCCCCTCCTTCAATGAAAGTCAATCCGCCGCAGCAGCCCCTTCTCCAATTCCAGTTAAATCTGTAAAACAAATTTGAATGCAAGATATTAAAGGGTTAATTCATGGCTATTATTTTATCCTACAAATTGTCAAAACAATGAGTGGGCGGGCAAGAAACATTACCCACAGCTCCTCCTTCAACAAAAGCCAATCTGCCGCAGCAGCCCCTCCTCCAATTCCACTTAAAGCAAATCCTCTGCAGCTGGCAGAGATAGCGAATATATATAGGCAATCCTCTGTAAATGGCAGAGATGAGGAATGTAGATTTAATCAGATTTCAATACCAATTAACAACATAAAAATGTCAAAAATATATTACATATTAGCAAATAATAATCACTGTACAGTACTGCAAACCAGGATCTAGTTTATTCACCCTTCGCGCAAACCTTTTTTCCAAATCCTTTACGGAGTCTTTCACACAAGGAACTAATTTTTTCCCTTGTCTCTTCCAATACTGCTTAAACTCCATGTCCGATTGCAGATATTCATATAGCAGAACCGTACATGCTGAGGAGTTCAAATATTTAAAAGTTTAACTCTCATGCGTGAAAACCCCAGAGAAAATATGATGAAGATCATTAAAAATTAAACTGAAAACTGTACAGAAAATATAATGAAGATCGTATAAATTTAAATTGTACAACATTGGGGAAAAAAAGAAGAAATACACAGCATCACAAAAAATCATATAAGAGACCAGAGGAAACCTAAAGGAAACTTATAAACAGATATAACAAAACAAAATAGAACAAAATAAAACAGAGAACAGAAAAGAAAAGAGGACGCTGAAAGCAAAGAGACGCAGAAGCTAGTAAACATTTACACGGTCGTGGAGAAGGAGAAAACAGAGGCATTCTGGTTTATTTAGAGGATCTAGTTTATTCACCCTTCTCTCGCTCTCGCCTCTACAATACCATTCTAATGGCCAGGAGGCCTGGCCTTTCATGCCCCATTGCCTCCTGGCGTTTCATGCCCCATTGCCAGATCATCCCTCTCTGTCTTCTAGTAGGTGGGAAAAAAAAAAAATTTCCAGAAAAAGGATTAAACCAACGGCTGAAAACACCCCAATCGGCTAACATAGAATCAATGGCTCACGATCGCACACATCACATTTTAGGGATGTCTTTCTCAGAGGGAACGCCTTACGACGTAATTAGGCCCTCTCTAGTTGATATCGTACCAACTTTATCAAAGATTTTCTTAAAATTCTTCAAGGTAAAGATGTTTATAGTTTATATCTAAATTACCCAAATTAAAAACATAAAATACCCGAAATAAATAAATAAATATTTTTAAGTAATAAAACACTCTTATATATTATATGTACAATCCTACACATTTTATTAACCCTTGCTTATGCATGTCATAGGTGGAGTGAAGAAGTCTTCATTGAAAATAACTCATGGATATTTTCTCTCCATAACCACCAAAAACATATTCTAATTTCATAAAAAAAAATAAAGAATATCTCAATGATATGAGAAATATGTGATATGATAACTTGTATTGGAATTTGAATGATAATGGCTCTCATGCGTATTATACCTCCTTATACTTATGATCGATGCAAGCTTAATGGCTTGAATGCACCACCGGGATTTTTTTGGGGGAAAAAAGATAAAATCAATCCAAATTTTGAATTTTAATCTGCTAAAATTGTGATGAGGAGATAACAAATAATTTATCTAGTCTTTTTTATGTTAAGGAGGCATGGATGTTTATAGATAAAAAAGAAAATAAAGTATTATTTTGCAAGACTTAAAAACAAATTAAATCCATTAATAAGGGGAAGAATCAAGAAATCTAATAACATAATAACATTAATAGTGAAGTAATGGTGAGAATAGTACTTGTATGGTTGGAAGCATTAAAGGAAATGTAAAAACGAATTTTTTTTTGGTATATTTTTCATTTTACCTACTTCAATGTGCTCCAATGTTCTTTGCGCACCATTTTGATTTTTTCTAAATTGTAGATTAGTGTATCTATTAGTTTTTGTTTGTTTGTTTGTTTTTTTCTTTTTTTAATAAAAATATATATTTTATAATAAAATGTATAAACCTAATTCAACGTTTCTTACATATATACACACTAATGGATATCATGAAAGAGTGGGCACAATGAAGGTGGTGAGTTGGTGCTGACACTACTCGACTGCAGAACTTGATTCTGGGATTTTGGGAGCCCTGTATTGGGGTTGGGGGTTCTCCCACTTTCATCTCATGTTCAAAACTATAAAAACTCAGATATTGCAGGACAAGGAATCTTTAAACATGAATTTAAAGGTAGGAGGGGGTCACCCCTCCTTCCAGAATGCTCTTGCTGGTAGATCTTTTCAAGAGGGAGGAAAAATTGGTACAAAAGGAGGATCCTTAGGTTACTCTCAAATGCCTATTTTGGGAGATAAGTGGAAAATGGGGATATGGGGTCAATGTATCCATAAGGCCTCTCAAAACCTAGATTTATCATTCCTACAAGATTTCTAGAAGATCACATGAAACACATGAGAGATCATGTTTTTATATGTAAGTTTATAGGAATTTGGTCGACAAAGAAGGAATTGGAACGTTGGATACAACATAATTGGAAACCAATGGGAGAGGTGTATTTGAGACTGGGATCGAAAGGTTTCTTCACATTCATCTTTTCTAACCTTGAAGATAAAGCTTAGATCTTTGCAAGGGGACCATACTTCTTTAACAATGTGGGCCTCTACATTAGGCACTTAGAAGCTTGTTTCAACCTAGATAAGGAGGAATTCATAGAAGAGTCGATATGGGTAAGATTGTACTCTTTACCAGTATATTTATGGATACCGTAAATTATAGAAGGTATAAGGCAAACACTAGGACATTTTGTTAAGGTCTCAGAGGTCACAAAAAGAGGGAAAAACATGTCATATTCTAGGTTATGTGTGTATATGAACATATCACAACCATTACCAGATTATATTGAGTTGGACTATTAGGGAGATATCTGGAAACAACCTATGGATTATGAGCATGTTCCATTTAGATGTAGGCTATGTCATGAGAATGGTCACTTGATAAGAGAATGCCCACTGAGAAGGAAGGAACAAGGTTTTGGAGGTAAGATGGAAAATGATGGTTTCACCAAGGTCACGCCATGGATACAAAATCATGGGAACCAAGCCTCGTATAACACATTTAAGGGGCTAGAGGAGAAGTATTAATTTTCCACACTGGAGGCTATGGAAGAAGACTCTCATTCTCCTGGTGTATCTCCAAATGACCCTCAAGCCTCCTCTTATACTTTTCCTATTGATGAATCAATGGCCGTGATCTAATCTCTAATCAATGGCTAAGATTAAAACAGGCTTGATCCTTGTCACTTAGAAGCTTCTCACCCATATTTTTATTAATACACATTAATATTTTTATTTTAATAACTCCTCATCTGGGTGAAATTTCTCCAAACGATTTCTGTGTTCTCGAGATCTCATGTGTTCTAGCCCCTCCACAAAATTTCGGGCTAGAGAACATCCGATGCTACTCAAAATCAACACTCCCTCTTAGCGAGGAATGTGCTCTATCAATACTTCCCCATAGAAGCATTACATTGATCCACTGCATCGGTCTTCTATGTTGTTGATACTTGACCTGTTTCCCTTCATCCACTGCACCACTGCTTCTTGTATTGTTTCCCATGACACTGCCACCGCTACATCTGTACTGCAACTACCTCTTAAAATGTTGCCTCATGCTGCCCATAGCACTACCACTGCTAACTGTTGCATTGCAACTCAGTTACTAAGAAGTAAGTAATTGAAACTTCACCCAAACACTGACATGTTGGTCAATATGGATGTCTCATGATGCTGAAACTACCTCTACTTCTAATATGTGATGACCCTCTATTGCTATTGCATTGATGCAAACTTCTCTGTGCCTCTCGCACTGCTACAACATCCACTGTGCTACCTCAGACTTTTGCACTCTAGCTCTGCCACTGTCGCTCCATCACACCTCGCTCCAACCGATACTCGTCATTTTTCTACTATCGTTAATGGCTCCTGTAGTCGTATGTGATCCAAGAGTTTAGGCACCTCAAGGATCTTGACCCTCATTAAGTTCTCTCGACTACAACTCTATGTCACCCCACTTCTTCTCCAAAGGCGCATGAGCACTCATGGCACAATCGTCATCCTCGCCTTCCTTTTCTGCTTTCATTGGAGTAGCCTTCGATTCAGAATCTTCCCCCTTGCCCTTCTTTTGGGGGCACTGAGTGGCATAATGTCCCAATTCCCCATAGTTAAAACATCTGATTCCTTCTTCTTCCTTTTTTGTTGCACTTGTTGTCCTGACGATGCGATAGTTTCATCCTCCTCCTCCTCCTTCTTGACTCGGGCTCCCTTATCGCTACTCCCTATCTTGGCAATCCTCTTGATATCTTCTTGTCGAAGAGCTACCCACATCTCCTCCCAACTAGGGAGAGTTGCTCTGCCCAAGATACTTTAGACAGAGGTCTCCTAATCCTCGTTGACTGCATTCAGGGCAATCCTGACCATGAACTTAGGATCTAGTGTAGACCCCACAGTAATCAACTAGTCATGAATCCCTTGCAACCTGAGAAGGAAGGGATCAATCTATTCTCCCTTTAGCATCTTGTACTATCTCAACTGATTTTCTAATAGCATCTTCCGTCAGACGGAAGATCCCTAATACAAGGTGGTCAGTGCCTCCCACATCTCCATTGTTGTGTTCTTCTTAGAAATGTGTGGTACTACATCATCTTTGATCCGTCTAGGATCATGCACTTGGCCTTAGCCTGGGCCTCATCATATTTATTCAATGGATCAACGTTGACTGGATCAATAACTATCTTTAAGGCATAGTCCTTGATGTGATGTTTGTTTAGGATTGATAGGATCCTGGCCTTCTAGATGACAAAATTGGATGCTCCATCCAATTTGTCCTAGTCCCTCAACCCATTCATTGCCATCTCTACTCAAAAATAGGATTGATTATCTTCTCCCTCTCCTAATGTCAGTCTAACAAGACTTGGATTTGGATTTCTTTGGTGCAAGAAACCCTCTAAGGAACAAGCTCCTCTAGACTCCCTCTGAGTCCTGATTTCCTTCACATAAATCCTCCCGCCAACTGTCGAATCACTTCCTCTCCAATCCTCCTTTGCTGCTGCAACTTGGATCTAGATTTATTTAGCTAGAAATATGTCAAGGCAGTGACTCCCTCTACCTCGGCTCTGTCTCCACAGGCAATGTTCTACACCAACAGAAACAATGTCCCACCAACACCTTTGATTGAATCTGCACTGCTTCCACAGCCCCGGCAACTGATAGAATTGGGCCTCTCAGGCTCTGCGCTAACGTAGTCACTACGTGGGCTCCTCTCTGGCTCTGTGTCACCCTATACAAGCTTGAAATGTTGTTGTAGGAATTGTGTGAGCCTTTGCGTCACTCCTCTGGCTCTACATCACCCCTACAACTTCTCCTTTTCCTCTGAAACAATGTGGTCACTCAGGACAGTTTCTTCTCTGTAGCAATGCCTCTAGATTTCTTGATTGGTGTCCTCGTTTCCTATGATCTGCACTGCTCTAATACCATGTGATAATTTCTTAATTTACACATAATAAATCCTACTACAATCACTGGTTTGTCATCTCTTACTTGTTCTTTACATTCAAAAAGTTATTTAATTATTTAAACAATGATGAAAACAGTATCGCAGAATACACATACATGTAAATCATGAACTGAAATAAAACTAAGACAATCACACAAGGGACACCGTTATTTTTGGACAATCGTCCTTAGAAAAATCCAATTCGGGAAAACCGATGTAGCATGTAGAGGTTTTGTATTATTAAGCAGATTTATGAATACAACTAGGGTGCCAAATCTGGCTCACCCAACAGAGAATAAACCTGGTAGAAGTACCTCTATCCGGAGATAGATATTTTGACAATTCCAGCAACTGGATGATCAAACCCCACAAATGACAATTGTTATTCCGAGTGCTGGGCAATGATGGTTGCTCCAAGCTCTGCGTTGGAACTGTGTCACCTCCTCTAGGACTTGTGACACCCTCCCAATGAGCCTCCCTTGCTCAAAAGTCAATATGTTGAACTATTGCTCTCCCTACCCCACAGAAAACCCCAGTGCTGCCTCTAAGGGTCTACTTCAGCCCCTATAGCTTTTGTATCTCCCTCTCTTGAGCTGTGTTATCTCTCATGTTGCTGCTTTACCTCTTTGCTATGTATCCTCAGCCTTGGACTAAAGTCCCTTTGCAGAACTGCCCCTCTCATTGCAACTCAGATCACTTAGCTCGACTTTCTCAACAAACCACGCCCCTGAAAAATCGAACTCCTTGATCTCTTGGTGTATCTTCAACTCACCCTCAAACCTCCTCTTATACTTTTCCTATGGATGAATCAACTACCATGATCTAATCTCTAATCAACATTTAATATTAAAATAGGATTGATCCTCGTCACTTAGAAGCTTCTCACCCATAATTTTTTTTTTTTCTAAGTTATGCTAATTCTATTACTGAAAAAATATCGTTCACTGAGGCCTTTGTTGGAAATAATACTGAGAGGGGGGGTGAATCAGTATTATCAGATTAATCAAACTTTTTAAATGCTCAAAAACATATACGCTACTTCAGTTAAGTGAACCAGCGTGTACACGCTACTGTGACGAAGTAAAACAGCGTATAAGAAGAAAACTCACAATTTAGTTAGCTTATTCTTCAATTAAGTGCATCAGGACATTATTCACCACATTAACAGTAAACATGTGCAGTATAACAGAACAGATAAAAAGCCACACACATGAACACCAAGATATAAGGTGGAAACCCAATGTGGGTGAAAACCACCTGCTGCAAGTTGTCTCTATCTTTCTTTAATATGAAACTTCAGTTTACAATCTTTTGTACTGGTGCAGCCTTATACCAGTACGCAGGCTACAACCTGCAGAAGGCTACAACCTTCTCTCGTTCTCCAAACTTCCTTGGAAGGGAGCTCCAACCCCCTTTGCTCTTGTACTAGCCAAGATACTAGTACGTAGGTGCTGACCTACAATCTTCCTTCTTTCAGATATCACTTTTCATACATTTTCAGACTTGGATATTCCTGAAGCACAACATTACAATCTGAAGACCACAAATCATTCAATTTCCACAACAGATCATTGAAGCATAAAACAACCAAACTTTGAATCACTGAACCACTGAACCCTGTCAATCACCAGTTACCAGAACACAGAGCAGACTACAGAACTCTGCAATAACAGTCAGACCCCACTGTAAACCCAAAATCAAGCTTCAAAAGATATACGCTACTTCAATGAGCAAAACCCGCGTATACACGCGCTTTTACCGAAGCCAACCTGCGTACAGATCTAAAAATAAACTTTCTCAATTTGCAGCTGTACCAGACATTAGTTAGATCCGAAACGTAACATTGCGACAATATGCAGATCTAGAAATACGCATAATCAACCATATCATGATAGTGCATTTCAAACCATTAGATCCCGATCTATCCTTAGATCTAGTCTTCCATCAACCGATGTGATCTCTCCTTGGCTTAGATCAAGCAACCCAGAACCTGCATATCAGATCTCTTTCTCTCTTAGATATTCAAGCCTTGTCGAAAGATGATTTTGCCTAATGATCTTCTTCTCCTTATATAGTCTTAGGCCTAGTTCAATACCAAGAGCCAAAACCATAGTAACACAATACCATCAACTTCAAAACTAGGGATCGACACGCCCGTCGAGACACAATGGTCCGAAATCATAGGCACAACTTCCAAGGACTAACCACCATGGACCAAAGATACTTTTCCACATACACGCGCTTTTTCTGAAACCAACTTGCGTGTACACGCGACTTGGGCTTAACGAACATGCGTATATGAACTTCCTTGGCATGCTGTACTAAGATCTGTCTTCTGATTAAGTTGCCATCACCTGTACCAACCTCTGAGCACCTGTACCATCCTCTGAGTGAGTTGCCATCAAGGACAACACTTGAATCATAATGCCAACAATCTCCCCCTTTGGACTTGATGGCAATCACCACACCAAGTCATTCTCCCCCTTTGACATCAAGGGCAAAGGGCTGTGCTCCCCCTGAGGACATGCTGATATCTCTGTTTGGCTGTGCTGACTTGTGCTCCCCCTGACCGAAGGCCAGATCTGCAAAAGATGTTTTTCAACAAGAACCAAGACTTATACACCATAAGGGACCTTCCTATCACCAAAAGACTCAATACATACATCCATACTCCCTACCAAGAGGGGACATAACAGAAACAACCAATTATATTACAGCATTCATCCCAGGCATAGTGGGGAAACCAACAAAGGCCGTTACATGACCTTGATACCATAAAAGAGATATGACAAGAGAGATACATGACATAGAGACAACAGATCTAGACCAAGACTTAGGAAAGGCACCAGCAGCATCTGATAAACATCTTGTTAGATCAGCAACCAGAATTTCTTTCTGAGCTCCTTCTCCTGAAACCAACAACCAAAACATCTGAATGCCAACAATGCTTTATGAGACTTTTAAGCTGCTCCCCCTGAACCTGTGCCTGTTGCACTCCCTGAAACTGTGCCTGAAGAATTCTGACATTCCCATTGCTGTTCAGAACTTCAGAGTTTTCCCTTGCTGTTCAGAACTTCATATACGCGGTTTATCCTGTATAAAACAGCGTATGTACGCGGATATTCTTTCTGCAACAAGCGTCCAGCATACACGCGACTTACCCATCATGAATCCGCGTATATACGCGTATATCCCTTCCGTAACCTGCGTATACCAACTTTTTAAACAAACTTCAACAACAGGATGAAGCATCAACTACTCCCAGCTTTTGTCTGAGATATTCAAAAGTTTCCCTGGGCAGTGGCTTTGTGAGAATATCAGCAACTTGCTCCTTAGAAGGAACATACTCCAACTTGACCTTCTGCTCAAGCACTTGTTCCCGAAGAAAATGGTACTTGATTGGTATGTGCTTGGTCTTTGAGTGCATGACTGGATTCTTTGAAATGCTGATTGCACTTGTATTATCACATAAGATAGAGACAGGTGGAGTGCAAGTGATTTGAAAGTCTTGCAAGGTCTGCATCATCCAAAGAAGTTGTGTGCAACAAGATGCTGCAGCCACATATTCTGCTTCAGCTGTAGATAAGGCAATCGAACTTTGTTTCTTGCTGAACCAAGATACTAATCTGGAACCCATGAAGAAAGCACCTCCACTTGTGCTTTTCCTATCATCCACACTTCCAGCCCAATCTGCATCTGTGTAAGCATGAAGAGTGAGATCTGTATTTCTAGGATACCATAAGCCATAGTTTTGGGTCCCTTGAAGATATTTGAAGATTCTTTTGACTGCCTGAAGATGAGTTTCCTTTGGGTTGGCTTGAAATCTTCCAACCATTCCTACTGCATGTGTAATATCTGGTCGAGTACCTGTCAAATAAAGCAAACTCCCAATCATGGATCTATAAGTGGGTTGGTGGACTGCTGCTGATTCATCATTTGCACTGAGGCTGCATCCTGTAACCATGGGTGTACATACTGGCTTTGACTCTTCCATGCCATACTTCTTCAAGATCTGCTTGAGGTATTTGGTTTGAGACAAGAAGATACCTCCTTCATTTTGTTGGATTTGCAATCCAAGAAAATATGTCAATTCTCCAAGAAGTGACATTTCGAATTCTTTCTGCATAACCAAGGCAAAGTTTTGACTCATAGTCTCTTCATTGCTGCCAAAAATAATATCATCTACATAAACAACAAGAATTAGCAATTTGTTATTTTCAACTTTTATATAGAGATTGCTATCTGCTGATCCTTTTGAAAAGCCTTGTTGGTGAAGATATTTGTCCAACCGATAGTACCAAGCCCTTGGAGCTTGTTTGAGCCCATAGAGTGCCTTTTTCAATCTGCATACAAGGTTTGGATCATTTCCAAGAATGAACCCATCTGGCTGCTCAATATATACTTCTTCTTCTAAGTCTCCATTCAGGAAGGCTGATTTCACGTCCATTTGAAATACCTTGAAGTTTTGAAAGCTTGAGAGAGCAAGGAACATTCGGATGGCCTCTAGTCTTGCCACAGGAGCAAAGGTCTCTTCAAAATCTATTCCTTCTTGCTGTGCATACCCTTTACAAACAAGTCTGGCCTTGTTTCTAATTACTTCTCCATTTTCATTTAACTTATTCTTGAAGACCCATTTTGTTCCTATTACATTCTTATCTTTTGGTCTAGGAACTAATTCCCAAGTGTTGTTCCTTTCGATTTGCTCAAGTTCTTCATCCATTGCTTTGACCCAACATTCATCTTTGCATGCTTCTTTCACATTTTGTGGTTCAATGGAGGAGAGTAGAGCCAAGTAGCTTGAAGCTTCTGCAAGTGTCCTTCTTGTTTGTACTCCTGCTTCTTTCTGCCCCACAATCTGAGTTTCTGGATGATTCTTTTGGACATATCTGGATGGAGTCTTCTCTTCTATTCTTGTCTGCTCCTCTGGTTCTTCTTGAGATTCTTCTTCTTCTTGAGGTTCTTCTTCTTCATCATTTCGCCTTTGAGAGTAACCTTCATCTTCTTCAATGTCTTCATGATGAACTTGCCTAGGAATATATCCCTTCTCATCAACCACTATATCAATACTGTCAACAATTCTGCCAAGTCTTTTATTGTAGCACTTGTATGCTTTGCTATGTGGAGAATAACCAAGAAGAATGCCCTCATCTGCTCTAGGTTCAAGTTTGCCAAGTTGCTCATCAGTATTCTTAATATAACATTTGCTCCCAAAGATTTTGAAATGCTTCACGGAAGGAGTTTTACCACTCCAAAGCTCATGAGGTGTTTGAGTGCTGTTTACTCGGACATTTGTTTTGTTAAGAATGATAACAGCAGCATGTGCAGCTTCACCCCAGAAGGTTGCAGGAGTACCTGATTCATCAGCATAGCACGAGCCATTTGTTGGATAGTTCTGTTCATTCTTTCCACAACCCCATTTTGCTGAGGAGTTCTAGCTGTAGAGAATTCTCTTCTTATCCCATGTTCATCGCAGAAATCGAAAAATTCATTTGATGTGAACTCCCCACCTCTGTCAGATCTGAGGCACTTAATTTTGTGTCCTGATTCATTTTCAGCCAATGCTTTGAAGGATTTGAATTTTTCGAATGCTTCATCTTTGTGCTTCATAAGCCCTAACCAAACAAACCTTGAGAAATCATCAATGAATAATATCAGATATTCTTCTCCTCGAGGTGTCCTTTTCCTAAATGGACCACATACATCTGTATGGACTAGCTCAAGAGGCAAGCTAGCTGATCCTTCCTTTTCTGGAAAGTTAGTTCTAGTTTGCTTTCCAAACTGACAAGATTTGCATATAGTGTTGTCTGGAATTTTGATATCTGGAAGATCGCGAACTGCCTGATATTTGCATGCTTTTCTTATTTGTGAGAAGCTTAGATGTCCCAACCTTCGATGCCATAACCAGTGCTCTTCATCCTTGCTAAGATAGCATTGTTGTTGTCCTTCTTCAAATATGTACAGATTATTTGGAGTTCTTTTGCCTTTGAGAACTGTTTTACCTGTATCAAGATCACGAACAAGACATCCATTCGATCTGAAAATAACCTCGGTTTTTTGATCACACATCTGACTGACACTTAGAAGATTATGCTTCAATCCATCAACATACAAAACATTTCCAGCCTTGACCTTTTCTTTCAAAGGAGCAATACCTTTTCCTTTTATAGTTGCAGGAGTATCATTTCCAAAAGAAACTTTCTTTCCCTTTTCTAAAGTAGAATAAGATTCAAGTTTTTCTTTATCACCTGTCATATGTTTCGAACATCCACTGTCAATGTACCATAGATTTTCTTGTCCTTCTGCATAAAACGCTATCCCACATCTTTCTGTCTGAGGTTCTTTTATTCTCCATTTTTTGGTGCTCGTGGTTTGTTCCTTTTTCTCCTGAAACCTGCTCCTGCATTCAGATTCTTTATGACCAAAATTATTGCAAATAGAACATTCAACTTCATTTTCAAGAACCGAAAAGTTGTTATAGGTCCTCTTTGTAATTCCTGTCATACTTCTTTGTTTTTGAGCTTCCCTAGTCATGATTGTTTTATATGCAACACATTGAGCTGCTTTGTGACCAAAGTTATGGCAAGAAAAGCATTGTCCATTGAGGAAGCTTCTGCGGTTATTGAATCTACCAGCCAACTGATTGCAATTTCTATTTTCATCTATTCTTGTGCCAAACTGAGAAGATTTTACCTGTGGTTGGTTGTAGCTTTTGTTCACCCTTAAGAAAGATTGTCCCTGATAGTTTCTGTTTGTAATTCGTCCCTGCTTTACCTGATTATCTTCATTGTTCTTCTGCTCATTTCTTCTTGCTGCATCAAGATAACTCTTTGAGGTGGATGCTTGAGAGGTTTCTCCATTATAGCCCAAACCTGTCTTGTTTAGAGGAGACCGCTGCACATTGATAATCTCATCCAAAGTTTCAGATCCTTTGACAAACTTAAGATTAATAGCTTTTGTTTTCTCAATTTCTTTTCTGAGACCAACAATTTCACCTTCTAGTTTTTCAAGATGTTTTTCCTTTTCATCAATTTGAAATTGCAAAGTATCAATGATCACACTCTTTTCTTCTATGCATCTCTTGAGTCTAGTAATTTCATTATAGAGATTATCCACATCTACAGCATCCTCATAATCATCATCTTCAAATGCCATTAATAGCTTATATTTATTACCTTGTTCATCTTCATCACTGTTTGATAAGCCATCACTATCTTCATGGGTGTAGTAGCTTTTCTTATTTGCACTTTGTTTCTTATTCCATCTAGCAGGTTCTTTTCCTTTATCCTTATTAGGACATTTTGCAGCATAATGACCTACTCTTCCACAAGCAAAGCATTTGAAAGGTAGCTTACCTCTGAACCTTCCAGCACCCCTTTGAAGATTTCTGACAAAATTTGATTCTTCTTCCTCTTCTTCTGGAACATGGCTTGCTTCATAGTAATCTTCTTTTCTTGATGCCTTAAAAGCAGCTTCCCTTCTGTCTGATGGACCTCCCTTTCTCATTTCATAAGCAGTTAGAATTCCATGTAGCTGAGACATAGTGAGAACTTTGAGATTTTCCTTTTCTTCTATTGCAGATACTTTGGATTCAAACTTGGGGGATAATGATCTTAGAATCTTTTGAACTACTATAGTCTCTTTTATTTCTTCACCCAAATTTTTCATACAATTAACAATCTCATCTACCCGAAGAAAATAATTAGCCACACTTTCATCATTATACATCTTGAGGGTCTCATATTGAATCCTGAGAGTTTGAAGTTTAGCTTGCTTTACCTGTTCATCTCCTTCATAGCTAGTGATCATTTTGTCCCATATCTCTTTTGCTGATTTGAAGTGCATGACCTTCATGAATTCTGTTTGAGATATACTTCCTAGTAGAGTACTGACTGCTTTTGCATTTGTTTCATATGCCTTTTTCTCAGCTGGATCTGTAGGAGTAGCTGAAGGAAAAGCATAGCCTGTTTCTACAATGTCCCAAACTTCTGTACCAAGAGATTGAAGATATGCAGTAACTCTTACCTTCCAATAATTGAAATTTGTTCCATCAAAAACCGGTGGCCTGATTGATGCTTCTTTCTCGTAATTGCTCATGATGAATGATCTTCCTTCAAGCGATCAAGCTTCTCTGAAGGACCTGCTCTGATACCAATTGTTGGAAATAATACTGAGAGGGGGGGTGAATCAGTATTATCAGATTAATCAAACTTTTTAAATGCTCAGAAACATATACGCTACTTCAGTTAAGTGAACCAGCGTGTACACACTACTGTGATGAAGTAAAACAAC
The DNA here is from genome assembly GCA_031772625.1 of Pinus tabuliformis. Taxonomy (NCBI): domain Eukaryota; kingdom Viridiplantae; phylum Streptophyta; class Pinopsida; order Pinales; family Pinaceae; genus Pinus; species Pinus tabuliformis. The sequence goes on from CM062810.1 coordinate 609,678,126, forward strand.
GTATAAGAAGAAAACTCACAATTTAGTTAGCTTATTCTTCAATTAAGTGCATCAGGACATTATTCACCACATTAACAGTAAACATGTGCAGTATAACAGAACAGATAAAAAGCCACACACATGAACACCAAGATATAAGGTGGAAACCCAATGTGGGTGAAAACCACCTGCTGCAAGTTGTCTCTATCTTTCTTTAATATGAAACTTCAGTTTACAATCTTTTGTACTGGTGCAGCCTTATACCAGTACGCAGGCTACAACCTGCAGAAGGCTACAACCTTCTCTCGTTCTCCAAACTTCCTTGGAAGGGAGCTCCAACCCCCTTTGCTCTTGTACTAGCCAAGATACTAGTACGTAGGTGCTGACCTACAATCTTCCTTCTTTCAGATATCACTTTTCATACATTTTCAGACTTGGATATTCCTAAAGCACAACATTACAATCTGAAGACCACAAATCATTCAATTTCCACAACAGATCATTGAAGCATAAAACAACCAAACTTTGAATCACTGAACCACTGAACCCTGTCAATCACCAGTTACCAGAACACAGAGCAGACTACAGAACTCTGCAATAACAGTCAGACCCCACTGTAAACCCAAAATCAAGCTTCAAAAGATATACGCTACTTCAATGAGCAAAACCCGCGTATACACGCGCTTTTACCGAAGCCAACCTGCGTACAGATCTAAAAATAAACTTTCTCAATTTGCAGCTGTACCAGACATTAGTTAGATCCGAAACGTAACATTGCGACAATATGCAGATCTAGAAATACGCATAATCAACCATATCATGATAGTGCATTTCAAACCATTAGATCTCGATCTATCCTTAGATCTAGTCTTCCATCAACCGATGTGATCTCTCCTTGGCTTAGATCAAGCAACCCAGAACCTGCATATCAGATCTCTTTCTCTCTTAGATATTCAAGCCTTGTCGAAAGATGATTTTGCCTAATGATCTTCTTCTCCTTATATAGTCTTAGGCCTAGTTCAATACCAAGAGCCAAAACCATAGTAACACAATACCATCAACTTCAAAACTAGGGATCGACACGCCCGTCGAGACACAATGGTCCGAAATCATAGGCACAACTTCCAAGGACTAACCACCATGGACCAAAGATACTTTTCCACATACACGCGCTTTTTCTGAAACCAACTTGCATGTACACGCGACTTGGGCTTAACGAACATGCGTATATGAACTTCCTTGGCATGCTGTACTAAGATCTGTCTTCTGATTAAGTTGCCATCACCTGTACCAACCTCTGAGCACCTGTACCATCCTCTGAGTGAGTTGCCATCAAGGACAACACTTGAATCATAATGCCAACAGCCTTAGCCTGTACCTATCCATGCCTGAGTAATGGCAAAAAACAGTAGAGTCTAGATCTAGACTGCCCAAGAAGGGAAACCAGTCCGTAGCAAAAGTAATTTCAAAAAATTAGCTTGCTGCCCACGCAGGGGAAACCAGCAAAGCGCACAGTTTGTTCTCAGTTTTCATAATGAAACAAAATCCAGCTGAAGAGCCTAAAACCTACATTTTTTTCCCCAGAACCTCATTGAAACAAAAAACTAAAAAGCAAAGTTCCAGAAACCTGAGAGAAGAGACACGTGGCATGCTGAGTGGCAGACAAGTGGCAGACTGTGCGGCGGACATGCGGCAATCAAAGTGGTTGACTAGGAGCAAGGCGGAGACAACGGGTGTTCCTCCATGATGAAACACCTGTACTCCTCCATGTCGCCACCTGCCTGATGCGAGGTCTCCGTGTTGCCTGCCTGCTGCTCCGGGTGTTCTTCCTCGATGAAACAACAATAAGGGTCCATTACCTCGTCTGCATGTTGGCCCTTGTACATCTCCTTCCCTGCACGTCTCGTCTCCTGCTCAGTGTTCCACTTCCCTGCCTCTTGGATGCTTGTCTGAGCCATGTCTGGTTCGGCTTTGGTGTGGCTGCATCCTTTTGTGGTGCGTCCACCACCCGCAATGTCCTGTCCCTCAATTACTCTGGTGCTACCATCACCCATTGTGCCCTGCTCCGCAATTTCTCTGGTGCGACCACCAACCTCTGTGGCCTATCCCTCAATGACCTGCTCCGCCTCATGAAAGAAAATGGAGATAGTTTCGTGATGATGGGCCTGTTCAGGGTAGAGCGGAAAGTGAATTGAGCATTCTGGGGTTGCAGCTGTGGATGGGATGGAGTGCCTCTGGGAGACGAAACAAAAATGGACGGAAAGCTACTGGGAGGCGAGGCCGGGGGCACCGAATGGAGGCGGCCTCTTCCACTACGGGTATTTGGATAACGCCCGGGAGCCTACTCGGCCAGGGATGAAGTGGTTTCCGAAATAGGAGAATGCTGGGGGCGACTCAGGCTTCCTCTGCTTCCGCCCCTACGGCTGCGCATACGGTGTCGCATTCTTGGCATGTTGTCTACAGGAGTATGAGAATTCCTTCCGAAATTGGGCACAGTGTGGTGCAGAGACGCAATTGAACTTACAGACTTCTCAGCGGAGGGATTAACAGCAAGGGCCGAACGGAAGACAAAATGGCAATCCAGGCTCTGGGTGAAGTGAATTCCGGGGCTGAAATCAATGCAGCATAAGAGGTGGAATCGTCTCCTGGTGATTGTGCGGGAGCTAGGTGCTGCAGTGGCAGAGGTTGATGGACAGATGTAGAGGTGAAATTCTCCTGAGGATTCATGTTTGCAACGAGCCGAAGTGGGTGACAGTTAACAGGTTGGAGACGGCGCCCACTTAAAGTGCATTTATGGTTGTTGTGAATGTTGATTTTAGACCACTATGCCAGTCTACGGAAGGCCATGTGGTCTAGCCACATGCCAACCCAATATACTGCCACCTCACTATCCTTGTTGATCACCCGCATCTGAGACTTACCCATAATTCTATTAATACACATTAATATTTTTATTTCTTAAGTTTAGACTTAATAACTCATTAAAAATATTAATTATTTTAATAACTCCTCATTCGGATGGAATTTCTCCAAATGATTTATGGGTTCTGGATATATCTTGTGTTCTAGCCCCTCCACAAAATTTTGAAGCTAGAGCACATCCAATGCTACCCAAAATCAACAATAGGGACATTACACAGCTTGAAGGGGAGCACCCTATAAATGAATATTCCCCATGGATAGGTGAAAGTAGCCTTGTCTTGATCCTTAGGTTTGATTCGTATCTGGTCATAACGAGTGAATTCATCAAGGAAGGAGAAGTGATTTTTACCCACAAGGTTGTCCAATACCTGATTGATAAACATGAGGGAGGAATAATATTTGAGTTTGGATTTGTTTAATTCTCTATAGTCCACACAAATCTGCCATCTACCATCTTTCTTTGGGAAAACTACCAAAGGGGATACCCATTGTCTATCGGAAATAGGGTAGATAAAATCAACGTCTAGCTAGATTTTCTGAAGTTCCTCTTTTATAATTTCCTGGAGCATGGGATTCAATCGTTTCTGGGGTTTTTGAATAGGTCTATCCCCCTCCTAAATATAGATGTGGTGAATACAAGTCTGAAGAGGTATACCTCTCATGTCCTCGTAACTCCAAGCAATTTCACCAAGATGGTATTGCAAGATTTTCGCTAGCTACTCTTATTGGGATTGTTTGAGTTGTGAGTTAATATATAGGGATTTTCCCAACCTCACCTCAACAAGTGCAGTATCGATCTCATGAGTAGCCATGGAAATCACTAGGCTTTGTGATGGTTTGAGGATCACAATTCTCTTGAAAACTTGGGCTAAAAATGAGACGTAATAATCCAAAGTTATGTAAAGTATCAGGTTAACAAGAAAGTTGCAAGCCTGACTTTCCTCAATACATTTCTTATACTGAAAAATATGGTCTATAATGAAAATGGACTAAGTATCCTCATCACAACTACTCTCATCCATCCATAGTGTATCACAGAGCCCCTAGATGGATCTAGCAGGAGGATAAAGGGTGACCTTCTTTCTTGATTCCCCATGTGTAATAAACATCTCGGTGGAGTGGAAACCAATGTAGGAATCAACTATGGCAATCCATGGTCATCCCAAGATAAAATGATTTCTCCCTATAGCATTTTTAGGTTGTAGGGCTATAAATTCTGTTGGGTATTCCCAAGAATCTATTGAGATGATCACATCGTTGTTATGTGGATCTTTGCATCTTCGGATAAACACAACTTCCCTAGGTGGGTAGTTACACCTAGAACAATAGATTTAAAGAGTTTAACCTTTTCTTATAGAAGATAAATAAGACAAAGGACCTAATTTTTATCTTTCGCTTCCCTCTGTCTCCTTTGAATAGCTCTCGTCGCTCCTTGAACTAAATCCGCTCGATAAGTACCTGCAATCATAAACAGAGGATAAAAAACAATCAAAGCAAGAGATCTACCTACTATAAGCAAATGGAATCGAAATCATTTACACATATAATCATCATACATAAAGACAAGAATATGGGAAAAGGTGTAAACAACTTTATTAAGTAGAAGGAAGAGTTGCAACCAAAGAAGTCTGATCCCATGTCACTCATCCAGTTTGAGTTCCATCTTCATCACACCAAAAGCACAACACTCTGATAGCACAACAATACCTACTTTAATCTCAAACCTCAAACCAATAGTATCTCCTTACAAATTCTCAAAGTCCAGCCCCTGATCACTTTGATGAGTGCTCAATTTATAGGGAAATGGAGGTGGTTTTTTCATAAATTGGGCATTTAATGGCTTTCCAATTTGGGAGTTAGTTTCCATGGAGGAAGAGATGATAGGATAGGAGGTTATTTGATTCATTCCCTATCCAATTTCGAGCTCATAGGAGAGAATAAGAGGTGGGAATCTTCTAGAATGGTCTAAAATGTAGGAATATTCCAAGAACCCTATGAAGTTTTCACTCAATCTTGCCCAACGCAGGCCAAAGTGGGCCTAGGTGCTATGTAAAGCAGGCTTGAATGGGCCTAAGTTCTCTACACTGCATTTACCCCTAACCAAGGCTATGCTAGTCCCTCTGGGAGTCATTTCAGGATGTCTTCAGGCCAAGAAACTCTCAGGAATGATGGCATTCAATGTGATGACTTGTCTAGGGCATGTAGCAACTGAATTAGGGTTTAATAAGCCCTAAAATTACAGATTTGAATTATTGGAGTGATGTGCCCAAATAGACCTATAACAGTTGCCCCCTAAAGCATGAAGTCGAAAATGATAATGTCGAGTGATATGCTTTATGATGTGATGAGGAGGTTCTGAAGCGGATGGTGACCTGCATCAATTACAATACATAATATCATGATATTTTGGATTTTTCATGAATCGTTGAGGGAAGGCATACCCATGCTCATCATATAAACTTTTTATTACATGTACATAGATAGTCATCTACAGATATAGACCCATGATGGGATGACCATCAGTGTAAAGCCATCGTATAGATGATTTAGTACTCTCCTGAAATCGTATCCTGGATGGATGAAACTAGATCCGGGGTCTTCTATCTCGTCCAATCGTTTGCTCAAGTACGAGTCTAACCATGTGAATATGTGATCTGAAGTCGAACATGGGAAGACATTGTCTGATTACCAGCCAATGATGTAAGCCATTAATATACACGAGAGAAATCACCGATAATGATAATGATTCTCAAGGTACTGTAGTACATTCTGCATGGTGTGAATGGATGTTTTGATGTCGAACACCATACAAATTCTTTCGGTCGAAGGCCAGTGATGTCAACCTATCGCCGGAAGAAAGAAACTTGCCATTGATGTATGCAAGCCCCAAGGTACTGAAAGGGTGTTTCTAAGTCAACTTCTTAGATAATGTGCTGATGTTAACAAGAAGTGACTTGTCGCAGGAGGGCCTTGATGTATCCCACATCAATGACATGAAATGAGTGTAATGATTTTTGGAGATGGAATGTGACTGACAACATAAGATTCGGGAATGGCGGTCATGAAAATGAAGGTTTATGGGTATTGCAAAGGATGAATTTAACTGAGTGACTTCTCTTGAACATGTCGGCGACACTGAATGAATTGGAAGCATTGACCCAAAACGAAAATAATGGATGGTATGATAAACCATAGGTATGATAACCATCAAGTAGATAACCCAACCCAAGTAGTCATAGAGATGAAGTGAAAGTGTCATGTTCAAGAGAGACTTGCTACCATAAAGTGTTTTACCCCTTTTCCCAATTTCCCCAGTCATTGCTAACCTGTACCTCTTTATTTTTTTATCAGTCTTGAGGAGGATAACATATTCTTGTTGTATAATTCCACCCTTCGGGTGAATCCATCACTATGTGATGTTTTAACGAGTCTAGCGAAGGTGAAACTCGGTCTTGTCATGATGGACAAGTTTGTTGCTATTTGATGTTTTAACGAGTTTAACGACAATGATAACTTGGTCCTTTTCATGTTTAGAGAATTTGAAAATGGACAAAAAGAAAACTCCACAAGTTATTTTTCATAAGTTTGTCTCTCAAGTCTGAAAAAGCATAAAATAATACAAGAGAGAACCTATTGACCATGTTCGATCAACGTATTCCTTTTTCATAAATATTCTATCTTAGTCTGGACAAGGATTAAACTTATACTGAGTATATGTCATTTCCAATCCGTTAACAAGCTGAAAAGGAAAAGCGCTCAGCAATCTTTTCATATTTCGAGAGTCTGAAAAGAGCTTAAAGAGGACTCCAAGGGGGTTCCTTTTTCAATGTTTAACAGAGCTCGAAAAAGAGATAAAAGTATGCTCTGTGGTCAAAGTACAATTCACGATCGTGCATGTCAAATTCATTGCATCAGCTATAAATCTGTTCAAAACAACACCAAATGGATCAAACATACCTGTTTCATTGGTAAAAATAGGTAAAGACTAAAGTTTATTCATTTAATGATCATGAAATAAACATAAAACAACAATTTACCATGTCATTTTGACCATTTGATATTTACCATTCAGTTTGTGCTCTGAACCATTTTTTACCTCAAACTTCAACAGCTGATTGCGAGACATTTTGTGGATCATTTCTCATGCCATCTGGACCACATAGAAGATCTACCCCTTTTCTTTCTTTTCATATCATTCTTTTGTAATTTTAGGGAAATTTTTTAGGTTTTTAGGGCCCCTGGGGTTAGTATATTTTTCCCTAGGATCAACGCAGCCTTCAACATCAAAAACTACTCTGCAAAGAACCCAAACAGAAGGGTACCTGATCAGTAGCACACTATCTCCTTGCCTAGGTTGCGTTGGGCGAGTTTCACAAACTTGTTTTACCTGTTTGGCCCAAAATTTCTCCAGTTTTTTTGCATGAAATGGATCCTAACTAAGCTTATGGTTTGATTTCAAGATTTCATCGGATCAGAATGTCTATGACTTGGTGATAAAGAGAGCATGAAAAACAATACATGGTTTCCCTAAATGATCCGGGTACTGTTGAGGCCCTCAGAAACTGTGGGTTGCTCAAATACTTCAAGTTGTCCAGAATGAGGCAACAATTAGAACTATTGTAGTTCTTAGTTCATGCATGGGATCCAACGGATCAGGCTTTTCACATAAGGGACAAAGTGGTCCCTATTATGATTGATGATGTTTACTTTCTTACCGGGTTGTCGAGACATGGTGCCCCCATTTCTCTTTCAGGATTTTCCTATGGGGGTGAATCGGTGAGGGACTACATTCGACAGTTTTGTCGACTAGGTACACAACCTAGCAAGGATGGGAAAATAAACATCAGGGATGTACGTGATTTTCCTTTGAGAACAATCCTTTTCACTATCGCAAAGTTGGCAGGCAGTGTAACATCTCGCGAACAAATCATACATGCAGTATGCGCTTGAGTGCTTTGAGCCAACTGTATTCAACTAGTGTGAGGTCATACTTTCTTCACTGAAAAAGCAGCTGACAAAGGTAAAGAGTGGTAAGACGAAGAATTTAAGCTATTGGTCACTCTTACTCACTTTTATCTTAGAGAGAATTCCATTGATGCAACCTCAGCATGTAACACTAGGTGTAGCTAGTCCTAGAGATCCACAGATGTAGAGGTGGGTTGAACTGATGGCTAGACATGTTGGTCAGTCATCAATCACATTTTCTACTGCATTCTTCAGTTGGCTCGATTGACAACACATTGTCATTAAGGAGCATCCATACATAGGGATGGATTTTCGTGGAGATCCAAAGTTGAGTTTACCAGTGGGCACTCAATGGGGTGCTATAGGTAAATTGTTTTTAACCAAATGTTTTTGATTTGTAAGTTTCTACATGTTTTTGTGTTTTTTTTGTTTCCAATACTAAATTAAAATTTTTCTCATGTATACATATGTTGGTACTGTTCGACCTATGGGACATCAACAGGAGGCAGGTGGACCAGCATGGAGAAATGTCAGGAGAGCAGTTCTCCAGGATTTGGATTTGACCGAGACACTGGCAGAGTTGCAGGATCATGTAGAGGGGTTAACCCTCGGTATTCCAGATATCCAGATCGAGGAGTTACCTATGAGGCTGCAATGCCATACTATTGGTGTTCCTAGCCATTGGATGAGTCTATTGTGCATGATAGCTCAGGCTGTGACCTATTATCATGAGCATCACTATGTCTACTTAGGATGATTTTTGTATGCATTTTGAGTTTTTAGATCAGATGACCAAACATGTCTTGGACACAAATTTTGTAAAAACTTTTAAAACAACTATCTATTTTTACTTTTAGAGTTATATATATATATATATATAGATATATAGTTATGTGCAATCCGATTCAACTAATGATGTGAATTGAAAATTTACTTTTACATGTGTTGCAAATGTTTGTTTAACACATAGCTCTCTAATGAATCAGTTAATGTGTTAAGGTTTATGGAAATATGTTGATAGTGAATATACTTAAAATGTCTTTCCAAAAGACGAACTCTAAGGAACATATGAAGAATAGTTGGGTTTCGAACGGTATAAACATTTGTTAGTTGCAGTACGACGAGTTGTGAGTCTAGCATAATGATGATTCGCTAAATGCCAAGTGAAATGGCATCAGAGAGAAGTTCAATCAATGTGTTATACTTAGAAATATTGTTCGTAGAACGACTGAAACAAATCCCTTGAAAACTCACTAACTTGCCACTTGGAGCGAAAATTGCCCATGTTGCAGAAGATAGGTTCCGCGTACTACGACTAGCACCATCGGCGTAACCAACAAATGGTTCCAAATATTCTGACATTTTCAACAAATGCAAAGTGGATTACTAACCACATAAAAATTCTAAAAGACACACTAACACACACACATGCAATTAAAGCATATATACAGTGATTTTACTACACTCAATTAAGCATAGTAACATTTGAGATACAACCCGTTTCAGGGCTGCGACAATGGAATTCCATCATAATCCACCAACTCGTAGGAACATTTTGCCAGAAAACGCTTGACAATGTAAGGGCCCATCAATAGTGGTTCAAATTTTCTTGCTCCTAGTTTATCAACTTCCTGATCATAAAGCAAGACCAGGTTTCATTCTGAGAAAATGCGAGGCTTGAAATTTCAGTCATATTGTGCCTTGATTCATTTCTTATGTGCTTCATTAGCCGATGCGGCTTCATGATGGGTTTCATCCAGATGGATGAGTTCTAAGAAATGTGCTTCTTTGTCATAAGTGTCGGGTAACAGGTCAATTGCGAGTTTAAGAGATGAAATTTCACATTGTATTGGCAAGATTGCCTCTAGATCATACACCAATTGAAAGGGTATGAATCCGGTTGCATTCCTTACCGAGGTTCGGTATGCCCATAAAGAAGAGTACAGGATTAAATGCTAGTTTCATTTATGAACCCCTATCATTCTTTGAAGTATTTGCTTAAGGACTTTGTTGATGGCCTCAACTTGTCTATTAGCTTGCGGATAATAAGGAATAGAACTATCATGTGAAAGTCCTAACTTGGCAGTCAACTCAGTCATCATGTGATTGTTAAAATGCGACCCATGATCTGTAACTATAGCCTATGGTACACCAAACCAAGCAACCACATGGTTGAAAAAGATAAGTGAAGTCATCTCGCCACTGTTTTTTAATGTAGGCATCACCTCGTCCCATTTTGTGAAATAGTCAACGGCGACTATAATATACCAATGCCCCCCATTCGAGTGAGGGTTACATGTCATGAAGTCAATGCCCCATTTGGAAAATGGTCCAACAGGGATGACAGGATGCAACGGTGCAGGTGGTAATCTAGCTTTAAGGTCATAGATCTAACATGCATGACAACTTCTCATAACAATAACACAATCTTTGAATATGGTAGGCAAAAAGTAACCAGCATGGAGAATCCTTTGTGCGGTAGCATAACCAGATAAGTGTCCACCACAAGAACCTAAATGGAAATCATTCAAAACTTTCTCGGCTTCCTCATGTGTGGCACCTCCATAAAATCATATCGATACCACTATGGTAAAGAGTGTCGCCAATGATCAAATAATATTTGGCTTGGTATCGGACATGTCACTGTTGCAAGCGAGAGGTATCGGGCTAGAAAGTTTGGGTGTGGAGATAAATCAGTATGTCTCCATATCACAAGTCAGATGATAAAATCAGGAATAGAGACTCGTCCAGAATTGATCGTTCTGATGTTGAATCAATGGCATTCGAGGGAAGGTCGCAAAGAAGCTCGGTGAAAACTAGAGATTTATTTGATTTGGATTTGATGAATTCTAAATCAACTTCCTGCAGAATGATGATCCATTTTGAGTATTTTCCCCCAAGAAATTGACGTGACAAAATATATGTCATAGGGTTGCAATCCGAAATGACAGTGGTCTTTCGGAGCAGGATATAGTGGTGAAATCTCTATACAGCTTGAATAGCAGCTAGAGCTAGCTTTTCGACATAAGAGTACTTAACTTTTGTATCATTGAGGTTTCGACTCAAATAATATATCGGATGTTCAATCCCATCTTCTTCTTGGATTAAAATTGTCGCAGTGGTTGTATCTGCAACGGTAAGATACAGGAAGTAGTCGTTTTGATAATTTGGGGAATACATTAATGACACTCTAATTAGGGTATCTTTAAGAGCATCAAAGGAAGCTTGCGCAACCTGATCCCAATGGAAGGGTATCCCATTTTTCAAAAGACGAGTAAATCCTTTAGCCATTTCAGCATAATTGGGAATGAACCTCCTCAGAAAGTTAGCCTTCCCTTGGAGTCTTTGTAACTGTAGTAGATTGGAAGGTGGAGGCAAGTCAAGAATTGCCTGAACCTTAAGAGGGTTGAGTCGAATTCCTTCTTTAGACACTACAAAACCAAGAAAATGACCAGAACCAACACAAAACACACATTTTTGTGGATTGAGTCATATTTTGTAGTGTCGGCACCGTAAAAATATAGCTCTCAAATGCTACGGGTGATCAGTCTGCTTTTGTGAATGAGTAGGTAAATCATCAAGGTATGGTTGAACAATGTGTTTGATGTCATGGAAGGCATAGTTCATTTCCCTATGAAAAGTTTCCCCTGCATTCTTCAAACCAAAATGGAGTTTCCTATAAGCAAATGTGCCCCATGGACAAATAAAATCAATTTTAGATTGGTCCTCTGGGCAGATATTGATCTGATTATAGCCGGAAAAGCCATCCATAAATGAAAATATTTCACATCTGGCACATTCATCAATAATCTGGTTGATAAAGGGAGTGGGATAATTGTCTTTTGGACAAGCCTGATTAACATTCCTATAATCAATATACACTTGTATTTTCCCTTGTTTCTTCATGATAAGAACAATATTGGAAATCCAATCAGTAAGAGGAACAGGGTATATGAAACCAACATGCAAAAAAATTTCAACATCTGTTTTAATGGAAGCAACCTTCTTTGGATGAACATGACGGAGGTGTTGTCATACTAGTTTCACATCAAGATACATTTTGATTTCATGTTCAACTATACTAGAGTCAATACCTGGCATCTCCTTGTATGACCATGCAAATATATCTCAGAATTCATGAAAGAGAGCACGGTACATATCACGTTTTGATGGAGAACAAGATTTTCCAACATGAATGTTTTCTACAACTTTAGGTTTGGTCGAAATATTGATAGAAATAGTTTCTTCGATATTTGACAAGTTTCGCTTGGAATCTACTGTATCTATAAAAACAGAATTCGAAAGAAAATCAACAACTGAAGGGTGATTAAGTTCATTTGAAAAATCTTCTATGTGATCTGGAAGATGGGAACGATGATGATAATCTTCCCATGGTTCTTCTTCCGTCATCATTGATTGGATGATTCCTTCATCAGTAGAAAATATACGTGAAAAAGGATTAGAAGAAGTACCATATTCTAATGAACGATCTACCCATACAATTGGCAAAGATGGATTTGGGTTCGTCGCGCAAGCCAGAAAGATTGATTGCTATGCAAGCTCAATGGGGCTTAGCGGCATGATTTCATTACTACTATCAACTTCAAAACTATTGGTTATCTTCCTTAAATCAGATGAAGTGGAAGATATCATATTGCAAGTCTCAACTTTTTCCACTTCCGCCATGTTTGATGGTGATGGTAGTGAAAAAGTACCCATTAGGGAATAATCCTTGAAGAGACATAAACCAATTTTTTGAAGAGATAACGGGGGTTCGTGAACTAACAAAATGCTTCTAGTAGCCTGTGAACTAGATGCGAAGAAAGTGAGTTGATCAATAACTGTGATTTCACCTTTATGAGGGAATGCAATCATATGAAAGTATGTCGAAACCATAGCAAGCATAGCATATACCCACAGTCTTCCTAGAAAAATGTTGTAGTCAAGGGGTCCTTCAGTGACCTCAACTTCAACAGTTACTGTTTTCCCCCTAGTTCAATTTCCAGATTACTCAAGATTCCACAAGGCGTATATGTGCGACCGTCAAAAGATTTTAACGTTGTTGGTGAACGTGACAAAGGTGGTGAACCAAGTGCTTTCCAGCAATTCATTTACATAATACAAGTAGATGCCCCCTTGTCAATAATGGTTCGGTGAATAAGTTTATTCAAGGCATTTACTTGAATCAAGGATAGTAATTGCATTAGTAACTGTGGCATATAACCTGCATGGTTGAAAACCACAAGATTGGAATCTGTTGGATCGATTCCACCAATTGCTGACAACAAAGCCTACTTTTGGGAGGGACAATTTTGAAGCACCTCAAGCATCGACATAGCAGAAGGTGACTAAGCTATATCTTCTACTATGTTATATTTTTGTGTTGCTCGAACTTGAGGGTTAAATGTTGATTTATGTACGATTCCCTTAGGCGGTTTTATTGTTAACTCTAGTGCAATAGGTGGTGGAATAGGATCAGACGAAGTCGAAGTCGAAGGATTAGGTTGATCAGTGGCCTAGTTATTCGACGATGACAGTTGATTTCCATAATATTTACTTCATGTTGACACCAAAACATCAATTTTAGGCTTAGAGGCGGATAGCATAAGTAGTTGGGAAGTGGAAGCACAGTTTGTAGTAACATATGTGTATCCGAGTTTGGAAAAGGATCAGTGAACACTGTGGATGTACTAGAAGTCTTAAGAAGCTTTGAGACTTCAGAGCCGTGAGGAAAATCTCACGTAAATTGCTTATCGTTACAGATTAAACATGGGTAACAAGGTTTCCTAGCCAAAGGAGAGGAATTAGATGATTTCTCTTGAGGGGGATTATTTTGTTTCTTCTTATTTTTCCCCTTCTTCTTGCTTCCTGGTTTCTTTTCATTCTTGCCTTTGTTAGATGACACGGCATTAATTTCAGAAGCAAGAGTGTTATCAAATGCATTTGAAGTTTGACTGGAAATGGCAAGTGTTTGACCAGATGATCTACCTACCATTTATGTGCTCGAAGAATAAATCACACTGTCACCAGCATGAGGGTCCTTACTTGATGGTGATGGAGGAACAATATAAGTTGGTCAGGGTGCATTCAGGATCTTTTCATAGAGCATGCCAGACTGTGTATAAATCAAGTCCAAATATTGGGCACGAGCAATTGCTTTCTCTTTAGTGACAACTCCACCTTTTGCCACATCCTCGGTGATAGATGGAAACAAGGATTTTATAAACCACTCAGCTAAAAGTTGATCAGGAACATAAGTTTTGACCATTCGACGACGACGACACCACTCATGAATATGATCAAAGATATGAGTAGCAGTAGTCTATCTAAAGTTGGTCAATAGTTCCATTCCAGTTTCATATCGTACGAGTAACTGGAAGTGGGTTAAAAATGTGGTAGCTAAGGATGTAAAGTTATCAAAAGAAGCTCATAGTAACTCAATATACCAATTCGTAGTCAGACCAGTAAGCGTTTTCTGGAAAAGACACAGTCTAACTGAATCATCATTCAGGGAGTTTGATGAACACCATAAATGAAAATTCATGACATGGTTGGACAGCTCTTCTCTAGGGTTTCCATTGAATTTTGGAATATTAGAAGGTAATTTGTGAGGAATCATCGGCCACCAAGGTGCATAAAGAATTGGGTCATTGGTAAGCCGATTTAGATCTGGTAATTCAATTGTTGCAACAAAAGGCAACTGTCTATTGAGGTCAGGTTGAGCATAACCAGGGTAAGATGAGATTGCATGGGCAATAGACCTTTGCATACCAGCATAAGGCATCTATTGCTGGTAACCTTGATAGGGGTAAGTTTGTTGAGCAAATCTGGTATAAGGTGGTTGTTGAGCACCGAGATACATTTGTTTTTGTCCAAACCTAGCATAGGCTTGTTGACCAGGACTTGGGTACACTTATTGTTGACCAAACCTAGCATAGGCTTGTTGACCAAGTCCAAGATGAGGTTGGTATTGTTGGAATTGTTGTTGTTGATATTGGGGCTGCCAAGGTTGTTGGAGCAATTGTTGTTGTTGGTACAACGGTTGTTGCCCACCAATGTAAGCTTGACTAGGTTGTGAATACATTAAACTAGTGAAAGTCTGAGTCATTCCAGTAAAAGGTAAATTGGCATGAGGTTTTTGGACTCCAGGCACAAGTGGTTGTTGTAAAACTGCCTGAGAAGGTTGAATCTGTAAACTTGAAACTTGGGGATCTGAGGTTGAAGGACCAGCTTGCATAGGTTGAGATACGACTAACTGAGCTTGCGACTATGGTAAAGTTGTAACAATATGCGTAGTAGGTATGGATGAGACAAATTGCATAGGTTGTGATGGATACACAAGCCTAGGTTGAACGGGCATTGTTGGCCATCATTGATAGACAGTCATTCCAGGTTGACCTAAAGACGACGGCATACCGACATATGGTTTCCCCCTAGAAAATGGAGGATAAGGAGATTGTGCATATTATTCTCCATATGGGGGTAGTCCAGTGTAAATCGGATACATTGGACGGTAACCGGATGAACCAACTTGATATTGACTTGATGGGTCTAACTATTTAGTATCTGTTAATGAAGAACCATATAAAATTCCTGTAGAGGACATGGGTGAAGACCAAGGGCTAGAAGCAACACCTGAGTGGGTTCTAGATAAAGATTGGTAACCCGATGGGACGGACGAAACACCATACAAATATGACTTAGGTGTCATAGTAAACATTGAAGAGGTTGCGACAGAAGATTATGTCGTAGCCGTAACAAATGGTATAGTCTGGGATGTTGACTCTGCCATAATCAAATGTCCAAATAAATTTCCTAACGAATCAACGGGTGTTTGAAAGTAATCAGGATCAAAAGGAGCAGTAAAATGAGGAGTATGAGGATACAGATAAAGTCTAGTTCAAAAATGGAATGGAGTTTTGGGTGTTTCTTCCTCAGGTTCCTCTTCTATTGAAATCAAACTAGGTGGAAGGATTTCATCGTCAGGTCCGTAATAGATTTCCGGTATTTGTTCCTGAGGTAAAGAATAATTTTGGATAGTTACGGATGTCTGAGTATGCACCGGCCGATCTTCTTCCAGTATGGTAACAATATCTGATTGTTCAACTTCAAGAACCAAGTGTTCTGCTAAAAGAACAACAGGTTCAGGTTGGGCTTCTTGAACAACTTCTTATTCAAAAGTAACTTCTGATTGAACGATGATAGGTTCAGGATCAACTTCTAGTTGAACAGATTCAGGTTCAGAAGTAATTTCTTATTGAACAACTTTGGGTTGAGAATCAACTTCTTGTTGGACAACTTGGGTTACCATTTCACTAGATTTAGTTCTAGTGTCCTCAGGTAATTGTGGAGATTCCACTTCAGTAACAAATGTACTAGTAATGGTAGGATTAACTGCAGTCACATACTCACCGGTATAGGTGTTTCTGGTAATTCAAATGAAGAACCAGAAGTTTGGGATGTACTGGATTCAGTCAAATGAGACTTCTTTGACTAGGTAGGTGTATCTTCAGGCGGTAAAGGCAGTTTACTCGATGTCCTCCACAAACGACGGGGTAAGTGTTGATGTTCCTCCACGATTGCTAATTGATTTTATTACAAAAAAAAATAAATAAAAAGGGTGTAGGTTTTAACCCCGTATAGAAATTACCTGCATTCGAATTCTAAAACACAGAAAATAAACAATGCGAGAACATAACACATAAAACACATATAAACAAATATTTTCCCTTGGATCCCAAAACCGAGACTACCAGCTTGATTTTTCATTATATTCCTTTCAATGTTACAATACATATTTATACATGCCAAAGCATCCAATACCATGGAACGAAAACCATCGCGTCCAAAACCATGGACCGAAACCATCACGTCCAAAACCATGTGTGAAAAACATGCACAAAACCATAACTAGGTCCGCCCAACCTAACATAGGGTCCAAAACCAAAAAAATTTGGGGCGCTGCCCTGGACCCCGTAGAGTGGGGTTACCTGTACCCCTCAAACCCCTTGTAACTCCCCTTGCTATGCAATCAACACAACGAAGGGGGGGCTTCACCCCCCCTCTAACCCCCCGGTTAACTACGTGGGCTAGTCGTGGAAAGAATATAACACAACCCAACATTCTCCCACTTGTTTTCTTTCCACAGGGGGCCACAAGAGAGCTTAGTCATTTATCCAGCCCTGCAATGCCCATTGTTTCTCTACACCAAGAGAACTTCTTAGATCTCACATATTTTGTCAATGCATCTGCAGTATTCTTCAAAGTGTCCACCTTTACCAGCAACACCTTTTTGTCTTCTATCATATCCCTCACAAAGTGAGACTGAACATCAATGTGCTTTGTCTTTGAATGATATGCAGGGTTCTTTACCAAGAAAATTGCACTTTGGCTGTCACAGTCTATCCTTATAGCTCCATGTACTAAACCCATACTTGAACACAATATCTGCAACCAAACTACCTCCTTGCTTGCATGAGTAGATGCCATGTATTCTACCTCTGTAGTTGATAGTGCCGCTACAGATTGTTTCTTACTCATCCAACTGACTGCACCTACAAATAGGTTAAACACAGAGCCACTTGTAGATCTTCTCTGATCCAAATCTCCAGCCCAGTCTGCATCCACAAATCCACGAATATCCAACACTCTGTCCAATCCTGATCTTCCTTGGTAGCACAAACCATAATCACTAGTGCCACGCAAATACCTGAAAACTCGCTTCGCTATTGTCCAGTGCTCCTTCCCTGCTTTTGACATAAACCTGCTCAATACTCCCATTGCATGTGCAATGTCTGGTATAGTAAAAACCATCACATACATTAGGCTACCGACTGCACTTGCATATGGAACACGGGACATGTCCTCTTCCTCTTCTTGTGTCTTGGGACACTATTCAGCAGATAAATTTACACCTATAGGAATAGGAACCTTCATCGGTTTACTATCTTGCATATTAAACCTCTGCAATATTGTCTCGACATACTTCCTCTGGTTTAACTAGAGCTTCCTCTTTGTACGATCTCTTTTAATTTCCATGCCCAAAATATAGTTTGTAGCACCAAGATCTTTCATGTCAAATTTGGAGGACAAGTGGGTCTTCAAATCTTGGATACTTTCTTTGTCATTCCCAACCAGCAACATATCATCCACATACAAGACTAGATAAATAACACGGTCACCAATTAATTTAAAATACACACAGTGATCTGCTTTGCTTCTGGTGAATCCAATTCCTTGGATAAATGTATCAAATTTCTAATACCACATCCTTGTTGACTATTTTAACCCATACAGAGACTTATTTAACTTGTATAGTAGTTCTTTCTTACCCTTCACCACAAAGCCTTCAGGTTGCTTCATGTAGATCTCCTCTTCCAAATCCCTGTGAAGAAATGATGTCTTCACATCCATTTGTTCTACCTCAAAATCAAAAGCAACAACAACAGATAAAATTAATCTAATAGAAGTTACCTTGGCAACAGGGGAAAAAATATCACCAAAATCAATTCCCAACACCTGGGAATAACCTTTTGCTACCAACTGAGCTTTGTATTTCTCCACCTTTCCTTCTACATTTGTCTTCTTCTTGAACACCCATTTGATGTCAATGGGTTTCCTTCCAGCCGGCAACTCCACCAGATCCCAAGCCTCATTTTTGTGCAAAGATGCCATTTCATCTACCATGGCCTCTTTCCAGAGTTTTCCATCCTCTAAATCAACTGCTTCCTTCACAGTTCTAGCATCATCATCAGTAATAGATAAAGCAAAATTTGAACAGAAAGCAAATGGACTATACCTTTCTGGCTGCCTTCTTTCTCAAACTGATCTTCTCACACCTGCAGTTTGTGGCTCTTCATATTCTGATTCCTCCTCTGCTGTAGAGTTTTATTCTTCCTCCTTTAGCTCAAACTCTATCTTCTTAGGTTCCTTTGGTTGGACTTCATATTTAATAACATCTTTCACCTCTCTGAACACCACATCTCGGCTGTACAAAACCTTCCTTGTTATTGGGTTCCAAATCTTATAACCCTTTAAACCATCCTTATACCCAATAAAGATGCACTTTTCAAATTTACTATCCAACTTGGTTCTTTTCTCCTTTGGAACATGTACATATGCATCACATCCAAATACCCTCAGATGTGAAAGAGAGGGTTTCTTACCAGTCCATACCTCTTATGGAGTCTTATCCTCCAACGTTGATGAAGGTGATCTATTGACTAGGTAACATGCTGTCTCCACCACCTCTGCCTAGAATTCATGTCCTAACCCGGCACCACTGAGCATGCTTCTTGCCCTTTCTATCAACGTCTCATTCATTCTTTCTGCAACTCCATTTTACTGAGGTGTATATGGAGTAGTCTTTTTCCGTGCTATACTAGACTTCTTACAGAATTATTCAAACTCCTTACTACAAAACTCTCCACCGTTATCTGTCCTCAACACCTTTATCTTCTTCTCTATCTAGTTTTCCACCAGAGCCTTGAATTCTTTAAACCTGTCAAAGACTTCAGATTTCTTCTTAAGGAAATATATCCATGTATTCCTTGAGAAGTCATCTATAGATGATTAGTACATAGACTTACCCAGTGATGGAACCTTCATAGGTCCAAACACATCATTGTGCACAAGCTCTAATATCTGTTTCCCCCTCTTACCACCAAAGGGGAAACTCACCCAATTATGCTTCCCATATACACAATTTTCACAGAAATCAAAATCCAGAGAACTATTACTCATACCTTCTTCCATACCTTTACCATGAAGTATTCGAAGGCCCTTCTCTCCAATATGTCCAAGCTTTGATTTCACAGCATGGTCTTCTCTCCAGAGACCACTAGGTTTTCTACTCCACTTTCAGGAACCACGAAACTGTTGCACCCATCAACAAGACGCTACCTTGCAGCTTGTATAGAGTTCCAATTCGAACTCCCCACATCAATACCAGTGCCCCACAAACCATCTTGCAGGTATCCTTCTCGAACACTGTTTTTACACCTGCATCATCCAGCTTGCTTACAAAAATCAGATTTCTGGCCAATGCAAGAATATGCAGAACACCCGGAAGTGTTCTAACCCTTCGACCTTGCAACTTCAACTTTACTTTTCCATGACTAATGATTCTAGCCTTCCTGTCATCCCCCAAGAAGACATCACCACCATCATATTTCTCATACTCGCAGAACCACTCTCTATGGGGAGTGAAGTGAAAGGATGCACCTAAGTCAATCAACCATGCCTCATGATCTACATGTGTACTTGAAGAAGCCAAGTACACATCCCCACCTTCACCTGAGGTGGCTTTTGCCTCTGCAGAAGGAGCATCATCAGATCCCTTTCCTTTACCAGGAGCTTTAGATTTACAGTCCCTTTTGTAGTGCCCTTCCTTTCCGCATTTCTAGCACACCACATTTACAGGTTTTCCTAGAGATTTATATCTCCTTCTAGATTTAGATCTCCCACTCGATGACTTATTTTTGTTTCTGTTCCGGGACCGTCTTCATATAGACAAGGCATCACCATTCTGGCTCTCCATATTTTTCCATCTCATCTCCTCTGTCAACAAGGATGAGACTATTTCATCAAATTGCAAGGTAGTTGCATTGCTACCTATTGCAGTAACCATACTATCCCCCGAATCTGGTAGAGAACACAACAAACTGATGCACTTATCTTCATCTGAAATTTTAATATCAACAGATGCTAACTAACTTACCATAGTATTAAATGTGTTCAAATGCTCTGTCACCAAGTCTCCATCTTTCATCCTCGGGTTATACAACTTTTTCCACATGAACAATTTATTCACCAGAGACTTAGATTGGTACAAAGTCCCTAACTTATCCCATAGAGCCTTCGACGTAGCTTCTCCTAATACATTCAGCAATACTGAATCTGAGACACACAATCGTATTGTGCTCTTTTCCTTCTGGTCCAACTTCTTCCATTCTTCATTGGACACTCCCGTTGGTTTAGTAGCTGGATCTACTACGATCCATTGATATTTATCCACCAACAAATCCTCCATATTGAGTTTCCACAACTCAAAACTCTAACCATTAAATTTCTTGATCTCTTTCTTTCCACTGCTCGCCATCTTCTTTCACTACCAGAATTGATCTCGCAGATCTCCCACTTGAATAGGGTCTACCACAGGCCTAAGCGAAACCCCTCAGCAACAAAGGCGTCCCCTTGAAGCCAAAACAACTCTGATACCAAATGTAGGTTTTAACCCTGTACAGAAATTACTTGCATACGAATTCTAAAACAGAGAAAATAAACAATGCAAGAGCATAACACATAAAACACATATAAATAGAGATTTTCACCTAGATCCCAAAATCGGGACTACCAACCTAATTTTTCATTATGTTCCTTTCAATGTTACAATACATATTTATACATGCCAAAGCATCCAAAACCATGGACTGAAAACCATCGCGTCCAAAACCATGGATCGACAACCATTGTGTCCAAAACCATGGATCGAAAACCATCACGTTCAAATTCATGTGCGAAAAACATGCACAAAACCATAGGTAAGTCCACCCAACCTAACATAGGGTCCAAAACCAAAATTTTTTGGGGTGCTACACGGACCCCATAGAGTGGGGTTACTTGTACCCATCAAACCCCCTGTAACTCCCCTCGCTATGCAATCGGCACAATGAAGGGGGCGCTCCACCCCCCCTCTAACCCCCCGGTTAACTACATGGGATAGTCATGGAAAGAATATAACACAACCCAACAAAGGGGTAAGCTAGGAAAAAGGATTACTAAGCAACTGTGAATTGTAAAATACCTCTTGGCGAACCGAGAGGTACGGGCAGGCAATCTCCCCGAATGTTGTGTTCCGTGTATCATAGTGTACAAGGTGGCCGACTCAGTTACCTATGGATGGATAGCAACCTAATTTAGTCCTCCCATATATCCCTGAAATTACGTGGAGGCCCAATTCGTGTTAGCGTTGTCTAATGCGAAACCGCACAGTGAGAGCATTCCTTTATACTTTACGTACTGTAACACCACCCTATATACCCGAAGGTACATGGACAAGCTACGATATACTCACGTACGTGGAATGAGGTATCACACTCAGAATGTATCGCAGACAAGTTAGCGACAGCTGCTATGTTTTACGACGTTGGAACATGTCTCTATCCTAGAACCTCTAAATGTTTTGCGTTAGGTGACAATGCTCCACTAGGTTAATTGAGATTACCTTTAAGTTGATCATGATTAAGAATTTGCCTTTCAAGGTTCACCACATGATGTCCTTAAAATTCCTAGAATGCAACTAATATGATAAGCATTATTTTCATTCAATTTGAACAATGAAAACCTTAGCTAATAGGCATATAACAATCAGATTCTTTTAATCAAACAACAAAGAGCACATCTACTGCAATTTCCCTAAACTATTCCTATAAGCAAGCTCAAACTTTTTCAATGCACAATGCATTTTTTTCTTTTCAATTCCCTTAATGTTGAAATGAACAAAAGGAAACTAATGCACATACAATCAATCAATCTGTTTGCAAGAACAAAGACTTTACGACAGTTCCTTTTCGAATGAAATGAAGACTTTTATGACACTTTCTTTTCAGCAAAGCTTAATCAACTAGAAGCTAACTTTGGCAATGAATTGAAAATGATAAAGAAATCACTTAAGAAACACTAAACAATCAAGGCCAAAATAGGGCTAGGAAGAGAAATACAAATTTATTTTAGAGACACAACAATCATTGATCTTTCAGCAAGCAAAAATAGAAGGAAATTTGGAAAAAATCAAGCCAAAGGTGGGATTTTTTACCTAAGGAGGACCAGTGCAGCCCTGAATGGGAGATAGTGCACTTCAGAGCACTGTCATCAAGCCAAGCTTAATTCATCCTTTGCAATACTCATAAAACTTCATTTTCATGACCGCCATTTTCACGGACCCCTTGACTACAACATTTTGCTAGGAAGACCGTGGGTATATGCTATGGTTGTTGTGGTTTTGACATACTTTTGTATGATTGCATTCCCTCATAAAGGCGGAATCACAGTTATTGATTAACTCACTTTCTTCGCCTCTAGTTCACAGGCTACTGGAAGCATTCCGTTAGTTCACAGACCCTTGTTATCTCTTCAAAACATTGGTGTAGGTCTCTTCAAGGATTCTTCCCTAATGGGTACTTATTCACTACCGTCACCATCAAACATGGCGGAAAGTGGCAAAAGTTGAGACTTGCAATATGATATCTTCCACTTCATCTAATTTAAGGAAGATAACCAATAGTTCTAATGTTGATATTAGCAATGAAATCATGCTGCTAAGCCCCATTGAGCTTGAATAGCAATCAATATTTTTGGCTTACATGGCGAACCCAAATCCATCTTCGTCAATTGTATGGGTAGATCGTTCATTAGAATATGGTACTTCTTCTTATCCTTTTTCACGTATATTTTCTACTGATGAAGGAATCATCCAATCAATGATGACGGAAGAAGAACCATGGGAAGATTATCATCATCGTTCCCATCTTCCATATCACATAGAAGATTTTTCAAATGAACTTAATCACCCTTCAGTTGTTGATTTTCTTTTGAATTATGTTTTTATAGATACAGTAGATTCCGAGCGAAACTTGTCAAATATCGAAGAAACTATTTCTATCAATATTTCAACCAAACCTAAAGTTGTAGAAAACATTCATGTTGGCAAATCTTGTTCTCCATCAGAACTTGATATTTACCATGCTCTCTTTTGTGAATTCTGAGATATATTTGCATGGTCATATGAGGAGATGCCAGGTATTGACTCTAGTATAGTTGAACATGAAATCAAAATGTATCCTGATGTCAAACTAGTATGACAGTGCCTTCGTCATGTTCATCCAAAGAAGGTTGCTGCCATTAAAATAGAAGTTGAAAAACTTTTGCATGCTAGTTTCATATACCCTGTTCCTCTTACTGATTGGGTTTCCAATATTGTTCCTGTCATGAAGAAACAAGGGACAATACGAGTGTGCGTCGATTATAGGGATGTTAATCAAGCTTGTCCAAAAGACAATTATCCCATTCCCATTATCGACTAGATTATTCATGAATGTGCCAGATGTGAAATATTTTCATTTATGGATGGCTTTTTTGGCTATAATCAGATCAATATCCACCCAGAGGACCAATCTAAAACTTCTTTTATTTGTCCATGGAGCACATTCGCTTATAGGAAACTCCATTTTGGTTTGAAGAACAGGGGAAAATTTTCAGAGGACAATGAACTATGCCTTTCATGACATCAAACACATTGTTCAACCATACCTTGATGATTTACTTGCTCATTTACGAAAGCAAATTGATCACCCGCAGCATTTGAGAGTTATATTTTTACGGTGGCGACACTACAAAATACAAATCAATCCACACAAATGTGTGTTTTGTGTTGGTTCTGGTCGTTTGCTTGGTTTCTTAGTGTCTAAAGAAGGAATTTGACTCGAACCTCTTAAGGTTCAGGCAATTCTTGACTTGCCTCCACCTTCCAATCTACTATAGTTACAGAGACTCCAAGGGAAGGCTAACTTTCTGAGGAGGTTCATTCCCAATTATGTTGAAATGACTAAAGCATTTACTCGCCTTTTAAAAAAGGGGATACCCTTCCATTGGGATCAGGTTGCACAAGCTTCCTTTGATTCTCTTAAAGATACCCTTATTAAAGCATCATTAATGTATTCCTCGAATTATCAGAATGATTACTTCTTGTATCTCGTCGCTGCAGATACAACCTTTGCGCTGGTTTTAGTCCAAGACGAAGATGGGATTGAACATCCGATATATTATTTGAGTTGCAATCTCAATGATACAAAATTTAAGTACTCTTACATCGAAAATCTAGCTCTGGCTGCTATTCAAGTTGTACAGAGATTTCACCACTATATCCTGCTCCGAAAGACCACTATTATTTTGGATTGCAACCCTATGACATATATTTTGTCACGTCAATTGCTGGGGGGAAAATACTTAAAATGGATCATCATTCTGCAGGAATTTGATTTGGAATTCATCAAATCCAAATCAAAGAAATCTCCAGTTTTCGTTGAGATTCTTTGCAACCTTCCCTCGAATTCCATTGATTCAACATCGGAACCATAAATTCTGGATGAGTCTCTGTTCGTGATTTCGTCATCTGACCCGTGGTATGGAGACATACTGATTTATCTCCAGACCTAAAATTTCCAGCCCGATACCTCTCGCTCGCAATAGCGATGTGTCTAATACCAAGCCAAAGATTATCTGATCATTGGCAACACTCTTTACCGTCATGATATCAATATGATTTTACGGAGGCGCCTCACACATGAGGAAGCCGAGAAAGTTTTGAATGATTTCCATTCAAGTGCTTGTGGTGGAAACTTATCTGGTTATGCTACCGCACAGAGGATTCTCCGTGTTGGTTACTTCTGGCCTACCATATTCAAAGATTGCATTATTGTTGTCAGAAGATGTCATGCATGCCAGATCTATGATCGTAAAGCTAGATTACCACCTGCATCGTTGCATCATGTCGTCACTATTGGACCATTTTCCAAATGGAGCATTGACTTCATGACATGTAACCCTCACTCAAACGGGGGGCATGGGTACATTATACTCGTCGTTGACTATTTCACAAAATGGGCCGAGGTGATGCCTACATTAAACAATAGTGGCAAGACAAATGTACTTTTCTTTTCAACCACGTGGTTGTCGGTTCGGTGTACCACAGGCTATAGTTACAGATCATGGGTTGCATTTTCGTAATCACATGATGACTGAGTTAACTGCCAAGTTAGGACTTTCACATGATAGTTCTACTCCTTATTATCCGCAAGCTAATGGACAAGTTGAGGGCATTAACAAAGTCCTTAAGCGAATGCTTAAAAGAATGATAGGGGTTCATAAATGAAACTAGCATTTAATCCTATACTCTGATTTATGGGAATACCGAACCTTGGTAAGGAATGCAACTAGATTCACACCCTTTCAATTGGTGTATGGTCTGGAGGCAATCTTGTCGATACAATGTGAAATTTCATCTCTTAAACTCGCAATTGACCTGTTACCCGACACTTCTGATGAAGAAGCGTGTTTCTTAGAACTTATCCATCTAGATGAAACCCTTCATGAAGCCGCATCGGATAATGTAGCAGATAAGAAATAAATCAAGGCGCAATACGACCGAAATGTCAAGCTTCACATTTTCTCAGAAGGAGACCTGGTCTTGCTTTATGATCAAGAAGCTGATAAACTAGGAGCAGGAACATTTGAATCACTATGGATGGGCCCTTACATTATCAAGCGTGTTTTGGCAAAAGGTGCTTACGAGTTGGTGGATTATGATGGAATTCCATTATCGCAGCCCCGAAACGAGTTGTATCTCAAACATTACTATGCTTAATTGAGTGTAGTAAAATCACTGTATATATGCTTTAATTGCATGTGTATGTGTTAGTGTGTCTTTTAGAGTTTTTATGTGGTTAAGTAATCCACTTTACATTTGTTGCAAATGTCGGAATCTTTGGAACCATTTGTTGGTTACGCCGATTGTGCTAATCATAGTATGCAAAACCTATCTTCCATAGCATGGGCCATTTTCGCTCCAAGTGGCGAGTTAGTGAGTTTTCAAGGGATTTGTATGGGTCGTTATATGAACAATATCGCTGAGTATAACGCATTGATCGAACTTCTCCTTGATGCCATTTCACTTGGCATTTGCGGAATCATTATTAGGATGGACTCACAACTCATCGTACTACAACTTACAAGTGTTTATACCGTCTTAAAACCAACTATTCTTCATATGTTCCTTATAGTTCGTCTTTTTGAAAGACATTTTGAGTACATTCAATATCAACATATTTCCATAAACTTTAACATATTAACTCATTCATTAGCGAACTATGTGTTAAACAGACATTTGCAACACATGTAAAAGTAAATTTTCAATTCACATCATTAGTTGAATAGGATTGCACATAACCATATATAGAAACTCTGAAAGCAAAAATAGATAGATGTTTTAAAGTTTTTACAAAATTTATGTCCAAGATATGTTTGGTCATCTGACTTCAAAACTCAAAATGCATACAAAAATCATCCTAAGTATACCTAGTGACGCTCATGATAACAAGTCACAGCGTGATCTATCATGCACAATAGCCTCATCCAATGGTTAGGAACATTAATAGTATGGCTCTATAGACTCATAGGTAACTCCTCGATCCGTGTAGGAATTTACAGGGTAAGTTCCTCAGACATAACACCAAAGGACACCGCTCACAAATAGATCACAGATCAATACACCAGTATTATTGACGTGGCCAAAACCCTCAAAGAGGGAAATAGTCCACAGCCTAAGCCAACGCGGCCACTTCAGGAAATTTATTAATAAAAGAATGAAAATTTACATATGATTCTCTCATGAACAGTTACCCTATAAATGACCCTCCATGCTCTTTAAATAGAGATCATGGACCAATTGGGTGTTAAGCCATGGATCAAGTGTCAGTAATACCGAGGAGAGAATGAACCCTCAGATCACTACATATCATGACCGTTAGATTGTAAGTTACAAAAGTACATAGTAAAGAAACACATGTTACCTAACTCTACACTAGACCAAGTTATACTTAACTATTTCCTATGTGTTGGAATATCCTAACATCCCCCCTTAAGAACAACTTGGGATAGGATTGAAGGATGTACAAATATGACACAATAGGAGAAGGAAGGAGGCATTAGAGCCTATCCTGTCACGCCCCTACACCTGCGGTAGTCTTTCAACCGCTTATAGCGAGGTGCGGCACCACCGAACACTTTCTTTTCACCAATACTTATGTTCGCGGACTACGCCTTAATTCACTTTCTCCTACTTAGCTTGTGTTTCGCAACCAAGTATTATTATGTTTATCCTTTATACCAATGAACACCCATACTTATTCATTATCAATAGCAATTATAAACGAAGAAGACAATTGCACAGTATAAAGGGAGGGGCAACTCCCTGCAATATGAGTCTGCCTGAATCAATATATTATATAATCATCACTTTTACAATGTACAAGCTAAATCTTGGGAAACCCCAAATTTACACTTAGTCAATTTTCACAACTTCGGCAAACTCGGTTGCCCAGCTTGATGGCACCTCCGCACGGTCGCCGCACAACTCTCCAACCCGTCGTTCACCTCGTCGCACGTCTTTGCCGATTCTCTCTTCGTTTGGTCGCAAACGCCCAAACCGTGTATCCCTGCCCACACGCAGTCCCACTTGCCAACTCTTGACAAACGCCCAAATCGTGTGAACAGCACGTAGTACCGCCTGCCCAACTCTACGACCTCCGGTTCCAACCTTCGTCTCACCTTCGTGCACACTTGCACGGTGGGCGGGCGCTCACCCGAGTCGCCAAGACACCCACGCCAAGTCGTCGCACAAAACGGGCGCCACACGTTCACCGTGCACGCCTCACCCAATCACCGGGCGCACCTTCGCCCGCACCTTCACCCAACACCAAGTGAAACGTTCTTCCACCGTGCGACCAGCCCAAGAATGGGCGCATAAGAACTACGCCTTCTCCTCTTGTCTTTGCGCACTTAGAACTGCGCACTATTCACTTGTGCGAAGATGAGAAGTGATCGATTGCGATGATGATATGCTCCAAACGCATTCATAATATATATCCATGCATGGGGTGAGGTTTTGGCTTGCCCAGCCAACCTCTCCACGCCCACACTTTATCACAAAAGCCCCCTAACTCACGTCGGCCCTCGTCTCCAAGTGTGGTCGGCCCACATACATGTTCACTTCATACATCATGCGTATAAACCAACGCTCTCTCTCTCTCTCCTCATATCGTCGCATATACTCCAAGAGAACGTCGCATACCTGTCGCATGACTCCGTCGCACCGCAGATCGCACGCCCATCCGCGCGCTCACCCACAGTCGCACTTTGGGCGGACGCGCCAACGACCGCAGGTCCTTACATCCTCCTCCACCTGAAGTCGTTGTCGTCCTCGACAACATACCATCCTGGTATCCATCCACCAAGATGATCAATATCCATGCTGTCAACTCCTCCACATACTGCAAACATCACTGCAACATATGTAGAGCCACCGTCTCCACCATGTCTCGCCCCAGCAACCATCTGTCACCAAGATCACCATACCAAGGTATACACCTCATCGGTATGTCATACATCAGAGATCATCTCAATCCATGACCATCGATCACCCTGTCACAATCTCCACATGCTGCTCTCCACCATGGAAGGCTAGTCCCTCCATCCAAGCTACATGCTCACTGCAACATATCGTGTCGACTTCCTCATCTGTCATCATGCAAACTGCTGCCATGATACTCCAACACAATGCTAACACATCTTTGTACACTGATATCCCCCATGTCTGAACTAGTTGGGTAGCTAATCCAATTGTCGCGCTCAAACCATGAGAATGCACATCCTCATGCCACCATCAGTTGTTTCTCAAAACATCCTGCCACATCCTCAACTCGATCAAGAATCCATCTCCATATAAGTGTAAGCCATGCCCAGGTCCATGAAGTAGTCCTCATCTCATCTGCAACATGTTGTCCATGATGTTTGGTGTCAATGTGCTACATGAAATCAGCCACATCTATCCCAACATCATCCATGTGTGTATCTCCTCCATATGAAGAGATCATCTCATCAATATCCAACTCTCAGTGTGCCACATCCAGGTCCATGAAGCAACCTCCATCATATCTACAATGTGTCATCCCCATAGTCTGCCATAGAAACAAGTATACACCTGTCTCATCTATCCATGTGCTACCCATGATCATAGATTAATCATCTCTCATGTCAAAAGGTAGTTTAGTCTCGGCTCAACCCATGCCCAAGTGTTGCCACCAAGGCATCATCATCATCGTGACTCCATCACTCCAAAGTGTCTCATATCGATCCTCCACATCAAGTCACTCTTTCAAGCCATTCCCATACATGTACTTGAAAGTATGCACCCCATCCTGCATCAAAGTCTCTGACCTCAGCTCCTCAATGCATCAAATCCTCTAAGTCCACCATATATGAAGTCCCCAAAAGTCACAACAATCGCATGTCATCATGAGCTCCATGAGTCACCTCAACACTCTAGCAAGCATACAAATCTCGGCCCAAAGGTCTCAGCAAGATGCCTCAGCTCTCCATGTAGTAAGAATGCTCCATAGCCTGCTCACAACTCCATCCAAGTCCATGGCCTTGTTGTACAAGAGTGCATAGCCTCTCCATCGGCTCATAAGTAAAACATCTCCATGTCACATCAGCAAATCCATCTGCACAACATCCCTGTCTTGGCACTCCTCTTTGGATGCCCATAAGTGGCACCTCTACAAGTGCTCCTGCATAATGTCCCTGCATAAGACTGTCATGCTCCATGTCTCCAACCTGATGTCCATGACTAAGTTGCCCATGTAGTCCAACCAAGTAGACCCATCACAACAATTGGTCATCCTCATCCAAGCTGCAATCTTTGGTCTAGTGAACTCGGTCACCCAACCATATCATCCTCATCATGAGTCCCTTCCATCATAGCTCCCCACTGAAGGTTCCACCAAGACTTGCTCTTGGTCTCGGCCATGAGAAGTCCACCCAAGCATCATCAACCCAAGTGCGTGTCCTTCAATCTGTCCATGAGTCATGCCGGGCACTTAACCAAAGTGGCTAAAGCATGACCCAATCCTCCACAACGATCATCATGTTCCTCCCTTGTCACAGGCCTTTGCAACTTTTATCATAAGGCCACAAACAACCCCAACAAGTCCTACAACAATCAATAATCCTTGCCCTTCATCATCATCATGAGGTTCCTCCAAATGAGTATCATCATTCATCCATGTCCGCAAACTGCACGATCTTGGTCCAACTTGATCAATCTCAAGTTCATCCTCCATCGTTATCACATCTGCAACATCTTCAACTATCATCACTTCCTCTTCCTTGATAGCACAATCTGCAACTTCATCTTGCTCCATTGTCCAACCAAGTTGAAGAATTTCATCTTCAACATTCTTTTCCAAGACTTCAAGTTCCTCTCGAATCTGGGGATTCTCTCCTTTCAACCTCTTCAACCTGTATAAGGTAAGCAAGAGCTTCCCTTCGCATTCTTCCAAACCTGCCATGTCTTGTCATTCAGCTTGGCCCACGCACTAAGCTTCACCCCTGCTAAACCTGTTTCACCATTCACCACCTTCACCAAGTTCCCTGCAACCATGAACCAGCCCCTTGTTCCACTTGTATGTGAAACTAGCTTCCTTCACCTGCAAGTACCTGCTTCCACTGTCATCAACTGTCAAGCTTCTTCAACCCTGAATCAGCCTGCTCGAACACTAGCTCCAACCGAGCTCTGATACCAACTGTCACGCCCCTACACCTACGGTAGTCTTTCAACCGCTTATAGCGAGGTGCGGCACCACCGAACACTTTCTTTTCACCAATACTTATGTTCGCGGACTACGCCTTAATTCACTTTCCCCTACTTAGCTTGTGTTTTGCAACCAAGTATTATTATGTTTATCCTTTATACCAATGAACACCCATAATTATTCATTATCAACAGCAATTATAAACGAAGAAGACAATTGCACAGTATAAAGGGAGGGGCAACTCCCTGCAATATGAGTCTGCCCGAGTCAATATATTATATAATCATCACTTTTACAATGTACAAGCTAAATCTTGGGAAACCCCAAATTTACACTTAGTCAATTTTCACAACTTCGGCAAACTCAGTGCCCAGCTTGACGGCACCTCCGCACGGTCGCTGCACGACTCTCCAACCCGTCGTTCACCTCGTTGCACGTCTTCCCCGGTTCGCTCTTCGTTTGGTCGCAAACGCCCAAACCGTGTATCCCTGCCCACACGCAGTCCCGCTTGCCAACTCTTGACAAACGCCCAAATCGTGTGAACAGCACGTAGTACCGCCTGCCCAACTCTATGACCTCCGGTTCCAACCTTCGTCTCACCTTCGTGCACACTTGCACGGTGGGCGAGCGCTCACCCGAGTCGCCAAGACACCCACGCCAAGTCGTCGCACAAAACGGGCGCCACACGTTCACCGTGCACGCCTCACCCGATCACCAGGCGCACCTTCGCCCAACACCAAGTGCAACGTTCTTCCACCGTGCGACCAGCCCAAGAATGGGCGCATAAGAACTGCGCCTTCTCCTCTTGTCTTTGCGCACTTAGAACTGTGCACTATCACTTGTACGAAGATGAGAAGTGATCGATTGCGATGATGATATGCTCCAAACGCATTCATAATATATATCCATGCATGGGGCGAGGTTGTGGCTTGCCCAGCCGACCTCTCCACGCCCACACTTTATCACAGAAGCCCCCTAACTCATGTCGGCCCTCATCTCCAAGTGTGGTCGGCCCACATACATGTTCACTTCATACATCATGCGTATAAACCAACGCTCTCTCTCTCCTCATATCGTCGCATATACTCCAAGAGAACGTCGCATACCTGCCGCATGACTCCGTCGCACCGCAGATCGCACGCCCATCCGCGCGCTCACCCAGGGTCGCACTTCGGGCGGACGCGCCAACGACCGCAGGTCCTTACATATCCCCCCTTAGTGACAACTTCTTGAACTCCAACCATAAATCGAAGTTTAGTAAACTTTGCCTTTGTGAGAACCTTTGTAAATATGTCTGCAACTTGATCATCTGTTGAACAATATTGCACTTCAAGAACATGGTCATGAATGAGCTTTCTGATGAAGTGCATGTGCATTTCAATGTGTTTGTTGCGCTAATGTTGGACTGGATATTTGCATAGTTGAATGACACTTTGACTATCACACCAAAGTGTAGTCGGATGCTGTTGTTGAAAGCCAAACTCTGATAGGATCTGACGAAACCACAGGGCTTTCTTACTAGCTTCTACGGCACCATGATACTCTACTTCTGCTGAAGAAAGAGAAATGGCACTTTGTTTCTTGCAAGCCCATGTAATAGGTCCTGAACCAAGAGTGAATGCATAACCTGCAGTAGACTTTCGAACATCAGGGTCACCAACCCAATCAGAATCAGTGAAACCAACCAATAGAGGAGATGCTTTAGCACTGTAATGAATTCCAAATTGAACTGTACCTCAAACATAATGAAGTATTATTTTAGCTCCTTTCCAATGACTTTCATGGGGCTTTTGCATAAATCGAGCAATAAGGCCAACAACAAAGGAAAGGTCAGGACGAGTATGGGTCAGATACAAAAGTTTTCCTACAAGTTAACGGTATAAGGTAGCATCAAATTTAGGTGAAGTACAAGTGACTGAAAGTTTGGCTCTAGACTGAAAGGGAGAAGGGGTTGGCTTATAGTCTTCCATGTCAAAATGGTGTAGAAGATCACAGGCATACTCTGATTGGGAAAGGGAGATACCTTCCTTGGATTGCAAGACTTGAAGACCAAGAAAATAATGCAAGTGTCCTAAGTCTTTCATTTCAAACTTCTTTTTAAGGTTGGACTTCACATGGTTTATAAGGTTGGGATCACTACCAGCAAGGATAATATCATCAACATAAATAACAAGAATGATAAGAGACTTCACCACTTTCTTAGTGTAGACAGTATTGTAAGAATGACACCTAGAAAAGCCAGTTTCTAAAAGAAAGCTATCCATTTTGGCATACCAAGCTCAAGGGGCTTGCTTGAGACCATAAATGGATTTCTTAAGTCGAAATACAAGGCTAGAGTTTGTTTGTATAAAGCTAGTAGGTTGTTCCATATAGATTTCTTCATGCAAGTCCCCATGCAAGAAGGCAGATTTAACATCCATCTGATGGACTTCCCATTTGAAAGAGGCAGCAGGGGAAAGAACAAGGCGGATAGAGTTCATTTTGGTAACAGGGGAGAAGGTTTTAGTATATTCAATGCCTTCAGCTTGTGAAAAACCCTTAGCAAAAAAACGAGCTTTATGTTTATCAACTTTTCCATCTGGTCCATACTTGGTTCTGTAAACCCATTTGCATATAACAAGTTTTCGTCCCTTTGGTAGAGGAGCAAGATCCCATGTATCATTTTCCAATAATGAACGATATTCTTAATTCATAGCTGCATCCCAATCTGGATGGCCTGAAGCTTCTGCAAAGGTGTCAGGATCATAATTTGTTGAAGCTTGAGCCAGTAAAGAAGAGGCTCTATCGAACTAAGAACGTGTACATCGTTGATCTGTAGGATCAACGGCAAGAGCGCCTGTTGCATCCCGAGTAGCACGGACCCATTTTGGAAGCTGAGGAGCTGAAGGAGGATCCTTAGAAGGTGGGGGAGGATTGTCGTCCTTGCTTTCATCATCAGAAGAATAAATATTTTCAAAAGCAGAAGAGATAGAGAGAGGTGGCACATCCGCCAAACTAGGCTCGTAGGCCAATATATTTTCAACAAACTTTACATCTCTTCTAATGATAACATTTTTGGACTTAAGTGGAATAAGTCTATATGCTTTGACATCTTTAGAATATCCAACAAAAATACATTTTTCACTCTAAGGTTCTAAAGCTTTATGTTTCTCATCTAGAATATGGGCCCATGCTTCACTTCCAAAAACATAAAAATGACTTACATCTGGTTTAATTGAGCTCCATGCTTCTTCTGTAGTGATATTCTTTAAAACCTTAGTAGGAGTGTAATTTATTATGTAATTTGCACAGTTAATTGCATCTGCCCAAAAATTAAGACTAATTCCATTAGATTGAAGCATACAATTAGCCATTTCCTTTAAGGTGCGATTCTTCCTTTCAGCAACACCATTTTGTTGTGGAGTATATGGAACAATATGTTGCATTTGAATTCCATTCTCAGTGAAAAAGTTGATGAATTTGTTATTGACATATTCTTCGCCATTATCAGATCTTACCTTAAGAATTGGATGTCCAGATTGTTTTCAACAGAGGCCTTAAAGGCCAAGAACATGTTAAATACTTCACTCTTGATTTTTAAGAAGTATACCCAAGTGCGTCTAGAGAAATCATCAATGAAAGTTAAAAAATACTTGTAGCCAGAGAATGAAACAACTGGAAGTGGACCACATAAATCACTATGCACAAGCTGTAAAGGGGCTGAGGCGTGCCAAGAGGCACATTTTGCAAAACTATCCCAATGATGTTTTCCGAGTACACATCCAAAACAAACATCATCTCTGCAAGATACCATTGGAAGACCTGTCACCATATTTTCTTTACATAGATTCTGAAGGGAACGATAGTTTAAGTGACCAAATCGCTCATGCCAAAGTTTTCTCACTTCGTCATTATGAGCAACAAATACCGAGGGAAGATTTGATGACCCAAAGTTGTTAAACTTATACAACCTTGTAGAATCATCAGCAATTCTAGTAGCTAAAAACTATCTAGGATCTCTTAGGTCCTTAATTACAACATCATGAGGTGAAAATTCAACGATTTTACCTTCACCTGAATGAGTTATCTGATATACAGATAGAAGGTTGCAGGATAAGATTGGAACACATAATACATCATTAAATTGACCATTGTCTATATGAACAGTTCCAGTCCTTACAACACTAAGAGATCTATCATCACCAACATATATATTTTTGGTGTTACAATCATTTAAAGAAGAAAACATGGCTTTGTTTTTGGCCATGTGATAAGAAGCTCCAGAATCAATAAGCTACTCATGAGAATTAGAAGAAGAAGATACATTTAGTGCATATCCAGACTGAGATGTTTGACAACCACATGCAAAAAGTTCTATTCTTGAAGATGAAATTGAATTTGAAGAGTTCTCCAAATGGATTTATGCTTCTTCATTTTTTCTTCCAAGGCTTCCATCTTCTTAAAGCATTTGGATTCCAAGTGGCCATCTCGGTTACAAAAGTGACAATGTCTATCACTCTTCTTCCCTTATTTTTATTTGCCTTATCATTTTGTTGAAATGATTTTTCATTTTGAGGCTGAAATTGTTTAGGACCCTTGTTTGGTTTAGGACCATTCTTTTTAGGATACAGCTTCTTAGGATTCTTTGAATTTGGTTGTTGTTGGGCGGCTAAGGCTTTCTTAGAAGAGTTTCCAAGATTAAGAAGACCAAGGTGTAAGAGTTTTTCTTGTTCTCTTATTAAATAATCACGAAAGGAATCAAAGGAAGGGGACTTGTAGTCTTGTCCTTGAAAAATGAATGCTTCTCTTGTAGAATGGAAGGTGGAAACAAACACAGAGTAGGCTGGTCTGAACTTAGTAAGAATGGAATAGATAAGGTTACCATCTTCTTTCTTAACCTTAATACCTTCCAAGAGAAGTCTAAGGGTCTTGAACTTGGACAGAAAATATTCAATGGAAGAAAAATTATTGGGGTCCAATGTAAGCAACTCATTTTCAAGTTGATGAGCTCTAAGTTCATTTTTAATTCCAAAAACTTTAGTGACATGTTTCATTGCTTCATTAGGAGTAGCAAGTTCTGTGATATGGAATCTAAGGTCTGGAGAAATAGACATCCCTATCAACCCACGTGCTTGATCTTGCCAATTTTTCTATTTGGTTGTCTTATCTTCATCTTTCGGTTTGGTTTCTTGGCTTGAGACTATTATGTAAAGACCTTTATTTCTAAGTAAATCCACAATGTAGGACCACCATTGGAAGTAGTTGATGCTGTCAAGAATGACTTGGCATGGAATTTCCATTTTAACAGAAATTGAAGCTATATATTCTAAAACTAAGTGTTCCAATGGAAATATCTCGAAAAATTAGGCTGATTCAAAAAAAACAACTCTGAAAACGGCTTCCGGATGAAGAAGTTATGGCTTTTTGAAGAAAAGTTATTGAAGATGCCGACGAAGTGCGGGAATGTGCGGAAATGAATGATAATGTTATATTTAAAAAAAAATCGTCCCTCTCCAAACTTAATATAATTAGCTCAACAAAGAGAAAGACTTGAACTCAAGACCTCTATTCTCATAAAGTAGCTTTGGACCAAGTGAGCTAGATTAAAAGGTTAGTAATTTTTCGAAAAGAGGAAGGGTTTTTTTTTTTTTTTTAGTCACTAAAGCTTTGGGGTGCGTGCTTACTTGAGAAAGCTCTTTTTTGCCTACAAAACAAAAAACACAAAACCCAACATGAACATACAAAAAAAATGAACCTTGTGGCTTGAAGTTAGCTTTAGCCGGAAACTAAATATTTCCTTCAATGTTTCTGATTTTCTGAGATCACACTAAGGCACGGCGGAAAAGAGCATATGCATGAGAAAAATCCTTCCTTTCTGTTTTTTATTTGCCCAAATCACACAGAGTCATGGGCAAAGAGCATACGCAAAAATGAAAGGTATAGATCCCGTAATAAAAAAAACAAAGAGCTAAATAAACTGAAATAAACAGAGAGAATATAACTAAAAACTGCAAAAAAACATTGTATACCTCCAAATCTTAAAAATGACGAAGCTAGGGCTACCAAAAACCTTTTTGCGTCAAACAAAAGGGGTTCCTCACTAGAACAAATGCACCTAACACAATAGAGGAGTCCTCTTGGCTCGAAAACAGTCAGTAACAGTAGCTCTAGGAAACGACAGTCGGATGCAGTTCTACCGGCTTCAGATTTAGATCACCAATGGATGCGGCCCTCAAATAGATCTAATACCATGTAGGAATTTACAGGGTAAGTTCTTAAGACAGAATACCAAAGGACACCGCTCACAAATAGATCACAGATCAATATACTAGTATTGTTGACATGGTTAAAACCCTCAAACAGGGAAATAGTCCACGGCTTGAGCCAACGCGGCCACTTC
The DNA here is from genome assembly GCA_031772625.1 of Pinus tabuliformis. NCBI lineage: Eukaryota > Viridiplantae > Streptophyta > Pinopsida > Pinales > Pinaceae > Pinus > Pinus tabuliformis. The sequence goes on from CM062810.1 coordinate 609,715,797, forward strand.
AGGCAATTTATTAATAAAAGAATGAAAATTTGCATAAGCTTCTCTCATGAATGGTTACCCTACAAATGACCCTCCATGCTCTTTAAATAGAGATCATAGACCAAGCGGGTCTTAAACCACGGATCAAGTGTCGGTAATACCAAGGAGAGAACAAACCATCAGATCACTACATATCGTGACCGTCAGATTGTAAGTTACAAAAGTACATAGTAAAGAAACACACTTTACCTAACTCTACACTAGACCAAGTTATACTTAACTATTTCCTATGTGTTAGAATATCCTAACAATCTGGATATCCAGAATACCGAGGTTTAACCCCTCTACATGATCCTGCAACTCTACCAGTGCCTCGGTCAAATCCAAATCCTAGAGAACTGCTCTCCCAACATTTATCCGCGCTGGTCCACCTGCCTCATGTTGAAGTCACATAGGTTGAACAGTACCAATATCTGTATTCATGAGAACGATTTTAGTTTAGCCTTGGAAAGATCAAAAACACAAAAACATGTAGAAATTTAATAATCAAAAACATTTGGTCAAAAACAATTTACCTATAGCACCCCATTGAGCGCCCACTGGTAAACTCAACTCTGGATCTCCATGAAAATCCATCCCTATGTATGGATGCTTCTCGATGACAATGTGTTTTCGATTGAGCCAACTGAAGAATATAGTAGAAAATGTGATTGATGACTGACCAGCATGTCTAGCCATCAATTCAACCCACCTTTGCATCCGTGGATCTCTAGGACCATCTACACCTAGTGTTACATGCTGAGGTTGCATCAATGGAATTCTCTTTAAGGTAAAAGTGATTAAGAGCAATCCATAGATAAAATTATTCTTACCACTCTTTACCTTTTTTAGCTGCTCTTTCAATGAAGAAAGTATGGCCTCACACCAGTTGAATACAGTGGGCTCAAGACACTCAAGCGCATACTTCATGTATGATCTGTTTGCCAGATGAATTGTCACACTGCCTTCCAACTTTGTGATAGTGAAAAGGATTATTCTCAAAGGCAAATTACGTACATCCTTGATGTTTATTTTCCCATCCTTGCTAGGTTGTGTACCTGGCTAACAAAACTGTCGAATGTAGTCTGTCACCAATTCACCCCCACGGCAAATCCTAAAAGAGAAATGGGGGCACCACATCTCGATAACTTGGTAAGAAAGTAAACATCATCGATCATAATAGGGACCACATTGTCCCTTATGTGAAAAGCCTGATCGGTTGGATCCCATGCATGAACTAAGAACTACAATAGTTCTAATTGTTGCATCATTCTGAACAACCTGAAGTATTTGAGAAACCCGCAGTTTCTGAGGGCCTCAATAGTACCCAGATCATTTAGGTCAACCATATATTTTTCTTCATGCTCTCTTTCTCTCCAAGTAATAGACATTCTCATCTGATGAAAGCCTGAAATCAAACCATAAACTTAGTTAGGATCCATTTCATGCAAAAAACTGGAGAAATTTTGGGCCAAACAGGTGAAACAAATTTGTGAAACTCGCCCAGCGCAGCCCAGGAAAGGAGACAGTGTGCTGTAGAGCAGGTACCCTTCTATTTTGGTGCTTTGCAGCGCATTTTTCGATATGGAAGGCTGCGCTGATCCCAGGGAAAAATATACTAACCCCAGGGGCCCTAAAAAAAAATAAAAATAAAAATAAAAATTTCCTAAAATTGCAAAAGAATGATATGAAAAGAAAGAGAAGGGGTATATCTTCTACTTGGTCCGGACGACACAAGAAATGATCCACAAATCCTCTCGCAATTAGCTGTTGAAGTTCGAGGTAAAAAACTAGTTCAAAGCACAAACTGAATGGTAAATATCAAATGGTGAAAATGACATGGTAAATTCTTGTTTTATGTTTATTTCATGATCATTAGATGAATAAACTTTAGTCTTTACCTATTTTTACCAATGAAACATGTATGTTCGATCCATTTGGTGTTGTTTTGAACAGATTTACAACTGATATGGTGAACTTGACGTGCACGATCGTGAATTGTACTTTGACCACAGAGCATACTTTTATCTCTTTTTCAAGCTCTGTTAAACATCAAAAAAGGAACCCCCTTGGAGTCCTCTTTAAAATCTTTTCATACTCTCAAAATATGAAAAGATTGTCGAGCGCTTATCCTTTTCAGCTCATTAACGGATTGGAAACGACATCTACTCAGTATAAGTTTAATCCTTTTCCAGATTGAGATAGATTATTTACGAAAAAGGAATATGTTGATCGAACATGGTCAATAGGTTCTCTCTCATATTATTTTACACTTTTTCTGACTTGAGAGACAAACTTATGAAAAAGAACTTGTGGAGTTTTCTTTTTGTCCCTTTTCAAACTCTCTAAACATGAAAAGGATCGAGTTATCATTGTCGTTAAACTTGTTAAAACATCAAATAGCGACAAACATGTCCGTCATGACAAGACTAAGTTTCACCTTCGCTAGACTCGTTAAAACATCACATAGTGATGGATTCACCCGAAGGGTAGAATTATACAACAAGCATATGTTATCCTCCTCAAGCTTGATAAAAAATAAAGAGGTACTGGTCAGCAATGACTGGGGAAAGGGGTAAACCACTTTATGGTAGCAGGTCGCTCTTGAACATGACACTTTCACTTCATCTTTGTGACTACTTGGGTGGGGTTATCTACTTGATGGTTATCATACCTATGGTCTATCATAACCTCCATTACTTTGGTTTTGGGTCAATGTTGCCAATTCATTCAGTGTCGCCGACATGTTCAAGAGAAGTCACTCAGTTAAATTCATCCTTTGCAATGCTCATAAACATTCATTTTCATGATTGACATTCCTGAATCTTGTGTCATTAGTCACATTCCGTCTCCAAATATCATTACACTTGTTCCGTGTCGTTGACATGGGATACATCAAGGCCCTCCTGCAACAAGTCGCTTCTTGTCGACATCAACACATTATCCAAGAAGCTGACTTAGAAAAACCCTTTCAGTACCTTGGGGCTTGCATACATCAATGGCTAGTTTCTCACTTCCAACGATAGGTTGACATCATTGACCTTCGACCGAAAGACTTTGTATGGTGTTCGACATCAAAACATCCATTCACACCATGCAGAATGTAGTGCAATACCTTGAGAATCATTATCATTATCGGTGATCTCTCTCATGTCTGTTAATGGCTTACATCGTTAGCTGGTAATCAAATGGTGCCTTCCCATGTTTAACTTCAGATTACATATTCACATGGTTAGACTCATACTTGAGTAAACGATTGGACGAGATAGAAGACGCTGAATCTAGTTTCATCCACTAGATGGTCATCCCATCATGGTCTATATCTGTAGATGACTATCTATGTACATGTAATGAAAAGTTTATGTGTTGAGCATGGGTATGCCTTCCCTCAATGATTCATGAAAAATCCAAAATATCATGATATTATGTATTGTAATTGATGCAGGTCACCATCCACTTCAGAACCTCCTCATCACATCGTAAATCATATCACTCGACATTATCATTTTCGACTTCATGCTTTAAGGGGAAACTATTACAGGTCTATTTGGGCACATCACTCCCATCATTCAGATCAGTACTTTTAGGGCTCATCAAACCCTAATTCAGTTGCTACATGCCCTAGACAAGTCATCACATTGAACGCCATCATTCCTGAGAGTTTCCTGACCTGAAGACATCCTAAAATGACTCCTAGAGGGACCAGTGTAACCTTGATCAGGGGTAAATGCGCTACAAAGCACTTAGGTCCATTCAAGCCTACTTTGCAGAGCACCTAGGCCCACTTTGACCTGCATTGGGCGAGATTGAGCGAAATATTCATAGGGTTCTAGAAATATTCCTACATTCTAGACCATTCTAGAATATTACCACCTCTTATCCTCTCCTATGAACTGGAAATTGGATAGGGAATGAATCAAATAACCTCCTATCCTCTCATCCCTTCCTCCATGGAAACTTACTCCAAAATTAGAAATCCATTCAATGCCCAATTTATGACAAAACCACCTCCATTTCCTATAAATTGATTACTCATCATAGTGATTTGGGGCTGGACTTTGAGAATTTATAAGGAGATATTGTTGGTTTGAGGTTTGAGATTAAAGCAAGTATTATTATGTTGTCGGAGTGTTGTGCTTTTTGTGTGATGAATATGGAACTCAAGTTGGATGAGTGACATGGGATCTGACTTCTTTGGTTGTAACTCTTCCTTCTGCTTAATAAAGTTGTTTACACCTTTTCCCATATTCCTGTCTTTATGTATGATGATTATATGTGTAAATGCTTTCGATTCCATTTACTTATAGTAGTTAGATCTCTTGCTTTGATTGGTTTTTTTCCTCTGTTTATCATTGCAGGTACTTATTGAGCGGATTTAGTTCGAGAAGAAGCAAAGGGAGTTGTTCAAAGGAGACAAAGGGAAGCGAAAGATAACAAGTAGGTTCCTTGTCTTATTTATCTTCTATAGGAAAAGGTTAAACTCTTTAAATCTGTTGTTCTAGGTGTAACTACCCACCTAGGGAAGTTGTGTTTATCTATAGATGCAAAATTCCACATAACAAATGATAATGATTAAGAATTTGCCCCAAGTGTAATGATAATGATTAAGAAGTTGTGTTTATTTGTAATTGGTTGCCCCCTAAAGCATGAAGTCGAAAATGATAATGTCGAGTGATATGATTTACGATGTGATGAGGAGGTTCGGAAGTGGATGGTGACCTGCATCAATTACAATCCAAAATATCATAATATTATGTATTGTAATTGATGTAGGTCACCATCCACTTCAGAACCTCCTCATCGCATCGTAAAGCATATCACTCGACATTATCATTTTCGACTTCATGCTTTAGGGGGACATTGTTACAAGTCTATTTGGGTACATCACTCCCATCATTCAGATTAGTAATTTTAGGGCTTATAAAACCCTAATTCAATTGCTACATGCCCTAGACAAGTCATCACATTGAATGCCATCATTCCTGAGAGTTTCCTGGCTTGAAGACATCCTGAAATGACTCCTAGAAGGGCCAGTGTAGCCTTGGTCAGGGAAAATGCGTTGCAGAGCACTTAGGTCCATTCAATCCTGCTCTGTAGAGCACCTAGGCCAAATTTGACCTGTGTTGGGCAAGATTGAGTGAAATCTTCATAGGGTTCTGGGAATATTGCTACATTCTAGACCATTCTAGAAGATTCCCACCTTTTATCCTTTCCTATGAGCTCGAAATTGGATAGGAATGAATCAAATAACCTCCTATCCTCTCATCCCTTCCTCCATGGAAACTAACTCCCAAATTGGAAAGCCATTCAATGCCCAATTTATGACAAAACCACCTCCATTTCCCTATAAATTGAGCACTCATCATAGTGATCAAGGGCTGGACTTTGAGAATTTGTAAGGAGATACTATTGGTTTGAGGTTTAAGATTAAAGCGAGTATTGTTATGCTGCTGGAGTGTTGTGCTTTTGGTGTGATGAAGATGGAACTCAAGTTGGATGAGTTTCATGGGATGAGACTTCTTTCTCGATTCTCCATGTGTAATAAACATCTCGGTGGAGTGGAAACCAATGTAGGAATCAACTGTGGCAATCCATGGTCATCCCAAGATAAAATGATTTCCCCCTATAGCATTTTTAGGTTGTAGGACTATAAAGTTTGTCGGTTATTCCCAAGAATCTATTGAGATGATCACATCATCCAGGACACCCTTTGGCTTGATTTTTTATTTATCTGTAAGCTCTAAGATAGTGGGTGTAGGATGAAGATGAGTCAGCCCAAGTTGTTCCATGGTTTGTTGGCTCATCACATTAATGGATGATCCTAGGTCAATCAAAATATTGGGAACAAGAATGCCATCAATTTGGATAAAGACAACCGAGCTTCCAAGGTCCATATACTTTTCAACAAAAGCACACCCTATCATTAACTTGACTACCTTGCCAACAAACTATATGGTACAAGGTTTTGTTCTCTTCTTACCTACCTTCTTAATAAAGTGTTCCCATATGGTTTTGGCATATATAGGAATCTCTTTGAGGCTCTATAGTAAAGGAACTTTGATATAAATGTTCCTCAGCTCAGAATCTAGGACAAACTCAAGGTTTGGGTCAACCTTCTCCATAGCTAACTTCTCAGGGTAGGGAGGCGAGCTTGAAGATGGTAAGGGATCTGATTTTTTGGGGGCAGGATTTATTGCATCATCATTGTGTGAATTATTAGTAGTTTCCTCCTCATTTTTCTCCTCAATGATGACTAAAGGTCATTTTTGTTTTTCTACCACCTTCCCTAACCTCAGTTGAAGGTCTTTGACCTCAACTAGCATGATATGATATGTAGGGAAAGGGGGCAATTCAATAGGAAGAATATTCTTAACTTATTTATTGTTGTGGTTGGGCATTGGTTGTGAAGGTAATTTTAGTGGAGGTAATGGTAGTTGGGATGCTACACGTTGCATTTGCTGAGGAAAATCAGCTGGTTAAGAAGAATAAATGTATGGATATTGTGGATATGGTGTAGGATATGGTTGTTGAGGTGGCATGGGGTATGGATGAGGAGTATATGAAGGCCATATCCACCTCAGTCACCAAGGATGGTTTTGTCCATACTATGAAGGATACCCTTGCCACAATACTGAATAATTCCAATTATGAAATGAATTATGTTTCCCATGAAAATTCAAAACATTTAGTGTAGGTTCATATTGCATACTTGAAATTACCTATTGCCATAGTTTTTTAGCTCCTATTGCATGCAGTGGTTTAGGTGGCCTTCAAACTTAGTATGGAGGGACACTGATCCATGGAATGGTCACCTACACAAATGACATAAGTATTAGCAACATTTGCAGGACAATCACACAGTGGGAGTTTTTGTCTACATTTTCGACAAAAAAAAAGTGCATTATGCTCATCTTCTTGCTTCTTTTCAAATTGTAAAACATTTAGTTTCAAATTAAAGTTTTCAAGCAAGTTAGTCTTAAAATTTTCTAGCAAATTTCCAAGTTCATTTTTAGTAACACTATTTCTTCAAGATTTGATATTTTTAAAGGAGCTATCCTTCAAACTTCTACCAAACCTAGACTAGTTGCATGAATACTTCCTGCACAAATAAAAATCTGATCAAAAGTCAACTGAGACACATCTCCTTTCCCTAAAACATTTAATAAATTTATTGATTCATCTAATAGACCTCACAAAAATATGGATCTAATAGTGTATGGGTATCATTTATGTTTGTACCTTTGGAGACTATAAAGAAACCTTTCAAGGTAATCTTCCAGATTTCATCATCTCATTGTGTCATTTTGAAAATTTCATCTTGTAAGTGATGAGCCTTATAGTATTCCTGATATTTTCCAAGGAATGTTCTTCTCATTCCTTCCCATGTTTGAATGGTGTTCCCCTCTTGCCCCATGAACTAGCGTAAAGCTACGTCCTTAAGGGTAGCAAGGAAGAGCTTGAGTTTATGGGCATCATAAGAGTAATCATAGATCCTACACAACATGTCAAATTAAAAAATAAACGCATATGGGTCTTCATGAACCTTACCATGGAAATGTGGAAGAACCGACAAAGGAATATTATTCATCTAAACTATAGAGCTAGGATCCACAATTAGAAATCCAAAAGTGATTTCTCCCTATGCATTATTCTCACCACATCCCTCACCATTTCCTTCTTCATGATCTATCATTTTGTTTTCATTCCAAATGAGGTTATACCCAGTATCCAGTGATGAGGACTAACTATTCCTTGGGTCTGTATCACTTACAAAATCAACCACAAAAGGAGGATTGACTATAAAATTCACACTCTTATCCCTTGTTGGCTGAGATACACCTAAAATACTATCTCCAAAATCCAAGTGTAGTTTTTTGGCCTTGTTTGTATAGGTATGTTTGGAACATTAGGCCCAACGTTAGTGTTGTATCTCCTAGAGATAGCCCCTAGGTTGATGAGAGACCAGTGCCTAGGACATCTTAATGAGTGTTTGCATAATTTGCTGGAATAATTCACTTACACTTAATGTTAAACATATTTTTGAAAATGATTGGTTTAGAATTTTCTTTAAGGAGAGAAATGCAAAACTAGCAGTAAAATAACACTCATAGAAGAATTAAATTATAGTTTCGGTGGCCAACATTACTTGAGTATACAGTTCATTACTCATTGTAGCATATGGAAGAGAATAATTGTAGAGAATTTAAACCAAACACACAGGGCTTAATTCAGAATCGCGTGTATCGGACTCAGCATGAAATGGGTGAAAATAACACCAAATGAGATGTTACACTACATGGAGCGCATATTAAGGATGTTAAATTTTACCAATCACAAGCATATTAGATTAGCATTAGACATAGATGAATCTATGATTTCATAAAAAACACATCCAACAGCTACTATTACATGTAATCTGAAAAGAAGAATGGAGATAAATGGATAAACACAAAGGAGAGTACATACTACAACCTCATGTGAGCCAGAATCACCAAAAAAATTCATTAATCTTCAAACAAGTCATACATTCAATTCACAATTGCAAAGATTCCCTCTTGAAACAAAATTTGGAACCCTTAATAATGAATATTGAAACAAAAATAGGAACCCTTAATAATGAATCATAAATTGTTTTTATATGGCCTCAGGACGAGAACCCCTCGCAAAATATTCCTTCTTGATCTCCCAATGATTCATCATAACAAAAATGAGTGTGCTAGCAGCACAACCGTATTAGATAAACCTTAACTAACTAGAGTTCATTACTAGAAATAAAATATTTATAGAAACATAAACAATAAAGTGTCATGATTGACATGATCAGGGATATCTTCAGTCATGGTACACTGGTTGAGGAGGAAGATTCGTTGGATCAATGATCTAGAGTAGTTGAGGGTTGATGAATTGATCACATCTTTGCCACAATTTTGGACTTGGTAGAGGATCACGAAAGAACAATTGATATGCAATCTTAATATTTATGATCCCTGTGTAATTTAGCCTGGGAGAAAATAAAGTCTTCACCAACCCTAGCAGTTGGAAATCTTTCCTCAAATAGTTGACCACAATTTTACCCTTCAAGGTCGCAATCTTCTCATGAGATGAATCAACCATACTCTTGGCCTCTACAAACATCTAATTGTATTACTCCTAAGGGATTAACACTCCTACAAGGTCCCAACAGCTAGGTAATCCTGCTCGGACACTTTGCTCGAACTCTGAATTAAAGGAAGCTACATCTCTCAATACTACCTCTAGACATTCTTTAGCTTTAGCTCTGGCTTCTTCTTTTTGGACTACCTTAGAGATCCCTATGATTATAGGAACTTGGTCCACCACATCTATGGCCCTCAACTCACTGAGAGGATTTTCATTAACGTATTGGATGAATTTCTTAGCAGTTTTAGCATTCTTTTCACCCTCTTCCTTAGCAGACAAGATGAAGAACTCATAGTCTTTGATTACAACTTTTTACTCAACCATTAGAGTTATGTACTCCCAGTGATTCTCCATATCTGCTATTATTTCATCCCATATCAATTGATTTTCCTAGAGGAGGGACATGTTTCCTTTCAGTATTTCTTTGATCTCATTAATCTCTTTATTAGTTTCCTGCAAATTCTAGTTGATAATCTTTACATTAGTCTTGGCAGTATCAAGTTGTTTCTCCTTTTGTGAAAAGGTCCTCTGGGCATTTTCAAAATCCATTTGTACCTTATTGAGTTCCTCCTCTGAGAGTTGTAGCTCAGTGATTTTCTTGGTAAGCTGCTTTGTAGGGTTTTAAGGATTCTCTGGCACAAGCACTGCACAAATGTGGGAGTCTATCTTCTGTTGAAGTTATGCTACATGTTGCTTGAGAGCCGCTACCTCATTATTCCTATCTATTAGCTCCTTTTCCAAGATCTCTTTCTCTTCCTCCACCTGTGTCAATTCTTTGGACTACACATGTTCACTTTCAGGTATTTAACTTATGCCTCAAATCTTGAATCTCAACTTGTGAACTCTAGAGAAGGGTCTCAAAAGTGGCCTTTTCTTCTGGGTCCACTACCAACTTCACAATAAATTCTTTGAAGCTCTCATTCTGCATATATAGAGCTTTAGAATTATTTCTCTCTTGTTTCAACTTTGTTGCATCCTTATCCAATAACTTTAGCTCTCTCTTGTTTCAAATTTGTTACATCCTTATCCAACAACTTTTCGCCCTTGCTTATGGTCATTGCATTCCTGTTTAACTCACTCTATAGCATTTCCACCACCTGCCTATGGAAGTTTATCTTGTCTGGTAGGGGGACACTTTTCAGGTCCAAAGACACATCTAAAGCCTTGAACTGTGAACCTGAAGGTAGTGACAATGCCAAAGGGTGTTACAGTGGGAATTTCATCTGGTTCCTCTCCAGGTCCATAGAAGCTAGGAGTCTGGTTTGATATGATACTGAATGTGATTCCAATTGTTGTTGCATCTCTTCCCTAATATTATTATTTCTTTCCTCAATTTCTTTTCCTACAGGCTGAATGGGGTTTATCCTAGTTGTATCCCCTATATAACTTAGAATGTCTACTTCTGAAGATGATGAGGCAACAACTTGCAGTGGATCTTATAAAGTTACCTGGAAGCCTATTTCTTCTGTTTTTATCTCCACCAACCTAGTTTCAATTTCATCTTCCTCTACCTCCTGGGTTTTGTCATTCATGTTGGTGTGAATGTCCTCCATTTCCACGTCCTTGGTTTCATCCATGGTCCTTATATGTGCCTTGTATTTTGTTGCCGGAGTCTCAATCTTGATGTCTAACTTAATGGGCCATGAATCAAGGTTAGCCTTCCATTCAATCTCAAGCCTAGACTCATTATCATAAGTTGAAGCATTAATTTTCTTTCTCCTTTTTTATAATAACACCATGAGGGTCATAAATCTATACATCCCTCATCTCAAAATTCATTCTTTTAGTAGCTCTCCAGCTGTAACACCATCCCAGGTAAATGTGCATATAAACAACATAATAGGAATAGAAATACAAGAGACATATCAGCCATCAAAATCCATATATCTATATATATATATATATATATATATATATATATCAGTACAATTTCACATGAAAATCAAGGGAATGAATTTTTCATTAATAAATGTAATGAACCAACTGGTGATGGGACTACCACGTTCCACCCGACCATAGATTGGCTGAGCCAAGTCTCTCTTCAGCCAATCACCCCTGTGCCATATTCCAAGCATGAATGTGGGACTCATAGAACACATCAAAAAACACTAATCAATGTGGATGCCACCGAAGTTCTCCACCTACACCGTGAGTAATTTGAGTGCCTCCTAGTCTCTCAGAATTTATCGTGCATCCGCAGTCTGATCCAGGGATCACTAGGCCCTACACCGAGACATACTCTCCAAGCTTTACCATGCATTCCAAATCTCTACTAAATTTAATCACACTTGAAAAGAAATTGATTTTTATTTCTCATACATTTGTATGAGACTAAGTCAAAAATTATTGTACTTATTCCACTTGTAACATCATAACTAAAAACATGCCACTTTTCCATTTCCTTACATGCAACTTTTCATATTCCTTGCATGCAAACTTTCAAATTCCCTACATACAACTCTTAAAATTCTTTGCATGAAAATAGGAATAGATCAGTTACATCCATATTATGATACTACAATACTATCCCATAATAAAAAATAACATTTTCTTCAAACAATTACCATAATTTTACATTTTCTACAAACAACTACTATACTATTACATTTGCATGTAAGAATTTATTCAAACATTTTACATGCAAACTAATATAGAAAAGTATTTGCATACAAGTAAGCATATACCAACTACAGCAATACAATTACACATCAATACTATCCCCAACCACAAACAACATACTCATTGGGTCAATTTATCAAATAGTTTGTATGCAATTAATCATTGAACCATTTAAGCATTTCATCAAACACTTTGCATGCAAACTAATATAGCGAATGATTCAATGCATATATCCTAAACTATAGTAGTAAAAGTTATGGAAACTGAACCATATGATCAGTGATATTTTCCCTCACTATGGTTCAAGTTTCAACTTCTGATATTTCATAGATGAAAAGCTATAACAAAATACCCACACAATCCTATTTGGTGCACAATTCTAGGAGTATCCAGAAAGCTCGATTTACACTGGTAATATCTTCTAAAATGTAGTGAATAAATGTCTGAAATTTTTATCACAGTATCAGCGGGATTTCCTCTCATTGTGGAAAAAATTTCAGCTCCTGATAGTGCCCAGAATAAAAGTTATAACAAAAATTTTAGTGTGACCTATTTGAGGCATGATTTTAGGAGCATTCAGAATGCTCGACTCCCTCTGCTCATATCTCCTAAAATATTACGACCCAATATCTGAAATTTATACCACATAATAATTGGTATTTTCCCTAAATGTGGATGATTTTTCAGCTTCTAAAAGCCTACAAAAGAAAAGTTATTGCAGAAATGCCAACGTGACCTATTTAAAGGTGCATTCAGGAAGGTCATCTTCTTTAGATCATAATTCCTAAATTATTGTGAACCAATATCTGAAATGTTTTCCACATCATCAATGGGATTTACCTTCAGTATGGAAAAATTTTAGACTTCTAATATTCCACAGAAGAAAAGTTATAATAGATATGACAGAAAGGTCTAAAATTTAACCTTTGTTCTTCATTTTACCTATGATAAAGCCCATCCAGTCCAAGTGTTTGAACCATGCTCTGATACCACTTGTAACAACCTCCGAGGTAAATGTGCATATAAACAACATAATAGGAACAAAAATACAATAAACATATCAGCCATCAAAATCCATATATATATCAGTACATTTTCACATGAAAATCAAGGAAATGAATTTTTCATTAGTAAATGCAATGAACCAACCGGTGATGGGACTACCACGTTCCACCCGACCATAGATTGGCTGAGCCAAGTCTCTCTTCATCCAATCACCCCTGTGCCATATTCCAAGCATGAATGTGGGACTCATAGAACACATCAAAAAACACCAATCAATGTGGATGCCACCGGAGTTCTCCGCCTACACCGTGAGGAATTTGAGTGCCTCCTAGTCTCTCAGGCTTTATCATTCATCAGTAGTCTGATCCAGGGATCACTAGGCTCTACACCAAGACATACCCTCCATGCTTTATCGTGCATTCCATCCCGTAATCACTAGGCCCAACGGAGATAAAATCCACCTCTTGGCTTTACCGTATATCCCGCCATTCACCGACAAGGATTCCTAGGCCCACCAATGCACACAATCTGGCTTTACCGCAACCCACAATCTGGTTCAAGGTTCACTAGGCCAGTGGATTTTTGCATCCTCAGTCTGGTTCAGGGATCACTACCACCATGTGTTTTTCAATTTGTAGATCCACCCCACTCAGCTTCGAATCCAATCCGGTCATCCCCCACAAAATGCATGAGAGAACCCATCTCATCAAATCTATCAGGAAATGGCAAGGCTAGGATGAATATACTGTCACGCCTAGCAAAACCCATGCCATGGTAGAAAAGAAACACATGCAATCCATGCATGCAAAATCTAGCTAGGAAAATACACATGCAATCCCATGCATGCCAAATCTAGCAAGGAAAATATACATGCAAGTTTATACCTACAATGAAGCCTGTTGTAGCTGCTTGATCCTTCCTTTCCCTGCTTGATCTTTGCTTCCTCTTGCCTTCTTTGCCTTTCTTGCTCCAATGCCAAATTGCTCCAAGAAAACTCCAAGTGTCCAAGAGTATGAGAGAGAGAGAGAGAGAGAATAATGAGAGAGCTCCAAATCTAAACTGACCAAGTCTTTCCCATTGATCCTCAGAAGCCTTTTTATTAATGAGGACTCTATTTTCTTCATTTTCCATTAGTTTCCTTCATTTTCCTCCTCACATGTAACCTATGACCTTTCACCTCCTTTTTCTCCTAATTTCCATTATTTTCCTTCATTTTCCTCCTCACATGCAACCTATGACCTTTCACCTCCCTTTTCTCCCAATTTCCATTATTTTCATAAATAAATGCGCCAAAATACCTCTTTTCCTCTTTAATGCCTTAGCCATTGCCTTTTCCAATTTCCTTAGCCATAAACAACCAAATGAACACCCCCTAGGATTTATTTCCCACCATTCATCTTGGAATAAGTGTCCCATCATCTGTGGTATTTATATATTTTTACATGGAATTTTCACAAGGGCTATTACACCAGCTACCTGAAAGGTATGTCTAGTGTTGAAAATGAAAGGATCTACAAGTTTACCCAATTTGAACATATAACTAGGTCCACATTTAGGCTTTGTCTAATGAATTCCAAGGAAAATATCCTCATTGGCATGAACACAGGTAGACAGTAAGGAGGAAGCTCACACACATAAACCCTAATCTTTGTGTATTCCTCAAACAAACACCAATCACCCACCCTGGTGTCTTTGTTGAGCTGGAAAATCTCTTTCTACTGGGGCAGGATCCTTGGGGGGGAGACATTATGAATAATTTTGTAAGGAATGGCCATGTGAGAGGATATAAATTGGGAGTGCCCTTAATTGTTCGGTTTTTTCCTAACAACAACATCCTAGTTGAAGACTAACTTCCTCTACTTGTTTTGGGCCATCAGACTGAGACCTAGACACTCAAATTCATCAACATGAGTGTATAGGAACATGTAAAACATTAAGGAATAGTATCTAAAAAATGAAGAGGTAAAAAAGTGTTGCAGTTGGAACTTGATGGACTTAGCCATGAAAGAAGGTATGTCAAAAAGAAGAACTGGCTGGATCATTTTCTTTAGAAACCCTACAGTGGTCTTTGTGGCAATTTTGGCATCATCTTCTACAAACATATGGGAAATTATAGTAATAATAGGTTGCATTGCTTCGATGAATATGGACACTAGGATAGTTTCAGTAATGGGTAAGGCTTGGTGACCAGGGGCTAGAATCATATGTAGGAAGGCCTGTTGTTCCCTAGCAGAGAGGGCAACATAGCTGTAGAATAGAGTGGTCTTAGTGAATTTTTCTGGTGTAGGAGAAGTAGAGTACACTAAAGCCTTTTGGATAAGTTCAGGTGTCACCTCTAGGATTTTGGCTCCAGTTGCAGAAATGAAACATTTCTTCTTCTTGACATAAGATGCAGTCAACCATGAGGTAAACTCGGGGAAATGATACACAATAGGTGTAATTTGATAGTAAAGGCCTTAATCAACGACTTTGAAAGGGTCTTCCCCCCTGCCATGGTGTCCATATAGGTTAAACAAGAGGTTTTATAGTTCATAAGGATAGGAGGGGTCGAAAATTTGAGCCTCTGTGTCCATCAGTAGCTCAATGTTGGAGGAGGGTTTGACTTCCCGGGCTTTGGGGGTCTTGGGAGTTTCTTTCTTCATTTTTAACATATATATAAATGAGCTATAGGAAAAGGACACTAACAGGTTACCTGGTTGACCATGTAGGAGTTGAAGAACAATGTTGGTGAGAGCCTTGGATCCGTCCAGGGGTTGAACGTCGACACAGACCGACTCGAATGGTGGGAGTGACTGCCAACACGAAACAATATAAATTCAAATGGTCATAGCAAGAAGGATTTTTATAGGTGAAGGGCAATGGTCGTTTGACGTCACATGGGGGATAGGTGATGGAGGATGATTAGGGAGGTGACAGGTGGACGAGAGCGGGGCCGTACTTTACCATTTACCTATAGCACTCACTTGCTGACGATATCGGCGGGTCCATCTTGAGGCAGTTGGTCCCCGGGGAGTAGGATCAAGATGAGACCCCCTAGAATCAATATGGGCTATCGATCGACAGATCTCGCCCCGTTGAATTTTCCACTCTGGGGGTAGCGCCGATTTATTTTCAGCACAAGTTACTGCCCAGAAGTGTCTCCCAGAGCCAGTTGGGTGGAGGTGAATGGTGATCCACCCTCAAACATGCTAGACCATTAGCCTAAACTTCATTCCTTTACTATTTTCTCTTATTAAATTGTTGTGCCTGCTTATTGAAGGAGTATATCGCTATGAACTCTGACACTAGAGGTTCCTGGTTTATCACTAGGACCCAGAAGTGTCCACACAATCCATTGATCTATTTTTGTGTTAAGAAACTAGCTCACAAAAAGATAGAAAAGATAGATCAACACCTTAGAATTAAGCCTCTTCGAGGGGGCAACCTCCTTTGCATTACATAAATGAACAATTCTTGGATGATACAAATGAAAAGAACTCCTTTTCTATATATAGGAGTCTAAGGGGTCATAATATAATCAGAGCTGACATAACAATAATAATTGAAGGGCACAATAATAACAATAGTGGGCTTCTATGGGGCACAATAGTAACAATATGGGCACTACATGGGCACATCAATATAATAAAGGGGTTGTACTAATAACAATAAGGGGTTACACTAGTAGTATAGGGGCCTAACATGCCCCTGTCCTTCAAAAAGTGTTGTCCTCAACGCTTGAGTAGTTCTTGATGCTTCTGTATAAAATTCTTGTCCTCCCATGTGGAATCTTCAGCGGGTAAGTTCTTCCACTTGATGAGATACT
Organism: Pinus tabuliformis; assembly: GCA_031772625.1. NCBI lineage: Eukaryota > Viridiplantae > Streptophyta > Pinopsida > Pinales > Pinaceae > Pinus > Pinus tabuliformis. The sequence continues at coordinate 609,732,403 of CM062810.1, forward strand.
TTGAAATTGATCGATTTCGTAGCTGTCGGGTTCTTGTTTCTGTGACTGCTCCAAGTTCCAATATAATTTTTCCTTCCTCTTCAAGTTTTGGCAATATTGTTTGAATAGGGATCTTCTGCAACTTTTGAATGAGTGGCCATACTTCTTCATCCTTCTTCCATTCATCCCTTACTTCGTTTATCCAATCAGGATGGATAATAGAAATAGCACAAAACAATGCTTCCACATGCTCATCCTTTCTTGAGAGTGCATCTGCAACAAAATTTTGCTTCCCTTTTCTATAGATGATGTCAAAGTCATAACCCAACATATTTGTGACCCATTTTTTTTGTTCTTCTAAAGATAATAGTTTTTCTAAAAAGTATTTAAGACTATCACAATCCATTTTTACCTTGAATTGTCTTCCCATTCGGTAAGGTCGCCATTTCTTAAGTTCATATAGTATTGCCAACATTTCCTTCTCATAAATAGCTTTCTTGAGATGTAGTAGTAAAAATACCCAATCACCTACATCAAAACATTTTTCACTACGATGTTGATCTACCTGTTGTTTCATTCAATTTTGCACCAAAGCGGTGTTATCCTTTAAAAGTTGGAGAACTTGTTGTTGATGCTCCATGTGATCTTTCACTGCTTGAACCTTTTTCTTCTTGATATGTCCTTTTATCTTTAGAGTTTGAGGAGTGGTAATTTCTTCCAATCCTTTACAAGATATGGTCAGATTCATTTCTTGATGCTCGATGTGATCTTTCACTTCTTGAACATTTTTCTTCTTGATATGCCCTTCTATCTTGATAGTTTGAGGAGTGGTAATTCCGACTAATGAATTACAAGATATGGTTGGATTCATTTCTTCTTTCTCGATATGATCTTTCACTTCTTGCACCTTTTTTCTTCTTCCTCTTCACAATCTATGTAGAATAATTTCTTCTCAGCACACTTATGACCTTTAGTGTATTTGCTATCACAACTGTAACAAAGACCTTTTGCTCTTTTTTCTTCCAATTGTTGTGGTGTCAACCTTATATGTTGTGGGAGGCTAGGGACAACAACACTTCCATCTTTATAGTTGTGAGTGGTATGCTTCCTGGTTGCCATAATTTTGCTTTCCATTTTCCTTGCTAACCTGAATGCCTTCTCTAATGAATCAGGTTCCCAAAGGCGAACATCATGTTGGATATTATCCTTTAAAGTCCCTATGAACACATCAATCATATGCTCCTCTGGAATATTTTTTACCCTTATGTTCAATTTTTGGAACTCCTTAATGTGCTCCATTATTGAACCCTTTTGTTTGAGACTTATCAATTGGCTAAAAAAAGTGTTGCTTTTTGTATCCTCATAATGTGTTGTCAATTCTTCCGTAAAAATTGCCTAAGTGATAATTTGTTTACGAGAGCAAAGCCATTGATACCATACAAATTGATTTGGTTCCAAATATAAAGTTTCAATACGTACCTTTTGTGTGTTTTGCACATTATTGAGATCGAAAAATTGCTCCATCTGTAATATCCATGTTGCGGGATCCTTGCCATCAAAATTCCTCATTTCGATTTTTGGAATATGGTGGGTCTTCGATCCAACATTAGAGTCTATGGAATCATGATTAACATTTCTTTTGTTTTCATCATGAGTTTCCTTTACTACCCTTTCACCATCAGTGACCATTTCTTGTAGCAACTTATTCATATTTATCTTCAATTCTTCCATCTTATCATCCATGCCATCTATTTTACCGTCCATGCCATTCATCTTAGCTTCCATGCCATCCATCTTAGCTTCTACGCCTTTCTTTAAACAATCCATCTTAGCTTCTACACCTTTCTTTAAACCATCCATCTTAGCTTCTACATCTTTCTTTAAACCATCCATCTTAGATTCTATTACTTTTTGTGCAAGTGACACTTGTTGCACTTGGTCTCGTAATTTTGATATATCATGTTTCATTTCTTCCTCTTCTTCATGAGTCATGCTAGAGCTTTCAGGTTGCTTACTAGGTGTTTGCATTTTCTTTCTTCGAGGCATCAATTACCGATAACAATGCTTTACTATTCCCTTTGAATTCCTTCAAACTAATTTTTCAAACCAAGCTTATGCAAAAATTAAAAAAAAACTACACACCTTTTTTCACTTTGTAGGAGCTTGATATTGAATCTAATGTATCTCTGTAATTTCGGATCATCCAATTCTAAAATTGCGACTTGTAGTAGCCCTCTGCATCCTCTTTCCAATGCCACCAGTCTAATCCAAATTGGATTCTCCAAGGAGGAGTTATGCACAAACTCCCAAGATGACCTGATTATAGACCTTTCCAGAAGAGCGAACTTGTATGAAGTGACACATGTCACTGTTTCAACCTTTGGCTCTGAAAAATATATACAAAAAACTAAAATCCGTCCTATTTCTATACCTTCTTACAAAATTTCAATCCGATTCTCAGAGGGAAAGTTATGATGATTTTCCCCAGGTCACCTATTTGGAATGTAATTCAAGAGTCTGCAAAAAGACCAACTTCCTCAGATCATATCTCCACAAATATAGCACGAAAAGCTCTGAAATTCAGACCCCAGGTTTAGTGCGATTTCGTATCAAATGGTTTTTTTTTTTTTTTCGCTTCTGAAACGTCGTAGAAAAAAAAAATTATAGCGAAAATGCCATGATGACCTATTTGGAGCAATGAAACCCTAGGATCCAAAGCTTTGATACCAAATGTTATGAAACTAGCTCACAAAAAGATAGAAAAGATAGATCAACGCCTTATAATTCAGCCTCTTCGAGGGGGAAACCTCCTTTACATTACATAAATGAACAATTCTTGGATGATACAAATGAAAAGACCTCCTTTCTATATATAGGAGTCTAAGGGGTCATAATATAATCAGAGCTGACATAACAATAATAATGTAAGGGCACAATATAACAATAGTGAGCTTCTATGGGGCACAATAGTAACAATATGGGCACTACATGGGTACATCAATATAATAAGGGGGTTGTACTAATAACAATAAGGGGTTACACTAGTAGTATAGGGGCCTAACATTTTGAGCCAAATATGCTTAATGCAACCCTCTTCACACACACAAAAAATGTAGGGTATACAACAACATTGGTTCCAATTGGGGATAGTGTATTGCACTCAATGCACTGAGAACCTACAGATTAGTGCATTACCCATTGGGTATGGAGTCATTGTATTCAAACATTCATAAAACAAAAATAGAAGCAGGAATAACACTATTGATATGTACAGTGGCTCACCAGTATATACAGTGGGTGAAAATAGGCCTCCTCAATGTTGAAAATAGAGCATGATAAATTGCCCATTTACAGGCAGTACAAGCACTTCACCATCTATATTTTTTATAAATAATGTATTGTTCCTCTTTGCTTCAGAAATATTGAATGGCCCAAACCATAAGGGATCAAATTTCCCATGCTTACCCTTATCTTCTCTCATGACATCCCACCTTAGCACAAAATATCCTCGTTGTAAGGAATTGTCCCTTGCTTTTCTGTCAAAAAGAGATTTCATCCTTTCCTGACAATTAATTAGATTTTGATTTACCTGTTCTCTATTTCTTGAAGTTCTACCAACTGATTTATCCTTATGGTCAAAAAATTTGGCTCCTCATCAACATCTAGTAGAATTTTTGCTACATGAATTTCCTATTGAATAGGGAAATTTTCAACCTTCCCATACACCAATTCAAAAGGAGAAGTCCCAATTGACCTCTTTGTAGTAACCTTGTTAGCCCATAAAGAAAACTTCAGTTGTGAGTCCCAGTTCTTTTGTTTCTTTGATATAGTCTTTTTTCAGAATCCTTACCAAATTTTTGTTGAGGTCTCAATTTCTTGCTATTCCTCTACTTTTCTACTTTCTTCATTATTCCCTGCCAACAAGTTTATACCAAAGGCCTGGCAGTTGGATTTAGAAATTATTTTAGCAAATCCCTTCCCCTTGATCAACTTAGTGGGCTTGATGTCCATGTCATACTCTTGTATCTTGGCAATCCACTTGCCCCTTTTACCTTCACTATCACCCTACACAAGGATATCTTTAATAGTAGTTGTAGGAACATAAGCTATTATCTTTTACTACAGAACATAAATTCGGAAATCCTTCATCGATTTTACCAAGGAATAGACTTGTTTCTCTAAGATATTATATTTTATCTCAACATCTTGTAATACCTAGTTGAAAAATGCAATTGTTTGTTCTTGGCCTTCATTATTTTTCTGCAATAAAACAACCGCCACTGTGTAATGGGAAGAAAAAGAAAAAATGAGAAATGGTTTTTGATGATCTCAGCTAACCAAGACTAAGGCCTCTACAAAATCCAATTTAATTTTGGAAAAGGATTCTCGGGATTGTATAGTGCACTTCATTTCCTTGTCCTTTTTCAACATTTATGTGATCTCTTTGACAATTTCAGCATAATTAGGTATAAATCTTCTCAACAAGTTGATTATGTCCAAGAAGACCTGGATTTCTTTCCTATTCCTTGGTAATGGAATATTTTTAATGCCCTTTGTCCTTTTGGGATCAATCTTTACTCCTTCCTTTTCCACAATGTGGCCCAGTAGCTTTCCTTCACTTAAAGAAAACTGATATTTCTTGGGGTTTAAGGACAGACCATACTCTTTGCATTTCTCAAAGGTAGTTGTAAATGTTTAATGTTCTCTTAATCTATTTTTTAGAAGACAATGATCTCATCTAGGTAAATTACTACAAATTTATCTCATTCCCCTACAAATGATATATCCATTGCCCTTTGGAAAGTAGCTCCTGCATTTATAAGGCCAAAGGGAATTTTGGCATACATAAATGTTCCCCAAGGGGTAGTTAATGTTGTCTTCTTTTGATCTCCATGGTATACAACAACTTGGTTATGTCCTGAGAATCCATCTATCATGGAAATTCAGTTATGCCCTACTATTTTCTGCAAAATGTAGTCCATTTTAGGAAAAGCGTAATTATCTTTCAGTGAGGCTTTATTTAAATTTATGAAATCAACACATAGCCTTATTTCTCCATTCTTCTTCTTGACAGGGACTAAGTTTTCTACCTAATATGAGTACCTCAAAGGCACAATTATCCTAGCCTGTAATAACTTCTTCACCTCCTTTTCAATTGATGGGAGTAATAGAGGATTAATCTACCTAAGCTTCTGCTTATATGGCTTCACCCCAATTTTTAAAGGAATTTTGTGCTGAAACACTGGTATCAAAAGTTTTCAAATCATCATATGACCAGGCGAACACATCCATATATTTCTTAAAAAGGTCTAGATACCTTTGTTTGTATTCTTTAGGAACTCCTTTAGCTAGCTTAATTACTTTAGGATCTTGTTTTGTGCCAATATTACAATCTTCTACATCCTCCTCAATTTTTTGTTCAATTAGCTTAGCAACCACATCATTTGAGTGGAAGAGCATTTATAATGGGACTAACCCTCTGGGGATGGTATTTCCCTTTAGCTAAAAAAAAATATGACCAACAATAGATTCCTTTATGAACTTTACCTGTTTCTCATCTGTTATCTCCTCCTCCTAATCAATTACTGGTATTGAGAACTCCCAAATGACCTCCATAAAGAGTTTGATATGTTCCTCATCTTCAACACCTTCCAGTGCTTCACATTTCCTGGTAATGAAGGCCTGTACCTGACCTAAACTTCATATCTGAGTAAGGGGTTTTGAGGAGGCATAAAATTTCTAGCAGCAATTGCCAAAGAGTCATCCATCTTATTTCTTTCTCTAGGAAAAAATTGAATATTGAAGGCTAAGAAGAAAATTTCCATCATATCCCACACCTCATTTCGATAAGCCTTCATTCTTGGATTCTTGGTTTGGCATTGATTTTTTATCTTCTTTACCACCAGCTCTGAATCCCCAAACACTGCCAAGCACCCAATGTTGAGGTTTTGGCAACTTGTAGTCCTAATAGCAAAGCTTCATATTCAGCAACATTATTTGTAGCTTCAAACTCCATCTTGAAAGAGAGAGGGATTGGGCTCCCTTTAGGAGATATCAGTAACACCCCTACCCCATTTTCTTCCCTGGAATAAGCACCATCAAAATATAATTTCCATATTTTGTTGCACTCCAACGATTGTTTACTCAGTTGGACTAAACATTCCACCTGAGTTTCATCCATGATTTGATCATCCACTTATAAAATCAAGCAAGAAAAATGCTTCTCTTTACCATATATAGGAGAATTATTTGAAAAATCAGCCTTTGTAATTATCTTCACGAATCTAGATTCATTTTATAATCTACGTTCCTCCCCACCGAACGTAGTAATGGTAGCATATGTCAAATTCAGTTTGATGGATCCTCCAATTTTTTATCCCCATGACCTGGAAAAAAGCATACCAAACCTTGCAGGGATGTCAACAACTAAAATGTCCATTACTACACTCTTTACTTGGATTTGAGCCAAATTTACCAATAGGTCTTTAATCATCCCTAGACACTTTACTCTCTTGGAGTCAAAGGAGTACATATCTTTGTATTACTTTTTTATTTGCAGTCCCAACTATTCCATGACAAACAATGGCATAAGGGCATGATATGCTCTTGAGTCAAGCATACAGTTATGTAGTAGGAGATCATGAATCACTAAGCTAGCATAGAAAGGGGCAGTGGAAGAATATTTCTCCTCAACATGGGGTCCAAACACAACCATGGGCCTCTCTTCTTGGAGGTTAAGGTTGTCTTGCAATGGGACTATGGTGGGTGGACACATAAACAGAGATACTTGAGTTTTATAACTGGGTTGCTTTAACAATTCAGTTAGAGGAACAAATATTTTGACCTTTTGTAATTCCTTTTGAAGATTGAAAAGAGAGGGGTTCCTATCAGTTTTGACAATCTCAGTAGGTTCTTTGTCCTCATTACAGACTGGCTTTACTTGTGGTAGAAATTGCTTGATATTTGAGACTCCATACTCATTTGGTATGGGATTGGAGGATTCTTTTTTAGTTGGTGAGACAATATTGAGTGGTTTATTCCCTTTATCTGTTACCTTTGGGGAATTTCAGGGAAGAATCTCTTCATTTTGATCTTATCCCCTGGATATTTTCCTGGATGGCCTGATATCATATTTCTTGTGTAACTGGGCTTGCATGAAGTCATAAAACTACTTACAGTAGCCATCTATCTCATCATCATCCAATGAGGCACCCAAATCATCTCCTTCTCCTTAATGTGCTTCTATTTCATTTCCTCCCTCAGAGAGAGAAGATAATTGGTTTTCTTAGACTTTTATAGCTTCTTCAACAATCTCTTTAGGATCATCTTCTAAGTAGAAAGGAGGTTGAATATGGTCTTGATGATCCTTTCTCTCCCTTTGCAAGAGCTACAAGGGCGGCCTTTTATGTTGGGGATTAAAACTTATGTTAGGAGTTGGTTTACCCTGTCGAGCAGTGTTTTTGTTTTCCAACTCCAGCTTTACAATTTTATTAGACATATTCCTTATCAACATGTTCATCTCCTCCAGTTTCTACTCTTAGGTTTCCTTTCCATGACCTAAAGAACTGGCTTCTTCCTTTCCCTTTCTCCTATCACCATATTCAACCCTCCCTTTCCATTTTCAAGTGGAGGTGAAATATGTTTCCAATTTCAGGGCATCTGTTTGAATTTGGTCCAGAGTACGAGATTTTCTTTCTCTAAGCATGAATCCAAAATCTGGTTTGAAAGCTCCAGCAAAAATTACTTTGGAAGAAGCCCATGGGGGTTTAATTTTAGCAGGAAGGATATTATACAATTTATTGAATCTCTTTATAAATTTAGAAACATCTTCATTTGGTTTTTAATTGCATTGCATTAAATTCTGTGAGGATGTACCCATGATCCCCTTTCTCTCCCCATTTTTCATAAAATATTTTCCATCTCCTCCCAGGTAATGATTGAAGCATTTGGTAGAGCTTTAAACCATTTTTTGGCCTCTCCATCTAGAGACTGAATGAAGAGTCTTAATACTAAATCTAGATGTTCTACATTTAGGTTTTCAGCAAATGCACAAAAGGTTTCTATATGCCTTTGAGCTAAGATATCATCCTCTCTAGAAAATTGTGGCAATTGTTAAAGATAATCTTGTGGAATCCCATTCAATGGTTGTGAAAATTCAAGTGGAACATATTTTTTGAGGAGTAAACCATGTACAACTATGTTTTGCAAGGGAAGTCGTAGAAGGTTTATTACGGGGCCTTGCTAAGGTCTTGTATGAATTTGGGCTAGCTGGGGCTAAGTTGAACAACTAGTGATGCTCTGAGTTGGCTTGCTTATGATGATATCTTTGACTTCTTCAATTTCTGGGAAGCTCTATAATTTTAAGAGAGGAGTACTGGCAGAAGCCTCCTCATCCTTAACCTTGAGGAAAATGAGACAAACAGTTGGCAGCATTCTTATTAATACTCTAAGGTTCTAGCAGAGGACTCAGGAAAATTTATTTCAACCTTTTAAGAGTTAGAGGTAAACACTTCAGGAAAGGAGATCATGTGATCTGGAGTGATAGGAGTTTTTTCTTTCCAAACCCTCATGGATATGATTTTTTTAGGGTAAAAAACTAGGGGAGTTTTCTATTGAGAAGTGTCAGACCAATTATGGGGTCTCTTGAAAGCATGGTGCTCAAACAAGGATTTATACAATGGATTTGCCAAGGTGAGAAAACTTCAACCCACACCCACTCTTACTCACATGACTAAGGGGTGTACAAATGTCATACCCAAGGAAAATGTTTTGATTCTTCCCCAACAACGACGCCAGAAGATGTTGTAGCTCCTAGAGACAACCCCTAGGTTGAGAAGAGACTAGTGCCTAGGACTTCTTAATGAGTGTTTGTAGAATTTGTTGGAATAGTTCACTTATACTCAATGTTAAACATATTTTTGAAAAGTCTTGTTACTGAATCTTCTTTAAGGAGAGAAATGCAAATATGGAAACAAAATAAAACTCATAAAAGAATTAAATTACAATTTCAGTGGCCAACATTACTTGAGTATGCAGTGCATTAATCATTGTAGCATATGGAAGAGAAGAATTGTAGAGAATTTAAACCAAACACACAAGGCTTAATTTAGAATCCTGCATATCAAACTTTAGCATGAAACAGATGAAAAGAACACCAAATGAGAAGCTAGACTACATGGAGTGCATATTAAGGATGTTAAATTTTACCAGTCATGAGAATATTAGATTAGCATTAAACATATATGAATCTATAATTTCATTAAAAACACATCCAACGGCTACTATTACATGTAATCTGAAAAGGATAATGGAGATAAATGGATAAACACAAAGGAGAGTACATACTACAGCCTCATGTGAGCCAGGATCACCAAAAACTTTCATCAATCTTCAAACAGGGAATACATTCCATTCACAGTTGCAGAGCTTCCCTCTTGAAACAAAATTAGGAACCCTTAATAATGAATCATAAACTATTTTTTATAGAACCTCGAGATGAGAACCCCTTACAAAATATTCCTTCTTGATCTCCCAGTGATTCATCATAATAAAAAGATGTGAACATGCTAGTAGCACAATTGTATTAGCTAAACCCTAACTAACTAGAGTTCATTACTGGAAATAAAATATTTACAGAAGCATAAACAATACAGCGTCATGATTGACATGATTAGAAATATCTTCAGTCATGGTAGACGGGTTGAGAAGGGAGAGTTGTTGGATCAATGATATGGAGTAGTGGAGGGTTGATGATCACATCTTTGCCACAACATTGTACATGGTAGAGGAGCATGAAAGACCGCCTAATATGAAATATTAAGATTTATGATCCCTGTTTAATTCAGTTTGTGAGAAAATAAAGTCTTCACCAACCCTAACAATTGGAAATCTTTCCGCAAATAGTTGACCATTGTTTTACCCTTCAAGGTGGCATTCTTCTCATGGGAAGAATCAACCCTACTCTTGGCCTCTACCAGCATCTGATTGTATTGCTCCCAAGGTTTTAACACTCTTATAAGGCCCCAATGGCTTGGTAATCCTACTCAGACCCTTTTCTCGAACTCTGAATTGAAGGCAATTACATCCCTTAATACTAACTCCAGGAATTCTTCAGCTTTAACTTTGGATTCTTCTTTTTGGACTACCTTAGAGATCTATATGATTGCAGGCACCTAATCCACCACATCTATGGCCCTCAACTCACTGAATGGATTTTCATTAATGTAAGGATGAATTTCTTAGCAATTTGAGCATTCTTTTCACCCTCTTCCTTGGCAAACAAGATGAAGAACTCATAGTCTTTGATTACAATTTTTTGCTCAACCATCAGAGTTATGTACTCCTAGTGATTCTTCATATATGCTATTATTTCATCTCATATCAACTACTTTTCCTAGAGGAGGGACATGTTTCCCTTCAGTCTTTCTTTGAGCTCAATGATCTCTTTATTAGCTGCCTACAAATTCTGGTTGATTAGATCTACATTAGTCTTAGCAGTATCGAGTTGTTTATCCTTTTGTGCAAGGTTTCGTTGGGCATTTTCCAAATCCATCTATACCTTCTTGAGCTCCCCCTATGAGAATTGTAGCTCGATGAGGGTCTTGGTAAGTTTCTCTGTAGGATTTTGAGGATTATCTGGCATGAGAATTGCATAAATGTGGGAATCTATCTTCTGCTAAAGTTCATCTACTTGTTGTTTGAGAGCCACTTCCTCATTGTTCTAGTCTATTAGCTCCTTGGCCAGGATCTCTTTCTCTTCGTCCACTTGTGCCAGTTCTTTGGACTGCATATGTTCACTTGTAGTCATTTTAGCTTATGCCTCAACTCCTTAATCTCAACCTTTGAACTCTGGAGAAGGGTCTTAAAAGCGACCTTGTCTTTTGGGTTCACTCCTAGCTTCACAATCAATTCTTTGAAGCTATCATTCTGCATATGTAGAGCTCTAGAATTAGATCTCTTTTGTTTCTACTTTGTTGCAGCTTTCTCTAGCAACTTTTCAGCCTTTCTTATGGTCATTTCATTCCCGTTTAACTCATTTTATAGTATTTCCCCCACCCTCCTATGGAAGTTGATCTTGTCTGGTAGGGGGACACTTGTCAGGTCCAGAGACACGTTTAAACCCTTGAACTGTGAACTTGAAGGTAGTGACTATTCCAAACGATGGTGCATTGATAATTTCATCTGGTTACTCTCCAATTTCATAACAGCCAGGAGTCTGGTCTGATATGAGACCAAATGCAATGCCATTTGTTGCTACATTGCTTCCCTAATCTTCTTATTTCTTTCCTCAATTGCTTTCTCTATAGGCCAAATGGGATTTACCGTAGTTGTACCCCCTGTAGAACTCAAAATGGCTACTTTTGAATATGATTAGGCAACAACTTGTAGTTGATCTTCTAAAGTTACATGGAAGCCTAACTGGTCTGGTTTTATCTCCACCAACCTAGTTTCAATTTCCTCTTCCTCTGCCTCCTAGGTTTTGGCTTTCTTGCTGGTGTGAATGTCCTCCATGTCCATGTCCCCGATTTCATCCATGGTCCTTTTCTGTGCCTTGTATTTTGTTGTTGGAGTCTCAATCTCGATGTCTGTGTTAATGGGCCATGATTCAAGATTATCCTTCCATTCAATCTCAGGCCTAGACTCATGATCATAATCTGAAGCATTAATGTTCTTTCTACTTTTTGCAATAACACCATGAGGGTCATAACGTTGTACATCCCCCATCTCAAAATTCATTTCTTTTAGTAACTCTTCAGCTACATGAAAGGCCTTTCTAATGTTGATAATGAAAGGACCTATAGGTTTACACAATTTGAACATATACCCCTTTTTGGCAGGGACAAAATGAGCTAGGTCCATATTTAGGCTATGTCTAATGAATTCTAAAGAAAATATCCTCATTAGCATGAACACGGGCAGGAGGTAAGGAGGAATCTCACACCCATAAACACTAATCTCTATGTATTCGTCAAAGAAATACCAATCGCCCACCCTGGTGTCTTTGCTGAGCTGGAGGATCTCTTTCTGTTGGGGCCAAACCCTTTGGGGGCAGACAATATGAATAATTATGTAAGAAATGGCCATGTAAGAGGATATAAATTGGGAGTAGCCTTCATTGTTTGGTTTTCTCCTAACAACAACATCCCAGTCGAAGACTAACTTCCTATGCTTGTTTGGGGCCATCAGGCTGAGACCTAGGCACTCAAATTCATTAACATGAGTGTATAGGAATAGGTAAAACATTAAGGAATAATACCTAAAAAATGAAGTGGTAAAAAAGTGTTGCAACTGGAACTTGATGGACTCAATAAGGAAATAAGGTATGTCAAAAAGAGGACCTGGCTACATCATCTACTTCAGAAACCCTACAGTGGCCTTTGTGGAAATTTTGGCATCATCTTCTCCAAACATATGGGCAATTACAGTAAGAATAGGTTGCACTGCTTCTATGAATATGGACACTATGATAGCTTAAGCAATGGGAAAGGCTTGGTGACCAGGGGCTAGAATCATATGCAGGAAGGCATGCTATTCCCCAGCTGAGAGGGTGACATAGCTGTAGAATAGAGTGGTAGGAGAAGTAGGGTACATTATAGCCTTCTGGATAAATTTAGGGGTCACCTCCAGGATTTTGGCTCTAATGGAAGAAATGAAACAATTCTTCTTCTCGACATAAGCTGCAACCTACCATGAGATAAACTCGGGGAAATGATATATAGCAGCTATAATTTGATAGTAAAGGCCTGAATCAACGACTCTGAAAGGGTCTTCCCCCCTGACATGGTGTCCATATAGGTCGAACCGAAGGTCTGACAGTTGATAAGGAAAGGAGGGGTCAAAAATTTGAGCCTTCGTGTCCATCAGTGGCTTGATGTTGGAAGAGGGTTTAACTTCTTGGGAGTTGGTTTCTTCATTTTCAACATATATATAAATGAGTTGCAGTCAAGGAGACTAATAGGTTACCTAGTTGACTGGGTGGGAGCTGAAGAACGACGTTGGTGAGAGCCTTGGATCCGTCCAAAGGTTCAACATTGATGCAGACCAAATCAAATGGTGGGAATGACTGATAACATGAAATAAAATTTAAATTCAAATGATCGCAACGAGAAATATTTTTATAGGCGAAGGGGTAATGGTTGTCTGACGTCAAATGACATCATGGAGGGGACACACTGTGGAGGATTATTGGGGAGGTGTCAAGTGGATGAGAGTGGGGGGGGCGACTTTACCATTTACCTACAGTGCTCGCTTGTTGACAATATCAACGAGTCCATCTCGATGTGGGTGGTCCCCACCTCTCTCCTGCGGGTGAATGGTCGGGGAGTGGGATCAAATTGAGACCCCTGAGAATCAATCTGGGTCGTCGATTGGTAGATCCCACCTCGGTGACTTTTCTACTCTGTAGGTAGTGTCAGTTTATTTGTCACGAAAGTTACCCCCAAAAGTTTTTTTCAAGGTTGGTTGGGTGGAGATGGACAGTGATCCACCCTCAAACATGCTCGACTATTAGCCCAAAATTTGTTCCTTTTCTATTTTCTCTTATCAAAATATTTTGCCCACTTAGTGAAGGATTATATCACTGTGAACTCTGATGCTAGAGGTTCTTGGTGTATCACTAGGACTTAGAAGTTCCCACACAATCCATTGATCTATTTTTGAGCCAAAGATGCTTAATGCAACCCTCTTCACACACACACAAAATGTAGGGTATACAACAACATTTAGAAAGAGGATTTTTAAGGATATTAGACCTACTTTTAACCTTCTTTGGCTTATTACCCTTACCCGTAGTCATGCATGTTTAAAAGATGAATTACAGCATAAATTCAATTAAAGGATAATCCTAACTCAAAAAATGATGTTGTTGTTGCTAAGAAAATTCACACCAAAAGTAGTCACTTACGTAAAAAGAATCGAACCTTTCCAATAATCATCACAACATAGGTACACCTACTAAAAAAATGAAGATTCTTACCTCTAATGCTGGAAAAAATCACTTACAAATTCATATTACCACAGTCTCGTCCTTGAATGCCTCCACGACAATGGCACCAAAATGTTGGTTGTAGTATATGTTAGTTAATAAGCCAACATTATCATGTCAATTCATTATATCAAATACTTCTAGGCATGGCACAATATGTGCTAGAAGAAAACTTCAAAGACCCACCAAAATCAATCTTTGTCTTTCTACAAAAGCTATTCAATTCACACTTTCATACTTTTAAAATCATATCAGTTCCTTGAACTCTATTATAATCCTACAATCCCAATGGAAATTATTGAAAAGTAAACCCTAACTACTAATCACTTGGGAATCTAAACTTTGGCCCCTGACTGGGTTGAGTAACTTTTGTGTGAAGCATATCTTAGTTTTCTAGAGGACAAGGGAGTCAGAAACCCTTTCCACACCATCGAAAGAGGACTAGAAATGTAAACAATTTATAATCCTAACTCAATGTAGAATGTAAGACCAGAAAGGGAAATTAATTAAATTGCAAATATTCACACAGTCCTAATGATAATCACTCTTTGTCAAACCCGATATGCTTCACAAGAAAAATAAGTTCTAAACCTGCTTCACGCACACATCAACTAGATACGAATGCACATAGTATGCTAACTTATGCAAACCAAATACTTCACACAAAATGCAATGTATTTGTTCATATCTAAAGCTCAATATTCATTTGAAAGACCTATGTATGTGTTCTCAATCATAAAACTAAATCAACTCAAATTCCAATAACACTACAAATTCTGGAAAGTGTATTAGTTGTCACAAATCCATAATAGGAAAGAAGACAAGAAAGGGATATTGATTAAACATATTGCAATCACAAGAGCCAAAAATATGTTTTGATTAAGATCACTTATGAAAGCTACAGGAAATTAACTTTCAGATTGTATTCCTTTCTGAAATATTCATGTATACCAATCCCTTTAGACTTGATCTTCACAAGAAGGAACACAAATGTATGTGTTAAAACATCATTGATACGAAACTCACATATTTTAAGCACATTATACTTTGTCTCCACATGAAATAATAAACCAATCCTTGAAATAAGGTTACAAAAGCACCATGTGATCACAATAACTTTAACAAGCCACACATCAAAATTCAAATGTGTGTTTCAAATCTAAAACTCAAGAATCATACCCTTCTTGTAATAGAACATGCAAAAGAAATCTCACGAGTTTCAATAAACAAGCAACATATGCTCTATTCCCACACACACAAGAATAGAATAATCTAGAAAATAATGTTACAAAAGCACCCTATAATCATAATGGCTTTGGAAAGTTTCACATCATAACTCAAAGGGACACTTCATATCTTAAACTCCAATATCATAATCTTCTTATAATAAACTATACAAAATAAGCTTACGAAAAAAGAGCATTTGATGGATTATTAATGAGATGCATATCAGTGTGTGCTTACTACAATTCATTTGTTACATTAAAAGAGGTGATCCATTACAAATTTAATATTTGTATTTCCTAGATCTGTATACACACAACTCAAGAATTGAATAAAAATATTGTACCAAGAAATAGAGTACGCAACACCACTCACTGTTGGAACACAAAACTTCTCAGATATGAAAACAACCATGTAAATTAGCATACAATGCTTGATATATCAATTACTAAACAACCATATCTACAACCTATAACAATAAATGAAAAAAAAAGGAAATGGGCTAAGTTGGCAAGCCCAACCAACTAGCTTGTTGCCTCCTGGAAAAGATTAAATCAACGAATTAATGAGATTCACAAATGATGAAGTGTGAAACTTGACATAGAATTCATATATTAAAAATATGCTTAGTCTTTACATATCGTGAGATAGATCAAAATCCAGTGACCATAGGGAGCGACTCAAGGATCTAAAACAATAGCATAACTTTACAATGGTATCACTAACCTGGCCATGAGCCATGGCTAGGATTTTATAATATTTACATTACAATAACAACATAGAGCTAGCTAAAATAGTTGGGGGACAAAATAGGCATAAATCATAAAATTCGTGGAGGAAAATAAGTTTGGTTTCATCCACGAACTAATCTTGGAAGATTGCAGATCAATTGCGGAAGGACTTGAAGATTAGCTCCTCAATGTCTACTAACTATAGCATGCTTTGACCTAACCCTATTAGTGGTTCCATAGTGTACAAGGAAACAACTTGTCATGGGCCCACGTGGCAGTTTTCATATCAAAACATTCACTCATACTTCCTTCCTTTGGTTGCAACAACCTGTGGAGGGTGCGGGACTTGCATAGCCATGATTAGTAACTTTCACAAATAATAATTAAGAATATAAATGCACTTGAAGAAAGGATTTATGGAATAATTAAATATTTACCTTTTAACCTTTTAAATAAATGTCTATTAAGAACATTCTTCATTGTTACACTAAAAAGGGGTATGAGGATATGGAGTAGGGGGCTCAAAAAGGGTAAATAGGGGAGTAAAAAAGCTACTATAATGATGAAAAACTTGTCAATTCTCAGACCTGACAATATTTTAGATCTTTGAGGTACAATTCCCATTCTTTGACTAAACGATGCCCACTCACTGGTAATCTCCCTTCCTGCACCTTGGGTACTCTTCTTCCCCGCAAACCCATCAGTTGAGATGGGGCCACATGGAATATGAACACGCTAGTAGTGCAGAGGTGAGCTCCCAAACTCAAGAGTTTCCCACTCAATAGAAAATCCACACACACCAAACTCACAACAAATATCTAGTAGTCACTCAAAAGACAAATTAACATTAAGACGTCCATCTAACATTAAGATGCATCCAAAGGTGAGTTTCTCATAGCTTGTTATTATTTTATAGAAATTATTAGTATTGCCACTTGGTTTCTCATGCAAAATTATCCTTTTCTTTAATCCAATATTCCTCTTATTCACCTGTTCACGTGTCAAAAACTTATCAAGGCTCTTAAGAATTTATTTTCTTTTAAAAAGGATAAATTTCGTTGTCCTAAATATGTTTCACATTTTTTCCTCTTAGTTGCCCCTTGACCCAAAATCAAGTTCCCCTATTTTGGTGCTTAAGTGTTTCTTCAACAAGAGTTAACAAGTAGGTATCACATTTATGTCCCTAACCACCTCTACTTTTTCTCAAATTCAAGTTTTAGATGGAGATTCTCATTCTATGTTTCCTCCACATGGAGGGCTTTCATGAATATCACTTTTCTAAATTTTAAATTGGTTATTTTAATTTATGAATGCCACCCTCTCTAGTGTTAGATTTTATTTACATTTTTTATAATTATTTTTCATTTTGAATATTATCCCCATATGTTTTATTTGGGGTATCTAGACATTTAATTGAGTTTTTTTTTTTTTCTTTCCTGATATCAAAGGTGCCAAGTTGGTTGTGGCCTTCAAGAACTCCTCACATAGTTACAATGGTGCCACAACACTTTCCTTTCAAATATATGTGACTTATAAAGGAGAACATAAACATAATGGTGGATACCATCATTAACTCCGAGTTCATCCTCTGTTGTGAGAGTAATGGTGGCTTAGAATCTAGGTATCTTCCATGATGTGCACTCTTCAGTAACCTCATGAGTGACCAAATCTATGGTCCAACCCTCATGACATCGTGAAACTTCAAGGTGAAGGTGTCCAACACCTTCCAACCCAAGCCACAATGGAAGTACTAGTGGGTGGAATCAGGGACGATGTCCCCAGTCTCCTGTGAAAATCCAATCTGCTCTATATATCCCCATCACCCATGTGCGAGTCATTTGGTCAATCACTTGATCTATGTCTGCAACCACTAACATGTTGTAAATATTTTATAATAATATATCATTGATAAATTTCAATCTTTCAACATAAATGGTACTCAAACAACCAAACCAGAATTACTGCCTCATTATGTGCATATGCACCAAGGTGATTTCTTGCCACACTCAAACAATTGTTAGTAACATCTAATCACCAATTTAACCCTTAAAATATATGCATAGTGAGCAACATTGAAATCATCAATAAGCATAATATCATAACCATCAGCACAATCTAGACTAAAAATTGAAATAAGCACATCACAAGTCATCATCACATGAAATAATAATAACCAAATCATCAAAGTTCATTGTCCTCGAAGAATAAAGTGTATGTCACAGTACTATCACAAACAACAAACTAAAACTAATAGTTTCTATCTCAAGTCAATTAGAGCATGTCTATCATATGTAGGAGATTTTTTTCTTAGTAATGAATTTCATGGTGATATTGGTTATACAAAAAATTTAATGTAGTTTTAACTTTTTAATATCCCAAGTTTTAGAAAAGGCCATAAGTGTAGTGGGTGTTCATTAAAATGAGGTCATTGATTTTGTAAGTATATGGGAAGAATATAGTAAAAGAACTAACTCAATATCAAAAAAGAAAATGTAACATAATAAATTTATGTTGAGGTTTTTAAGTTCCACTTCTAACTTGGCATCCCTATGATGTAGTAAGTTTACTGATAAGTGTATTAAGATCCCAAACTCCACAATATGTGCAAGGAAACAAGTGTAATTTTTTTACTTAGATACATGTCCACCATTGAAAATTCTCATGGGTATCACATCCTTTTTTTAGTTTTCTTAATTGGTCTATAACAAATGAAGTTTGATGGAGTTATTTCACTAATTGAACCATATGGAGTGAAATGTGTTATCAAAGTGTTCAAAGAATTCAAATGTATAATTATATGCAGGTATTGTATCTTTAGAGGAACTCAATCCCCTATTGTATTTCATTTTTTCCAACTTATTAAACATCATTCATGCTACACAATTATCTACAAGACCACCCTTCGATTGGATTCTCTAGTAATGAAACAACAACATGGCCATATGAGTTCATCGTGAAAAATTAAAATAAATAAGTAATGTAGAACCCAATAAAATATATCCACATATGATACTACCATCAACCATATCCATTGTTTTGTATAGATGTTTCACATTGTAATCCCTTCATACTTTCATAGTGTTTATTGCTACTAAAAGGTGGTGACCAAAATTTTCCCCAACAAACTAGAACACTCTCACAAAATTTCCACTCAAGTAATTTGGTTTGTTGAGTTTCAATTTTACCCTACTCATGTTATGTAATTTCTTCTTGAATGCAACTTTGCCAAGGTAGTTTCTTTTCTAGAACTAACAAATCCAACTACTATTGCATATTCACCATCTTATAGAGGTGAGTCAATTTCCCACGCAATCATATTTACATAGTGGTCCTAGACCTCAATCATGATAGAGGAGAACAAATAGTAACCAAATTTTTGTGGATACTCAAGTTATACATGTACAAAGCCAAATGATTTTTAGAAATACATTTCTTCACCTTCAAATGATTCACAATGATGGAATTCATTATAGTTACATCTACAGTAAGTTTTTTCAATCGTGTGCCTTGAATTAGAGATTCATAACTTTCAATCTCACACTTCAACTTAGAGATTACATACCTTTGTGAAAACCATTGAATATTATAACACAAATCATTGATACTCCATTCCTAAAAAGCAATCTCTACAACCAGAATGACAATCTTTGGCACTAGGAAGATGTGGAATCATGGTAAATGATTTAAATTAGAACATGGGTAGATCAAAGTGTTGTTAATGGATCTCTGGGGATTCTATATAAGAAAATATAATTCAACTGGGAGATATCCAACAATGGCACCCAAAATTCTTACTCGTTGAATGGCAAGAATTTTCCAATCCAAATATTCTAGTTGCATGGTGGGATGAATGCACAGAGGGTGAACGAGAAATGAGGTAGGCCAATAATGGTAATGAGCATCAATAAGCGACATAGAGCATAAAGGAATGGATTCAAGTCAAGTGAAGTAAGAGTATTAAGGAGAAACATGGTACATAACAAAACAAATCGTCATGAAGTTGAGTGGAACAGAATAACAACAAGCATAGTGGTGTGTGTGCAATTTGATGATGTAGGGATGCGTGTGACATAGATGCAGGGTTGAATACCGAGATTTTCTCACTCCAACTATTATAGTTGTAGAGGGGGACTGAATGCATGGGGGATTAAAGTGAAATGTGTGATGTTGATAATAAAATTGAGTGTTGAGGAGAAAAACCAAATATATTTAACTCAATTAGAGAAGAAGCAACATGGAGTGACACAAATTAGAGTAAAGCAACTTCAAGTCTATCTAAATGGACTAGTTATGAGCATAACAAAGTAGGAAGATGAATCATGGATGAATAATGCAAGGGTGAGTTCCAAACAGGTGTATATGAGAATCCAAATGTTTCCTATGGAGAGTTGAATGAGGATGAAGGAAGGTGAAAGTAGACTAATCCATCAAATATTGGTGGCATGCCCCTAGTGATGTGATGGGGGTAAAAGGTCCCACTAAATTTAATAACAGTATAGGTATGGTAGCCGCTTACTGTAAAGTGGATTGGTCCATTATGTTAATTATTATTAAATAAGGCCCTTTAAGTAGTTATCGTACAATAAATATAATACAATCCATTCATTAATGTAGATACCAAGTGGTTAAGTTTAGGGTATGTTAGATAATTATAAATAAGGATTGAGTCCTCCTCATTTGGAGGTTTTCCTCTCAAAGAGGCAAGTAAACATGAGTTTCTCCTTTCATAAAAGGGTTGGTGTATGGTGTTACCCTACGTTGAAGATTTATGATTTAATGAAGTGAAAGAGAATTTCTATAATTGCATGGTTATATATTGTGTGGATCATCTTTAAACCTCTAAGAGATCATAACAAATGGTAACAAAGAACCTTTTTTGGTAAAAAGGGGGGAAATTTTTCCTCCTTTTTTTCCTGGGCAAACTTTCAAGATGAAAAATAGGGTTGTGGCACTCATAAGAATATTTGAATCTTTTTTGTGTGGAAATTGAAGAAACAAATTTTGAATATATGAATTCCTCTAAACAATAATACAAAATTTCAAAATACAAATCACTCGAATTGGACTTAAAAAATGAATATATTTCTCCTTTAAAATCAATCATTTTAGGGTTTTTCTATGACAAATACAACTTTATTATGAGTATTGTAGAAAAAATAACTTTTGATAAGCTATCAAGGTTGAAGTTAGAGAAAATCTAGGTGAAAGAGAAGTCCAATGGTTGACATATTATATGATGCACTTCTAAGCCATATTGAGGAACTTACAACCATTTTCAATCACCATCTCTATACCCTAGCAAACCAAATAGTGGAAACGATGAGACAAATTATGGAGGAAGGGAAACATCAAAGAAGGGACCCAAATAATGGAGAATATCATATAATATAAAAATCATTATGAGGCATTGGTAAAGGAAAGTATCACGATTTGACATCAAATCTACTAATAGAAGAGAAATGTTTATTAAAGAAATTTTAAAGTTTAATATGAACCTAAAAAATTACAATTGTACAAGAACCAATTACATTTTAGAAAATAACATCATCCCATAGTGATGAATTGGTATTGGTTTAGATTAAAAATACATATTTGTCACAGTGTAAGTGATGGATAAAAACACATAATTAATTATGATAATGTTTTTTTGAAAATACTCATAAAAAAATAACCATAACTTAATTTTAAATATGTAATACAACGCATCAAATAAAATTACTTTACTTTTAAATATATATACAAAATAAAGTACTCATATCTCTTCCATTCAAAACTTAAATAATAAAATATAATATACCACTTCATATCACAAACAACTTTTTATTTTATCTATTTTTTTTTATATTTTATAGTATAATGAAGTTTAATTAAAATGTTATATAATATATATTATATCTATTTTAATGTAATTGTTAGATTATATTCTATTAATTTTTTAATTATGAATTAAGAATGGTGTAGTATAAAATTACTATATAATATAATATAGTATTATATATTTATATATAATATATATATTTATATATAGATTTTTATATAGTATTTAATTATATGATTTTCAATTATATAAAATATTAAGTAATTTAAATTTTAAGTAATTAAATAAGTTATAGGTTTATATTTTAATTTAAGTTCTTAATTATCAAAGGATAAAGGACAATGATATTAAATGTTTAGTAACAATGACTTTTCTTGAAAAACTCACTTATGTTAATAGTCACATATTTTTTTTAGTCACATTAAAAAGAATTTTATTATTATATAAATTTTCAATGTAATTTAACAATAAATTTACAAATTCTAGTGCAAAAGGTGAGTTATAAATATTTCTTTCCACAAAAATGGCTAACTCATAATAATTTATTATATCTCTTAAAAGGCTCATTTTAGACTTCAAAGTTTCCCTAATAATTATTGTCAATGATATAAAAAAAAGGACAAGACTGTTATATGGAATTTGCATCTACGGATAAACACATTTTCCCTAGGTGGGTAGCTACACCTAGAACAATAGAAAGAAAGTAGTTTAACCTTTTCCTATAGCAGATAGATGAGATGAAGGAACTTACTTGTAGTTTTTCGCTTCCTTGATCCCCTTTGAATTGCCTCCATTGCTCCCAATTGAACTAAATCCACTCAATAGGTGCCTATGTCAACAGAAACAGAAACAACAACGATCAAAGCATACATGATCTATCTATTATAAACAAGTGGAATCGAAAACATTGAAACACATAATCATCATAGATATGAACAAGAATGTGAGAAAAGGAATAAAGAACTTTATTGATGTAGAAGGAAGAGTTTCACCCAATACAGCTCGATCTTGTGCCACTCATCCAGCTTCAGTCCAACCCTCGCCACATCAAAAGCACACCAATCCAATAGCATAACATTGCTTGACATGAACTCAAATCTCAAACCAAAAGTATTTCCTTACAATCTTCAGATTCTAGCCCCCTGATCACTATGATGAGTGCTCAATTTATAAGGAAATGGAGGTGATTTTGTCATAAATGACGGTATCGAATGGCCTTCCAAACATGGAGTTAGTTTCCATGGAGCAAGGGATGATAGGATAAGAGGTTAATTGATCCTTAGCCTATCCAAATTCAAGCTCATAGGAGGAGATAAGAGATGGGATCCTTCTAGAATGATCTAGAATCAAGGAATATTCCCAGAATCCAATGTGAATTTCACTCAATCTCACCCAGCGAAGGTAAAAGAGGGCCTAAGTGCACTATAGTGTAGGCCCGAATGGGCCTGCCTGCTCTGCAGCATAGTTACTCCTGACCAAGGTTGTGCTGGTGTCCCAAGGAGGCATTTCAGCAAGGTCTCAGGCTAGGAAAATTTCATGGATGGAAGCATCTAATGAGATGACTTGTTTAGGGCATGTAACAACTAAATTATGGTTTGATGAGCCCTAATTGTATTGATCTGAATCTCGAGAGTGATGTGCCCAAATAGACCTGTAACAGTTTCCCCCTAAAGCTTGAAGTGGAAAATGATAATGTCGAGTGATATGCTTTACGATGTGATGGGGAGGATCTGAAGTGGACAGTGACCTGCATCGATTACAATACATAACATCATGATATTTTTAATTTTTCATGAATTGCTGAGGGAAGGCATACCCATACTTAGCATATAAAATTTTCATTACATGTACATAAATCAGATAGTCGTCTACAGATATAGACCCATGATAGAATGACTATCTGTGTAAATCCATCGTACAGATGATTTAGTACTCTCTTGAAATCGCAGCCCGGATGGATGAAACTAGATACAGGGTCTTCTATCTCGTCCAATCATTTGCTCAAGTACGAGTATAACCATGTGAAAATGTGAACTGAAGTTGAACATGGGAAGACACCGTCTGATTACCAGCCAATGATGTAAGTTGTTAACATACGCGAGGAGATCATCAATAATGATAATGATTCTCAAGGTACTAAAGAACATTCTGCATGGTGTGAATAGATGTTTTGATGT
The DNA here is from genome assembly GCA_031772625.1 of Pinus tabuliformis. Lineage (NCBI taxonomy): Eukaryota > Viridiplantae > Streptophyta > Pinopsida > Pinales > Pinaceae > Pinus > Pinus tabuliformis. Next base: position 609,756,316 of record CM062810.1, read on the forward strand.
CAAACACCATACAAAGTCTTTCGGTAAAAGGCCAATGATGTCAACCTGTCGTCAAAAGCGAGAAACTTGCCAATGATGTATGCAAGCCTCAAGGTACTTGAAGGGTGTTTCTGTGTCAACTTCCTGGATAATGTGTTGATGTCGACAAGAAGAGCCCCATTGCAAGAGGGCCTTGATGTATCCCCCATCGACGACACTAAACGAGTGTAATGATTTTGAAGACATAATATGACTTACGACACAATGTCCAAGAATGGCGATCACGAAAATGAAGGTTTATGAGTATTGCAAAGGATGAAGTTTACTGAGTGACTTCTCTTGAACATGTCAGCGACACTGAATAAATTAACAACATTGACCCAAAACCAAAGTGATGGATGGTGTGATAGACCATTGGTATGATAACCATCAAGCAGATAACCCAACCCAAATAGTCACAGAGATGAAGTGAAAGTGTCATGTTCAAGAGCAACTTGCTACCATAAAGTGATTTATCCCTTTTCCCATTTTCCCCAGACATTGATGACCAGTACCTTTTTATTTTTTAACAAGCTTGAGGAGGATAACATATGCTTGTTGTATAATTCCACCCTTCAGGTGAATCCATCGATATGTGATGTTTTACCGAGTCTAGCGAAGGTGAAACTCGGTCTTGTCATGATGAACAAGTTTGTCGCTATTTGATGTTTTAGCAAATTTAACGACAATGAGAACTTGGTCCTTTTCATGTTTAGAGAGTTTGAAAAGGGACAAAAAGAAAACTCCACAAGTTCTTTTTCATAAATTTGTCTCTCAAGTTCGAAAAAACGTAAAATAATACAAGAGAGAACCTATTGACCATGTTCGATCAATGCATTCCTTTTTCGTAAGTAATCTATCTCAGTCCAAAAAAGGGTTAAACTTATACTGAGTAGATGTCATTTCCAAACCATTTACAAGCTGAAAAGGACATGCGCTCGACAATCTTTTCGTGTTTAAAGAGTCGGAAAAGAGCTTGAAAGCAGACCCTAATCCAGATTTAAACATGAATGCAACAATTTACATATATAACCACAAATACAGAGATGCAGCAGAAATAATGCTTCATTTCATTAATGTAAAATACTAAAATATGCTTACAAATAGAAATGGAAATAAACCAGCTAGGGCGATGGTAGCTTATCTCTGAGAAGAGATGTGGCGGCTAAATTCCTCTGAACTATGTTACAATGAGGCTCAAAGGCCTATTTATTGTTGAGAAATAATGGAAAACCCTAAACATCCAAAAACCTAACCATAAGAGATGAAGTGCCACACTATGGAAGTGCCACACTATGGTCCCTGTTTTAAGTAAATTGGTACATCAACTTCCCGAGGTCGTAACTTTGGCATACGATCTCTGTTTGACACCCACCATAGCTCGTTAGAAAGATTTATCTGAGGACTACAACTTTAGGAAGAGAATATTGGTCGATGGACCCATGTTGCTCCCATTTTTCCCAAAAAACGTCGTTTAGGGCCTTAAAATGGCTCCGGAAGTTCAGGACCCAAAAAACTGCTAAAAATAGTAAATTGTGCTATAATTAAGGAAACTAAAAAACTGAAAGAGACAGTTGTGGGGGTCCAAGTGGGATAGGTGGGTGGCCACCAACATCCACTTGGATCATTCCTCCCCCCTTAGGAAGCAATGGTCCCTGTTGCATTGAGTTCCTCCATGAGATGAGGAAACTTTTGCTGAACTTGGTCCCTAGTGAAGGAGTTGGCTTGCTTTGACAACTCGATACAGTTGGATCTTCTGCTGGTGAGTGTGCTTGATCTATGTGTCCATGATCCAATCAGTTGCAACTTGTTCCATGAAATATGGATTTAACTCTGTTGGTGTGAGTTGTTCTACAATGTCGGATGTGTCTAGTAATGGTGGAAAGTATGGTCGAAGGCAGTCCACATTGAACACTGGGTGCAGGCCAAGGAATGGGGGAATGCTGAGCTCAAATGCATTGTCTCCCATAGCCTTGGTAATGGTGTAAGTACCATATTGGAGTGGTCTGAGTTTTCGATAGGCTTCAGTAAGGCGTTCCTTTTCCAAATGCAACCAGAATTTGTCGCCCAACTGAAACTTGTGTGGCACTCGATGTTGATCATGTCGCTACTTGTACTTGGCGTTTTCCATAACGAAGCAGTGATATGTTGACCCGTTGGGTAGAGGTGCTCTAGGAGTCAGATCAAATGAATTCTTGACTTGACAGTGCAACAGTGCCCCTGTGGGTGAGGAGAAGATGTTCATGTATTCTTTCATGATCGTATCCATTTGCTGTTGTTGTTGCTGTGTGGAGGAACCCTTCGCAGGGGTCATGGATGTGGTGACGATCTTCCCCTTACTTTGGGAGCGAACCAGACAGAAAATGAATTTCCTAGGCTGGGAGATGATCTTACTGCATTTCTTAACAGAGATCAAAGAAGTGGCAATAGGTGGGGCTACCTCCAGTATCCTGTATAATGAATTACCCAAAGAAATAATAAAAGTGCGAGGCCTTGACTCATACATAACATGTCGCCTCCACAAGTATGGTTGGCCAAATAATACATCACAAACATCAAGAGGTGCAACATCACACAATACCTCATCTGTGAAGGGCTTGGTGTTGTAGGGAAGGCGACATTGCTGGTGGACTCGAAGATCTCGTCCTTGGTGAAGCCACCTAATACTATATAGCTGCAGATGTGGTGTAGTCGGTAGGCCCAAACGCTTCACGACCTCTGCTAAAATGAGGTTCTTTTGGATCCCAATGTCAACAATGAATTGCAATGACGAACCCTTCACCCACATTTGTGAGTGGAAAAGATGCTCCCCCTCCTCTAGATCTTCGGGCTCATTCTTCTGGACCTTGGCAGTGGCAACAGTGGTGTTGGGCTCCACATCAATGGTTTGCTTCCCTTTATCATTCCCCTTGTCGGGTTTTGACTCAAGGTCGGAACATGCATCTAATTCTGAAGCCTTCAACTCGGCCACTAGTGACTACTTGGTCCGACACTCACTTGTGTTGTGAGTGGGGCTCTTATGGAACTCACACCAATTTCCAGTGTCCTTCTTTGACTTAGTGGTGTTTTTCTTTTCTTGCGGCTTCGACGGGTTGTCTTGGGTCACCCCACCTTGGCTTTGTCCTTTGTTCTTCGGATTCGCAGATCCAAAGTTTCACTTTTTTTGTTTAAACTTCTGCTCGATTTTGACAACGTATTGGTACGCTGTGCCGAGTGAGGAGATGTTCAGGAACTCCATCGTGTCCTAGATGTACTGGTGTAGGAAGTCGTGGTATTTGAGTACCAATGTAGCTCAGAATCCTTAATACCCAACTTTGTGCGAAGGGTATGAAAAATATTTGTGAACTTCAACACATCTTGGTCCCTTCCCTATCACAGCGTGGTCCACTTTATGTATTTGTCCTCATAGCTCTTGACAGTGTAGTACTGCTAATTGATGGCATCCCGAAATGAAATCCAAGTGGGTGCGGCTGAAAATAGTGAGCCCGTACTTTCATCCTTCTGCTCACAGTAGGTTTCCCACCAGTCTTTGACATTGGGGGCTTCTTTGAGAAGTGAAAAAGTGATCTTTTCCCGGCTGGAAAAATCATGAATAGAAAAATAACCATCTAGCAGATTTAACCATTTGTCTATGACATCTACATCTATCTAAACCTCAAATATGGGGATTTCAAAGTTAACTTGTACCTTAAAGGGTGTGGCATTTCTAGAGTAGCTGTTGGAAGCCGATGCGTTGCCCTTGGGTAGCTGCTGAAGAATCTGGGCAATGTTTTCCATCATCGCATTCCTTTGTCACTCGAGGGCTTCTTCGAGCAAGATTTTGATAGGATCTCCTACCCCCTCGTCTTTCTTTTCATCTACCATGGGAGGCCGTCAGGATTTGTGAGGCTATTCTTGCAAAGGTTCGACTAGTTCAAGCCCTAGCTCCTTATATCCCGACCTCGTTGGGGACATGCAAAGAAAAACAGAGAAAGAGCAGACCGCTCTGATACCACTGATCTAGATTTAAATAGGAATGTAACAAATTACATATATAACCACAAATACTGAGATGCAACAGAAATAATGCTTCATTTCATTATTGTAAAATACTGAAATATGCATACAAACAGAAATGGAAGTAAACCAGCTAGGGCGATGGTAGCTTATCTCTGAGAAGAGATGTGGCACTACATGCCTCTAAACTGTGTTACAATGAGGCTTAAAGGCCTATTTATTGTTGAGAAACAATGGAAAACCCTAAACATCCAAAAACCTAACCCTAGGAGATGAAGCGCCACACTATGGACCCCATTTTGGGTAAATTGGTACATCAACTTCCGGGGTCGTAACTTTGGCTTACTATCTCCGTTTGATGTGCACTATAGCTCATTAGAAATATCTATCCAAGGAATACAACTTTGGGAAGAGCAACATGGGTGTTTTCCCAAAAAACATCATTTAGGGCCTCAAAACGGCTCTGGAAGTTCAGGACTCGAAAAACTACTAAAAATAGTAAATTGTGCTACAATTAAGAAAACTGAAAAACTGAAAGAGACAGTTGTGGGGGTCCAAGTGGTCTAGGTGGGTGGCCACTAACATCCACCTGGATCAGACCCCCTATTTTTATTTTCTTTTAACGAGTCAAAAAAGGAAAATACTCAACGATCTTTTCATTTTTTACGAGTCGAAAAAAAGCTTAAAGGTGACTCGTCCTGGAGGAACGAGTGGTATAAAGGGTAGCAACTGGTTCCGACAATGGTGGAACTACTCAAAACATGTAATGGTCAAGAGACTGGCTAATAAAACCAATCATCGCTATGGTCCCTCAGGAAGGGTAAAACAACCAAGTGAAAGCATATGATCAGCCAAGCAGATAGTGACGATGGAAAGAGAAAAAACAAGGCTCATCTGATGAAAGAAGCTAATAGAATGGCAATCACGAGGGTTAAAATGGAGATGGATTCATTTTACACAAGCTTGAACCATAGGGAACTATTCTTGGATTCAGTTTCATGTTTACACAAGCTTGAAACGAAAAACTATGCTTGGATTCAGTTTCATTTTTACACAAGCTTGAAACGAAAAACTATGCTTGGGATTGGTTTATGTGCCCCCAGCATGATGACTCGATTCTACGTGCATGCCCCCCAAGCTTCATTACATTCACCTAAGTAGACTACGTGTGGCTATCAAGTGGATGGAATGAAGGTTCATTTACGAGATCAAGTGAAAGACTCGACTGGGACTTTATGAGATCTAATCGAAGACTTGAATTGGAACTTTACTTCAGGGGACCTTGTTTCATTTTTTAATGAGCTTGGCACAAGACAAGGAACTCTGCTCATATCCCTTGTTTCATTTTTTAACGAGCTTGACACAAGACAAGGAACTATGCTCAGATCCCTTGTTTCATTTTTTAATGAGCTTGACACAAGACAAGGAACTATGCTCAAATCCCTTGTTTCATTTTTTAACGAGATTGACACAAGACAAGGAACTATGCTCAGATCCCTTGTTTCATTTTTTAACAAGCTTGACACAAGACAAGGAACTATGCTTACGGTTCCTTGATCACGACCCATAAGAGGTCATGACTTCCAAGAGGTTCTCATCAGATGGGAGAGCAATGCTCTGGAAGGGATACGTAGCAAGGAATATGTTAGAGAGATCTGGTTCCTATGCCCCCAGTACATAATGCACAACATCACGGAATTGATCATCAGTTGATATAGGCATGGAACAAGTTGCCACATAATTGACCCGTGGCGGGGAAGATACCATTGGGACAAAAGGACCATTTAGGGAAGATGGTTGACTAGAAGCCATATTTGGACCGTGAAATGAAAGTTGTTCAATGGTGACAATTCTGCCTTCATGTGGGAAACATATCACTTGAAAGAGTGTTGAAACAATATCTCCCATGTCATAAACATAGTCGCGCCCAAGAATTAAATTGTAATTTAAAGGGCCTGGGACTACTATCACATTGAGACAAACCATTTTTTCTCCCAAAGTAATAGGCAACTGAGGAAGGATCCTTAATGGTTGACTGGTTCCTCGATTAAAAGCTAACAAATTTTGGGTAACAGGCACAAGTGGCGGTGAACCGAGCACTTGCTAAGCAATTGAGGATAGGATACTCACAGATGCACCTTCATCTATAATAGTGCTAGATACAATCATATTATACACCTGTACTATGATCTGGAAAGGCACATAAGAAGGAAGACGAAATCCTGCAAGTCAATTCCAATCAAAGGAAGTGACCAGACTACTTTGAGGGGGTACTGTAAGAACGGGAGAATTAGCCCCTTGAGTTATGAGAACGGGAGGATTTTCCTCCTGTCTTGATGGAACATGAGGGTTTCCTCCAAGCTCATTGGAATCTAAAGAAACGAAAAGAACCTGAGTGGTCTCATACTCACTCTCTACGAGAAAGGTACGATTAACTGAAGGTGAAATCGGTTCAACTGTTTCCTCGACCTGTGATTGGTCAGGTATAGACTCATGGGCTTCACAATCAGAGAGAGTTGGCTTGACCGACGGTTGATTTGGGTCAGTTACTTCATCAAGTAGTGAAGGATTAATGGAGAGTCTCCTGTAACCAGATGGAAGTCGTTGCGGAGAAGCGGGATGGTTATCCAACACTTTTTGGGCTTCATCCAAATAGGGACAAATGTGAATGGGGTGATTCCCTTCACATAACCTACAGGGAAAATTAACTTTACCCTTATTTGCATGAACTTTACTAACACTAGTTGATGGTGTGTTGCCAGCATGATCTCCAGAAGTTGATGACATAGGATGATGTGAACGAGAAGACCATTCTTCTAAGATCTGAGGAATACCGAAACAATTTCGAAGAAGATGGTCTCCCGTACAAATTTTGCAAGGATATTGAAGTTTGTGAGGCTTATCGGACAGTCTCTCATTAGAATTTGCATTCGAAGCAATGGTTTCTTGGTTTCCCCCTGCTGAATTTTCTTTTTCTTCTTCTTCTTCCCTTTCTTCTTCTTCTTATCCACCTGGCTACAAGTGTCAATACTTTCACCAGGCGAAGAGGAAGAAGGGGAGGAAGAAACAAACGACGAAGAAGGTAAAGGGTCAACTTTAGGATCAACTGGAGGTTGAATTTGTCCAGTTGTAGGAATATTCAATTGTGGGGCCAAGGAGGTTGAGAACAACCATACTGGCAAGCCGATGGTAAGTCCCGGAAGGGACAATGTAGCCATATAAGTGTTTTGGAGAATTTGGTATCTACAGATAAATACTAATTCCATAGATAAGTAGTTGTATCAAGAACAACAATTTAAATTGTTTTATACTTTTCCTATAAGAAATAGATAAGATGAGAATATGAGAAGACCTACTTATAATTCTGCTTTCCTCTCGTCTCCCTTGTATCGATCTTGTTGCTCCTTCCCGCACTTAATACGTTTGAGAAGTACCCGTAAACACAACAAAAAACAAAGAATCGATCAAAGCACATGATCTATTGAATATAAGTGAAAGGAATTAGATACAATTCACACATATAAGCATTATGAAACAATACAAACATATGGGAGAAAGGTTCAAACACTTTATTAAATAAAAGAAGGAATTACAACCATTGGTGTCTAATTCAAAGCCATTCCTCCATCTTGGATCCCATCCACATCACATCAAAAGCATGACAAACTTGTATCATTACAATACTTGTTTCAAAGCCAAATATCATAGCAACATTATCTCCTTACAATTCAACATAATCCAGCCCCTGATCACTTAGATGAGTGGTCTATTAATATGAAGATGAAGGAGGTTTTGTCATAAATGGTGGCATTGAATGGCCTTCCATACTTATAATTAGTTCCATGGAGGAAGGGATGAGAGAATAGGATGCATCTTAACTCATTCCTCATCCATTTTCGAGCTCATAGGAGTTGATAAGTGAGGGAACCTTCTAGATGACTCCAAAAGATAAGAATATTCCCCAAACCCTATGTGAATTTCGCTCAATCTCACCCAGCGCAAGTGAAAGGAAGCCTATGTGCTTTGCAGAGCACCTTGGTAGTGGACTCAACTGCTCTGCAATGCACCTTTACAAGGGCTTACCTACGCTGGTCCCTCTAGAGGCTATTTCTAGATGTCTTCAAGTCATGAAACTGTCTGGGAAGGAGGCATTCAAAGGGGTGACTTGTTTAGGGCATCAAGCAACTAAAATTAGGGTTTGATGAGACCTAAAACACTGATCTAGATGATGGGATCGATGTGCCCAAATGGATATGTAACAACTGCCCCCTAAAGCATGAAGTCGGAAAAATGCCAATGTCGAATGAAATACTTTAAGATGTGATGAGGAGGTATCGAAGTGGAAGGTGACCTGCATCAATTACAATACATATATCATGATATCTGATTTTACATGAATTGTTGAGGGAAGGCATACCCATGCTCAACTTATAAACTTTTATTACATGTACATAAACAGTCATCTACAGATATAGACCCATGATCAGAATGACTATCAATGTAAAGCCATTGTACATATGATCTAGTACTCCTGAAATCGTAGCCTGGATGGATGAAACTAGATCTAAGGTCTTCTATCTCATTCAATCGTTCGCTCAGGTACGAGTCTAACCATGTGAATATGTGATCTGAAGTAGAACATGGGAAGTCACCATCTGATTACCAACCAATGATTTAAATTGTTAATAGATGCAAGATTGATCCGGATATAAACAGGAATGCAACAAATTACAGAGATAACCATAAACACAGATATACAGAGGAAATAATACTTCATTTCATTACTATAAAATACTGAAATATGCTTACAAATAGAAATGGAAATAAGCTAGCTAGGGCAATGGTGGCTTACCTCTGAGAAGAGATGTGGTGGCTACATGCCTCTGAATTATGTTACAATGAGGCTAGAAGGCCTATTTTATTGTTGAGAAACAATGGAAAACCTTAAACATCCAAAAACCTAACCCTAGAAGATGAAACGCCAAACTGTGGGCCTCGTTTGGGTAAATTGGTACATCAACTTCCCGGGGTCGTAACTTTGGCATATGATCTCCATTTGATGTGCACACTATCTCGTTAGAAAGATTCCAGTTTTCCCAAAAAACGTTATTTAGGGCCTCAAAATGGCTCCAAAAGTTCACGACTCGAAAAACTGCTAAAAATAGTAAGTTGTGCTACAATTAAGGAAACTGGAAAAGCTGAGAGAAACAATGGTGGGGGTCCAAGTGGACTTGGCAGGTGGCCACCAATATCCACTTGGATCATTCCTCCCGCCTTAGGAAGCAATGGTCCCCATTGCTTTGAGTTCCTCCATGAGATGAGGAAACTTCTGCTGAACTTGGTCCCTGGTGAGCCACTTGCTCTGGTGAAGGAGTTGGCCTGCTTTGACAACTCTATACAGTTGGATATTCTGTTGGTGAGTGTGCTTGATCTGTGTGTCCATGATCTGATCAGTTGTAGCTTGTTCCATGCAATCTGGATTCAATTCTGTGGGTGTGAGCTATTCTGCAATGTCAGATGTGTCTAGTAATCGTGGAAAGTATGGTCGAAGGCGATCCACATTGAACACTGGATGCAGGCCAAGGAATGGGGGAATGCTAAGCTCAAATGCATTTGCCTCCCACAACCTTGGTAATGGTGTAAGGACCATATCGGAGTGGTCTCAGTTTCCGATAGGCTCCGGTAAGGTGTTCCTTTTGCAAATGCAACTAGACTTTGTCACCCACTTGAAACTTGTGTGGCACCCGATGTTGATCATGTCACTGCTTTTACTTGGCATTTGATTTCTCTAGAATGTCATGGACCTACTGGAGAATATGTTGGATGTGCTCAATGAATCTAGTTGCCTTATCTGTTTCAGACTGGACATGAGCGAAATCTGTGTGAGTAGCTGCAAATGGCATGGCCACATCAATGGGACATAGTGGCTAGAATCCCAAGCCCACCTGAAAAGGGCTTGTGGCCAGTTGAGCTGTGAAGAGCTCGGTTGTAGCTGTGCTGAACATAGGGGAGGTTCTCATCCCATGTGCGTGGATGCTTTGAGTTGTACATGCGCAGAATGTGTACAATCATCCTATTGACAACCTCTGTCTGGCCATCAGTTTGAGGATGGAAGGCTGTGGACTTAGTGAGTTTGGTGTCCAATATCGACCAGAGACTGGACCAAAATGTTCTGAGGAACCGATTGTCCCGATCTGAGATGATAGACTGTGGGATCCCAAAGTGCACCCACACTCATTCAAAGAAGAGTTTAGCAGTGGCTTCTGTTGTGATATTCTTTTTGCAGTCCGCCATAATGGCCATCTTTGAGAACCTGTCGACGACCACAACAACACAATCGTTTCCATGCTTAGTGGAAGGAAGGCCTGACATGTAATCCATGGAGATGGATTCCCAAGGTCGACTAGGGGTAGGCAACGGGGTATAGAGGCCTTGCTTCTTGATGGTCGGTTTGGCAATGGCGCAGGTAGTGCATGATCTGATGTACTTCCCGACATCCTATTGAAGATTCGACCAATAGAAATACTTTTGCAGTACTGCCACCATTTTCTCGACCCCAAAATGCCCAGCAGCCCGACTGTAGTGTGCTTCCCAAATCATCTTGGCACGCTCGCTTTAAGGAACACAAAGGTGACCCAAGTGGCATAATAGGGCATCTTGGAGGTGAAAATTTGGAACATGCCGACCCTCCAAGAGTGTCTGGTATGTGTGGTTGAATTCTGGGTTGCTTTTGTAGAGAAGTGGCCAATCAGAAGTCTCGCACCCACAAGAGTTGAGCACAGTGGTTAACACCATGATCGGTGGTCGATTAAGGCAATCTGCAATATTATTGGTGCTACCCTTCTTATACTTGATATTCAAATGGAACTGTTGCAGGTATGTAGACCACTTCTAATGGAAATCATTCTACAATTTCCCTTGGGTCTGTATGAACTGTAGGGGTCGGTGGTCTGTGTGCATGACTGTTTCCTTCCCCAAAATGTAATGCTTCCATTGTCGGTAGGCCTACACAATGGAATACATCTCTTTGTCATAAGTGGGATACTTCCAGACTATATCTAAAAGTGTCTCACTGTGATATGCCACTGGATGCCTGTGTTGAGTCAGGACTGCCCCAATAGCATAGTCAAAGGCATCTGTCTCGACCTCAAATGGTTGTTGCAAATCTGGTAACGCGAGCACTGGTGTCGTGCAGAGGCGATCTTTCAACTCTATGAATGCCTTCTGTTGAGATTCAGACCAAAAGAATTTTGCTTTCGCTCCTCCCTTGGTGACTTGACTTAAGGGCCACGTGATATGAGAAAACCCCAACACAAACTTGCGATAGAAGTTAGCAAGACCTAGAAAGCTGCGGAGCTCTATTAGAGTGGTTGGAGATGGTCAATCCCGAATGACTTGGATCTTGAATGGATCCACATGCACCCCCTGTTCATTAATAATGTATCCCAAATACTGAACCTGGGTCATGCCAAAAGTGCATTTCTCCAAATTGGCACATAGCTTGTGTTGCCGCAGTGTTTGGAGAACCTATCGGATGTGGTGGAGGTGCTCTTCCCAAGTCTGGCTGAAGATCAGGATTTCATCCAAGTATACCACTACAAATGAGTTGGTGAATGGCCACAAGATGTCATTCATTAGCCTCATGAAGGTTGCAGGAGCATTCGTCAATCTGAAAGTTATAACCAACCATTCAAAAAGGCCCTCCTTGGCTTTAAAGGCAGTCTTCCACACATCAAAGGGTTAGATTGGTACCTGGTGATATCCTGACTTCAGATTGATCTTGCTAAAACATTTTTCCCCCTATAGTTGGTCCAAGAGGTCATCAATCCACGGGATCGGGTACCTATTATGGACAGTGATCTTGTTTAGCACCCGATAGTCAATACAAAGTCTCCAAGTCCCATCCTTCTTCTGTACCAACACGATCGGGCTCCCACAGGGCGATGAACTCGGATGGATGTGACCTTTCTACAGCAACTCCTGAATCTGCCTCTTGATTTCATCATTCTCTAGAATGGAGCGCCGATAGATTGGTCCATTGGGCAGTGGTGCACCTGGGGTCAGATCGATGGAGTGCTTGACCTGACAGTGCAGAGGAACCCCTACGGGGGAGGTGAAGATGTCCTCGTACTCCTCAACAACCTTGTCCATCTGTAGTTGTCGTGCAGAGGGGCCTTGTCTAGAGTTTGTGGCTACCGTCTTCTTCTTTTCTTGAGGGCGTATCATCAGGAAAACAAATTTCCCAGTTTTGGAAATGAGTTTACTGCATTGTTTTGCAGTAACCAAAGAGATGGTGGTAGGCGGTGCTACCTCCGGTATCCTGTACAACTTATTTCCCAATGTAACAATAACAGCACGAGGCCTTGATTCATACACCGCATGTCGCTTCCACAAGTATGGTTGTCCTAATAATACATCGCAAACTTCAAGGGGAGCAATGTCACACAATACCTCATCTGTGAAGGGCTTGATGTTGTATGGAGGGCGACATTGCTGGCTCACGTGAAGATCTCGTCCTTGGTGAAGCCACCCGAAGGTGTACGGTTGTGGATGTGCTATGGTTGGTAAGCCCAACCGCTTCACGGCCTCTGCCGAAATGAGGTTCTTTTGGCTCCCGCTATCGACAATGAACTGTAGCGGGGATCCCTTTACCCACATCTGGGAGTGGAAGAGATGCTCCTCCTCCTCTAGATTTTCGGGTTCCTCCTTCTATATCTTCGTGGTGGCAATGGTGGCATTAGGCTCTGCATCGATAATCTGCTTCCCTTTGTCATTCCCCTTGTTGGATTCTGACTTAGAGTCAGAACATGCATCTGATTCTGAAACCTTTAGCTCGGCCACTAGTGACTGCTTGGCCCGACACTCACTTGTCTTGTGAGTGGAGCTCTTATAGAACTCACACCACTTTCCCGTGTCCTTTTTCAGCTTCAGGCATTGTTCTTTACTTGCAGCTTTGGCAAGTTGTCTTGGGTCGTCCTGCCTTGGCTTTGTCCTTTGTTCTGCGGTTTGGGGGCACCCTTCCCTTGCTTTGAATTCGCAGATCCAAAGTCTCGCTTCTTCTGTTTAAACTTTTGCTCGACCTTGACGACATATCAGTATGCCGTGCCGAGCGAGGGGATGTTCAGGAATTCTATTTCTTACTAGATGTACTTGTGTAGGCAGCCGCGGTATTTGAGTACCAAATGCTACTTCAAATCTTTGATACCCAACTTTTTGCGAAGGGTATGTGTTGAAAATGCAACAAGATGATGGAGCTTAGTGGAAAGGAGTCGCCTTCACTAAGTGGGCCCGCAGGCTATTTTTGGTACAAAGCCTATTTTTAGACATATGGATCATGCTCTATGAGTTGCAGGATGCTATTTGTGGATGATTGGTCATGTTGGTAAAAATAGATGGACTTCTATTTTTAGACATATGGGCAGGTTTCTATTTTTAGACTGCCAGGCTAAAAATAGAACAGTCGAATATTATTGTCTCATAATAATATTTGGACTATAAACATTATCTTATCCTCTTGGAGCACTTCAGTTTGAGCTACAGATGTGGCACATGCAGCTGTCAGAAGGAAATATGCTTTCCTTGTGGGTCAATTGAGCTATTGCATGCAGGACTTCAGTTAGAACTCATGTGGTTGAGTTTGGTGGAGTTGATTGTGGAGTTGATGAAGTTGTGTTCAGTTTGACTTGGTTGAACTAGTTGTATTTTAGTCTAACTAAAGAATACACTAGTGATGAGCTGTGTGAATTAAATTATAAATTAATTCACTAATTATTAACTCATAAAGTAACTGAAGAATACATCAGTTAACTCAGTGCATGGACAGTTCAGTGGAGACAGGTGTTAGAGGTTGAGATTGCTATCAGTTGTGACTATAGTTGTGCATGAGATCTTGCACAATCAATGGGATTGAGTTATGCCAATGAGGACTACGCAGTGTGGGCCAATACCAAGGTAATTGTAGCCTGTGCTCATGTGATTTTCACTTTGGATTGTGCAGTGGAGGCAGGAAAAGTAGCAGAGAAGATTTGAACCTGTGACTTGTTCGGATCTGAGCTAGTTTTGTGTGTAACAGGTGGAGATAGTACTAAGTACTTGTGAGGAGTATTGTACTATATATTGTTACATGTTCTCAATCATTATAATATACAGATAGTGTGGGGTTTTCAGCTGTATGCTTTCCCCGAGTTACATACTGTGTTAATGTGCGCATGAGATTGATGTTTCATTATTTTTAATTCCGCAAAATTGATGATCAACGTAGAGGAGGTTATGTATTATGCATGTATTCCACAATAGTGTATAATCGGGATAATCTCTGTGAATAAGTGTCATATTATTCAAAATTTCTACATGGTATTGGAGCTATTGATCATCAGATCTACTATTCAGAAAGTGTTTACATCTTATTTCTTCAAGCAGAGTCTGTAATCGGGCCAGGTAGCCTCTGGATTCATCCTTCTTTTGGAAGGTGAGATATCCGATGAATTCCCATACAGTCAATCTCTGTACGAGAAATACCTTGTTCTCACGAATTCTAGATCATAGGCGGTTGAGTTTTGAGCTGGTGGAATTCGAATTTGCAGCAGTGTTTTCTTGGTGTCAACGTGGCAATGTCTTTCAACGGATTTCGATTGGAGTATGCTCTTGAGGGCAGCTCGAACAATATTGCATCGAAGGACAGGATGGAGGCGGTGTTAGATGACAATGGGCTGAAGGAGTTCATAGAGGCTGAGGTCCCAAAGCCTACTGATGCTGCTCACATTGAGGTTTGTCGAAAGAAGACAGCAAAGTGTCGAAGGATTCTGTTGGAGGGCGTGAAGGATCACATTGTATCTAGCCTGCATGGAAAGGCTTCTCCATACTTGATGTGGAAAGCATTGACAGATCTATACCAAAGCAAGAGGGACCAGAGGAATTTGGCACTCAAGGATAAACTCAGAAACATTAAGTGTGAGAAGGGAGACAGTACGCCCAAGTATCTCACGAAGTTCACTCAATGCCGGGATGAGCTGGGAAGTGTGGGGGTGACTGTCGATGATGAGGACTTGGTGAGCTTGGCTCTACTTGGTCTTCCGAAGAGTTGGCATTCCTATCAGGACTCTATCAATGGTTGGGAGAAATTGCCAGGATGGGAGAGACTTTGGTCGGATCTTGTGCAAGAGGAGATCAGGCAGAATACCAAGGACGGATCTTCATCAAAGGCATCTGATGACGAAAATTGTGCTTTGGCTGCCAAAGCAAAGAAGGGGAAGGAGAAGGGTTCTCTTTCCGAATCCAGTTCTTCCAATTATGGGAAGAAGGTTGACAAGTCGAAGGTATGCTTTTGTTGTCATGAGTTGGGCCATTATGCTACTAATTGCCCAAAGAAGAAATCCAAGAAGGGATCCGGGAAGGATCTGAAGGTGAGGCACTTGCTTCACAGTTCGAGTTGGATTTCACACTCTTCGCATGCATGGTTTCATCCATGGTAGGAAGTGGTTGGTTTCTTGACAGTGGAGCTTCTTTCCACATGACCGGTGACAAGAGTTTGTTCAGTACTTTGGAGGAGAGAGATCTCCAGATACTCATAGTGATGGGTAATGATGAGAAGTATAGTGTCTCAAGTATAGGCATGGTTATTTTTCAGAGGGAGCATGGAGCTCGCCTTACCTTGACCGATGTCAAGTATGTACCAGGACTGAAGAGAAACTTGGTGTCGATCGTGATGCTGGAAGACGGAGGCTATGATGTAGTCTTCAGTGACGGAAAGGTTTTCCTTAGACACATCATCACTAGACAGGTGAAGCAGATTGGTTCACGGGTCAAGAACCTATATGCTCTTGAGGTTCAAGATGCATGCAAAGCCTTGAGTAGCGAAGCAACTGATGGAGACTTGGTGGTTGAGAGGGAGCGTATATTACCTCTCAACATGTAGAGCCAGAAGAAGTCTCAGATGATTGTGGAGGAGCCACGATTGGTGCAATAGCTTCAGGAGGTTGTGGAGCAGCCACAACAAGGGAAGCTGAGAGGATATCGAGTAGAGACATCTACTCATGCAGAGACCTCCAATAGGGGGAAACTTCGAGCCAGGTGGGCTGAGGGATCACATGCAGCCATACCTCCAGGTAGGAGGTGGGGCGATATAAGGTGATCATCCCAAGGAGGAGGGGCAGGATCCTTGAGGTGCCCAACCTCTTGGATGAGACCTTGCTACGGGAGCCCCGATGTGGAGTAGAAGGAACTGACTGATTGGGTAGAGACAGATGCGGATGGAGCGGCAGAGATAGCAACAATGTAGGGAATCCCAGGACAACGCATAGCTAGCAGGCTACAGCAATGCGAGAGGCACAAGTGTTTTGCACAGTGCTAGGTGGCACAGAGAAGTGTGCAATGGTGTGAGATGCATGGAGATGTTGCAGTAGCGTAGATGTCAGAAAGGGAGCACTTATCAGTAGCAGGTAGAGCTTCAGCATCAGAGTATGTTCCTAGCCCAACAGAGTGGTCAGTTGGGAGTTTTTTTGTTCCAAGTGTTGTTGGAGCAAGTGGACCGGGCAAAGGTGTTCCATGTAGAATATTCCAGAGTTGCAGGATAGGGGTTGCAAATAATCCATATTTTGTTGAGAGGGAGTGTTGAAAATGCAACAAGATGATGGAGCTTAGTGGAAAGGAGTCGCCTTCACTAAGTGGGCCCGCAGGCTATTTTTGGCGCAAAGTCTATTTTAAGACATATGGATCATGGTCTATGAGTTGCAGGATGCTATTTGTCGATGATTGGTCATGTTGGTAAAAATAGATGGACTTCTATTTTTAGACATATGGGTAGGTTTCTATTTTTAGACTGCCAGGCTAAAAATAGAACAGTCAAATATTATTGTCTCATAATAATATTTGGACTATAAACATTATCTTATCCTCTTGGAGCACTTCAGTTTGAGCTACAGATGTGGCACATGCAGCTGTCAGAAGGAAATACGCTTTCCTTGTGGGTTAGTTGAGCTATTGCATACAGGACTTCAGTTAGAACTCATGTGGTTGAGTTTGGTGGAGTTGATTGTGGAGTTGATGGAGTTGTGTTCAGTTTGACTTGGTTGAACTAGTTGTATTTTAGTCTAACTAAAGAATACACTAGTGATGAGTTGTGTGAATTAAATTATAAATTAATTCAATAATTATTAACTCATAAAACAACTAAAGAATACATCAGTTAACTCAGTGCATGGACAGTTCAATGGAGACAGGTGTTAGAGGTTGAGATTGCTATCAGTTGTGACTATAGTTGTGCATGAGATCTTGCACAATCAATGGGATTGAGTTATGCCAATGAGGACTGCGCAGTGTGGGCCAATACCAAGGTAATTGTAGCCTGTGCTCACGTGATTTTCACTTTTGATTGTGCAGTGGAGGCAGGAAAAGCAGCAGAGAAGATTTGAACATGTGACTTGTTCGGATTTGAGCTAGTTTGTGTGTAACAGGTGGAGATAGTACTGAGTACTTGTGAGGAGTATTGTACTATATATTGTTACATGTTCTCAATCATTATAATATACAGATAGTGTGGGGTTTTCAGCTATATGCTTTCCCCGGGTTACATACTGTGTTGATGTGCGCATGCAATTGATGTTTCATTGTTTTTAATTCCGCAAAATTGATGATCAACGTAGAGGAGGTTATGTATTATGCATGTATTCCACAATAGTGTATAATCGGGATAATCTCTGTGAATAAGTGTCATATTATTCAAAATTTCTACAGTATGGAAAATATTGGTAAACTCCAACACATCTTGGTCCCTTCCATGCCACAGCGTGGTCCACCTTATGTATTGATCCTCATAGCTTCCAACAGGGTAGTATTGCTCCTTGATGGCATCCCAGAATGAATCCCAAGTGGGTGCGGCTGAAAATAGTGAGCTTGTACTTTCATCCTTCAGCTCGCAGTAGGTTTCCCACCAGTCCTTGATGTGGGGGGCTGCTTTGAGAAGAGCAAAAATAATTTTTTCCCGAATGGAAAAATAATGAACAGAAAAATAACCCTCTAGTATATCTAACATTTATCTATGGCATCTGCATCTATTTGACCCTCGAAGATGGGGATTTCCAAATTAACTTGTACCTTAAAAGGCATGGCATTTCCAGAGCTGTTGGAAGCCGATGCATCACTTCTGGGTAGCCGCTGAAGGATCTGCGCAAAAGTGTCCATCATTGCGTTCCTTTGTCGCTCGAGGGCCTCTTCAAGCAAGATTTTGATAGGATCTCATGCCCCCTCATCTTTCTTTTCATCCTCCATGGGAGGCTGCCGAGATTTGCGAGGCTGGTCTTGCAAAGGTTTGACCAGTTCAAGCCCTAACTCCTTATATCCCGACCTCGTTGGGGACATGCAAAGAAAAACAGAGAAAAAGCAAACCGCTCTGATACCACTAATCCGGATTTAGACAGGAATGCAACAAATTACAGAGATAACCATAAACACAGATATAGAGCAGAAATAATACTTCATTTCATTACTGTAAAATACTGAAATATGCTTACAAATAGAAATGGAAATAAACCAGTTAGGGCGATGGTAGCTTATCTCTGAGAAGAGATGTGGTGGCTACATGCCTCTGAACTGTGTTACAATGAGGCTCGAAGGCCTATTTATTGTTGAGAAACAACGGAAAACCCTAAACATCCAAAAACCTAACCCTAGAAGATGAAACGCCAAACTGTGGGCCCCATTTGGGTAAATTGGTACATCAACTTCTCGGGGTCGTAACTTTGGCATATGATCTTTGTTTGACGCGCACAATATCTCGTTAGAAAGATATATACAAGAACTACAACTTTGGGAAGAGCAACATCGGTCCATGAACCCATGTTGCTCCCAGTTTTCCCAAAAAAACGTCGTTTAGGGCCTCAAAATGGCTCCGGAAGTTCAGGACCCAAAAAACTACTAAAAATAGTAAGTTGTCCTACAATTAAGGAAACTGAAAAAGCTGAGAGAAACAATGGTGGGGGTCCAAGTGGACTTTGCAGGTGGCCACCAATATCCACCTGGATAAAAGAGAAATCACCGATAATGATAATTATCCTCTGAAGGTATTGCAGTACATTTTGCATGGTGTGAATGGATGATTTGATGTCAAACACCATACAAAGTCTTTCGGTTGAAGGCCATTGATGTATGCCTATCGCTAGAAGCGGCAAACCTGCCATTGATGTATGCAAGCCTCAAGGTACTGGAAAGGTGTTTCTAAGTCAACTTCTTGGATAATAAGCTGATGTCGACAAGAAGCGACTCGTCGCAGGAGGGTCTTGGTGTATCCCACATCAACGACATGAAATGAGTAGTGATTTTAGAGATGGAATTTTGACTGATGACACAAGTTTTAGGAATGGCGATCATGAAAATGAAGGTTTATGGTATTGCAAAGGATGAATTTTAACTGAATGACTTCTCTTGAATATGTCGGTGACACTAAAATGAATTGGTAGCATTGACCCAAAACAAAGTGATGGATGGTATGATAGACCAATGGTGTGATAACCATCAAGCTAATAACCCAACCCATATAATCATGGTGATGGAGTGAAAGTGTCATGTTCAAGAGCGACCTGCTACCATAAAGTGGTTTTCCCCTTTTTCCCATTTTCCCCAGTAATTGTTGACCAATACGTCTTTATTTTTATCAATCTTGAGGAGGATAACATATGCTTGTTGTATAATTTCACCCTTCGAGTAAATCCATCGCTATTTTATGTTTTAACGAGTCTAGCAAAGGTGAAACTCGGTCTTGTCTAGAGGGACAAGTTTGTCGCTATTTGATGTTTTAACGAGTTTAACGAAAAAGATAACTCGGTCATTTTCATGTTTAAAGAGTTTGAAAAGGGACACACAAAAAAACTCCACAAGATCTTTTTTGTAAATTAATCTCTCAAGCCCAAAAAAGCATAAAATAATACAAGAGAGATATCGTTTCCAATCCCTTAACGAGTTGGAAAGGACAAGCACTCGACAATCTTTTCATGTTTAGAGAGTCTGAAAGGAGCTTAAAGAGGACTCCAAGGGGGGTTCCTTTTTCATTTTTAATAGAGCTCCAAAAGAGATAAAAGTGTGCTCTGTGGTCAAAAGTACAATTTACAATCAAGCACGTCAAATTCTGTAAGTTAGTTGCAAAACTTGCTCAAAACACCACCAAATGGATTAAAAATACCTGTTTCATGAGAAAAAATAGGTAAATACTAATGTTTACTCTATTAATGAACATGAAATAAACATAAAACAAGTTTTTACCATGACATTTTTACCATTTGGAACTTACCATTCAGTTTTGTGCTCTGAGCTAGTTTTTTACCTCGATCTTCACCAGCTGATTGTGAGAGATTCTGCAGACCATTTCTCGAGCCGTCTGGACCAGGTAGGAGCTAAACCTCTCTACTTTCTTTTCAAGTCATTATTTTGTCATTTCATGCAAGTTTTAGGGTTTTTTTGGACCCCTGGGATTTCATTTTTTCTCTCTGGGATCAGCACATGCTTTCACATTGAAAACTACACTGAAGAGCATCCAGATAAAAGCCTGCATGCTTTGCAGCACATTGTCTCTGTGCCTTGGCTACGCTGGGCGAGTTTCCCAAGTTTGATTTAGTTGTTTGCTATAAAAATTGTCCTGTTTTTTGCATGGAAAGGATCCTAATTAAGCTTATGATTGTGTTTCAGGGTTTCATCGGATCAGAATGTTGATTACATGGTGAGAAAGAGAGCACGAAGAAAAAGACATGGTTTCCCTAAACAATCCGAGATTTGGAAATAATACTGAGAGCGGGGTGAATCAGTATTATCAGATCAATAATTTGATTTACCAAACAGACTTTATATACGCTACTTCAGTGAATTGAACTAGCGTGTACATACGACTGTGCTTAAAGAAACCAACGTATATGCAGAGAACTTGTGATTTAGACAATTATCATGTGTTGAGCTTAAACCAGTATATTATAGATTTATTAGACAATGCAGTAAAAGTAGAATAAAGCATCACACATAAGCAACACACATGAACACCAAGATTTAAGGTGGAAACCCAATGTGGGTAAAAACCACCTGCTGCTGTCATCTCTGTCTTCTTTTAATAATAATAAAGTTTGTTTACAATCTTGTACTAGTGCAAACTCATACTAGTACACAAGCTTCTACCTGCAGAAGGTTACAACCTTCTCTCATTCTCCAGCTTCTACTAGAAGGGAGCTACAACCCCCTAGCTCTTGTACTAGCCAATATGTTTACTAGTACATAGGTGCCAGCCTACAGAAAACTCCACTCTTTCACCAGGGACCACGTTTCATGAATTTTCAGACTGGATACTCCTGGATCACAACACCACAATTTGAAGGCCACGTTTCATCAAATTTTCACACTGGACCCATCAAAGCTTTTAAACTTAAACTACATCAACCAATATTCAGTTAATCTGAACAATCAGATCACTAACACCAGAACACTGTACTGAACCCAAAACCCTGCATCATCATTCAGAACCAGCTGTAACCTCAAAAATCATGCATTAGAATGTATATGCTACTTGGCTACACCCAAACTGCGTGTATATGCTACTTCTATTAATTGAACCTGTGTATACCTTCAAAACTACTGCAAACATAAACTTTTGAATCAAGTCTGTACCAACTATCAATATACTAAATATTTACTGTCAACTTTCAGAGCTTTAAGAAGACTTCATTGACAGACAGCAGTAAAACAACAAAATTTGATCAGATAGTTTAGTCAGATCTGAAAAAGAAGCTTTTCTTTTGTATACGCTACTTGAAAGAACCGAACCTGCGTGTATACGCTCTTTGGCCGAGATGAACCTGCGTACAGATCTGCAAATATTGACTTAGAACTTTGCGGCAATTCCAGACTTCAGACAAACCCATATCTTGATAGATAACGAGTAAAATAGGCACAAAACATCAGATCTAGTCTCAACCAATATCAGATCATTCAAGAATAAGTTATTTCATGTCTCATGATCCTGATCCAACATTGAACTCAAGGTGCACATAAATATTTTAGATCCAGTCCCAAACACAACCCTGCAACATAAAATATACTTCAGATAGAAGTATTCTTTAGAATATTATTTCTTTCCCACTTTGCCTAATGATCTTCTCCTCCTTATATACTCTTAGGCCTTTCTTAATACCTTGGACCAAAGCCACTTAGGACCAAATACCTAGGGTCAATACCTTGGACCAAATACCTCAGACCAAATACCTTGGATCAATACCTTGGATCAAAATACCTTGGACCAAAAACTTGGTTTACCAACATGTGCGCGCTTTTCCTCTTGTGAAAATGCGTGTATACGTTATACGCTCCTTTTGTTCTGTTAACTCACATGTATATGCTTCTTGGACAAGGTTAACCTGCGTATACCTCTCTTTCTTCATTCTTTGGAGTCTGATCTGTAATCCTTTTCTATTGACCTACTGCATAGTGAATTGTCATCTGAGTGAGTTTTCATCAAGGACAACACTTGTATCATAATGCCAACAATCTCCCCCTTTGGACTTGATGGCAACAACAACACCAAGACACTCTCCCCCTTTGACATCAAGGGCAAAGGGCAGACAAAGATATTCTCTCTTGTTGACATACATTATTATGTCCATGCTCCCCCTGAGTACATGTTGAATTCTCTGATTGAGCTCCCCTTCGTACATGCTGAGATGCACTAAAACCGTCCATGCTCCCCTTGAGCACATGCAAAGTCTACAAAAATATTCTCCAAAATAGCATGAATCTATAACTCAACTAAGTGAGTATGACCTTCCTATCACCAATGACTCATACATACATCCATCTCCTAGCCAAGTGGGGATATACCAGTTTATACATGACATAAATAATAAATATTACATCAACCATCCTATGCAAAGTGGGGATACCAATTACATCATTTGTCCAAGAGGACTCATTCAAATGTATGAGAAGACATATCACACCCTAGACTTTTTACATGACTTAAGCAACAAATGGTATAAATATCTAAAGCCATAGCTAGACTCAGCAACCATAATGCCAACAATGTTGAATGTACGTGAAGGCTAATGCTCCCCCTGAACCTGTGCTACCTGTGCATTGTTAACAAGTCAATTGTAAAGGCATCATTTCAGTCAGATAAAAATTAATGAACAAAGCATATCGATAGACAGTAATCATCAATATCATACAGAGCACCCATATCAGAGCCTGCACCACTGTTTTTCCTGTCTGAAAAAAATATATGCTCCTTGACCTATAGAAACCCACATGTGTACGCGACTATACTTCATGAAACACGCATATAATAACATTTCTCTGAAAATTTTTGATTTAACAGCAGGATGACGCAGCAACTACTTCCTGCTTTTGTATGAGATATTCAAATGTTTCTCTGGGCATTGGTTTAGTGAATATATCAGCAACCTATTCTTTGGAGTGAACATACTCCAATTTGACCTTTTGTTCAATCACTTGTTCACGTAAATGATACTTGATGGGTATGTGCTTGGTCTTGGAGTGCATGACTGGATTCTTTGAAATATTGATGGCACTTTTATTATCACATAGAATGGAGATAGGTGGAGTACATGTGATCTGAATGTCTTGCAAAGTTTTCATCATCCAAAGTAGTTGTGTACAGCAAGATGCAGCAGCCACATATTTTGCTTTAGCTATATATAAAGAAATTGAACTTTGTTTCCTGCTGAACCAAGACACTAACTTGGAACCCATATAGAATGCACCACCACTAGTGCTTTTTCTATCATCAACACTTCATGCCCAATCTGCATCTGTATATGCATGAAGAGTAAGATCTACATCTCTAGGATACCATAAACCAAATTTCTGAGTTCCTTGAAGATATTTGAAAATTCTATTGACTTCCTGAAGGTGTGATTCCTTTGGATTTGCTTGGAATCTTCCAACTATTCCTACTGCATGCATGATGTCAAGTCGAGTACCTATTAGATAAAGCAGACTGCCAATCATGGATTTGTAAGTTGGTTGATGTACTGCTGCTGATTGATCATTTGAACTGAGACTATGTCATGTTATCATTGGGGTACACATAGATTTATAATATTCCATTCCGTACCTTTTCAAGATCTGTTTGAGACATTTGGTTTGTGACAGAAAAATATCATCTTTATTTTGTTGAACTTGTAGACCAAGAAAATAGGTAAGTTCACTAAGCAAGGACATTTCAAATTCTTGCTGCATTACTGAAGCAAAATTCTGACTCATGGATTCTTCATTGCTAGCAAAAATGATATTATCAACATAAACAATAATAATTAGCAATTTATCAGTTTCAATCTTTGTATATAGATTGCTATCTATTGAACCTTTTGTAAAACCTTCTTGGTGTAGATATTTGTCAAGGCAGTAATACGAGGCCCTTGGAGCCTGTTTCAGACCATAGAGAACCTTTTTGAGTCTGCATACAAGTTTTGCATCATTTCCAAGAATGAATCCTTTTGGTCGTTCAATATAAACTTCTTCTTCTAATTCTCCATTAAGGAAGGTTGATTTTACATCCATTTGGTATACTTTGAATTTTTGAAAGCTAGAAAGAGCAAGAAACATCCTTATGGCTTCAATTCTGGCAACATGTGCAAAGGTTTCTTCAAATCTATACCTTCTTGTTGAGCATATCCTTTACAAACAAGTCTGGCCTTGTTTCTAATGACTTCTCCATTTTCATTCAGCTTGTTTTTGAATATCCATTTAGTTCCTATAATATTTTTATCATGAGGTCTAGGAACTAATTCCCAAGTATCATTCTCTTCAATTTGCACAAGTTCTTCATCCATGGCCTTTACCCAACATTCATCTTTACATGCTTCATTTACATTTTAAGGTTCGGTGGAAGATACTAATGCTAGATAGCTTGAGGTCCCTGTAATAGTTCTTCTTGTCTGTACACCTGCCTCTTTTTCCCCTAAAATTTGAGTTTCTAGATGATTTTTCTACACATACCTAGATGGAGTCTTTTCTTCTACCATTATCTCTTCTTTTGGTGCTTCATTGGTTTCTTCTTTAATATCATTTTGATTTGATGTGGGAAAATAATCCTATCTTCTTCATTTAATCTTTTATTGATTTTATCTGTTTTGGATTTTTTCATGCTTCATTAACTACAACGTCAATGCTTTCAACAATTTTCCCAAGTCTTTTATTATAACATTTATATCCTTTACTTCTGGAGGAATAACCAAGAAGAATACCTTCATCTGCTCTGGGTTCAAACTTACCAAGTTTTTCATCAGTCCTTTTGATAAAACATTTGCTTCCAAAAACTTTAAAGTATTTTACAGTAGGAGTCTTGCCATACCAAAGTTCATGTGGAGTTTGAGTGCTATTTACCCAAACATTTGCTTTGTTGAGAATAGTTACGGCAGCGAATGCTGCTTCACCCCAGAAGGTTGCAGGAGTTCCAGATTCATCTAGCATAGCTCAAGCCATTTGTTGAACTGTTATGTTCATTCTTTCTAGCACACCATTTTGTGTTAGAAAATTATATATTACGGAGCAATGGAACACATAAAATATTGCAGAAATATAAACACAGAAAATGCACAAAACAAGAGAGACACAGATATATGTGGTTCACCCAGTTTGGGCTACGTCCACCCCGAACAGCCAGTCCTTCCTTTCTATTTTCCAGCAAAATGAAGAGATACAACCTACAGCAAATCCGCTGTAATATCCTTTGTTTTCTCTCACAGTCTCAGCTCTCTGTTTCTCGCTCACAGAATACACATCTATCACACAGCCTCAAATACAATGTCCTCATACAAAGAGAGGGGTTGCCTTCTAGGGAAAAAAAACCCTAAACTAAACATAAGTTCTACCATCAGATCATCCGCCTAATAAAGAGCCCAGATTGACTAGAAATTACTATACTTTTACAAGGCAATTTTACATTTATTTTTGGCTTCGGGGGCGCTGCCCCCGAGCCCCCGCCGGGGGACCGCTGGCCCCCGGACCCCCAGCCAGGGGGGATGGGCCCCCTCGGACCCCCGCGGGGGGGACAAGTCCCCCCCGTACCCCCCCGCGTGGAGGGGTGTACAAAACTTCCTGGGGTATACATCCGACTGAAAACAAAGACCTCTGAACAATCATGCTCCACACACAACAATCTCCCACTTGGAGAATGATTGTAGAAACTCCACCGCTGCTTCATTTGCTGGACAATGACTCCTCTTTGGACCTGGTTGTTTCTCATCTTCATCGTCATCCTTGAAGACCAATTGAAACTGAGCATATTCTCAGTTTCTCCCTGGTTACAACTTTTGTTAGCATATCTGCAGGATTTTGGCTAGTGTGTATCTTTTCCAGCTTCAACTCTCCATCTTCCAACACTGATCGTATGAAATGGTACTTGAGCTGTATGTGTTTAGTCCTAGAATGAAATGCTGAGTTCTTTGCAAGATGAATGGCACTTTGGCTATCACTGTATAACGTGCCCATATCATGCTCCTTACCCAATTCACCCATAAACCTTTGTAACCAAATCATTTCTTTACTAGCCTCTGTAGCAGCAACATACTCTGCTTCTGTTGTTGAAAGTGAAACAACACTTTGGATTTTTGAAACCCAACTGACAGCTGTTCCTCCAACAGTAAATACATATCTTGTAGTGCTCCTCCTGTTATCTCTGTCACCTGCCATATCTGCATCAGCATATCCTTGTAGGGAGATGTTTGAACCACCAAAGTATAATGCTTGATTTGTGGTACCTTTCAAATATCTGAGAATCCATTTCACTGCCATCCAATGTTCCTTTCCTGGATTGTTCATGTACCTGCTTACAACTCCCACTGCATGTGCAATATCAGGCCTTGTGCAGACCATTGCATACATTAAGCTTCCAACTGCTGATGCATATGGAACTTTAGACATATAATCCATGTCTTCTTGGGTCTTTGGGCACATTTCCTTACTAAGTTTGAAATGGCTAGCAAAAGGTGTACAAACTGGTTTTGCATTGTGCATATTAAATCTTTTCAACACCTTTTGTATGTACTCATTCCGAGACAATGTTAATTTGCGATTTTTCCTGTCTCTAGTGATTCTCATACCAAGGATTTGTTTTGCAGCTCCCAAATCCTTCATTGCAAATGAATTTGCCAATTTTCTTTTGAGTACATTTATTTCCTGCATGTTAGATCCTGCAACAAGCATGTCATCCACATACAATAACAATATAATATAGCTACCATCATTTTGCTTTTTCAGATAAACACAAGGATCAGAGTGACATCTAGTATAACCTTGTTTAGACATAAACTTGTCAAATTTCAGATACCACTGCCTTGGAGCCTGTTTTAAGCCATACAAGCTCTTCTTCAACCTGCACACTAGTTTCTCCTTCCCTTTCACCTCATATCCTTGTGGCTGCTGCATATATATCTCTTCCTCCAAATCCCCATGGAGAAAGGTTGTCTTTACATCTAACTGCTCAAGATGCAAATCTTCAGCTGCTACAAGACTTAAAATAGTTCTGATTGAATTCATTTTAACAACAGGAGAAAATATTTCATCAAAATCAATACCTTTTTCTGTGCAAACCCCTTCACCACAAGTCTAGCTTTGTACCTCTGTTTTCCTCCATCTTCTTCCTTCAGCCTGTAAACCCATTTATTCTTCAATGTAGTTTTTCCTGCAGGCAACCTGACTAAATCCCAAGTCTGGTTATGCATTAAGGAGTCCATCTCTTCTTCCATGGCTACCTCCCACTTCTTCCTGCTTTCAACCTGCATTGCTTCTTCATAACATTCAGGTTCACCAGAATCAGTCAACAATAAATAATATAATGAAGGAGAGTATTGTTCAGGGGGTCTACTTATCCTGGTAGATCTTCTAACACCACTTTCAGGTGTTTGGGGTGCCTGTTGCTGTTGTGGTGGTTGCTGTTGTTGTGGTTGTTGATTATTATTATTTTCAGGCACCTTTACTTTTTCAGTGATTTCGTCAAGAACTGCGTATTCCTTGTTTTCTTTTTCTTGCTTCTTTTCCTGCAACTGATTCTTATACAAGACCTTTTCATTGAATATTACATCTCTGCTCCTAATGATTTTGTGATTTTCATAATCATATAAGCGATAACCAAAATCATTAACACCATATCCAATAAAGGTACATTTCTTTGACTTTGCCTCAAGCTTTGTTCTATTTTCTTTATCAATATGGACAAAGGCCTCACAACCAAAAGGCTTTAAAAAGGAGTAGTTTACCTTTTTACCTGTCCATGCTTCCTCCGGAACACCACCATCCAAGGAACTTGAAGGCCCTCTGTTTATTAGATAAACAGCAGTATCTACAGCATCTGCCCAAAACTGTAAAGGCAATCCTGCATGCAATCTCATGCACCTTGCACGCTCCATGATTGTTCTGTTCATCCTTTCTGACACACCATTTTCTTGTGGTGTTCTTGGAACTGTCTTCTCTCTGCGAATTCCATGCTCTGAACAGTACCTATCAAACTCTTTGCTGCAATATTCACCTCCATTGTCTGATCTAAGACACTTCAATTTCTTTCCTGTCTCAATCTCAACCAAAGCTTTCCATTTCTTGAAAGTATCAAATACATCAGATTTATTCTTGATACAATAAATCCAAGTTTTTCTAGTTGCATCATCAATAAAAGTAACATAATAATGAGAGCCACCAAGAGATGATACCTGAGCAGGTCCCCATACGTCTGTATGCACAAGCTCTAATTTTTCGTTCTTCTTTTCTTTCCCAACTCTGAGAAATCTGACTCTCTTCTGTTTTCCATAAATGCAATTCTCACAGAAGTCCAAATCAACATTCTTCAAACCCACCAACAAATTCCTTGAGTGAAGAATCTTCATCCCCTTTTCACTCATTTGTTCGAGCCTATGATGCCATAATGTTGCATCTGCTCCTTTGGAAGTTAAAGCATTAACAGAGTTAGAAATACCATTGCATAAATACAATGTACCAACCTTTTCGCCTTTTGCTATTACCAGGGCTCCTTTAGTGACCTTCCAAGCTTTATCTGTGAAAGTTGTCACACAACCTTCACCACCTAACTGCCCTGTTGAAATCAGATTTTTCTTTAGATCTAGAACATGCCTTACCTCCTTTAACAACCATTGGTTTCCATTCTGCTTTTTTACAAGAACCTTACCCATTCCAACGATTTTACAGGGTTTATCATCACCCAGATGAACTTGTCCAAAATCTCCTTGAACATAGTCATGAAAGTATTTCTTATCAGGTGTGGCATGGAATGAAGCCCCTGAATCTACCACCCAGGAATCAGTAATATTTTCGAAAGAAAGAATCAAAGCATCTTGTAACACCTCACCTGTCACATTTGCTTCATGATTGTTTTCTTGTTGTGCATCTCCTTCTTTTCCCTTCCAAGATCTACAGTCTTTCTTTAGGTGTCCTTTCTTTCCACATTTCCAGCACACTATCCCCGATCTGGACTTGGATCTGCCTTTCCTTGATTTACTGCGATATCCTGAGCTCTTTCCTCTTTCCATTTTTCTTCCTCTAGACTCTGCACTCAAAGCATTTCCCGATGTCTCACCGGAGCTTTTCCGTCGCATTTCCTCGCTAAGGATAGCACCGACAACATCATCAAGCTTTAAAGTACTAGATCCAGAAACGGAGTTACTAATGGCCATTACCAAACCATTCCAACTTTCTGGTAATGAGCACAAGAATAACAGAGCTCTAACTTCATCATCAAAGTTTACCCCTACAGAACTTAATTGACTTGTAACTGTATTAAAATCATTTAAATGGTTTGCAACAGATCCACCTTCCGACATATTCATATTAAATAACCGTTTCATAAGAAATACCTTGTTTGAGGCCGAGGGTTTTTCATATAGTTTCGACAACGTCTTCATCAAACCCTCTGTCGTGGTTTCCTTCGAAATGTTGAAGGCGACTGACGCAGCAAGGCACAACCGTATTGTTCCGAGTGCCTTTCTATCGAGAAGGTTCCATTCTTCGTCTTTCATACCCATCGGCATCTTTGTTTTTCCGCCCAATGGTAGGTATAGATCTTTCTGATACAGATAATCTTCCATCTGCATCTTCCACAGCGAGAAGTTTTGGCCGTTAAATTTCTCGACCCTAAACTTACCATCTTCCGCCATTGCTCCCACTCGAACCAGGAACCCTTCTTTCCTGCGAGTTTATCAGCCAAATATACCTTCGGCTCTGATACTAGTTGTTAGAAAATTATATATTACGGAGCAATGGAACACATAAAATATTGCAGAAATATAAACACAGAAAATGCACAAAACAAGAGAGACACAGATATACGTGGTTCACCCAGTTTGGGCTACGTCCACCCCGAACAACCAGTCCTTCCTTTCTATTATCCAGCAAAATGAAGAGATACAACCTACAGCAAATCCGCTGTAATATCCTCTGTTTTCTCTCACAGTCTCAGCTCTCTGTTTCTCGCTCACAGAATACACATCTATCACACAGCCTCAAATACAATGCCCTCATACAAAGAGAGGGGTTGCCTTCTAGGGCAAAAAACCCTAAACTAAACATAAGTTCTACCGTCAGATCATCCGCCTAATAAATGGCCCAGATTGACTAGAAATTACTATACTTTTACAAGGCAATTTTACATTTATTTTTGGCTTCGGGGGCGCTGCCCCCGAGCCCCCGGACCCCCCAACCGGGGGGGATGGGCCCCCCGCGTGGAGGGGTGTACAAAACTTCCTGGGGTATACATCCAACTGAAAACAAAGACCTCCGAACAATCATGCTCCACACACAACATTTTGTTGAGGAGTCCTTGCAGTGGAGAATTGCCTTTTTATTCCATGTTGTTCACAAAAGTCAAAGAATTCATCCGATGTAAATTCCCCTCCTTGATCAAATCTGAGACATTAGATTTTTCGATCTGATTCATTTTCAGCCAAAGCTTTGAAGGCTTGGAACTTTTCAAATGCTTCATCTTTATGCTTTAGAAGACCTATCCAACACATTCTGGAAAAATCATCAATGAACAAAATAAAATATTCTTCTCCACGAGGTGACTTTTTCCTTGATGGTCCACATAGATCAGTATGGACAAGTTCAAGAGGCTTACTAGCTGACCCTTCTTTTTCCATGAAATAAACTCTGGTTTGCTTATCGATTTGGCATGGTTTGCATATTGTATTTTCTGGGATGCTGATATCTGGAAGATCATGAACAACCTTGAGTCTGCATGCTTTTCTTATTTGAGAAAAGCTTAGATGTCCCAATCTTCTATGCCACATCCAGTTTTCATCATTTTTGCTTAGATAGCACTGTTGTTGTCCTCCCTTGAGTATGTATAAGTTGCTTGGAGTTCTTTTACCTTTGATCACGGTCTCTCCTGTATAAAGCTCACGAATAACACATATGTTTGATCGAAACACCACTTCATTTCCTTGATCACACATTTGACTTACACTCAACAGATTATGCTTTAAACCATCTACATACATAACATTTCCAGCTTTAACCTTTTCTTTCAAGAAAACAGATCCTTTACCTTTTATGACAGCAGGAGTGTCATTTCCGAA
Organism: Pinus tabuliformis; assembly: GCA_031772625.1. Taxonomy (NCBI): domain Eukaryota; kingdom Viridiplantae; phylum Streptophyta; class Pinopsida; order Pinales; family Pinaceae; genus Pinus; species Pinus tabuliformis. The sequence continues at coordinate 609,787,896 of CM062810.1, forward strand.
TTAGACATTCTTTTCCTTTTCTAAGGAATTATATGAGTGAAGTTTTTCTTTGTCACATGTCATGTGTTTTAAGCATCCAATGTCGATGTACCACTGATTTTCTTGTCCTTCTGCATACAAGGCTATACCACATCTTTCTATTTGAGATTATTTCCTTCTCCATGTCTTGGGATTTAATGGGTTTGCTCCTTTTGAGATGTTTTCCGAAATTTTCTCCTGCATTCAGATTCTTCATGACCAAAGTTGTTACAGATTGAGCATTCTATTTCATGTTCAAGAGGAGAAAAGTTATTATAGGAACTTCTCTTGATTTTTGTTACATTCCTTTAACTTCGTGCTTCTCTAGTCATGATGGTTTTGTAAGTAATGCATTGAGCAACTTTGTGCCCAAAATTATGACATGAAAAACATTGCCCATTAAAGAAGTTCCTGCGACTATCGAATCTATTAACCTGGTGACTGTAGTTCCTATTGATATTCATCTTTGGAGCAAATTGAGTATGATTTGCTTGAGGTTGGTTGTGGCTTCTATTGATCCTTGGAGTAAATTGAGTATGATTTACCTGGTGATCTACTTTATGCCTTTGCTGACGATTGTCATACTATTCACTGGTCTTTGTTTCATTAAGATAGCTTTTGGTGGAGGTTGACAGCTTTAGTGATTGAGATGCTTCTTCAGTATATCCAAGACCTGTCTTTATCAGGGGAGAATGTTGAACTTTGATAACTTCATTTAAAATTTCTGATCCTTTAGCAAATCTAAGATTGATAGATTTCGTTTTCTCAAGATCCTTTCTTAGACCCACAATTTCACATTCTAGTTTTTCGTTGTGTTTTTCTTTTTCAGCAAGTTGGTATGTCAAGGTATCTATAATCATATTCTTTTCTTCTAAACATATTTTGAGTTTAGATATTTCTTCATGAAGGTATTCCTCTTCTAAAGCATCCCAAAAATTATCATCGTCATAAGCCATGAGAAGTTTATAATCATCGCTATTAGATAAACCATCACTATCCTCTTCTAAACTATCCCAAAAATCATTGTTGTCATAAGCCATGAGAAGTCTATAATCTTGTCTAGTTTCATCTTCATCACTATTAGATAAACCATCGTTATCTTCATGAGTATAGTAACTCCTTTTATTCACAACTTGTTTTCTATTTCCTTTTGCATATTCCTTTCCTTTTTCATATTTATCTTTATGAGGACATCTGGTGGCATAATGACTGACTCTGCCACAAGCAAAGCATTTGAAGGGTAGCTTACCTCTAAACCTTCCAGAACCCCATTGAAGCTTCTTGACAAAGTTTACCTCATCTTCTTCTTCTGAAATATGTCCTGATTCATTATGTTCTTCCTTTCCTTTTGCTGAAGCTTTAAATGCAGCTTCTCTCATATCTGATGGTCCTCCTTTTCTCATCTCGAAGGCAGTTAAGATTCCGTGAAGCTGTGTCATAGTGATATTCTGCAGATCCTATTTTTCTTCTATGGCAGACACTTTGGATTCAAATTTAGCAGACAAGGATCTCAAAACTTTCTCAACTAAGGTAACTTCCTTTATTTCTTCACCTAGATTCTTCATACAATTGACAACCTCATCTATATGTAAGAAGTAACTAGCTATAATTTCATCACTATGCATCTTAAGAGTTTCATACTGAATTCTGAGTTTGAAGCTTAGCACGTTTTACCTGAGAGTCTCCTTCGTAGCTCAGAACGATTTTGTCCCATATTTCTTTGGCTGATTTGAGCTGCATGACTTTGACAAACTTTGATTGTGACAGACTTCCCAATAAAGTATTGACAACTTTGGCATTGATTTCATATTGCTTTTTACCTGCCGCATCTGTAGGAATTGTTGTTGGAAATGTATATGCTCCTTCCAAAATTTCCCATACATCTATTCCAGGAGATTGTAGATAGGTTTTGGTTCTTATTTTCCAATAAACAAAGTTTCTCCCATCGAAGATTGGCGGTCTGATGGATCCCATGATTTCTTGATTGTTCATGTTGATGGATCTCCCTTCAAGCGATCAAGCTTCTTCTGAAGGACCTGCTCTGATACCAATTGTTGGAAATAATACTAAGAGGGGGGTGAATCAGTATTATCAGATCAATAGTTTTATTTCCCAAACAGATTTATATATGCTACTTTAGTGAAGTGAACTAGCATGTATGTGCGATTGTGCTTAAAGAAACTAGCATATATGCAGAGAACTTGTGATTTAGACAATAATCATGTGTTGAGCTTAAACCAGTATATCAAAGATTTATTAGACAGTGCAGTAAAAGCAGAATAAAGCATCACACATAAGCAACACACGGGAACACCAAGATTTAAGGTGGAAAACCAATGTGGGTAAAAACCACCTGCTACTGTCGTCTCTGTCTTCTTTTAATAATAAGAAAAACTATTTACAATCTTGTATTGGTGCAAACTCATACCAATATGCAGGCTTCTACCTGCAGAAAGTTACAACCTTCTCTCATTCTCCAACTTCTACTAGAAGGGAGCTACAACCCCCTAGCTCTTGTACTAGCCAATGTGTTTACTAGTATGTAGGTGCCAACCTACAAAAAACTCCTCTTTCACTAGGGACCACGTTTCATGAATTTTCAGTTTGGATACTCCTGGATCACAACACCACAATCTGAAGGCCACGTTTCATCAAATTTTCACACTGGACCCATCAAAGATTTTAAACTTAAACTACATCAACCAATATTCAGTTAATCTGAACAATCAGATCACTGATACCAGAACATTGTACTGAAACCAAAACCCTGCATCATCATTCAAAACTAGCTGTAACCTAAAAAATAATGCATTAGAATGTATACACTACTTGGATGCACCCAAACTGCTTCCGTTAATTGAACCTGAATATACCTTCAAAACTACTGCAAACATAAACTTTTGAATCAAGTCTATACCAACTATCAATATACTGAATATCTACTGTCAACTTTCAGAGCTTTACACAGGCAGGGATAGAGATCACTTCTTCTCACTTATACAATCAATCAATCAAATTCCATCCTCCTTATGTATTCAATTTTACATTCAGATCTAAGAAGACTTCACTGACAGACAATAGTAAAACAATAGAATTTGATCAGATAGTTCAGTCAAATCTAGAAAAGGTGCTTTTATTTTGTATACGCTACTTGAAAGAACCGAACCTGCGTGTATACGCTCTTTGGCCGAGATGAACCTACGTATAGATCTACAAATATTGACTTAGAACTTTGTGGCAATTCCAGACTTTAGAAAAACCTATATCTTGATAGATAACGAGTAAAACAGGCACAAAACATCAGATCTAGTCTCAACCAATATCAAATCATTCAAGAATAGGTTATTTCATGTCGCATGATCCTAATCCAACATTGAACTCAAGGTGCACATAAATATTTTAGATCCAGTCCCAAACACAACCCTGCAACATAAAATATACTTCAGATAGAAGTATTCCTTAGAATATTATTGGTTGCCCACTTTGCCTAATGATCTTCTCCTCCTTATATACTCTTAGGCCTTTCTCAATACCTTGGACCAAAGCCACTTAGGACCAATACCTTGGACCAAATACTTAGGGTCAATAACTTGGACCAAATACCTCGGATCAATACCTTGGATCAAAATACTTTGGACAAAAAACCTGGTTTTCCAACATGTACGCGCTTTTCCTCTTATGAAAGTGCATGTATACATTATACACTCCTTTTGTTCTGTTAACTCATGTGTATACGCTTCTTGGACAAGGTTAACCTGCGTATACCTCTCTTCATTATTTGGAGTCTGATCTGTAATCCTTTGTTGTTGACCTGCTACATAGTGAACTATCATCTGAGTGAGTTGCCATCAAGGACAACACCTGTATCATAATGCCAACACCGAGTACAGTTGAGGCCCTCAAAAACTGCGGGTTACTCAAATACTTTAAGTTGTCCAGAATGAGGCAACAAATAGAACTACTGCAGTTCCTTGTTCATGCATGGGATCCGACAGATCAGACTTTTCACATTAGGGACAAGATGGTCCCTATTACCATTGATGATATTTACTTTCTTACCGAACTGTCGAGGCGAGGTGCTCACATCTCACTATCTGGATTTTCCCGTGGAGGTGAATCGGTGAAAGATTATATTAGACAGTTTTATCGGCCAGGTACACAACCTAGCAAGGATGGGAAAATAAACATCAGGGATGTAGGTGATTTTCCTTTGAGAACGATCCTCTTCATAATCACAAAATTGGCTGGCAGTGTGACACTACATCTGGCGAATAGATCTTATATGTAGTATGCACTGGAGTGTCTAGAGCCAAAATTTTTCAACTGGTGTGAGGTTGTGCTTTCCTCACTGAAAGAACAACTAACCAAGGTAAAAAGTGGTAAGATGAAGAATTTCTGCTATGGTTCGATCTTAATCACTTTTACCTTAGAGGGAATCCCATTGATGCAACCACAACATGTATCACTAGGTGTAGCTAGTCCTAGAGATTCATGTATGCATAGGTGGGTCGAATTGATGGCTTGACATGCGGGTCAATAAACAATCATTTTTTACACTGCATTTTTCAGTTGGCTAGAGCGACAACATCTTGTCATTGAGGAGCATCCATACTCAGGGATGGATTTCCGTGGAGATCCAGATTTGATTCTACCAGTTGGAGCACAATGGGGTGCTATGGGTAAGTTGTTTGACCAAATAGTTTTTTTTATTTTTCAAGTTTATACATGCTTTTTGTGTTTTTAATGTTTCCAAGACTAAACTAAAATTAATCTTATGCATGCATATGTGGGTATTGTTTGACCTGTGGGACACCAACAAGTTGCAGGTGGGCCAGCGTGGAGAAACATTGGGAGAGAAGTTCTCCAGGACTTGGATTTGGCCGAGACCTTAGCAGAGTTGCAGGATCACATAGAGGGATTAACCCTTGGTATTCCAGATGTCCGGATCGAGGAGTTACCTATGAGGCTGTAGCGCCACACTATTGGTGTTCCTAGCCACTGGACGAGGCTTTTGCACATGATAGCATAGGCTGTGACCTATTACCATGAGCACCACTAGATCTACTTAGGATATTTTGCATGCATTTTGAGTTTTTTGGGTCAGATGACCAAACGTGTCTTGGACACAAATTTTGTAAAAACTTTTAAAACACCTATCTATTTTACTTTCAGAGTTTTCTATGGTTATATGCAATCCTATTCAACTGATGATATGAATTGAAAATATTACTTTTACATGTGTTGCAAATGTCTATTTAACACATAATTCACTAGATAATCAATTAATGTGTTAAGATTTCTGGAAATATGTTGATATTGAATGTGTTCAAAATGTCTTTCCAAAATACAAACTCTAAGGAACATACGAAAAATTTTTGGATTTCGGGCAGTGTAAATGTTTGTTAGTTGTAGTACAACAAATTGCGAGTCCAACCTAACAATGATTCGGCAAATGCCAAGTGAAATGGCATTAGAGATAAGTTCAATCAACGTGCTATACTCAGCGATATTGTTCGTCGATCGACTGATACAAATCCCTTGAAAACTCACTAACTCGCCACTTGGAGCGAAAATAGCCCATGTTGTAGAAGACAAGTTTTATGTACTACGACTAGCACCATCGGTGTAACCAATAAAAGGTTCTAAAGACTCCGACATCTACAGCAAATGCAAAGCGGATTACTAACCAAATAAAATCTCTAAAATATACACACGCACACACATGCAATGAAAGCATATATACAGTGAGTTTTACTACACTTAATCAAGCATAGTAACGTTTGAGGTACAGCCTGTTTCGGGGCTACGACAATGGAATCCCATCATTATCTACTAACTCATAGGCACCTTTTGCCATAACAGGCTTGAAATATAAGGATCCATCCACATTGGTTCGAATTTCCCTACTCCAAGTTTATCAGCTTCCTGATCATAAAGCAAGACCAGTTCTCCTTCTGACAAGATACGAGGCTTGATATTTCTATCATTTTGCACCTTAATATGTTTCCTATGTGCTTTGTTAGCCAATGCGGCATCACGACGGGTTTCATCCAGATGGATTAATTCCAAGAAACATGCTTCTTCTTCAGAAGTGTTGGGCAAACAGGTCAATCGCAAGTTTGAGTGATGAAATTTCGCATTGTATCAGTAAGGTTGCTTCCAAACCATACACAAACTGGAAGGGTGTGAATCCAGTTGCATTTCTCACCAAGGTTCGATATGCCCACAAGGTAGAGTACATGATTAAGTGCCAGTTTCACTTATGAACCTCTAACATTATCTGCAACATCTGCTTCAGGACTTTGTTGATGGCCTCAATTTGTCCATTTGCTTGCGAGTAATAAGGGGTAGAACTATCGTGTGACAGTCCTAACTTAGCAGTCAACTCAGCCATCAGGTGATTGCGAAAATGCGACCCATGATCTGTAACTATGGCTTGTGGTACACCAAACCAGGCAACCACATGGTTAAAAAAGAAAAGAGTAGTCGTTTCGCCACTGTTGTTCAATGTTGGCATCGCCTCGGCCCATTTGGTAAAATAGTCAATGGCGACTATAATATACCCAACTTGTGGTACACCAAACTAGGAAACCACATGGTTAAAAAAGAAAAGAGCAGTCATTTCGCCACTGTTGTTCAATGTTGGCATCACCTCGACCCATTTGGTAAAATAGTCAACGGCGATTATAATATACCCATGCCCCTCGCCCGAGGTAGGGTTACATGTCATAAAGTCAATGCCCCATTTGGCAAATGGGCCAACAACAATGACTAGATGTAATGGTGCAGGTGGTAATCTATTTTTTTTGTCATATATCTGGCATGTGTGACAACGTTTGACAGCAATAATACAATCTTTGAATATAGTTGGCCAGAAGTAACCAGCACGGAGAATTCTCTGTGTGGTTGCATATCTAGATAAGTGTCCACCACAGGCACCTGAATGGAAATCATTCAATGCTTTCTCGGCTTCCTCATGTGTGAGGCACCTCCGTAAAATTGTATCGATACCACGATGGTAAAGAGTGTCGCCAATGATCAGATAATCTTTGGCTTGGTATCGAATACGTCGTTGTTGCGAGCAAGAGGTATCAGGTCAGAAAGTTTGGGTCTGGAGATAGATCAGTATATCTCCATACCACGTGTCAAATGACGATATTAGAAACAGAGACTCATCCAAAATCGATGGTTCAAATGTTGAATCAATGGAGGTCAAGGGAAGGTCGCAAAGTAACTCTGCGAAAACTAGAGATTTCTTTGATTTGGACTTGATGAATTCCAAATCAAATTCCTACAAAATAACTATCCATTTTGAGTATTGCCCCCCAGCAATTGACGTGACAAAATGTATGTCATAGGGTTGCAATCCAAAATGACAGTTGTTTTCCGTAGCAGGATATAATGGCGAAATTCTTTGAACAACTTGCATAGCTACCAAAGCTAGTTTTTCAACATAAGAGTAATTACTTTCTATATCGTTGAGATTATGACTCAAGTA